>OW804097.1:90734265-91400336 GCA_942159475.1 Sthenelais limicola | reverse complement strand
TGAATGCAAACCTACAAATACTTGAACCAGCTTTGTGTTTGAATGTATGCATCGAGTTAAGCATCTATTCCTAACCGCTTTTATGACTGTCTTCAGTTTCCAAGGCTTTAACCGACGCACGTTCTCAGGGGCGGATCCAGGATTTTCAAAAGGGAGGGGTCCAGTCCTTCCAACCTGGATTTCTGGATTCTGCACCCAAAAAGATAGGCCTATAGTGAGGGCCAAAGGGCCTCAGATAATAAAATAGGGTCGGTGGGATATCCTACCCCGGGAAACGCTTTAGCAAAATAAGTGTTTTAAAGACATTTTGGTGACTTTAGGGGGCCATCAGAGCAATCTCACATCCACAGTGAGATAAATATATTTTAATTTTAATTTGTTTACTGAGGTGCTGTGTTTGCTATAGTTCTTTAAAATATTATGAACACTAATACATTGATTAATTACCTTGACTATTTTCCTACACCACAGCATTTTTAAAACCATGTTAGACATTTATTTGGAGCCTAAAACTGTGAGAAATAAAGACATCATGAATACTGGTTCAAAAGTATGAATTATTGGGGAGCCTTAACTGTGCAATGTAAAGGGCATATTCCACTAAGCCGATTCTAGTGCGATTCTCACAGAATTTAGTGCAAAATAGTCCTCTGCGGCGCAAAATCGCATGTGAATCGGCTTAGTGGACAAGGCCCTTAAGGATCTTCTTTAAAAGATCGGGCCTAAGTATATGTGTGGGCACGTTTTAGTAAATCTTCAAGCTAGAACTGCATATGGGGATCTGTATTCCTTTAATTTTACTATAAAACTCATTCTTATGATAGATTAATCAACATTGTTTTTTATTGTGTCATTATTAGTAAAAAAAAAATAATGCCCCCCACACACCCACCCATCAGAAACCCTCCTCTTACTCTCTTCTACAGACAGACAGCTAATCATAATTGTGGCTTACAGTACACAGGGGTTGAATGGATTGATTAAACTCCATTGTCAAGGAGTGAGATTGGGAGCACTGGACATATTTTGGGGAAAAAGATTATTTTGAAAACGGGGGGCCGGACCCCCTGGACCCCCCTCTGGATCCGCCCCTGAGTTCTGTGAGGAGATAAATAAAAGTCCTCGTCGACTGAAAACATTTCAAGATCAGAAAAATGATCCTAATTAGAGTCGTAATTCTCTCAGAGTCTTTATATTTTCAATCTAATTTAACATTTAGAAATAAAAACTTAAAATGATTAGTTTTCGGTTGAAGCAATTTAATTTGGATGGCGATGTTTATGATGCAATCAATTGGACGTTAGATAAGAGATAAAATAAATAATCTAATGATGGGGGCGCATTTATTGTGGTGAATTAGGAAGATTAATATTCATTGAGTACAAGGTTAGCTTGATTAGACGATGTAATTTCTCCTACTATGTATTTTTTCTTCTTGTGGAGCTATTGTGTTCTGTCTCCCAATAGTTATATTCCAACCGCCTCTGAAGATTAGAAAAGAATCACGAGCAGCAGAAGACTCATATTTCACAATAATATTATTTTGAGAGTGAAAGGGAAGGAGCTAACAGCAAGTGCAGAATATGTATGATAAAGTAAATGGGCAAAAGTGATAAATGAAAGGGTCGGAGAGTATTTTACATGGGACTCCTATATAGTATTCCTATCTCGTTTGGGAGCCCCAGCGGGTCCAAAATTGTGTTGTGAAAATGAGATGTCTGGCTGTATTTTGTAACTATTTCCTCTCTCTGGAGGTAGAAATGATAGTTCCAAAAGGCATCTTAGCAAACATGAAAACCGAATGAAAATAAAAAAGACTCAAATTGTAAGGATTAGGTAAATATTCGATGATATGCATAGTTTGTATCAAAAGTCGGGAATTTAAAAATAGATCAATATGTCATATTAAAGCAAGACACGCAGTACGTTCAGGTAAATTCATGTCAGATAAAACTAGTTTCTTGGGAGTAGCTCTCATCTTGTTCTCATGTGGCTGAGATAATTCGTGTGCACAGATTTAAGCCATCCCTTCAACATGTCCTTGTTATATCTACCTACCAGTTGTTCTATCCTGTCGTCGTTTTTGTTCCATTCACCTCATAGCTCCTCACACCCTTTAACGATGTCGAACAACAAAAACAACGCTTGACTTTGCAGGAAATGCGTTGATCCGCTTCCTTTTATGGGCGCTCGGTGCGGTGGGGGCATACCAGGAGGCGCACGCTGGTGTTTTCTATTGAATCCATTGCTTATGTTATGATGGTTAAGGGTTTTTAGCTTGCCTTTTATTGCGTTGCAGCCGCTACCCTAACGCTACGGGATTCGCCTAGATACAGGTAATGTTCGCGTGGCGTCACGTGGAACGTCTTCGTTGACGGGTCACGGCAATACTTGCAGATACTACTCACCGTGTCACAAGCTGCTGCTCGTCTAGATGAAAAAACAATTGATCACCTCTTGCACCCTCCACAAGTATTTAATTTTCTGAGAAACACACATGGCGTTTATCCAAGTTAAACACATTTCGATGTGTTTCTTTTAATTGTCCTTCTTGTGGAAGAGCTTTATCATAAAGACCGGGCATCCTACAGTAAAGGCAGACTGCGTGTTCTCATTCATCATCATTTGTTCCCTACTAAATGAGGCATAAAACTGACTTCGCCATTTTATTGGATGCGCATGCGCGTGTTCTGTTGGGGCCTTGTGTGGCGTTTCAATAGGCCTATAACAAAAACCTGCCCGCAATTGCGGCGCTCTAGATAACCTCAGGAAATATAGGTGTAATGAAATATAGATGGGACTCATTTGTGCAATGCCCGCCAAATGTAGGGAAAACAAAACATCCTTTTCTACCGTCTCTATTCATGTATTTTAGTTATTTGGTGGCACTGGTGGCATACTTTGTAGCAAACAACATTGGTTATATGGTCAGGAGGTCGTAGGAAGCTAGACAGTCATGATATGGCTCTGATCTAACCTACAAATTGCACTTTCTTTTATAAATTTCATCATGGATTGTATTCAGTATGCCCGTGTGTTATGTAGTTTTTTTTCGCACCATGCGGCAATTTAATGTTACAACAGAATTAAGTCCACATTCAGAAGACTGTTTCCGTACCTTGCGCAGCCCTATTCCTATTTGAGAAATGTAATGAATCGATTATCGTGTCGAGTCTTGTAATATAAGTGTCAGTCAATGAATCTAGCATGCTCTATGCAACTCTGTCCATATCGCCCCTGTTGATTCTTCTTGGTACGTGTTGTGCTGACATATCTATTGAACTGTCGAAACAGCTTTCTCTGATTTCGAAATCATGGCGTGAGGACAAAATACACTCACTTCCCTATTTCACGCTACAGGAGATGCGATATTTAAGATATCAATCGTTAGGTGACCTTGGCTACGGTTTAGTTCTCATGTGTACACATATACTTTGGATGTTTCCTTGCCTATGGAAAACCTGAGTACATTAGGCATTTACGTTGTGAATCCAGCCTTGCGTACAGGAAAATGAGGCGTAGACCACAGGCTTAAATTTTAAGAGGTTCTAAAGTATCCAGAATGATACTATTTGTCCCTCATAAGCCTGGGAATTGAAAGGCAATATCCGGAGATTTACGGTTGTGCATGCATGGAATGGGGGTATAGAACAACCTAGTGGACGATTTGAGAATTCAAGTATAATGATTCTCACTAAATAACTCATATTTCTATCATCGTTTTCTCAGACCGACACAGTCAGTTTAGTTGTTATGACATTGTACCCATAGAGTCGATATATTTAGTAAAGTGGTGGAGGGTATAGAATACCAAAGACCATTGATACTTCGACAGACTCAATTACGTTTTGAATACCAAACTATAAGGCCAAAGAAATAGGTGTTTCCAATTCAACCCCGCTACCCAGAAAAAGCTAACACACCTAAAGAGTCTTTACCCTGCCCAAGTTTTTAAAAGATTCTTCAGGGTAAGGTTTCTTTGTAGTGGTCTTCCCAAACAACCTCTGTCATATTGCAACTACAATAATCTACATTACCCTTTTTCTCAGTTGTTAAATCAATTACTGTCACAAAACATCCTCAGCGGTGTTTGCCCTTTAAAAATGATATCCCCCGCCTACCTACTAGAGTTTTCAGCTGCTTCCAACCAAAACATATTTCAATTGTTTGCCTAACTTGTAATACTTTGGCCGAACAACTATTGCTCAGTCGCTAAGCAACAATTCTATTGTCACTTAACTTATACATTATGTACTGTTCACCCCCACCCCCCCCCCCCCCACCCCCACCCCGCCAGGTATTACTAGGTAATATGTGTAGTTGGCATCACAACGCCGATATTGCGACACACGTGGACATGTTTACCTCCGCCTATGACGTCACAGGGAGTTCTCCGCTCGCTCAACCAATAGGAGCGCAGGAGAGGTTCCTTCCACAAGTGCCACGCCCACGTTCGTCAGTTCAAACATTTCTCTCGACTAGAGAAGAACTATATATCTCACTTGAAAATTTTTTCTTTATTGTATTGCTATATGTATATGTTATTGGGTGTTTATTAAACTGCTTTGCACGCCCAAACGGCACTACTGCTTCCTCTCTCTTCATTACACGCCCGTCGCACATATGCAAATATAAAGTATACTGAATCGTTGGATCATAGTTTAATAAAAAGCAAATGATATCCCAACACTGAATTATCACTTCCAGTTTAGTTTTGACTTGCCATCTTGATTTTCTTTTTCTTTTTAAAGAAAAGACCTTAGTTTAACCATTTTAGTCCATTTATTGTATGTTCTACAGCCTTTATAGTAGTAAAAAAAAACCTCCAGCGAAGTTTTCTTGTCTGTTAGCGATGACACTATAGCGTATAGCTTATGAAAGGTATGCATGATCAGGGATGGGTAGGAACTGAAAGGTCTCCCCCTCCTCCTTTCTCCTTCCCTCTCTCCCTCCCCTCTCTCTCCCTCTTCGCCTCTCCCTGCTCTCTCTTCCTCTCCCTCCCCTCTCCCCTCCCCTCTTCCCCGCCCTCTTTTTCTCTCTTCCCTCCCCTCTTCTCTCGTTCTCTTTCTCCCGCATACCCTCTTCTTTTCTCTCCCCTCCCCTTAGCTCTCTGTCCCTCTCTTCCCATCCCCCCTCTCTTTACCCTCCCCAACCTCTGCCCTCCCCACCCTCTGCCCTCCCCCACTTCTTTTCTCTCCCCCTCATCCCTCCGCACTCTCTCTCCCCACCTCCCCACCTCCCCCCATCTCCCCTCTTCCCTTCCCCTTCCCACTCCCCTCCCCGCCCCCCCCCCCCAGCTCTCTCCCGTCCCTATTCCCTCTTTTCCCCTCCCCCTTCCATCTCCCTCTCTTTCCCCACCCTCCACGTTGTTAGGGACCTAGATTCTATGGTCATGTGATGGGTCATACATTTCTCCATACAACTGGCTATAAATAGAGTGTGGAGTTCCCAACTAAAAAGGGGTTCAAAAGCACACTTTCACCCCAGATACCTTCACAAAACCCATATAATATATTAGGGAGATAAAGCATTGACCAAACTGTACAAAACAGAAAAAAAGCGGTTGGAAGCAGTACAGATTCCAAGAACATGCGTGACAAAAAATCGGCCTTAGGATATATAACATGGAAGCTTGCTGTATACTCAGGTGTTGATGTTGTTATTTCAATGAACGGGCTAATCCGATACATTTCTCCAACATTAATATCACATTTTATACATTTTGGCTCATCAATAAATTAAATAATCATGCATGTAATTTAGGGACTTAATTTACATGATATCATACTCAATAAATATAAAATGAGTATCAGTACAGTGAATAAAATCATGGAAATCAAAACCGAACACAGCATTAAAGCGATATAGTTTCCATTCACTGCCTTCCCCTCCTAATCCTTCAATACCTTTCCTGCATTTGAAATGTGTACTCCCGACTGCAATGCTATTTTGACATCATGATTGACACCTGTTCCAGGTGCTACTTTCATGATGAATCATGACATTTAACTCATGTACCTAGTCCTGTCAAACGTGGGAGGTCGGTCGTAAAGGGTTGAGTCCGGGCAGGTTGAATCCGTAGTTATCGAATACTGATGATAGAATAGTGGTTAGAACTTAAAATCTAAAAAGTAATCCTTAGACACTATTCCTCCACTATTATTCCTGATTTGTATAAATGACATGGGTATCTCAATTACGAGTTATAGATATTTACACTACGCAACTAAAAGTGAAGGCCTACTTTATTCAACTAGAGCTGGTTTAGAGGGTTCCTTCGATAGAATGCAATTTTAGATAGATGAACTGGCAAATTGGTGTTCTAAGAACAAATTCGAAGTTTATGTCTCGAAAGATAATTGCAAAGAAGAACAAACCAAACAACTCAACTGCTTAATCGATCTGTAGTGCAGTGACAGACTTTGTATCATATCACACATGCCCAGCCAAGGGAGAACGTTTATGGACATAACAAAAGGCAATAAAAAAGCAAGAAGAACTACAATGTGTATAGTGAACCTGCTATTAGCTATTTCTAAGGTCAGCGTGAGTACATGGAAAGGATAACGAGAGGCGGAAATTGTCTTAACTTACTGTTTTATTTACAATTATGTTATGCCTTGCAGCTCAAATACAGAATGTATCTCAGGAAAAAGATCGTGTCTTGAACGCAGGAGAAATTGAATAGAGATCGAGGAACCTGGTGGCGTTGGAACCTAGTGGTGTGGAACCTTCATAGGGCTGCCCTGGAGGCATGGACACTACAGCCCTATGTGCCCCAAATTGTGTTCACCTAGAATACAGGAATCTTACTGTGTTTTTTGCAATCAGAAGAGGTACGCGCAAATTTCCCTATAATGTTGGCTTTAGGTATGCAGTCCCCATGTATTTAATTAGTTAGTTCCAGATTGTGTGTTTGCGTCCATTGGCTGGTGGGGCAGAATGCATGTCTAGACCTACTAAAATATTTATATCTCCATTAATTAATCTTTACGGTTTTACTTTAATTCTTTTTTTTGTCTAATTAAGCCTATTTAGTTGAAGCTAAACATTTCAATAGTTTCAGAACCGTCTTAAAGATGGATGTTATTTACCAAGAACGCCGTTATCAGAATACCAGACACATTAATATGGCATTAATTCACCCAGTTTTGGCACTTCCTGCAGGCTTATCGTGACAGGAACGAAACCAAGGCAAAGCCAAGGATTTTGTTCCTGTCACAATAACCCCACAGGAAGTGCCAAAACTGAGTGAATTAATGCCTTTAGTCGAGATTTGCTCAGATTCTCTGGACTATATAGCCATTGAGTCACTACCTCTAGTACATCAGTGGTAACTTACATGCAAATATGTAACCTGTCATGGGCAAACATTTTTCTACAACTTATACATATTTGACCAGCATTTACACTACCATGGGTTGCTATTTTGTTTTGGAGGGTGCAGCGGGAACAGAATTTTCAACAACATTTTTACTCTGTTACTTAAGTTTTTGGTAAATAGGCACTTCTGTCTGTCTTATTTCACACCCCTGACTGTTAATCCAGAGAGTGTGTGAATACTAGTACAGGCCATTCCGCAAAATTCAAGAAATCGTATTGCTATCATACACAATCGATGAATATGAAATTATTTATTTGAATCACTGGGCGGGGTGGGCGGATTTATGATACATAATCACGGCGTGTGGTATGCCTATTACCCTACCACACACCCCATAGTGGCTATAGTGAGTGGAATGAAACTACACAAGGATCCTTGCTTATTCCTTCAGCTTGTATTGATGGCCTGGCTGTATTGTGTTGGACTCCCAAGCAGTACGTTGGAGATTCGAGTCCCAAGCACTGCACAGTTTTACATTTTCAGAGTGATTATTTTTATTTGTTTATTAAATTCGCTCAATTTTTTTTGGCTAATATCTCCACATCCAGGGCTTTTTAAAAAAAATCACACATTTAGTTGTTGATCCAATTCCCTTTCGATTGGTGAAAGAATTAGAGGGGCTAAGATCAAAATAAGCGAGAATTAAAGGTGAGTTAAAATGGGGTTCTAGGATATATTGTTTCCCCGGACCAGAGCTATGGGTGGCAGCTACTAAGTTTGTGTTTATTTTCAGCAAAAATGTTTTTTGCACGGGGCCACGACTCTTCGAGGTCATGCACTTTGTATTTATGAAACTGGGATTACTCTATCCGTTTTTATTGCTGACATATGTATAGTTACCATAGGTTTACTATAGGGACCAACCAAAAGTTTGCCGATCAGTCGGCCGACTATGCAGGCTGACTACCGAAAAAGTTGGTAAAATTAGCCAAAAACTATGGATGGTTGTGATGGTCATGCATGGTCTCATTGTACTCATGGTCAAGGACAAATGTTGATGGTTTCCTGACAGGACTATTATATTGCACAATCCGCTTGCAGTTCAGCATTGTTTCGTGCAGTAGGAATCAAAGATGCTTATATATATTTTTTGGTCTGACGCAACAACCAAGTATATTTCTCTATTAATTTAATGCTACTAAATCATCCCTTTTCCTGCATTCAACACTGGCACATACATATATTTATGTCTACACCTATACGTAGTATAAGCAATTCCACCAATTCGTCGACATATGACTAAACCAAGACTTCTCATTGTGAATTCAAAAATCTATTTTTACAACTCATATAGTGACATAATTTTCACGATACACACATGATTACTCTGAACAAACTAGTTTCCCTCTGGAATACGTTTGCAAGAATTATTTGTAAGTCAGACCCGTCAGAAAACTCCTTGGGATTTACATTTAATCCAATGTATTTATTTAAATATTATCTGTACGATCGAAAAACATCCCATCTAGTCCGAACAGCTTTCAATTATAGTCTAAAGCTTTCCAAATACAGACAAAGAAATATTGGCATGAGAAACATTGGTACTGTCGCAACTTTTCTTTGGGTGTTTTCTTTATTTTCACAAATAACTATGGGTCTTCACGATCAGGTGGGGGAGTGCATCATACAAAAGTACTGTACCCGTTCTTCGACGAAACCGTTCACAATAACTAACAACCGACAAACACACATTTTATTATCTTAGAAATGTCTGTCTTTAAATGTTGAATGATTATTTCTGTCGCCCACATGCCACTGTGCGTGTTGGATTTTGGGCTGTCAACCTGCCGTTTGCAAGGTATTAGCCGCAATACCATGGTATTGATCTATTTTACCCTCATCAATCAAACTCTACCTGCGAGTCTCAATCTTTTGTCGACTGCCGCTCTTCCACGATAGAACTCTACAACACAACATAAACCTTTAGAATTGCAGATTTTATTCATCATCAGGTGTGTATCTTTAATGGTCCATACTTAATCATCAACAATATAGTTCTTCTAGACATGAATTGGAATGCGAATTCATTCAGTTAAAAAGTACGCCGATAATTAGTTATAATTTCCTGTTCGGCCGCTAATCACTATATATCACTATTTATAGTGGATGCCGTTATTGATACTTGTGTATGCTTTTTACGAAAATTAGCCGAGGCTAACTCGGTCTGACCTCGTTGCCTTCCATCTCAAACGTCTCATGGATCAACAAGCAGAAACGCTACGAAGGTTGCTATGGAAACACCCACTTATCCTGGCATCATAGAATGATTTCAAAGAATGCCTAGCTTCCTGATACGCGACGAAAGAGATGTGGGATATTGCATGACTGAATCCTTGCTTCGGTGCAAACCCCAAAAAGTGACATGAAGCAAAATTACTTAAAGTTTGTGTTCTTTTCAATACTAGAATTCATAATGATATTGAGCGTTTTGGGACATTGGAATTGTCTATAGTTGCTCCTTCAGATTTACTTCAGATTCCAGGCTTTTAGGTGTTTAGGTGGTTGCTAGGTTTATTCCTTAGTAGATTGGGAATTGAAAAGGCAATAGTATTGTTATCAGGAATGGAATATGAATTCGCCCACCCGAGTAAGAATGGAGAACGTAGTAATTAACAACTAAAAGCGTTGGGGAGGCAAATGGACAATCGATATATGAGACTCATCATCTTTCTCCTGTGGATTCATATTTAAATTAGGCGTTGAGTAAATGATTCCTCTTTAGAGTGATATGGTGGCAATGTATCGGGTGATTCGGTTTATAGAGCGGTTAAAGGTTTAAGTTCTATCGTACACCCTGAATAAATCGCGGGAGAAGGAAATTAAGAAGTCTAATTGAGTGATCAGTTTTGCTTATCCCCACGATATGAATTTCGCATTGTGTAAAGCGATTATCCGTAGGATGGTTCCACTTTAAAAGAAGCAACCTTGCTGAGGATGCTGGCGTTAGGGCGTGACTGGGATAGATTTACTTTGCGTGCTGGGGGTAAGGTTACATTGGCAGATATAATGAAATGCCTTTTATTTTACCAGAAACTGGAGTGTAAGGTTAGCACGTACTTTGTAGTAGGATGGGCCTTACTCATTCCATGGCCTTGCTGTTACACCAGGCTTTTATTATTTTCCGCAAACAACTGAAGATGTAAACTGGTGAACGTACTTCAGGTAATGTAGGGGAAACATGTTTGTTCAAAAAGTCAAAATAATCCCAACAATATTGATCTTTTGCTGACATATAGAGAATGAAAGCATTGCCACGTCAGTGAACTATCAATTATATTCACATATCAATAAAAAAATGATTCCGTTGCAAACAAGACACAAATATCCCTCGTATTACAAAAGGAGAATATCTTTTACCAATACCTCGATCGGTTTCACCGTTGTATTATTGCGCCATATTGGACATTTTCAGGTTGTACTTTGTATGTATCAAGGTTACACGATGCAAGAGAATTTGTTGCAGTGGATGCAGGAGCCTTATCAACATTTAATTTGTATGACAGTCATACAAAATAATAATTATTATCAATAATAAAAAGAAAACATAAGAAGGGCCTTAAGATTAAAGTTGCAATTTAAGAATTAAGCCTATATAAAATATTTCGAGGAAATGTTCACGAGTAATTCCAACCACAAATATAATTTCCCTTTATACTATGAGTCCGAAACAATAAAAAAAAATGCCCCCCCCCCCCACACACACACACCTAAAAAAAGAAGAAAAAAAAAGAGACCATTCTAAAGCTAGTATCATGCTGGCAAAAGCAGCCTCCGAAGTCTGCGTTTTCGAAGCATGCCGAATCCCAAGTCGCAGTGGCTAACTGATTGGTCTGACATCAACAACGAAAGCAATGTTGACCATTTATACATTATGCAAATATATATTGAATCATATTAGTTAGGTCCATTCGCTTCTCTAACACTTTTAGTTATTGTATTTCTTGTATTAGTTATTGTATTTCTCCAATGCGAGAAAAATCAATGTGATGGTGTTGTCTCATAAATACATCGTTTGGTGATGATACGAGAACTTTTTCTATTGCTAAATTAACATTTAAAGGGGGTTCATCTCAGTGTCCATTCAGACTCGCTGAATACACAACGTAAACAAATGTTTGATGTCTTTCTTCCAGTAGAAATTAACCCAAAACCTTCACTCTGGTTTCGGTAGACCAATGCTGAATCAATAGTACGAATGAACCCAATTGCGTACGTCTTATTGAGCCTAGCACTGCACAAAGTTACCCTTACCGTGATGCAAATTGTAACATCAACTCGACCATCAACATTTATAAGCACTTATTTGAGGGGTGTATTGAAACTAGGGCTAGCCGGGTTAAATTTAATAACCTCATCCAAAGGACTAACGTTTTGTCTGCATGTGCGTCTGTGTGACTAATGGTATCAGTTGTGTGGTGTGTGTGGAGTTATGGAGCGTGCCCATGCGGAGGGGGAATGAGTCACAAAGTTTCCCTAGGACAGACAGTCTATGATCCCCAGGCATCCCAATGCCTCTTCATCCAAAAATAAAAAATGGACTAATTTCTTGTCACGTTTTAGACTACTTTGTCTGGGTGACCCTCTGCTCCAAGGTTTAATCTAATTTCTGTCTGAGTTTCCCCGTTTCATCATAATAGACCCTTTGTGAATTGAACTAAGTAAATAATTTTGTTCAATATTCCACTTTATGGAACGGGTCAGATGATTATCAGTGTCGTTTCGCAATTACTAAAGTATGATCATATACATATATAAAACGTCACACTAAAAGATTCACATATATGATACATAAATGTATGCATGACCTCAGCCACATGAGTACGATAGGGATGATTGGAAAGCATAAGAAATGTCTTTTTATTCCAGGCCCGGACGCTGTCTTTCGAAACAGGTCTGGGGTGAGTGCTCGGAATTCTCTCCACCGTCTTTGTTCAAAATTCAAGCGATCAATATTTTGATGTCTTCGTTCGTTTTCAGCGGAGTCCTTCAACTCCCATTATTTATTTCTCATATCAAACTTATACAATAAACTATATATATATTATAACTCGGTTCCTTTTCTCTGCAGGAGTTGACAATCGTGAACACCAAATTTGGGGAGTATTATATTTTTAATAAAAAGGAATAGAAGCAAAAAGGAAAGAATAGAATAAGGAATAAAGTATAGACCTTATCGTTTGTCACAACTCGAGCTTCTCGTGACTGTCATAATTATTTTGGGTCTATTACCAATATCTTAACAAATATTTGAACCATAAGACAAACGCCTGAACTGTGTCTACCTACTTTCTTCCTGTGTCATCAATATTTTAAAACTTCCAAGAAGTTGCTACATGAGTGTCAACTTTTATTTGAAACAAGAGTTATCCATATTTTAACCATGGACCTCTCATTTCTTCCTGCCTCATCAGTATTTTAAACTTGCAAGACATAACATCATGAACTTCCTTTTATATTTGAAACAATATTTTGATGTCGTGTCGGATCCTAATTAAAAGACGCTAGAAATATCTCTAGACGTATATCTTCCTTGGTACCGTCTTTGACCGATTTCAGCAGAGAAGATGATCAAAGTGAAATCCATTGGTTAGGCTGGCTAGGTTAGCTATCATAAGATAGAAATACTGGCATCAGTAGTCTCTATATCTTCAAGGTACATACCTTTGTGTATAAAGGGAAAAAAAGGGAGAGCAGCCGTAGATCCTCGGAAACGCGATCACAGAAAAGAAGATCTCATTTTTTAAACATGCGGTGATTCATCGCCATCCACGTGGGTGCTATCTGTAGGTGAAGTCTGTCAATATTGCAAAACCCCGATCACTTTTTTCGTGTTTTTCTGGAGAGGCTCGCCCCTGCTCAGTGAACGTTGTCTTTATTAAATTTCCGACATCTTCTCAGTTTATGAATAAACATATATCTATAATTGACATTCCACACAATAACACAGTTCTGGGTGACGATTACTGTGACATATAATACCTAAATGGTCATATCTATATGAGTGATAGGGTAATTCATTCAATAAACAAGAGCTTGAGTAGGGAGAAGTTCATTGACTTATTTTAACCGGACAAACAATTGAGTCTGTACTTCGAGTTGAAAAATTTAGTACATGAAAATGTATCATGTAAATCTACTATGTATAACGATTAGAAATCTGACACCAAAAATAATTAATTTACTTTAGATATGTAATATCAACTTTGTTTAAGTTACATACACCCTAACCACCCACCCCTGTTTTAAAGGTCCAATTTCTTCATTACTGAGATCTTTTCTCCCATTACAAGAAGTCTTTTTACTCTTACCGCACCCCTACTTCCAATGACCTGTCATCTGCTGTTATGACACATCGCAGTTGCTTCTTTTAAAATATTACAGTTAGGATTGCTTCTTTTTTCGCTTCTTTCCTAATCGTCATGGGTAGACTTGCGCACCTTGATTATTTTTATAATCTAAAAAATATCAATATACAAAGAAATGCAATTTATCCACACACAACCACTATTTCTTGGGCATTACCTAACCTACAAAACAATTGTTAAACTAATTATTATTTAACAGAAATGAAATGTATCATATAATAACCAACTTCACTTTGGTCGGATTTCTGGTCTATGAGCATAGCCTAAGGGACTTAGTGCTAGTCTACTGGCTACTACTCAGACACCACTTAGTAGTATATGAAAATGAGCAAGTGACTCAGGCACCAAATAAAGAAACATTTGAGATATCTTTGTATCAAAACGAAATCCAAAATCCAGGATAGTTGGTGTTTTGATAATAAAATATCCATTAGTTCCATTGAAAATGCGTTGAAATATCTTGGAAAAAGAAATAGATATTTTTAAAAAAATATGTGGATATTTCCTATTACATATTGTTGACTTCCGTATTTCTAAAAGTCGTTAGCCCACTTTGACCCGTGATTAACTCCTCCCGACCCTCTTGAGAGTTGGTAGCGTCGCAATCGGTCGAGTTCATAATTGATTACTTCCACTAATTAATTCAGTTAATCAAGGTCACGAGCGGAGGTGTGTCTCAGCACGGCGAGGAGCGGCGAATACTTGGTCAGCCCGACAGGGTGAAAGAGACTAATTGGTTATGGTTGCAGGTATCTCATGGTTTTATTTCCTATAAAGCTTTCACATATGTCCACATGGTCAAGAGGTTACAGCGAAGTATGTTCCATAATAGTACAGAGTCCACACTCATCCCACAATCTAGGATTGACATACATGCTGGTATATCTTCACACACACAGAGTCCAACATCCTATAGTAAAGGATTCATAGTCTCTCCAAAATAACAGAGTCCAACTTCCCCATAGTAAAGGGAGCGGTTCTACAGCAATGGTTACAGATCCAAGGTACAGCAAGAAGTGGCTTTAAGCTAACAATCATCTTCCCCTTTTATAGGAGGCTATCACGGTTTAGACAAGGTACAGAATCGTGAATGGTTGCAGGACAAAGGATCGTGAAAGGCCAAGAAACCAGGCTGGCAGAGACAAAGAAGGGCTGAGCCTCTCACAGGCTCTACCTACTCACAGCTCTCTCTCTCTCACAGCTCTCTCTCTCACATACACATCCCTTTTCACAGGTGTATGCAGGCAGAGGGTCCCAACCCAGAGGCGCGAAGGCCCTGTCCCATCCGATCATTAGCTCCTATCACTACACATTATAATTGTTATACTAATAAGAGTCATCAATAAATCACTAATCATGTCATTAACCATGAATACTAATTAAGGTCAGCTGGGGCTAGAGGGGTGTCTTACACTTTTGCCTACAATATTGATAACCTGATCTATTTGGGACAAAACATTCCCTCTGGATCTCGACTAAGGCAAAAAGTAAAGCTCAAACACGGATCTCTCTATATGTGAGTTTATTCACCCCTCAAGACCTGACTGCATGTCAGACAATTCAAGCACACATCAAGGAGCAAGGCCACCCTTGTCCTACCGTAGTATAATAGAATACACAAACAACATTAAAAGGTTCATTACGGTACACACGCAATATGCTATGTAATTTCACTAAATAAGGTCCATGACATGGACATTTATAAAAGTATAAAATTCTACCCTTTAATCCGGAATGTGTAACTGATAATAAGATATTCTTACAATTTTCGAGCCTAAGTTGAGATTTAACTTGTTTGTTTTAATTGTAATTACTGATGTGATCATGGCAACCAACTGAGCATACCTATGCTCCATTCTTTGGTACAGTTATAACTCTGGCCATAATTTGGGCTATATTATAAAATAATCTGGGTGATCTATCGCTCGTATTATAGACACGATGTTTCCTCATCACTAATGTCTTCCAAAATCATGCAGAATTGGTCATTTATTACCTTTTGACCCTCAACTGATACTCTTTTCATTCCTTGTGTCATTTGTTTACCACAACTTGATGAGTTTGAATTAAGTTTCATCAGGTTTTCATGAAATGAGAGGGATTTGATTGCCACAAGGTTCTTATTTTTTCACAATTTTATTTTTTTCTGAAACAGTTGCCATGACAACTTGACCAACAAACATAATTTCTAAGAACTAACAGTTGTACCAAACTGTTCCCCGTATTGTAAGCTCTGATATTATATATATTTACAGAACTTGTATTAAGAAAAATAAAAAGCTGTCAGGGTTCAATTAAAGGGGTTGCTGGAAACATAATGTTTATTTCGTGACTCGGGCTAACATGCTATAAAAAGTTCTGGTATTGATTGTAACAAACAGACAATGTATCTGATCGTACATTTTATAATCAGAATAAGCGGTACGAAATCCTTAATCATTGACAACTTTTAGCTTTTCAGGTTCGATTATTACAAGTACATAGATACAGATATATTAATATTCAATTCTACAACCACAGGTCGCCCTCGGGCGGTCAGCTGTAACCTGAGTCACTTAAGAACAGACATATGTACACGGAGCTATCAAAAGATTGCATAATTGTCTATATTAATTTACATATTATCATGATAATCGACAATATGCATGCCATCTAATATCTTATATTTTTCACATTTCTTTATTAAAAAATATTCTTTCATTTTCTCCTTGAACTCTGAGAAATTATCACAAGTTTAATGTTAAATATTAGGTAATTCGTTCCATTCAGGGCACATTCTTTACATTAAAGTCTCCTTAAATTTATCACTTTAAGGCCCTAGTCCACTAAGCCGATTTCTATGAGATTTTGCATCGCAGAGAACCCTTTTCCACTAAATTCCGTAAGAATCGCATGAGAATCGTCTTTGTGGACAAGGGCCTCAAGACAGTGCCAAATTGAATATTAGGGCATTAGCTCTTCTAGTTTCTGGGTTAGGCCTGATATAATTCACTTTTTGTCTGACTTTATAATAGTCATATTTGACCAGATTCAAATTTATTTATCTATTTATTGTATGTTATTCTCTGTTTAGTTGCAAAATTGGTGTTCTGGGTTCGGATTTCAGACAAATCATCAGTGTTCGGTTCTGCTATTGTTGTATTTACTCCAATAGTATTTCATTGCAATAAGGAGTTAGGCAAGTTAACTGATAGTCGATTACAGGTAAACTAGTTCACTTGTAGATGTGTAAAGGCCCCTGTCCACTAAGCCGATTCTCATTCAACTCTCACATGATTTAGTGGAAACGGGTCCTCTGCGGCGGAAAATGGCATGGGAATCGGCTTAGTGGACAAGGGCCTTCTCGCTGCTTTTTTTGTTAGATTACTGCGCAGTTGAGATAAGTTATGTATCTTCTGATTCATTATTTTGATTATCATGTTAGCATTTGGTTCATTATCAGTTGGTATACCAAGATATGTAAATTTATTTACTACTTTCATAGTTTCTAAGTTTCATATCATCTATTATAATTCCGAGCGGGATTATTTCTTCTGTAGCTTATTCTTGTTCCCACAGTTTGATTAACACTTAATTTATTGAACACTGACCATTTTTGGATTAGTTAAATTAAGTCCCCTTTAAACGTTCCAGACATTTGAAGTTAAGGTTGTGAATGATCTTCAGTTCTGAACCAGTAAAAGGAATTGCCGGGTTCCTGTAATGATAATAACATTGGCAATCCGTATCACAAACATATATATATTTTTAGCTACCATATATTTGGCCCATACATGTCAACCGGACCGTCCCATTGACGCGAGGTTTTTGTATCTATCTTTCTACATTTCTATTTGCCTTTCTTTTTTGAGATCTAAAATCACTGCCCGGGGAAATATTTACGACCCCAGTCGACCCTATAAGGGTGACAAGGCACAGTACAACTTGATATCTCTCACATAGAGTAGAGAATATGGTTTGACAGTTTCATTATTCTCACTTCACTTTGTGCAAATTGAAATGTAAAAACCTGTATTGAGAGAAGGGGCTTTGAGAAGGCTAAATCTGGTGTGGCCGAGGTCAGGGAGAACAAGTACACGTCAAAACAAACACGAGTAGAGCTACAGGAGTCGTTCATCCCTTATTTCTATATGATGATAATATATACATGGACTCGTGATAAACTTCTTTAGAAAATCATTTATATAGGTATTTACCTTAATACATTCCTTGGACCACACATGCACATTACTACAGGAAGTTGTGTACCATATAATCAACAAGAGGCCATCGATCAGTATCACAGTAATCACTAATCCAACTAAAGTTTTCATTATATGGATATTATTTGTTATATAGTGAATAAAGTTTTGTTATACAAATATCAAAAATCAATTGGCCTTTAGTCAATCAATCTTTATTTTAGCATCGACTTTAATACGCTGACAGTAGGTAAATAATAATTTGTCGTGCATTAAACACCTGAGCCAGCCATCGTCGCTAAGTATAGTAATGCACAGTCGGGATCACAATGGAGTTTAACCCTTTATGTCTTATATAGACCACAATAAAAAAGGAAATAATATAAAAAGAAACTAAAAATCTATAGTCTATTTCTTTCGGACCTCTGAAGGTAACCATGCTGGGTGGAATATTGAGGGAATCAGTACAGACTTTCTTATAGAATCTGGAATACTCACTTCGGGAGGAATAAGCTAAATTCCCCTTTTCAAAGGTTTACACGATATAAGGAAACAGATAGAACAAAATTATATCATCGTACACAGCAGCAATACATGAAACAGCCCTTTATCCAAGCAGGCTCATCATTCTTTAACTTCTCTGCTACACTGCACTTTTCCTGAATAATCGTGGGGCATTCTTCAAGCATTTGTCCAGGCATCAAACCATTTTGTTCTTCCTGGGGAGTCACACCTTCTTCCTTTCCTTGACTGTGATTTCTTTGGGGTCATACAGCGATTAGATGATCCTCAGATTTTCAGGAATAACATCTTTTCGGCAAGGGACCATGAGTACAGATATGTGTCTTTATATTATTTTCTTTGCATTTAATTGCTGAGGAAGCCTTATGCAATAGGGACATTCAATATGTGGCGGGCAAGCTCCGAGGTTCAGGATTTTTTTAATGGATAACGTATTGCAACGGTTCTTTGGAACTGCTCATGGCATAATTGAAAAGTTACAAGTAGTTTCTAAATGAAGAGAGTAATAAAACATGTTTTAACATGTTTATGTGTATGCGATACATGCAAAATCATTGTCATCTGTGATAAATGTCTAATCAGGGGCAATAATTTGCAGCACAGCAGAACCAATATCATACAAGAAAGATCATCATAAATGCAGTGATATAAGAAGGCCATAAGGGTACGTAGTGTTCTGTCAGACGGGGTAAATGGAAACATGCGGGTAAACAATACACTAGCACCTGTGTACCAGCGTATAGGCAGATGGATGTGAATGGTGCAAGGTGTTAGAGCCATCAGAGCAGGGTGAATTAACAGGGCTATAATTCGCCTGTGAAAACTCTACAGAGGAAACTGGTCTTGTGATTTAGGAGCTGAGGCATATTGATAAATGCAAGAACGGTGTTTTATTATAATACCTTTCTGGAGGTTGGTATATATGATATGCCCATATATACTTAAACACTGGCAATCCTATCACAATTATGGTATTAGCCTAGTAGATCCTAGATTATCCAAAAGGGTATGTCTTGCTAGTAAGTGATGGATGCAGGAGGATAATTGATAATGATAGAATTACAGAAATTCTAATCATATAACAATTATAGCTACATAACATTGTTACAAATATGATATATTCAGAGCCACGTATCAGTGGACGAAACAGTTATTCTATATATGTATCCCTCGTTAAATGTCTGCAAATGGCGAAATCCAGCAAAATAATATTCAAAATAGGTAGCAAGACTTTTACCATATATTTACGGCCGTATATATTGCAACCAATATACATACACCATTGACCAAGCAACTGCTACGTTTCCAAAAATAATGAAGAACTACCAAACAGCTACAATTGTTAACAGTAAATCACTGTAACCGTTAACAGTAATCTGAATCACTGTTACTGGTAAGTGTCTCCATTACTTGTTTGAAAACTGATTGTTGTTTAGCTTTTTAGCAGTTTAGTTTTCTTTCGTACAACAAATATGGCTTCGTGGTCACTTACATTTAGTTCAGCAGAATTAGAAATAGCTATTGACATGAGTTGGGTTTGCAATCAGCTGCTTAAGAGATTCATCAAGAGATTCAAAATCTTAAAGCGTTTCTCATTCTGTGATTCATTGGATAGATAATCAATACCGATGTCCCCATTTGATGTTATGTCACACGATGGACTACCCGAACTACTATTGTTTTTAATTGGGAAGAAGAAAGGATAACTCCATAACTATTCTTTTATTTGAGAGAAAAACTTCAATCCATAATATTTCAATATCTTAAGTACTTGCTTTATAGTTCATAATAGTCCTACTTTTGAGTAGTTGATGGCTTTTTGATGAATATTGCTACTCCACAATTATTTTTGATATGAGGAGCATAAATTTGGTTATTTCCAAGATCTATCAAGCCTCTAGATATTGTAACTATCTATCAAGTTATTGGGAATGCCATCAGGGAGCCATGTTTCAGATAGATAGAAAAAGTGTGTGTGTTTAGATGGCATATTGACAAGCCTTTCACGCTATACCAAGTTTCAGACCAAACTAATATGATTAACATTTGGTAAAACTCTACTTCCATTGGCAGATGCTTGAACGTTTAAAAGAGTCCATCTAAAATACAGCTCATATTTCATAGATATAACTTATGAGTTATAATTGCCATGGTTTATAATTATTAAAGAAACGTATATATATATTCATAGATAGTGTCGAAAAGGAAGAGCCTTCGATATTCCTACAGTGGTGGTCCTTATCTGATATGTGTTAAATTAGCGCCTAGCGGCAATGAGAATAGTCACAACAAAGGAAAGGATGCTTAAAAAGTTGGTGGAGAGTGTGTTAGTTATAGTGTTATGATGTTAGATGGTGAAATGTGTATGTATGGGTGAGCGAAAAAGGAAAGTGTTGGGATAAGACAGAGAAATAGACATGCTGTTGGTACGCACCACTCACAGCCACCTGCCAAGCTAAAGGGAAGTTTTTCAAGGACTATAGTTTGACTCATTATATTCCGTCAAACAAAACTTGTGTAATATTCCATAGAGAAATAAGTGTTAAAGCGACGATGAAGTGAATACACTTAAGATAATTGATACAACCATCTCCTCAATGAAGGATTAGGATAAACATTGAATATCTTCACAATTTCTTCAAAGTCTTAAACTTGAGTGTACCCGTCTACAGATTGACAAACAACAGAACCTCACCTGTTGGAGCTGCACCTCACCTCTCCTCTTCACTCATTTCCACAGCTTCAAAGGTATATGGGAAACGTTGGGGCAATGAAATGTTATTCATTTCTAACGTAGTAATTCAGAGGGGCATGGTTGTAGTCTGACAAACGATATGAATTGAATTCGCATGTATACAATATAATTTGCTAACGCATTTTACCCGAGTGTCACTTTTCTGTCTGCCGGACTGGCTTCGACGATGCAATTTGCAAGGAAATCACATGTAGTTATACATTATGCGATATGTTATTTAGCAACCATTTAATACAATAAGTATCACTCAGTCCATTGCTTTCTTTCTTCTTTCAACTCAAATTATACTCATCCACAACCGTCTCTTCTCAATTCTACTATTAAATGAATCTGACTGTTCGTGATTTGCCCTTATGACCTAATATAATTACATACACTGCTGTTGAAATTTATTTCATTACATTATAGGCGCACTCCGCCGACTTGTGGGGAGATACAGAGTCTGTGAGTATTTTCTGTCTTCACTCTGTTCCCGCCCATGGCTACATCAACCACCAACAGCAGTATCTATAAACCTACAGACGTTCCACGGGCAGTTGTTTAAGCCAACACAAAACAAAACAAAGCCGAATAATGTAACGACTCCTTCAATAACAATTTGAAAAAATCTTCACCACCCACACTCATTCTCTTGACTTACCTCTCTCACCCATGAGGTAAGGCACAAGCAGGTGAGTACAGGTAATTGTGGAGATGGCTTTCAATAGGAAGCTAGGGGTACCACTCCATGGCAGTAAGGGCTGATATGATGAGTTCCAATCCGTTTCTACATAAGAGTGGCCGCACAATATCGAGCTGGCTTTGGATCCATGCAGAGGCATCTAGCCATGATAGTAATAATGGTAGCATACTACCCAGGAGTAATAATGGTGGCATACTACCCCAGGAGTAAATGGAAACCCATCTATAGGAGCTGAATGAAACAGCATGATAAAACATAACAACAACACAAGATGACATTTATGTTTAAGAGCCAGATAACAAGGAAGAATGAAACAATAACCTCCAGCAGTTGACAACCATTGCTCTAAGTTGCAGTAGCTTTCCCTGTTATCAACTAATCATTTGTAAGGATTATAGTTTATTGATATTTACTTTTCGAGCTAAAACAGTCAATACTGCTATAACACAAGACTGGTCTTGGTGCACTTTGAACAATGCACACAACTGGGACTGCATGGACTGCATGTACCCTCACTGCCTCTATAGTGTGGTACACCATCACTAGGCACCCAACCTCTCACCCATCAACCGATCACTCCCTCACCCCACACACAGAGACATCAAGCGATAGGGCAGTAAACAGCTCTGCGATTATACCGGTGTACTCCCCTTAAAGGGGCAGCCGGGCAAAGTGAAGGAGCAGAACTATAGGGAGAGAAGCATACCTAATTTCCCTTTCCTCAGGTAATACACTAGTATATTTTCAGCGAGGTGAGTAAAATTGAGAAGATCTGAATTTTGTAGGGGAGCCTGAAGAAAACTTGCGCCCCTTCAAAGAACAAGAATAGGAAAATGCACACACCTATGAATAAAATATAGAAAAGGAAAAAAGAAGTAGGGCTTTTCCGAATCCGAGGAACCTTTAGTGAACATCGTATATCAGCGCCATCCTCAAAAGCCATCATTCAATCCAATAATTACGGTAATCTCTCAGTTCCCATTTCTGAAAGACTCCGACGTGTTGACTCTTTCTTCATGCCACTTTTACATTCAAGCATGCACACTATTATCAATTCATTGTCTATGATACGCCTTGATGATTTGAAATATTATCAATACTTCCTTCACTGTTTTCCTTTCCTTTTATGTTCCGCTTCTTCTCGTCATCCTGGAATCCATGGACGAAAGTGAGCTTAACACACGCAACGTTCCAGTGCAAGTGTGTGAGAAAGGGGATGGGGAAGTCAAGAAGTTGAAGAGAAGGCGATGGTGGTGGACTGCTAAAAGGTGTGTGTACGCACATTCGGCTTTTACTCCACTCCGTCTCTCTCACACACACGATACCTACCTCGTACTCAGTCAAGAATTGCTTCGATAGGAGCTGGAGGAAGAGGTTCATGAGTGGAGGGCTGAGATATGAGACCGCAAATAACTATAGACAAACTGCAAATTTACTTCATTTACAAAACAGGATCATGATCAAAGGATATGAGATTACTATCTAAAAACCAGTTCAGTATGGCTGGGAGATACCATCACTTAAATGAACACCACAGGAGTTGTGAAAACTACCGCCACAGAAGCCAATACAATAACCACTCCTCGTGCTATTACCTACCAGTCAGGGGAATCATTCACACAGGAAATGTTATAGCCGCTGTCAGAGGGCCACTGATTAGTGTTTGATTCTCTGGAATGGTGGATGAGTAGGAAATCAGAAGTAAGAGTGGTCGTTTCGATACAGGTGCTATGTCAGCGAATGGAAGAAAGTGAGAGTGGGAGCAAAGGTCGAAGGAGGAGGGAGAAGATAAAAAAGGGTGAGGAAGTTGACTGAGGAAGAAGGACGGATATTACATTGTTAGTTATATACCAGCACCCTCCCAGACTTTTCTCCCTTATTGCTGGAATATAAAATTTATTGGTGATCTCTGTTGAGGATGGCGGCATCCGCATGGAACCTTGCAGTTATACTGCTTTTTCTACCAACTCTCAAAGGTAGGTTTTTCTTTTGATCACGCCATGAACGATATCTCCGTATTTTAGTTGTGCAAGGAATAGGGGATACTGGTAGGAAATGGGCAAATACACATACCCCCCCCCCCCCTAACCCTAATTAAAAGTGAAAATCATAAACCGTGGTAAATAGTAAAACAAAAGTTGTTTCACTGGATGCTCTAGAAACTTGTGCTGTTGCAGGTCGGATACGATGTATTTTACATTTATATATACGTATGCACATCTCACAACTCTGAACATCATTTAATGGAATACTTCATATGTATAATGGATAAATAATGAATTGTGGGAGAAAATATCCTAATATGTATGCTGACCCCACTCTCCCATATCTCGCGAAAAAGTGCATGTTTACACTTTTTGTAACAATTGGTTAATTTTGTTTATTGGCCTGAAATGAAAAAAAAACACAAAAAAACCACTCGAGGGTTATCAGGGTACCCTACTCTCCTTCTCTCACTCTCTCTCATTATAACTATGTATACACACATAAATATATGGTCAATTCCTGCATTGGGGAGAATTTGGTGAAATCAAGTATATATTTTGAAGTAAGCTTTGTATGTGTTTTCCAATGTAACGAATGGATTCCTTAGTGAATGTTATGTTATGCTGTGCTGTATCAATATCAATATTTATCTAAAAATCGCCCAAATTACCGATTTTGACTTTTGAGAATAATCAGTATTATAGAGGATATAAGCCCCAGTGAAAATTCCTTAACATCATTTATCTTTTGTATTTTCAAAAGTTTCTTTTGTATTTTCAAAAGTTTCTATTTCATGCCTATCCCAGCCTGAATCAAAACTATAAAGATAGACTATAATGGTTAGCCCTAATCATTCGTTTAGGGCTAAAATACTGTGTCGTAGGGAAAATGTAGCGGTGCGAGAACAAAATTTTACATGGGGTTGAGGATATTGAATGATTGAAAATGGCTACAATTCATTTTCCCTTAGAGGCAACCAGGCCACAATTAAGCATTGTGAATGAAAGAAATATCTTAATATCATTATTTCTTATAACCGTTGAAGATATAAATTTGATTTAAATATTGATGAGCGTGGGATATCTATGGTTCATAGGACAACACAAATTTGATGATACCAATGTATCTTACTGAAGCCATAATTATGATAGCAAAACAATGATGTAGCGGTACAAGATTATTCTTAATGTTATAGATTAATCTTCTCACCAAGATAGTGGTGTTGGAAAAATCGATGAAATCAAATTCCTCAACATCCCCCTATGAAATCCAAACTTTAACAAAAATGAGTGCTCCTTCATCTAATACAATTTCTTATTAAAATCGTATCAAGGACTTCAACAGATACTCAAGACTATAATGTATATAAACTATATAATATTTGAAATTATAATGAACCCTAATAATCAATACATTGATAATAATCATATTAATTATATTTTCCCTATAGATGGGCTTTCCAGTCTTAATTTACACCAGTCCACCATTTTCTTAATAATGGGAATGTCCTGTTCCAACAGATTGACTTCACACTTTCAGTTGTGAATGTAACACCTGATTTACCACTGACAGAACGAGAGATGAAAGGGAGATTACCGGCTACCTAATATGAACGGCACTTTTCCAATAGTACTGGACTGCCCATTATATGAGGAGAGGGGGCGGGATAGAAGCAGTATTACTGTTGTATAACTGGTTACACATATCCCCTGTTTGTTTCCTCTCGGGAAATGCTATGCACTTAAATAGACCAACAGTCAGAGAGTTATGACTGATAAAGAAAAAATAATAACATAACAGTAACTGAAAAACTGCCCAACAGTCAAACTGTTATAACTGATAAAGAAAGAGTAATAAGATAACAGTAACCGATATACGTGTTCACTTATGCTCTTTGACTTGTTCGTCTTATAGAAAATCTCATTATCTTCAAAATTATTTGTTTCAGTGACCCAACGAACCCGCACTTTTCTCAATCCTCAATAACATAGAAAATGTTAGGAAGGCACTAGCTAGATAGGTATTTGAAGGGGACAACAAATTACATTATTGATCCTATTTGCAGCAAATTGCATTATTGATCCTATTTACACCAAATTCCCAAAATATTTGATAAAAAGCAATGAATTCATGCAAAACTCAAGAATTTCAAGAAAATATCAATTTCCCTACAGTTTCTTTATTCGAATCTTCCAGGAACAAGAAATAATTAATCGAGATCATTTTGGTCGATTTAGCTGGGAATGCAGTTTTAAGTGCCCATCCCCTGTCATGGCTTCTACTTTAATTTACATCCGATTTAATTTTTTTTAAAAAACAACATAATTTAAACATGTTTTAAACTATAACATAACACCATTGGGGGTAGGGAAGAGTACAATGTAAAGGCAATGCCAATATGATATATATAAAGCATATTTGAGAACAAAACATCTCTAGGTTTATTCGTCGACAATGGAAACAATTGAAAACCTAGGACCAGTAACCGGTGGCATTTATCAGTTAATACATCTATTTGGTTTTATGTATTTTCTTCTATGACTGTTTCCCCAGGGAAACATGGCAAGGGGCTAACAGGCTATTCCCCCTCCCTGACCCTTAATCCATCCTTGTTGTTTTAAACATTATATAAAACAACTTTTTTATTTTATTACTTGTGTGTGTTATTCAATACCCTTGAAAACATGAGCAAAACAAACAAAAAATCGTATGCCAACGAAATGTTGTGAATATGACAGGATTCAGGCTTGTACATGTAAGTGTAGGTCTAACTGGAACAGTTGGTGTATTTTTCACTCATATATGAAGTAAGGGTAGATGATTCATAATTGATGTTAAATAGTTAATAGTTTAATTATATAGATGATTAAAATTGATAAATGTATTAAATTAATTGCACAACATGAGAATATCTGGTTAACCCCAATTGTTTGCAAATAAAATTTCTTTAAAAAAATATGATACAATTACTAGCACACCTTTAGTTATAGCAATAAACCAGTATTTTAGAATATTTCTCTAGTTCTAAGCAAACGTTTATTTGAATGAAGACGAGATATTCTTTTAACATTATGCCCCTTGTCCATAGAAAAGCGTTAGCCCAGGTCCCAATCCTCAGCTAACCCCTCTGGCATGATCGACCAAATAACCCCAGAAGTATTTTTTGAAGTTTTATATTAAATATGGGTGGATACCAAATAAACTACAAATTACAACTACCTTAATAAACTCTTAGAGTATTGAAAACGTCACTAATTATACCAAATGTATGAGAGGGACGGTTCTTGTCCTATACTTTTTCTATAAAAACAGATCCTCTCATCCTATACAGACACCCACGAGTGCCATTTTGTATTTATCACATACTTCGTACTGACCTTATCATTCATTTTCAATATAGATCACAAGTATTTACCTTTTAGGTTTTAAGCATGGTCAAAAGCTTTCTTATGGGTGCTGACGTTTAGAAGGTTATACATTTGATTAATAAGAAAATACCACAATCGTTGGTACAAATCCATGCTCAGATCTGTACAAGAAAATGGAATGTTTTACTTATGTCTAGGAGGGTATTGTTTCATTGTTTAAAGTTTGCATTTGTTTATAGAGTTCTAACACTGAAGTAGCTTTGCGGTAATATTTCGCGTTAGAAGATAAGCCATGATTATTAGACATTCTGGTTTCCTTACGGAGTTCCTGCAGCATAATGATTAAAAGGATGCAGCCAAACACTTTATTTGGTATTAGATATGAATAAGTCAAGAAAGGAGAACACAGGAGGGTGTTTAAAATGAAATCGTATGATATAAGATACATAATACGATATAAGATGTGTCGCACGATGTATCTTGCCCGCACATATATAGGATATGTTCTTAAATAGTGTTCTTCATTAATTAAGTGCCACAACAACAAATATTATTTTGCTAATGAAAATCGCTGAGGAAATGATGATAAATACATCTACATTATTTCATGCATTCAATAACCAATTCAGACTGTAATTAACAGTTTTATAAAGACTATCGTAAATAGTAACATACCTTTTAACAAGTACTAAGTTAACTAATTATCAAGTTATGCACCGATTTGATCAACTGTTAACATATTTAACTTTGTAATCAGTGTCAACTTAATTCATATACTTGGCGTTTCCACTGGAAACGATTTTCTCTGCCACAATCATTTGTGCCTGATGTCAACTTATTGTTATTGCACTTTAGGCATGTTTAGACTGAAAATGCAAAATATTTACCTACAAAGTTTACATTTTAACTTATATCCGAACATTTCAAAGTACAAATATTGCACAAAAAACATAACACTGTTCCCTCAGGGCACAGTACCATATGAGATTATATCGCAATTATATGCAATTCCAACCCCCCTCCCCCCACTCCTGCCGACCTCTCCCCCCGCTCCTGCCGACCTCTCCCCCCACTCCCGCCGACCTCCCCCACCCCACCCACTCCAGCTGAACCCCCTACCCCCACTCCCGCCGATCCCCAGTCGATCTGTTGGCGGGAGACTATGGTTGTGTGAGGGGTGCATATGGGTCAGATTTTCAGAAAATGTACAATTCGCCTTCACCAATCCTCTCAAATAACCCCCATTTAAGACAGAAATGAGCTTCAAAATGCAGTTTAACGTAACAGAACTGATACTTTAAACCAATCTGATACCAAATATACTCAGATATACCCATTCTTCATCATTTTCCAGCCTAATTTAGCAGAATTAAGTGAATGTGTAGATCTGCCAATTAACCTCTCCACGAGCGGGGCTGAGGTTGGACTTGTAAACATGCAGTGCGCGCAAAACAACCCATGTGGGCCACATCTGTTTATGGTTTCAAGCGCGCTGACTGGCTATCGGTTATGTAAGGGGGGTGGACCTTCGATGCTCGTGGAGAAATAAATGTTGGTGGACTAGCCAGTCAGTTGCATGGTAGCCTTTGTGAGGGAGGGTTGTGTGTTGTCCCGTTCAAATGAATATGGTTACAGTATACACATAGCATTGAATATAATAAATAGATTAATCAACAGTCACTAAGAACCCAGGCCTAGCTTTTTCAGGCAGAAAGAGTCACCCGACCTGATGCTAAGCATTTGACTTGTCTAGCCTAACATATGAACATGGCATTACGAACCTACAGGGTTCCAATATAATAATGTTATTACGAACCTACAGGGTTCCAATATAATACCTTAAATTTATGTCATTAAACTTAACTACAAATACAATGGAAGTAGAAAGTAGAAAATGTACTAAATTCAAAACATCCAATACTACCCAAAAATATTAGGAGGAGGAGGAGATAATTACAGGCCTATAAATGTAATTAAACAACTAAGTTTACAAGAATGAATTTCATATAGTTTTCACCTAAACGCCGACTGGAACTGGAAAACATAATTTACTTCCCATTTTCATTCAATTCCTGCTTTTGCAATTATAAAATTTCGGAGAAATCCAGTCGTTATTCTCTGTGTACATGTGTAGTCCTATGGCACTACACACTGTAGAGACCACTGAGTGACCCTTGTTTGTGGGGATGTTTGGGTCGGGGCGCTTGGACGCACACGTGGCGGCCATCTGTTTATGGTCGGAGCAATGTGATTGGCTAATCTCCCCACGCGGTCAGGTCCCGGCGATACGTTAAATTTACTTACAGTGGAGAGTGTGTGTGGATGTAAACAAACCCCACTTGATGGCTTGCTCCACCACTATCACTCACGCTCACGCTGACCAATCAGCTAATCCCTTGGCTATAGAAAAGCTGTCAATCAGTAGCTATCAGTGTAACAATAACGACGGAGTGTGAAATATAGGACCTGATCGAAAGGATTAGATAAGGCATGCTTAAACACCTCACAGACAGCTAAAGAATATTATCAGATGTGATCCACTATCAGTGATTGGCGTATTTCATAGTAATACCCTTGTTTCTCTGCTATAAATAGCAGAGAAACAAAAACGATCATAAATTTTAGATTTCTTTTAAATGTTTACGATATCTTAAACCCATATACGACGCTATTATATTTAACATAAGTTCGTTTTTTTATGACCCCCACCCCCGCCCCCGGGTTCAAGTGTTGGGTTTTGAATTGACTCACCGAAACTTTTGCCAAATGAACTCTCGCTCTCACCTATTCAAAAATTGATACTCCATCTAGCTCACCGTCATAAATAACCATTGAATGATTGCGGGGATGAAATCAATAAAACAAATAATTACACACAGTAGACTACACACGCCCCTTTTGCCAATCACATTATTGGGACCTATATTGTATTGTAAATATCCTCCTGGATAAAAGGCAGATGTTGCTCTTAGTTCCCCAGTGCAAATCTAAGCTCTATACCATTACCTACAAATGGTGATTATCCTTTGATCCGGGGGAACAGATGATGCTCATAGCATGATGTCGCTTATATGAGTTTTTTGTTGCCTTTATACCCCTAGAAGGTCAGACGGTGCGGCACTACTAATTGTCGTACGTATTCATGATAATTCCACTCCCGTAGGAATGTTTTTGTTATCGATATCACATAACCATATTTTTTATCATTAGTTATTACGAGTTACGAAGAAAAACTCCACGTCAGCAAGAGTATATAATGTTATGACAAACCACAACATATTACAAAGGTACTTTGTAAAAAAAAAGTTGATTGGCTAGGCAAGAGACTAGGCCCGCAATACGTCATCCAATCACACAAAAAAACCGACACCGATGGTTTTGTAAAAAAAATACCATGTAGTTAGCCAGGTAAAGAAAATCAGAAGGTAACTGCACAAACTCTTGCAAAGCACCTGTACTTGATACTAAGTATACTTGCTTTATGATAAGGAAATAATGTGATTACTGCAGTCCCCGTCTGCTAGTGTTTACATGTGTCCGAGTTAATTCATGCATAAATTCCAATATTCATAATCCACTAATCCCCTACACATAACTGAGTTCATTTCTGCGGGCTTAACTTGCATTTACATTCTTACAAAGGTCAGTGAAAGTTAACAATATATATGTTTAGAGACACGTTAAAGTGAAACCCAGGCAAGCAAATAATTTAGTCGATCTGAGCGCATAGCCTTGGTCTGGCAATGTATCATTGATATACATAATATATGATATTATATATACCATTATTCCTTTTATTGAGGAAAATAAAAAAGACAGTTTCTCAATGGCGAGGTTAATAAGAGACTAGAGAAGGTGCACAATTACTATCCTTGATGATCCCGTATGGACAATTGATTTGCAGAGCTCGCCATAAATTAGTTTCCATGCCAGTGTGATAAATTCTATGAGCTATTGCTGATCATAAAATATTGCGTAAATTCTGAAAACTAACTCAATCAGGCAATTAATTTAAGAACACATTGTGGATAAAATAAAATTCACCCAACCTTACGCACGCGTATTCCCTCAGACATTATACAAGTCTTTTGTTGGTAAAGATGACGTGATCAGCCGATCATCAATAATCCAGAAACCTTTGTCAGGTGCGTATTTAAGTGGTTTTTGATTATCAACACGTATGTCTATTGTGGAAAAAGGCATCCTCCGAGCGTAAGACTCTCTTTTCATTCGCTTAAGGGTGGTCTCCACTGGCTGTGGTAAGCTCTGCGGTAAGCCTTGCGATGGTGTTTTGCTGGTTCTGTGGGTGGAGAGGTATGAGGAGGTCCTGCCTATATGGATCACTGGCCATGTAGGCAGGACCGTGTCACTTCTCACCATCACAGCACCATTGCAAGGCTTACCGCAGAGCTTACCGCAGCCAGTGGAGACCATCCTTTATCCTATCGTAGATTCGAGAATCCCGCCCTGGCTTCCCATTTGGGCTATTAATACCAAAGCGCAATAGCTGCCTGGCTGAGAAACAATCAGGAAAACATTCGGAGGCGTTTGTTAGCATGGTCAAATCATATATATGTAGATGAAGACATTAGACTTTTGTTGAGAGCCCTAGTGCATGCACTAGTCTCAAAGGCATGCATGGACGCTATTGTATAGGGGGTGGGAGTAATCTCGCACTAATCCTAATGGAGAATGATACCAAAACATAAACCCTATGGAGATAAATATTTGATACACAAATTAATGTGATATCTATATTCTAAAAAGATTAATATATGAACTGGTTAAATGCTAATCTCCCATTACAACCAAATCGCGATGATGTACAGTGATACTCAATCGCAAAGAAAGATTATTTTGATAACACTAAAATTTTAATATTTTTGCCATAATAATTTTAAGGTTAGTTGTTCATAGTTCATTTTTGAGGCAAGAAATACAATGCTTAAACCATCGTCTGATCAGACATAATATATTACTCCTCATCCAACGCAAATCAATCATCTCTACGATGCAAGAACAGATATTTTATGGATAGGAACACTCAGAATGTACATGCCTTGGGGGATCTGGGAGTCAGTGCAGTACAGCCCAGAAGTATGGGTTCATGGGTTCTACCTTCAGTAATATCGCACCATACATCTTGTTAAAGGACGAGTTATTATGAAAGAATTACTCAGATAAACATGTATAAATGTGTCAGGAATGGGTATAAATCTAAGCTGCTGCGGGAGGATGGTCGCCCCTGAAAGCTGCCGAGCAACGGTCGCCACCCTGGTCGCCACCCAGGTCGCCACCCAGATCGCCACTAAATCAGCCTGATCAGCCACTCCCATAAGTTCCCTGTCTTGGACACAAATTACGAGATCGACGACATTAAATGCCAACGTAGAAGTCAGGGACATCATGGAAGACACAACTGAAACAAACCATTTGTTATTCTATTAAAGATTGCCAGGCCATTCCGTAATTGCTTTCATGGTATGCCGATAACCCTTCTTTCCCCTCCTATCCTCAGGTGGTACAAAATGTGTATGTATACATGTATTGCAGAACGGATGGGCTAAACTTCGGCTGGAATCGAATCCACCTTTTCCACTTGCGCTCCAACTCAACCACTAGGACTACCCTGTTTAAATGTTAAACCAATCAAATAAGGCTCCCAGCTAGGGCTACTATCATCAAATCAAACGAAGTGAAATCGAAAAGTGAAAGATATGTATTGCAATTAATGATTTTATAAGAAATAGACGGGGAAAAAGTGAGATACTCTGCTGAGAAATGGACCCCCCCCCCCTTGAACAAGTACTGATGATCGATATTTGATTGATAACGAACAGTACTGTTTGCAGTTTCGGTTATGCATTATCAACAGTTTTAAATTCATGGTTTTCAGTTATTTCCGTTTCCCGAAGGAAACGATGGCTGGGGCTAATGATAAAGTCTAATATAGCTCATGTGTTGTTATAACTAGAATACAGGAGAAAGTTTTAGGTTTTCCATTTATATGGTAAAACACCATTACATTGTATGGAATTAAATTATTAGAAATAAGATGAAATTAAATTAAATTAGCTCCCAACCTTGAACAAGAGGAGAGGTTGTGTATTCAGTGGTATATGGACAGGGTCGATCTCAGATCAAATTACCGGTCAGATATGCCACCTGACGCTCATCAGATGTTAGATGTTTATCAGTTCACATTTTTACATGTAAAGTCTAAATGTGAAGTGAACCTGGGTGAATCAGTTAGGCTGTGCTAAGCCAGAGCCTAAAAATATGAACCCTGTGTTAAAACAAACTCTGCCCAGCCTCATGGTGGCCGCCATGCAGGCTCTTTACTGCTATACCGAAATTACCAATCTTGCGGATTCTATGGATATACATAATTATTTTAGATTGTACCATAAAAAGTGTTGGAGGTTGCCACCTATGCATAGCCTGGTGTATCCTCGCAGTAAAATATTTGAACGAGCAACTTGAGGTTTTCCAATCCTTATCTTCTCATGCTTTACTAATATCACCCGGCCTACAATTCCGGGTCACGTGGCTTTTCACTGGGTACGAATAATTCCCCATGGTATGTCCGCTATTGAGGCGAAGGAGGCACTTCTTTGATTGTTTTTATAGTAGTATCTTGCTTTTCATGGCATGCTCTAGATGTTTATTCTCTTTGTATTCTAATGTTTTTCATCCAGTGATCAAGGAGCTTTGTTTACGCATAATTCCTTAATGAGCTCAACTTAATGTTAAAAAACGTTTAGAAGAGAATGCATGTGGCCATGTATATATTTATTATGCCAGCAAACAAGCTAAAGATTTAGAAGAGGAACATTAATAGGTTGGGCATTACTTTGTGCTGTATCATATTAATAAATACTAGCAAATACCTGTGCTATGCACGGGATTTGCTAGTGGGACAGTGGGGCCCTCATCCTCATCTCTCCTTGTTCACTCTCCCACCATCTTTCTCTTTCAAGTTGTCTCTATAACTTAGTATCTGTATTAAAATTCATACCACAAATGGAACCCTGTTTAGATGTTTTTTGGTCACTGTTCAGTGTTGTGCTGTTGTTGTATTGCCTGTCCCTGTCCCTGTCCCAATCCCTCTCCCGCTCCCATTCCCTCTCCCGCTCCCTCTTTCATTCAATAACATAAGATAACATAGGGGGCAATGCCAATGGTGTAAGTGCAAGAATGGTGCAAGTAGCAAGGAATCCAGCCCCCACCCCCTGCATCTCTTCCCTGCCTTAACCCCCCCCCCCCCGCCCCCATTATGTATTCCGCAGTGTTTCACAGATTTTCATAGCAAACAAAGGCCTGGGGAATGTACACATTCATTGTCTCTGTCCATAGTTCTATGCCGACCACTGTCAGTCATTATAAACTTATGTTAGGCTTTTGCCAATGTTATTTCCTGTTGTTTTATAGTCTTAACACTGTTTCCTGGTGAGTATCTAAATCTAATGGTATAGTCTGTGGATATATTATGCTATCTGCGACAACAACTGTGGAAGTGGCCATGACGAAAAAAATATGCACATTTACCATAGGGTGCAGACATATTAAATATCTGAATAACCCATGATAATGAGCGATGTCGACTTCAAAAACGATCACAAACAATAGTTTATCAACTGATTCAACTCTGATGATGTTCCTTTTGCTGGAAATATGGTGAAATATATCAATAATATACTAAATAGCATCCGCGGAATCACCGCGGAATGACGTTTCTTTTCATTAATTTGTCCCGTCCATTAATGATGTGATGTTTGTGGTGACGTCGTCACATATAACGTTGCATGGTGAAGCAATTTCGTCGCTAGTAATCCAGAAACCTGGTGTAGGGGCACTGATAGGTTTGTCTTCAGGCAGCGCTGGGGGCCCTGGATGGGGGTGCTTGATGTAAACCCATTTCTAACCCATTTCTAACCCTAATTTGTTAATGAAACATAGTGGAATGGCTCCGCACCATTTTTGGCAAGGTGCACCTAAAAGAGTTTGGAGATCTGGCCAGCGCTTTCAGAGAAGATAGGTTCCATAGCAGTTTTGACGCTATTTTAATAATATATAGATGCTCTCATATTCAAGGAATAACAATCTGTTTGACAATCGATTGAAAGCAACAGGATCATGTTCATCGTTATCAATCACATATCATATGAACGAAAGTACAGACAAGTGTGTACCTGATTCTGCACTACAGGCCATGTATATGCTTCCACCATCGCCGAAGACCCTTATGTATTGCATGGGGCAGTTCAAGTTGTTACAGGAGAATTTAGTGAATATCGACTGATGTTTAAATCTTAGTATTCTAATTGGAGTTGTATCTTCAACGCACCCTCCCCCTACCATGAACATGTCGCCTGACCCGACTTTGTCATATTCGTTTGTACACTGACTACGTATGTGCTCACTAATATAAAACTATGAAATGAACCTTGCAATTTTGGTCATGCCAATGTTTTTTCATTGATTTTTAATCTCCCATATCTCCTGATTCTGAATCTGCCAATTTCCATTTTGTAACGACTGAGGAATTTTAGTTCTCCACGTTGGAAAAAAAGTAAAAATAAATAAAATTAATGAATAAAAATGTATTTACTAAATCTAGAATTAAGTGAATAATATCAATCGATAGGAAATAATGAGCCCTAAAAAGACCTAATAAAAATCAAGGTCAAAGGTCATTTTGGGTTTTTTTTGCAAATAACTCGGGAAATAATGCACTGGCATCTTAGATCAAATAAAAACTATTTTAGGGCACATTATTTTCTATCGACTGATATCAGTCACTTAATTCTAGATCAAGTACATATCTTTAAATTGATTAAATCAATTTTTTCTAACTCTTTTCTTTCAAACACTAATAAAAAATAATTAAAGTTACAGAGTGGGACTTGACAGTCGGAATTAGGAGATTCTGGAGATCCATAAAAAAAACATTGGTTATTTTGGTACGACCCAAAATTCAAGATTCATCAAATAAACGATATCATTAAATTCACTATTAGAAATGAATCCAGGCTATTATATATTGGTCCAATAGGCTTTGCACTGACTGCCAGAATCAATGCCGATTTTCTAAAAAAAAAAAAACCTCTCAGGAATTACATGGAGAACTTTTGGGATATTATACTATATAGTATTAGCAATTGGAAACAACTCTCAAAAAGTAGTTCCCCGATTCCAGAACGAAAATGATTTTCTAGCCATATTTTGAGGCTCAGCTGATGGCCTACAGATATAATCATGTCTCGCACGCGTTACGTTTTGGCCACGTGATGGTGTAGATGGGTGATTCGGACTATGTTTTTTTTTCATTTCTTTTACGGCCAAGACATTTAAATAAAGTTCGAATGTAAATACACTTTGTCCACCAAGGATAGGGCCTATACTTCAAGTTTTCGGAGGAACAGTAATCGGAATAGTAATAACAAAGATTTATCATGCACTTTTTATATCAGAATGAACTGTGTGGACACTTCAGTAGAATCATTTAAAGCTATTTAAGATGTCTTAAGATAACGGTTAGAGAGTATACACGTATAGATGTTCAATTCATTGGAAGACGTGTGAGAATACAACAAGCGGAGTGGACATGTCCGTGTGCGTTTGGTTTTCGTCCGGTCTTATAAACGTATGTTTCATCCCCTCCTAGATGAAATACGATTCATTGTGTTTTATTATGTTGATTGACATCATACTTGGTAAAGATAAACATTACATCATGTATATAATATGCAGGTTTAGCGGACTTCCATACCAGTAATGAGTTTCTCTTCCCTATCCCCATCCTTCCAGTACCGATATCAACACCATCTGGCAGGGTATGATGGAACTATAACATGGGATACAGATGAGTGGAGAGTAGATAGGCAGAGATTGCCGCGGAGAGAGGGTGTGCGGGGGGATAACAACACTGAATCGTTTTATGGAACTTAAGAATTTTGCAATATGTTGTGATAATAAATCCCTGTTGGGACTGGAAATCCTTTTGTACCAGCCAACAATCCAGCCACCCCATTTGTTTGGGCCAAAACAAAAATAGGTGTTTCCGATTTATCATCTATTTTCATAACAATAGTTGTTTTCAATATGAGAAATGTGCTTTTTGACAGTTCCGGGTTAGGAAAACCTGTTTTCCTGCTTTTATTAGCTTTTTTTGTCAAAACATCCAAAAAAAGTAAGGTATGGTAAAAAAAAAGTATGGTAAAAAAAAAGGTATGGTAAAAAATAAGTTTAGGTAGGGGAAGGTTTTTCTAGGTAAGGAGGGGGGGGGGTAAATCGAAACACACCTATTTTTTTGGCCTTACACAAACTATTTAACCAATTGACATAATGGCAGTCTCTTTAATAACAAGTTTGGAAACCCATTATATATCTATAGCTTCCATTAAATATCACTTCCATTGAAATACGGGGCCATGCAAAAGAATCACTATCACTTTGCTATTTGCATGTATATGCAAAATCACTGTTCAAATTCTGGCAGTTTTGGCAAGAGGCCTCCCCGGGCCTTTGGTCTTGCTTCATCGTTGCTTCGAGTTACGCCTAGATATGAGCTTCTCTTCCCGCAACACGTAGCTTATATTAGTTACCCAAGTAAATTTACCTACAGACCTTTAAAGTATGACATTTTCCATTAGAATTCATTGTCCGCAAGCAACAAGTACTTGACTTGTCGGTGCACTCTAAGTTTAAACAAACCGTCATCCCAGTGATAGATCACGGATGGGAATTTCTGAATTATTTCCCCTGACCCTTCTTTATAACCACTCCAAGCTTTGCTAGGTTGGAAACTGTATTGTATTTACCTGGTGGAAAAATCAAACTGGCAGACTGGAAATTTTTGGATGAAATAAGAGGTGGTTGGTATAGAAACCTGCTGTGCGTTATTTTAAAAGAGGATTGAGTCCATTAAAAAGTGCTATTAGCGTTATATATGTTTCACGAATCGTAAAACGTACACACTATCCAAACAACAATAAACGGTGCACATTGATTGACACATGATACTTGGACATAGTATTTTAATTTACTGAGTGTCAGTTCCTGATGTATACTATACCGCACGTAGTTGAATGCAAAGGCCCCTGGAAATAAAGGCCAGATCCTTGTGAATAGCGCACATAACACACACACACATACAATTTAAACCTGGCCAACACTGGGATGCGGATTCTGACCGCGTGCGGCGTCTACACATTTCATCGTACGCGTGTAAAACTTGGTGCATGGGTGCGGAAATACGTGGGACAAGAAATTATGCTTAGGCAGTTTTCCGCACGCGGTCAAATTCCGCGTCCAGTGTGAGCCAGATACAAAATCTTATTTCTGACATTACTTATGGCTCCAAACTGCCATGTTTCATGAATCTGTAAGGCCCATTTCTTATCTTTAAAAACAATCCTAATTAAGTCAGGAAGTGTGAAATGCGATCATCCGTCATGCCCAGGAGTCAGTCTATCACATGCAAACCTATAAATTCCGCCTCTGACAGTGCATGACGTTCCGCGCCATGACTAGTTTAAATCACCCCAGAGTGGTCGACATTACTCCCCGATAAACGACCAATTCGTGGATAATTCAGAAGGCAAAAAAAAAGAATTAATATGAGTTTAAGTTATTTTTCTTTTGAAAACTTGGCGTGAAGCTGACAACCGACTGACAAAATATTGGTTCAGAAACACTTCAATCCGAAACTAATATATAACCATACATCATGCTCACTACGTTCTGCTATTTATTCTGACTTGTTGGAATTTGACTCCAGGTGTCATATTGTGCAGGCAAATGAAAGTTCTAATAAAAAGACAAATTATATTTTTAACAGATGAGAAACATTCGTACATGATGTTCATATAACTAGGCTAATTCCCTCTATATAGCTTTCCACCCGGCTGTCACTTTGACATTGGCTTTGATCGGTGACCTTAACTGAATGAAATGTTGACCCTGGGGTTACCTTGAGTTGAGTACGGAGAGTATTCTTTCAGCTTTCCCTCAGCGCTCACAGCGAGGAAATCATGAGCGCAGAAATTGAGAGATAATGGAGAAGTTATTAGCTGCAGAGACGGGGGCTAAGGTGCACCTCAACTAGCTATGAAACGGTCGACAAACGAGTATGGGTATGAGTAGGGTATGTGGAAGTTGGAAGGTTTAAACGACGATATAAACGGGATTTATCGTGACGCACTCATCTTTCTACGTCAACAAACAGACATCCCCATAATAACGGGCATTTGTTTTTTTAAAAAGAAACTTACCTTCAGGATATTTGGGATAAAGACCTTAGATTTAATTCACTAAAGCTAAACAGATGCAGTTCTCATCTCTAGGGATGGATTGGGTTGTAAGACTGTCTGAAGAACATTTCCCCCAAGAGAAAATTTCTTCTCAAGAATCACATTTATAACTAAGCCACGCCTGTGTGACTTTAGTCAGTATTTCTGACATGCATGTCCAAGGGTGGAGGCTGTGAGATTTAGCAGCTCGTATAACAATCCCCAGTACATACATGTAGCTATAGGATTGAAGACCTTATATCGCCACAGATATATCTTATTACTCCATCTATGCCCAGAGTCAAACACTATTAATACAATCGGTCAACATAGAGGGGGTAATGCAAAGAAGAACCTAGAGGAAGGCAAAATAAATCCAACCAATGGTGTGTAGGGGATATATTGGACAACTGGAAAAAGCTAACACGGCTCTGTTTGGATTATTTTGGAAGGTCTCAGAATTCAACAGACTATCTATAGAGATGTGCCACCACGTTAACAAAATAAACATTGGCCAAGTTTATCTTAACCATTTTTGTTCTAGACTGCCTAGATGGACAGCGACAAGAGGGGGAGGAATGAAACTGCTCGCTTGGTGATCATGATCAAAGCATGAAAAACTTGGCAGATTCCAACATATTAAGATCCAGGTTTTTTTTAGGAATACCATGTTCAACTTCCAGTTACAATGTATAGTTTTAGATACCGGAGGAAAGTTTCTTAACTTTCGTTAACAGATGTTCAAACAAGTTGCCAGCTCAAACTGATAAACTCCAGAAATATAATGCATCGTTCGAAGTTTGAAATATGGACAGGAACTAATTCATTATGAATGTATACATGTAAGAAGTAAAATACCAACTGAAGCCGTTGCATGATATATCATACCCTCCTGCTATGTGGTCGGGCATAATATATCAAAAGCAACGTACGTTACAGGGCCGTCAGGAGGGAGGCATGCATCTAGTTCGTTTAGTGAACATTGGGCCGTGGCTATAAAAAAAGATCGCAGCGGATATGACCACTAGTGACGCAATATCACGAAGAACAGTTTTAATATAAAGAATATTACAATACAGTTAGCGTCAGTTTCACCATCCTCGCTAGGCAGTATGTATGCTGCGTTCCTCTCCTCCCTACACCCTTGCTCATAAGACCTTTTAAAGTGCCTTTCTGATTCTTTTTCTCTGTCTCTCTCTTTCCCTTCTTCTCTATCTCTATTTCCTGAGTATGATCATAAACTGCCTCCCACTCAGCTCTCCCACCCTTGATATAACCATATTAAATGTGTTGATAAGGGCGTAAAGCAACCAATCTCACTCACTCACCTCTCTACATCCAACCACAATTTTCATGGCAGTGGGTCGTACCAGAATTTTCGGTTGCATCATTTGGTCAGCTTTGGTCAGCTTCCATACAGCCAGTCAGGGCCTGTTGTGCCCAACATCTGGATCATTGACCCAAGTGCTGACGGACTCCCGCCCATAGTGCTACTAAAGTAGCTTGTCCACTTAAGTTGCGTTTCCATGTGTCCGTAGTGCGTGATGCGCACTGCGTGGTGCGTACTGCGTGATGCGTATTCTCTGTTTCCATGTGTCCATGAAAAACTTGTAACGCTGCATACAAAGTAACTCCAATTGCTCCCTGATGACATCACTGTGATGACATCACCAAAAGCCTGCAAGTACATTTCTATATGTTCACGCAGCGTAATGCGTATTCAATCACCTCCTGGAGCGATCGGAATACACAGTGCGCACTACGCATCACGCAGTACGCATATATCCTGTTAATTCCTTTACTTTTGATTTTCACGCATTACGCACTATGCACCACGCATCACGCAATACGGACACATGGAAACAGCCCTTTACACGTCAACGGTCGACCCTCAAAGGTGCCAAACAGGCGACGGTCAAATGGTGACCACCGATGGCCATCTTTGACCGTCGCAATTGACCGTCCCCGGTATTTACTTGCACCTCAAAAAAGTCACCGTCGGATGGACCCCTAGGGACCACCAGACATTTGATTTATTACTGTATGGATATTTCTGGTCATATTTCTACATACATATATATTAGCAAAGCATCGATCTCCAGACTCCAAACTCCAAACTCTCCTTGATATTACTAGATATATTAATTTGAAATATACATTTTAAAAATAGGCTTGGCAAACAGAGCCATGTTCACTGCCTTGTGTTATGGGACTGGATTTTCAGCAGCTAGAGAGACAGCTAGTGAGACTTCTAATATTGTTCTTATTGTTCCTGATCGATCTGCATATTATTTAATATTGATATGTATACATATCAATATAAATACCTTTGCAATGACTATTATTTAAATCATTGATTAATTCAAATTCTAAATTAATTGTTTTTTCTGGGGGTTTTTTTGCCAAACCAAAGGTGCTTATATGATCTTGATGAGCCTCCTGTTCATTCCTGTTTACTTCTTTGAAGTTTAGAGTATATTTGTACATTTATTTGTATCGTTTAAATTGATTTATTTAGAATCATTGCCATTTTTACTGAATATTTCGATTTGTGCATGGGTTGCAGGTCCCTGATTTTGGTGAACAGTTTGGAGTTAATTTGTACATGAATTTTTTTCTACTTCTATTTTTATAATTAAATATACCGAATATAGGTGGAAAATCAAAATTGTTGCTTCTCAGACCTACCAGACCCCTGCCCCATATTACCTTTTCAGAAACTCATCGTTTTTAGCGTTTTCAGACATAAGTGCGGCCATCACAGCCAACTAGTGGCTCTATAGGTATATCACTGCATTTGGGTTATAAAAACTCCTGTACTTCTGTGATGAAACTGAATTTATTTGTGAGACTTTTCTTATATTGTTGCTATTATTCCTGATCGATCTACATATTATTTATTATTGATATGTACCTTCGCCATGATTATTAGTTAAATCATTAATCCGAATAGATCACATATTTAGTCTGTTTGTGCAAGAGACATCCCCGGTAGTACCCACATGTTGGAAACTTATTTAATATAGACAATTATTTGACCAGACTGCAACTGTCAAACGGGATCAAGGGACGGTCAAACAGAACTATGCGACCGCCTGACAGTCCCTGCGGTATCCATTTGCATGTCGGTCAAAAAGCGCATGGGACTGTTCGACGGTGACCGCGTGGCAAGTGGATAAGGACCTTAATGGAGTAGGGCCTCGTACAAAGTAACTTAGGTTCTGGTTGAATAAAGCATTATTCCTATAAAGAGATCTTGTGAATGAAATACTTTGAAAAATATGAAATTTGCGACTTGTGACTCATTTTTCTGTGACACATCACATATATGGGCCAAGGCGTCTAGAAATGCACATTTGCTGTCAGAATGGCAAATTTAAAAAGTTGGCAATTTACATGTTATCTGATCATAATTGGTAGAACAAAATTCAAATTTTAAGCGGATATAAGTTATACTAAAGTAGTCTACATTATTTGAGTGGGAAATAGCGATATGATTGTACTAACTAGACATCATGATGTAAAATTTTATGATAACTAGATCCTAGAATGACTGAGAAGGGCTCTTCAACTCTGTAATATCCAAACATTTTCAGGGGCCTCTAGAAATCTGACTAATGTCTCAAATTACAACTTGAGAGGCCGAACGTCATTTGGTGCTCTCCTATATGCCGTCCCCATCTCGTGGAGACTTAATGAAACAACTTTAATCATAATTGCTGTCCCTCTCAGATGAGCTTGAAAAATGGGAGACCTGACCCCGGTCAGATGTTCGCAACCCATTTGCACTTATAACTTAGACAAATAAAAGAATATCGACCGGGAACAGCTACCATAACGCCTTTCAGGGACGCATCGGTCTGTCCTCGGATATGGAAACCCGCCCATGTGTCCGTGAGGTGTCCGAGCGTGATCCATGACCATGGGCCCTTTCTCGTGGATGCCTCATGCACTGATGGTCACTCATGGACCAGTGTCGCCCTGCCTTTAAGGTTGTTAAGGACATAGGGTGTAACATACGAGGTAAATGTTTTGGGGAGTAGGGAGTGCAACAATTTACCTCCAGATTTATGAGTAATAGATGATCCGTTAGTATACACAATATTGCTTAAAAGTTAGAAGATAATCTAGATCTAGAATATGACGTCTATAAGTAGATTTTCATTATAGGGCTATGTTGACTTTCGGATACTCGGATATGAAGCATCCGAGTTATACAAATTTGTATCTTGGATATCAAAATAAGAATTCCTGATATCAGGAATATATAATTCAGGTTGGTCAATATTTGCATTTTATTTGTGATAAGTAAGCTCATAAAAGAGATAAAAACAAGAAACGTTGGCATAGACCTATGATTGGTTTAATCATGGCTCGCGTGTAATAACTTATTAACATTAAGTATTTCACCGTTCACTATATACATCAGATTACATTCCTTACTCTCGATTGAGCTGGCGAGGCTTAAGACCTTGCAGTGGCAACGAAATGCACCATAGCGCCCAATGATGGGTTGAGTGACGAGTAGTAGTAGTTATTGCTGTGAACCAAAAATGCACTTCCTTTTACAGTTACCGTAACCTCCACTGTCTGAGACATTTAGTTATATTCCTATGAAAGTGTGACATATCTTCAAGTGCACATTCTCTCTTTATACACACCATTGGTACAAGTGTAGATACACACAGGCTCGCTTAACTCGATTTGACAAGAAATCTATATTTTATTTCTTCGTATTCATTAAACCAATGTTTAAAATGTTGTATGTCATGGACAAAAGAAAGTATAACTATAGATGAATAAATTGCAATCTGAAAAGTTCTCAAAAGATTAAGAATTGTGAATTGACTTGTTTATAGACACCAACACTTATCCAAATACTGGACAGGGAGGGCCTGGTAGAGCAATGTATATTCATAGCCTCTTGATCCTGACATGGCCACAACTGGGTCTCACTCGGCACCTCATTCAAGTCAAATACGTATGAATTAGTTCTGCTGCTTCTACTTATCGGGAATAATCCAAGTCAAGACAAATAAATAAATGAACCATTACCTCTGGCCCTGCCCAAAACCATAAGTTGTCTGTCTGCCTACCGCCAAAACCAAAAAGAATATATGCGGACATTTAAGATTATACTACTCCTATATCATATGCCATCTTGTCATCTCCATTTGATTATGATACAAATCAAAACACCAGGTTCTAGCAAGGAAAAGGATTACAGTTGGAGGAAGCCATTTCGGGAACTCCAGCTTAAAACTTACATTAGCAAATATCGAAATTAAAGAGGCAGCTATCACCATGCATGTAAAGGAGGTGTTACACTATCTAGTTGAAACTGCAGCAGTGGTTGGTCGACACAGCTGCCAATCATAGCAGAGTTATACCAAGATGTCATGTATACAGCTAGGTAACACAAATCCTGCTATATCGACTAGTAAAATGAAGTAAATAATTGTCCAATGGATGAGAAATTGAGAGGATCTTGGTCAATAGTCAGCTGCTAACAGGATTGGTGGTACAGTTGAAGCAATCATACAGGTAGTATTGTCAATCTATGGAGACACAGCTGGGAGTTCAGAAATACCATAGTGAAACACCCTTAAGTCCAAATGCTGTTCTTAAAAAATAACTTTGAATATGGTTTAATTGTAGCTCGTAACCTCATTTCTTTTCTCCTTAGCTCTGCTTATCTTGCCAACATTTAAGTCCAGAGCTGCTGTTTGTTTTGGCATGCGGAAAAGGATTGCCCCCAGATAAGAGTAGAGATGGTATGCCTCCCAAGAGAGTAAGTGTGACTACTGTAGTGTTTCCAGACAAGTGGTTGGTTTTCTATTGTATAAACAATGTCAAACTAAAGCAGGCTATTTGGTTTGTGTTGGGGCAAGTGTTTTACATGATGAATGATAATGAAGAATACAGGTACAATAACGGAGGAGGAAGTTAGGGAGGCATTCTGGATGAACATAATACCCAAGGAAAGACACATTCTTCATTTTTTTTTTTATTATTTCTAGGCATTGTTTGTTCATATTGTACATGGCCAACCTGTTGCATGGCTCTTCTTCGCTCATCCTATTATATATATAACATGCACCCCTCACATGTGGCAGAGATGATTTGCTCCATAACATTTTGTAATGACCATTTTGTAAGAAACCGGTGCAAGTACTAAATATCCGGAAAAGATTATATAGCCATTGTTGTTACTTCATTGGTACACCCCAATCTCTCTTAAACACCCCAAGCAGAACTCCAAGTAAATTCCAAGTGGGAATAAAAACACTATCAACAACATGTAGTGGTCCTGGGTGGAGCAAGTGGGAGGCATGAGTTGGATTCCTAGTTGAGGAAGACTGTTTTTCATGGTTTATTACAAATACAATTTCTATTGAAATGTAATATCATGGATTAACTTCCATTACAGGTGAACGTATGCAGGTAATTAAAGTGTAAGTGTAAGTGTAATGAAATTTAAAATATCGAGACAAGGGCTGGTTTACATTTGTAGTGTATTTAAGTTTTTTATTCAGTAACAGAATCATTTTGCAACAGTTACACTATTCTCAGATCGTGCTGTTAAATACATACCGAAATCAGTGTACAAATCATAATCTAATATAAGTTCATTTATCCAAAATACATTTATATAAATTAAATAATACTAAGAGCATTGCATGTAAGTAAGAAATAAAAAATAAAATCCAACACTAGCGTCGTGTATTATATATACACATCAGATTACATTACATTAAAAATGGGTGGATCTTATTTATGTATATATTTCACATCCCTAGATTAGCTTCTCACTCAACGATGGTAGTATAATGGCACCTGGGGTTTAACAATTGGAAAAGAATCCATTAATGCCAGTTTCTCGCAGCTTGATACCCATGTACCAATGCAACCTTATCAAGTTGTACTATTGTGTCACCCAAGGTACACTGATCCCCAAACCTTGGAATAAAAAGGGATTGGTCAATAACGCATAGGTAAATACAATAAAGTGGTGTATATAGCTCCTCTTCAGCGCGTCGGAAAATGTTCAATCGGTAGCTCCACATATTAAGTAAATTCTGATACAACAGGCTAGGAAAAATTAATGCTACATGTATATCACCTTAAAGAACATTGAATGGATATTTCAATGAAGTAACACAATGGGTTTTTTCAAATTCATTTTTATGTTTTGATACAAATATGAAGATTTATATTTGATAGATTATCTAAATAGGTATGAATCCAGATATATATGCGATGCTCGGTTGACTATTATTCCATCTATTTACATGTATAGCCTAATTATGTTTTCATTGTCAATGGCACTGACCTCCCTTCCACCCTGTATGGCTGCTTAATCCTCTGTATAAATGTCCCTACTTCTCCCACAGCTACTCTTTCAATTCCTCCCTCCTTTTTCCTTGCATGTCTGTCCTTCCCTCTTCCCCTCCCTCCCATCTCCTCCCTAGTCTCCCTCACCCTTGATATATTTCTTAATCTCCTTCACTCCCTATCTATTTTCATCGCTCTCACTCTTCCTATCTCTCTCACATATCTAACTCTCTCATCCCTGTCCTCCTCATTCTATTGTCTCTATATTCGCTCGCTACTACTCTTCCCCATTTCGCCACCCTTCTCCTTCTCCCGTTTCCCCCTCCCCCTCTGTACCTCCCATCCCCACTTTACATACATTGACTTTGTGACGTCAGGGAAGTAAGTCAGGGAACCCCATTTAGATCATGCATGATCCCACTCAAGAAGAAGTTCAAGGAAGCTCAAAGCAAGAAATTCCCACTGACTTTTTTGCCCCTTTTTTTAGAATTTAAACAGGTGATATTCATTTTATTTCTAGCAATATGGCAATATTGTCCTATATCCTTGGATTAGGGGAAAACAAATTTGTATAAAGCATTACACTGGCTGGGTATGATTTTTTCAAACAGAAATTGCCTACTGCTTTATATAAGTAGGCCTTCTAGCAAAGTAGCCTACCTGTCCTCCAGACGGTCACCCTCTTCCTCTCACTCTTTCCTCTCCTCCTCTCTCCCTGCCTTTCCACCTTTTCTCTCCCTGCCTCTCCTCCTCTCTCTCCCTGTATCTACCTACCCACTCTCCTCTCTCCCTTCTCCTCTTCTCTCTGTATCCTCTTGTCCCTCTTCCTATCCAATTTCCCCCCACCCTCTCCCCCCGCTTCTTTCATTCTCACCCTCCCTCTCCCTCCCCTCCCCTTTCCCCTGCCCCATCCTCTCCCTTATTATCTACCTCCCGTCCTTTTCTCTCCACCTCTCCCTCTTCGCTCTCTCTCCTCTTCTCCCTCTCCCTATCTGATTCCTCCCACCCTCTCCCTCCGCTTCTTTGCTCTCCCCCTCCCCCACTGATCTCTCCCCCAACCCACTTAGTCTATCTCACCTCTGGGAGGTTGAAGGCATGACGTCATTACATTTTCATTCAAGTGACCATCATGTGATGGGTTACAAAAGCCTATAAATAGAGTGGGACATTCCCAGAAAGGCTTTCCCGACAGGCTTCCCCAGCTTTCTTAGCCAAATAATTGTACAGAACCCGACTAAAAAGGGCTTCAATATCACATTTTCACCCCAGATACCTTCACAAATCAGATATATTGTCCCCCGGAAAGGAACTGTACAGAACAGTAAAACGGCTGGTAACATCACAGACTCCAAGAACACGCCTGCCAAAAAATCGCCGTTTCCCTTGTATAATATCCATATAGACATAGGTTATAGTCAGTCGGCTGGTCGTGGCAAGGGAGATGCCTTTAGGCTCACTTCTGAACTCTGCTTGTTTATACACACACCCGACAAAGCTGCGCAAAAGCCCATCCCGCTATTTATACACACTTCAGTGTTTGTGGACATACTCTGACACAAGATACCTTTTTCCTAAATTTAACAGATACATTGAACTCAAAAAATGTGGTATAACAAACCTAAACATATTCAATAATCCTGCCCAATTTGTCAGGCACTGAGCAAATATTATTGGAGGCAAACGTGGGCAAAATTTGACACTTACAGTGGAGGTATATTGGACAATTGTGAAAGCGTTTGAAATGACCCTGTCCTAGGGTTACGGGTACCTTTGCTGATAGGGAACTCTGCTATACATTTCATACATATACCTATCTATTCATCTACTGTTATGTTTATTGATTGGATTGGATTGAACAACGTTTTTTTTCTCGGATACATCATTAGGCAATTGCCATATTGACATCAGTGGCACTTGTTTATTGAAAACATTTTATATACATGATAAATTCTTAGAGTCTCACAAAATTTACAGATCTGAAATTTTAGGTTTGCTTCTTATTTGGTTTTGGTTATATTTAATCTTAAATATTCTGTAAGCCAATTGTTTTGTGAAAAAGTTTAGATGTAATCTTCGTCTTTTAAATTGAGATAATTAAATATTCACGATTACATGAACTTATTACTGCTCAGTAATGAATACACAGTAACATATGCATACTGTATGTATACTATACTCTTTAGAATCGTCCAAACTTCAGCTCAATTCAAGCTGAACTTGAGCTGGGGTAAGGAGAAAGTGGCTTTACGGAATAATATTGTGGTTGTATGGACATCACCTCAAAGTCGAGTGTATCAGTTATTACGTAACAGCCCATGTTTCACATATGTTAGAGAAATTCAGACATGATGGTGCCAATAGATAAGCAAAATATCCACCAATTAGTATTAGAAGTGCTAATGCTTCTGCTTTAAAAAAAACTATTTATAGACCCCATTTTCTGAAAAAAAAATCAATTATTAATAAAGTGACAATTCTAATACAATGCTTTTTTAAAACTTTATTTTACTATGAGGTATTTAATGACCCGATTGGAATACACGGATTTAAAACGCTTAAAGTTAAACAGGGTAATTATAAACAACCTGGATCCATAATATGTTAGAATCTGCCCTATGCTGAAATTGACCCCGGCCTGGGGGATTTAAAATTTAATTCGATCAGATTAACCCCACTTGGTGCCAGAAAGCTACAAATATGATTTCTTGGCAACATCGGAATACGACTTAGTTCTAGATTAGATGACATATAGTCCTCGTCGTGTGGAAATCATCTTCTACAAGTCGTCTAAAATCTTTCAAGATTGTAATTGATGGGCCCATTTTTCAGTAATTCTAACCTAAATGTATGATTTATGTGGTGCAGTTAAAGGCTATATCATATGCCTTTCTGATGACCACCCGGCCTGGGCTACACATATATGACATGCCTCGGGAAGGGGTAATAACATTATTGGTGTAAGCCTATATCCCATGGATCCCGGACCTTATGTGTCACCATGGGAACAAAGAGACCTGGAGGCCATGGTTCAGTCACTAGTTTAGTGTTGGTTACACAACCCCAGGCCATTACTTCAGCAATACATGGAGTCATATGTACATACATGGGTCATAGAATATTGTATATGGTTACTGGTAAGTCGGCACGCCATTCCCGAGGCGATTTGAAACTAAACTATTGGTTAAATATGTGGACTGGTAAAACATGAGATAAAGATACCATAATATTATTTCGGGGGAATGATAAGAGAGACAGGTGTTGCTGCTCCAGGTCGAACATAGAGTAATGAATATGCAGTGAAAAAAGCGATCAAAGTGATGGTAATCCAAGGCTAATCGAACATCCCAAATGATAGGTAAAAGCGGACAAAATATCCCTGATTCCAATTAAGAATAAACTCCCCCAATCCTGAGTCATAAGTCGTAAAAGAATGAATTTTGAGATATCATCACATTTGGAAAGATGAGATCAAGACGATTACAATGATAGTAAACATTAAGGGCAGCTACTAAGTACTTCTATATTATTTTGTGCATGAAAAAAAGTTAACTATTGTGTTAAGGTCAATCATCAGTAAATAATTAGTTAAATATACTGCTCAGGATGACCTCAGAAACGCCGAAATATATTTAGCACACTGTCTTGGAATCTGATACATGTGCTGCTATCATTAATACATAAGAACACTGTCAAAAGATGAAAACATTCATTCTTATTAAGAGTGCTTCAGATAAAGACATTTGAAAAATACCATGTTTGTGACTTCTGGCTCATTTTTCTGTAATTAAGATATTACATATATATACAGCTACGGCCGCCGCCCCCCCCCCCCCCCCATTCTCCCCGATGGCTCATTAATATTTAGAATCAGGCCTGTTTCAGTCTCGAATTTGTTAATCCCAATTAAACATATGTACCACCTGTGATCTATCCTCTAACCCTTCGTATACTACAATATGAAAGTATAGAATATGTATCAAAGATCCCATTACTATAATGGTTAACGTACGACTTTAAACCCACCCAACTCGGCCGGTTAAGAGAGACACACTTCAAATGGTTTCGATGATCCAATGACATGTATCTTCGATGAAGGGTGTAGATTTGATATAGTGATGGGTGGGACCAGATTGATTGAGTGTATTCAGTTCAATTTTGAATTTCCCGATTAATGATTGGGAAGGAACAAGAAAGATCTGGAATATGCATGGCATCCCATCTTCTCTATAGCAGCCATACGTTTCAGATTTGAGTATTTATGTACCTGTATGTGAATACAACATATCAATAAAATATAGAAGTATTGTATTATATTTGTGTGAGCATATGTTTGCATCAGTACATGAGTCACACACATAGATATAGTGGAAAGTGTTAAAGGAGACGGGAGGCAACGCACGGACGATAGTGTTTGTAGAGAGATTAGTAAGGGTAGTTCAAGAGATTAGAATAAATGATCCGGATATCATGGGATAGATACCCGTTGCAACATACATGTACTCTAATAAAGAGCCCCTATTTTTGGACCAGCATCAAAGCCCTACAGTCAGGCAGTGCGCATGTCACAACCACTCGGGCTCTGTGATTTGCTCAGATCAGTTCCAGTTGTAATTCTCCTATGATGGAGTTATTTAAGCTCGCCAGATTCTTGCTGTTCCGTCAGCAGGGGGCACTGAGTAGGGTAATAATAATGTTAGATATCGGCGGGGTTGAGAGTGAGAGCATTGAGTTTATACGGTTACATGTCGACGTGTATACCACAAACGCCTAAGGTTAGTGAGTAAGATGCGAGGGGATGCGAGTCTAATCTTCTCTATGAAAATATTGGATCAACTCGCCCTTTCCCCGCGCAAAACCATAATTACTCAAGTTGAAGGCTTAATACCTGGCAACCTTTTAAATTCCCATTTTTACTTTTAAAGCATATTTCTCTTGTCAAAATATTACCAATGTGGTCAGGGACAGTCGTTAATAATTTAAGTGGCCCTGGTTAGGCTTGAATGGAGAAATATTGTCACTCGGTATAATGCCGCATCTGTCCAAGCAATTTAGTACTCATTCACGCAATGGTAGTTAAGTTGGCACTTTGGGGGCCTGCTGCAAATAACAGAAGTGCTTTTTTAAAAAAACGTCTCACAAATGCTCATATCAGTAAATTTATATAAATTTTATATAAAATGTAAAATTATAAACGATTGTCTCTCATTATCCACATTGTATGCAATTCAAACATAAAAGAAACATGTCAAAAGGAAAACAATATATTCAAATTAATCAAAACGCATTTTCATTTGCAACAATGCCTTTCATAATGCTTTTAGGATATAGTAAGGGTGGTCCTCCCCAGACATTTTACTTATGATAAAAAAAATGTACAGTATGGCCATAGTATGGGCACGCATGTTTTCACCAATCCTAAAGTGTGCCTTTACATTTAATTACGCCATCGAGCCCGTATGAAGAATTGTTACTTTTATAGGTCTTTGGTGGCGGTCCGATGAGAAACCATTCCTACCCGTGACTTTTTCTGGATTCGCTTGTGTGAGGAAATGAAATCTTAAAAAGACCTTTCCGAATGCTTGCGTGTGACAATGATAATCACGTAATGAAATTGGGCTATATTTGTCTACATTTAATTCTCATTCCTAATCTATATGGACGCCTGGAATCTCTACGAAATTGTGTGTTGAGTGTTGACCCTTCAAGTTGAAAGGTTATATATGGATGTATTATATATATATTTGTGTAGTGAACCTGCTGAAAAATATATTATACATTGTATAGCCCATATATATGTTAGCTGCTTGTTATCGCAAATCGTGACTTCGTAGAGGCTTAGAATCTGGAACTATTTTCTGCCAATTAAAGACGCTTAATACAAACCAGGAACAAGAGGAAATGCAAATAATGGTTAATCAAACCTATGTTAGCTTGTCTAAAGGAATTGTGGTAAGATTAAATTAATGATAGCCTAATTTGGCGATTTTTAGTGGTGGCATATTCTGAAACCATTACCTGACTATGGATATGTAAAGATTTTGTCTTGTTTTGTTCACTGATATCATTACATATTTATGCATTTTTCAAGTATATAAAGGTGATAATATCAATTTAACAACATCTGACGAGTTTCTAGATGTGTAGATCCCATTTTGGAGTCATTTCATGTATCATAATTTTACCCACATCCCCTATCAATATGAGTGGTGCAAAATTTATTGCACTTTTTATATCATTGAGCTCCACATGCATTTTATAAACACACATTGAATTTGGAACCAGTTTTGGGTTTTAATTACAATGTTGATAAAATATTTAGAAAAAAAATCAATATTTTGGCTATTTCATATATTTCAGTACGCCCTCACCAAAAAAAAGACGGTGACAATTTTATTTCTTTATTTTCTAATAATGAAGACACTCCCCGGCAGTATATTACAACTGGGAAAAATCGGGTTACGGCTTCTTGGTGAGAAATAGGAATATGCTTTGAAAAATCATTTCCCCTAGGAACCAATAGTAAAAGGGTCAAGAGATTTGCCATCTCATATTTTATAAAACTAGCTGGGGAATTGATTTTAAAAATCATACATGGTCTTGGTATGATCCTGTGTACACATGATGCAAGTTTAGGAAAATCTGATAACCTTTAATAATAATAATAGATTTTATTTCCATTTCACAGTTACATATATATTAAATCAAAAGAATAATGGAAGTGGAATACTGTCTGTGCTATTCACAGCTCTTACGAGTACCCCGTCGGTTGGAACATATAAGAAGTTATAAATTGTTACAGTTGACTAGTTGGCTAGCTGACTATGCGTAATACAAGAGGATAAGGTGTACAAAAGTGTACGTATATATACATGGGCGGGTGTGCAAGCACCCTGACCGACCGTTGTCGGTTTTCTCGAATCTGTAATTTGTCGTATAGTATAATACTGTTGTGGGGCTTTAGCTTTACTGGCTAGTGAGATCCACCGCGTCTGTCTGCCACTTTGTAATAATAGTAATAATAGGATAATACGATAATACATGGATAGTAGTAGCAGTTGCGGTATAGTAGGCTTGGTCCCCAGTCATGAGGGAGTTATATTAATTATTCATTATATGTATTAGTCGTCTACTTGTCGGTGGCATAGTGGGTGCCTAGATATTGCTGGAAGGCCTTGTAGTCTGGTATGCTTCTTGCTTTACCATCAAGACTGTTCCACAGAGTGGGTGCCTGGTACACAAACGATTTCCTGAATTTTTCTGTTTTTGGTTTGGGGACTATCAGTGTGGGTCCTTTCGATAGTGTTCTGAGATTGATTTTTCTTTTGTCTAGTTTGTCGTCTATTTGTGTGTCTTTGTATGCTTTTTGTAGCAGGTGCATTTGTCTTCTAATGTGTGGTAGTTGCAAGCCCATTTCTTCGTGTAGATGTTCAACATTTGTTCTTTTGTGTAGTCTGAGTGTGAGTTTGATGATTCTGTTTTGTATTGTTGTTATTCTGTTGAGTGTCTGTTTTGGTGCGACGTTATAAAGTGTGTCTCCGTATTCTAATATTGGTCTGATCGTCATTTTATATAGCATTATAATTGTGTCTTTTGATAGTGCCCTTGATATTTTGGTGAGGGCTTTGACTCGTGATTGAGCTTGTGAGATCCGTCTATCTACATATTTTTTAAATGAGAGTGTATTGTCTATGTCTACACCGAGGTATGTGTATGATGTTGTGTTTTCTAACTTGTCTTTGTTTATATGTATATTTGGTGTGTTAGTTTCTGTGGTGTTTCTTGGCTTGTTATGTATTGTCATGACCTGGCTCTTTTTGATGTTCAGGGAGATTTTGTTCATCTTGCACCAGACTCCCACCCTGTGGAGGTCGTCCTCCAGCATTACATTATTATCAGCGGCATCCGCTCCCGACGCATATAGCACTGTGTCGTCTGCAAAATATTGGACTCCACATTGTCTTACACTTTTATACAGATCGTTAATGTACACTAAGAACATAAGAGGGCCCAGGGCCGTTCCCTGTGGGACCCCGCACATAACACTCCCTTCATCGGAGGTAAAACCATTCGCTGTCACCCTTTGTTTTCTGTCTGTCAGGTAATTTTTTAACCATTCAAGGGTGGAATCGTCCACGCCCACCCCTTGTAGCTTTTGTAATAATATTTTGTGGTTGACCGTGTCAAAGGCTTTCTTGAAATCCAGGAAGGCAAGCGTTGTTGCCTTCCCGGAGTTCAAGTTGCCATACACCGTTTCCAAGATTCTGTGATGGGCCATTTCAGTTGATTTGTTCGCCCTTTGAAAATAGGCTCGAGAATCCAAGCCCTTGGGTGTGTCCAACATTTAGGTGCTCTCACTCTTCACGCTTACAATCTTAGAAGGGGCCATCCCATTTCACGCCATATTTGTCAAAAGTATTAGGTGGGTAGTATTTATATGCATGTCCATATCACTATGGCGCAGGCTCACGGGTTTAATTCAACAAGGAATGTCTATGGTTTTCCACCCACTGCTGTGTCTAACTATTTACTACTGTTACTGCTAGTATTTTCAATGCCTAGACCTATGCTATTAATATAGGAGTATACATAAGTTTGAGATTCATACAATTTATACATTCCATTCCACTGGTGAAAGCCTAAAGCCTAATCAAAGGCCATAATGAGTAGTTTTGTACTTACTACTTTTATCTTAGATGGTCCAGGGACTCTTCCCTCTGGGTAGAGTCTATACTTCTTAGGTTTCAACTTTAAACCATGTGAACACTAAAGGTATTCACAATAGTTTCTCGGAGATCTTTTAAGGTCAACCAACATGACAAATACACAGTACAAAACCATGGACAACCATCCAAAAGCTCCAAGGTGACCCAAAAGCTCCACCCCGACAGACCAAAGTCACTGCAAATCAAGTAGCTAACCAACTGCTGCTGAATGGCAAAAGTGGAAAAGCAAAACATAAGACCAAGCTTGGCCATAAGTAGTTATATATACTTTATTTCCATTTGCATACAATAACGGTACAGTAAGGTTTATGTGTGGAAATGGGTGTCTGTCCTCTGTCCTTGACAGTTCTTCCAAACCAACCCTCTAACTAGCTTTCTAAGTTTACATGTTATACAAGTATCTACATTGCTAATAACCTGAGATCGGGGCCAGATAGCCTTGCAGTTTTTCTATAAAATAGGATAAGTGTGGTGTAGGTCTTACACGCCTACATTAGTGCTCTAGGAGTGTATAGTCTCCTGTTCCGCTTATTATAAGATAGTATTAATACCAACAATGGTGGGAAGTTCAACAGAGACCTAAACTATATGAAGTCCATGGCCCCTGAAGAGCTGGAAAAGGGCATATTCTCACTGAAACCTGGAAAGGCAATTGGCCTAGATAACATCTCAACTGACCAGATTAAGAACTTTGGATCTGCATCAAAGAACTGACTGCTCCAGCTAGATAACCACTGCTTTTCTACCTGCAAACTACCTAAAATCTGTAAAAAAAACCCCAGGGTATTAAGGGCCCATCAATTCTCAAGAGTTACAGGCCCATCTCACTCCTAAGCCACACATACAAGCTGCTTGAACAGCTAGTCCTCCCCAGAGTAGGACCAGTCATCAACAAACTAGGCTAGCTACTCATCCCAGGGCAAGCTGGTTTCCGCCCTGGAAAGTCCACCACAAGCCAGGTACTCAACCTTTCCCAGTATATTAAAGATGGCTTTGAGGACGGGAGTGTTACCGGCATGGTCTTTGTTGACCTCTCAGCTGCCTATGACACAGTCAACCACAGGCGCCTCCTTCAAAAGATCCTAGAGAACACTAAGGATATCAACCTAAAAGAACTGATCGAAAGCATGCTCGAGAACAGGGGCTTCTTTGCTGAACTGGGCAGCAAGAAGAGCAGTATATACCAAGTCCAGAAATGAGCCCACTAGATAGGCCTACAGGATATTATTTTATTTTCTGTTTTTGTTCTTATAGTTGTTTTTTTTTTCACTTTTAATGACTGCCCACCACCCCGCCCTGCTTCCCCCACTCTCTCTTCCTTGTTAATGTTTGTGTCTAATACCTGCTTCCCCATGGTAGTGGCCGACGCCACTACCATGGGGAAGCAGGGAGGGAAGCATGAGCATCATGCATGGTGGTAGTGGCGAGTGGTGCCGTGTGCAAAAGTTTGAATGGAATAGCCATAGGACCAAAAGAAGTGCTGATCCTGATGTTTGTGTACCATAAATGTATGTATTCCTCCAATCAAAAATGTAGCCTACGAATATAGCTTTTGATTAAGACTAAACTGTCATTGCACCAAATGTAAAAACCCCTAGCTAGTTACATTAAGCAAGGTGCACAGAATAGATGAGCCAGAGTCGGATCTACTAAGTATGGGTTTTATTCTGTTAACAGCATAATGACAAGCACTGGTGAAGTGGTCAAATCAGACCAGACTAAACAACTAGGTTAAGGATGGTAGAAGAGAGTGGCCATTCAACTTCCAAACTAGCCCTAGATCATGGTGAAGTAGCTGCACCCTCTGGACCCTCTTTTACATGCCTCACTGTAGCTTTCAGTACATATCAGTAATCATAATATTTGATCTCTATTATATAACAGTCTAAATTGCAAAATGGTTGTCTTGGTGTTGGCAGCTGCAAGCAAGGTCGGTTTTGACCTTGCCTCCTGTCAGGTGACCGACAAGTCCAAGAGATATCTTTGTTCCATCTCCTGGCCCTGGAGTTGCTGGATATATGCTGGGTGCTGGATGGGGACACCCTCTGGTATGCTGGCTGCACTATACAACTACTGGGCACCCCCGGATGTGCGGAAACTACATACATTTCATACAACATAAAAGAATGAGCTTGCCGAATTAGTTTTTATATTTTCTCGGTTCTTTGTCAAATAGTATAGAAGGGTTTTCAAGGAGTTTATTTGGTAGATCTAAATGACTAAATATCTGGCCATTAAATCAATTGTTGAATTAAAAGGTAAATACTTCTATAATGCTTAATTGGCTTAGATAAATGTACAAGATTCGTAAATAGAATTCCAATTTTAACAAAGGATCACAGAACTCGCTGTTTGTTCAATTAAGCAAAGTGGTTTTCAGACCACGACGATACCGTGTCGACATCATCTTCAAGCAGCTGATTGTATCATAAAACTGTCCACCCATGAAACTGCACTGTGAAAATTGCCCTGTGGGTCTTAAAACGTACGAAATTCTGCACACCTAAAACGTGAATAGTTTGGATGATAAATCAGGAATGACAATAACCTTTTGTGTGGGCTTCCCTAAACCATTTCACTTTCAACTCTGTACTCGAAAAGCGAACATGGGAATAATATGTACCAATTTGTTCATTTCCAGATTTAGTCAAAATGTCTTTGAGCTTTTGAAGTGGAGTAACATGTTTTATTTTTTGTCTTATAGTGGTTAGATTTTATCTTCCATTATAGATTGCTAACCGATATGAGGTCTTTAATCATAATTGTAACTTAAAACTTTATTCTAAACTAAGAAGTTTGTTGTCATAAAATATTTCTCTTTCCAATTGCGAACTGTTTTTGTGTATCCGCGTACGAATTAAACAGTGAATATTCATGTGCAAATTTATGTCTGCACCTTTTTGTTTAGTTTAATTTGAGTAAATATGCAGCTATAGGTCTTTATTCATCATTTTGAATGTACACAACTATATTGAACGAATGAATTCTTTATACATCAAATTAAGAATGGTGACAAAAAGATCTTTTCTGACCAGATCTAAGGTCTTCCAGCGCATGGCTGCTATTCACATTATATGTATAGTATAATACGATATACTAGAGAGGGAACTTTATATATAGATATAGATAATTGATTAAATCATTTAATCTGTAAAACGACGGGATCATTATAATATTTTTGTATGTTTATTTCCATCCATCATAAGACGTGAGAATCAATGCCTTCTTCTCTTGGCAGCCTGGCAGCCCTGCAAAAGGTCTCGACCCCTCCCTTTTGAAGATCCTAGATACGCCCCTGTTTCTTTACACATATTTATAAACTCTAGAAGAAAATACGGTAAACAGCCAATCTACGATCCTCAGGACTTATAACGAAAGAAAACATTTTATTGATTTATTTGGTTTCTCGCAGTGTGGTTTCAAATTTGGAGAAGCAAGCCTCCGCAACAAGAGGGTATAAATTGTTGAAAAGTGTCTATTATCATGTTAGACTTATGTTGATTTGCAATGATGCATCTCTCTACATTTCCTTTACAGCGCTGTATTTTCCCTGACGTCCCATAGCTGAAATAGGAACTATGGTGTGTGTTGGGGGGGGGGTAGGTGTATGATTGGGAAGGAAATAATTCTAAATATCTATAGATCTATAAGTACCTAGGTTTATTCATTGCCTAGTTACTGACTAATGTTTGTGGAGTAATCAGCTTACATCGTGTTATCATTCGCAAATCATTTCACCTGTTTCTTATGATCGGACAGATGCAATGAACAATAGATGAACTTATATCATAATAACTTAATGTATCAGTAATGTATAAACGTTGGAAGGGAAACATCAGTGTGCCTGTCATAATAGCTTGGAGGCAGATGTTTGGTACAAATCGAATAGTTTGTACCATTCGTGTACATGTTTAATATAATGAATAAATTTAGAAATGTATGATGCGGATGAACGGGACCAGCTGAGTGAGGGAAGCTTACCAGCAATTCATGTCCCCTATGTGTGATTTATTATTTATAACAATATAATGATCCGATTGCCCAACTTCTGCCAGTTTATGACATCATTCTAAATTTTTATTGTTAACAGTCACTTATTCATACTATTGATTTATACAATACGGTACAGTTCTAGAATGTGTATACATACATGCATGCATATATATGCTGGAGACAAGCGACAGACAAGACTTGTTGAATCCTATGGCTAGTTGAAGTTTAAATACCGTTTTCATCACAGGGCAACGAAAAAATAAAGAGTGACTAATTCAGCTGAGGCATCATCCCAATGTTGATCTTAATGTCTCTAACTATAACTTGTATTACACATTCACAGGAGCTGATAGGAAGTGATGAATACAGTTTCTTACATGTTGTTCTGTATCATGCAGGCTCCTCCAACGAAGTCCTCGGTCCAGAGAACCCAGACGAAGATGATATCCGCCATTTTGATAACGTCATTGTTAACTTCATGCGAGAAAGAGGAATTCCTGGGGCGAGTGTTGCCATCAGTAAAGATGGCCAGCTTCTCTTTAGAAAAGGTAAGCTGAAACTTGTGAATTGGTTTCCTTAAATAATCAGAGAATATCATTATAATATCATTATAGTATTTTTAGACTCACAGCTGCTACGACCCGATATAGGTCCAGGGGTCACTATATTCGATGTCATAAAGCGAGGCAGGGGTCATTTTTTATCTTTCTCCTCACCTCTATCCTTATACCTCATTCTACTATAAACTCTCTCCAGTCTGCCCTCATTCTCTGTCATCTAATATCTGTACCTCTCTTCATTTTGCGCCCCTCCCCCGCCTCTCCGCTCTCTGCATCATTCCCCCCTCCCCCCTCCCCCCTCCCCCCTCGCCTCTCCCTTTTTTAAATCGGCTACATTCCCGCTCCCTCTCTTTCTATTCTTTTCTTTAATCTTTCTATTCTTTTCTTTAATTTCCCCTCCCGCCCCTCTCGCTCTCTCAATCTCATTTGTTTACGTATTCGCCTTGTAATTAGCTCTTGACCAAGAAAAACATTGTAGAATGCATTTATATTCAATTCAGGTTTCTATAAAAGATTTAGTTTGACAACAATAAACTGAGACTGAAGTCCGTACAGGTGCTGACCTTATGATTAAATTACAATTGGAGGCATGGTAGCCATCTTGTATATATTTTTAAATTCATTGTAGGCCAATATAATATTTAATAATTTACATACACACAATCATTATCCTAATAGCCTCTAGCTCCAAACCGTTCTTATCTGATCTGAGAGGCTGTGAGCCTCGACCGTTTGGAATATAGTAAAACACCACATATAAAATAACATCGGAAAAAAATTCAATACATTTAAATTGAATACCGACTGCTTCTCATATACATGTACACACGTTCTCATGAAATTTATAAAAATGCATCGAATAATCGTGAAGCTAGGCTTCCGTAAAAGATAAATCTGTGAACATCTTAAGGCATCATCTGCTTCCCATCGAAATAACAGCCATCGTGTTACTTACCTACATACGTGAGTAGTGTTACCTCAGGTCAGCTTACCAGGCCTTTTTGAAAAAACTTACCATTAACCTAAGTTGGGTGGCGCCTCCATATAAGAGAATATGGCTGACCCCATTATAGGAAAAAATAACTAGTATCAATTTTAACTGATAGCTGTCCCAATGGGGGTTACCACGTAAACTTAGCAACAACAAGAGGTTGCTTAGCGAGTTCGAGTGGTCTGTTCGATTCAGACTCAGAGTCACCTCTGTGTCACCCCACATATAGCCAATAGTATCAATTTTAATTCTTAAAAAGAATGGCAATCTCTTAAACCTTCCATGAGTTTTAAATAACAGTACCCCACATTTTCTTCCATTTCAGTTTATATTTGTTTCGGACGCTGTATAATATACGGATGCATGTTGAATAGAGTTCCATGCATAACCATACTTCAATTACTGACATTTTGATGCGAAATGTAGTTCTAGACCCCAACTTGCTTCCTTGAAAAATCTAGTCATTGCATATTTTTTTTACTAAGAATAAAAACTTCATAAAATAACTCTCCCAGCTTTGCGGAACGCGGTTCCAACGTCTATCACTGTCAGCAGTGAATTACGGTCTCGTATGTTTTTAACCTGTTACTATTCAGCCCTTGATGCCATGTTTGTGATGACCTTTGACTTTTGGTTGGTCAGGTCTCCGCATGGGGTGCTACGAGAAGCTAAGCCTATTCACGTACGGACATTAACACAGCCGACTTCCCTCTACACAATAGCCTGCCATGTATTGGCAAAGGCTGAGAAATTCTGTTTAAGTTTGGCAATCCTATTAGAACCATAGGAACCTTTTTAAAAATTTGGATTAATTCTCGTACATAAAAGAAGCCTCAAAGTCGTAGCTGCTTTCACCGTAAAGAAAGGAATTTATTGTCAAGACCGGTTTAGATCACCGGAAAAATGTTCGTAGTCATACGTTCTAAATATCTGTATTTGACCAGGTCATGTTGTTCTATCTTACCGAAGATGATAAAATCATTATAATTATTTTCATTTCACGATAGTGTTTATGTTTTCTAAACATGCACGTCTGCGTATACGCCTATACGCCTCTTTGTTAGCCTCTATAGATGGAACCTAGGTAATTTTCTGGTGGATTTAAAGTATTCGTCTAAAGGTTTCATGAGACTCTAACTATAACAAAACACTTACAAAGCTGCCTGGCAGACGTTTGAATTGAAGATAATTATTTTTTTCTCACTATTTACTTCTACTAGGAGGTTCATATTGCTACTTTTCCTACACCGAGCCAAATAAACATGTACTGTCATGTCATTTGTACGCGAGATATATATTATATTGTATGTGTGTGTGTGGGGGGGGGGGGGCAATTTTACCCTTCGGGCAGAATTTAACACAATAGAGCAATATCTTTTGAAACGATTTTTTTACAACGTTCTAATCATAACGAATGATTTATTTGGTAAAAATTAAACGATGAACAATGGTAATCGATTATGAACAAGAGAGGAAATGACCACTTTTGGAACAATAGTTCCCACATGGTGGCACAGGGGTGTGGGGTTGGTGGGTTGGTGGGTGAGGGGGGGGGGTCAATGACATTTTGGACAATAATAGTACATCTTGTCAGCTATTTAGATTTTTTAAATATAAATTTTATTCGTCAAGATTAAGATGATTCCTCATGAATTACCACAGGGCAGAGGTATGTCCATTGCCTTTGTGGACCCATCATACATTTTGATGTGACTTAAATATTCAAATGCCAATTAGCTCGAAAACCATGATAAAAAAGGGCCGTTTTCAAGGAGGTAAGAAACATAAATATAAATCCAGCATATTCGGTATACAAGAGGCTCACAGTTGTAATAAAACAGAAAAGATTTGGTTGTTACAATGGAGATCGAATCATTAAGTAATTCCTCACAAACTGAGGGTTTGCAGTCATTTTCTTTGATTTTGATTATAAGGTAAGGTACGTAGTAGAAGATATTAATGGTAATGATATAATACTTGCCCAAATAACTTGGAAAGAAAACATTTACGTACGGTTCTGAAAATAATAACGGGATATTTGCCCCAAATTTAACACAAAAAAATCTTCTTGAAACATATTTATATTTACATGGTATATCATTATATTTGTGCAGGGTATGTCCTGAAAAATGAATCCCATTCGTAATATAAGAACCTATATATAGGCCGTCAGCCTATAACGCTTAGGCTAAGTTATGCAGTATTCATACATTAAATGATCCCAAAAGAATTTATCTCTTTATATAATTAACCTGGTTATGTTACAAATGTGTTGGTGTAGGTACAACAAACCAAACGCTTCAACTGCCTTAGTATTATATGAGAGGGGAAATACAACAAAAATGCATCATTGTAAACTGTCGAATACATTATTCATCACATTTTCTCAGGATATATCTATGTTAATTTGATAAGGATATTTGTGATCTATGTTACACCTTTCAGGAGCCCTACCACAGATTTATGCCATATAAGTTTTGTATTATGGGAAATTGCTTTGCTATGACGAGAAATGAATGAAAAGTCGCCATTCGATATATATATGTCGCCGTTCGCGATATCTTTTAAAATTGTAATAGATTGATATCCTGCACTATATATGATAATGGAAAAGATCGATGAAATCAAATTTGTCATTATCATCATGTGAAATGAACAGCATTTTTTCACCTAAACCATTCTTATCAAATACATAATATTTTGAAATGATCTTAAATCCTAATAATTAATATCTCTATATCAATATTATCCCCTTATTTTCTCGTGTTAAATACATTATCACACAGTTTACGTTTCTTTTCAAAGCTGTGCACATGGGACATGAAAACAATGTTTAAGATATTAGAATGTGAATAAGATTACAAATCCTTGGCAGGTAGGACGGAAACATGTGGTGTAAAGGTGGAACAAGGCTCAAGAGGCTCTGATACACAAACATATCACACGCAAGGAAAAATATGTGAGAGCTAAGAACCTACCATTTTACATATATATAAACAAGAGGCACGGGGTTATAGATGGATTCATGAGAATACTGTTAATAGTGTCATCAGATAGTCGTAAAGCATATTGAGACACGCGCTTACCAATTATGGCGATTTGACACAAGTTTCCGTTCCTCTGAAATGAAGTAGTTGAGTTTGGGATCTTCCTTGGTTCATGTAGAAATGAATTTAATATTGGCTAAGGTGTATATTATTCCCGTGTTCTGGCCCCACAAGGCACGAGGAAGTGCCGTGGATCATTATACAAACATCAGGCTTAAACAGTTATTTTAAATTCAATTATTCAGAGAACCTCCAATCTTGGATTAAAAATAAAACCATGTTATATTTTTCAAAACAAGATTCTAATAAGTGAACCAAAGCCCCGCATGCATAAGCCAGTAACATATTATGACCGGGAGTTCCATCAGAGGTGGCATGTTATGCGATGTGACTCAGGAGTATCAGCTGCTTCCACTAGGGAAATTCTAGGAAATCTGATTCGCCCTGATGTTTTAGGGCCCCAAGATGCGCCACTGACCTTCCCCCTCATTCGCCAGGACACAACACCCTGCCACATGGCTAGGCTTTTGGTGGATGTAGAACACAACTTGAACACAACTTGACCTCCTTCACCCAATTAGAATGGGGGATCCAGGAACTTCTTAATGGGTTGCAACTCTTATTGCGGTTAATTTATAGAAGAAATCAATAGAAATCATATTTGTACAGTCCCAAGTGTGTGTTGGGGGGGGGGAGGGGGGCGGGGGGGGTTGCCATTATTTTTAGTATGCTGTACTGTATACTGTTATTAGTGTTGTTTGAGATACTTACGTTCTGTTTAATCTATTGACACCATCAAGTGTGAATTTCTTGAACAGATTTGTAGTGGGTACTCTGACATAATACCTGATATGTAGTGGCTTGGGTCGGCTGGATGGGAGACAGAGCTATATTATAATAATCAACGAATACACAAGGGTTGGCCAGAACCGAGCAAAGCAAGGTTTATTTACCATAATAATGACATAAACAAGAAGAAAAAAATTTTTCAATACACAACCGCCCAGTGCGGTGAATCAAGCGAGAGTGAATGGAGCGATTGTTTGTTTATGTTCCATCGACCTTACGTCACAATGGAGAAGTCATTCATCCGATTGGTCCACGTGACGAGGTGTGGGCGTGGCTATCACGCAGTCGCCGCCCAAGGCCCCAAATATGGGCATCGACGTGTCGATTGATTATATGTAGTGGCTTGGGTCGGCTGGATGGGAGACAGAGCTATATTATAATAATCAACGAATACACAAGGGTTGGCCAGAACCGAGCGAAGCAAGGTTTATTTACCAAAAAGGCCAAACCAGAAAAGAGTTGATTTTCACAGGTCGTCAAGATGCTTGGAGATAATATTTTCACATTTAAGCATATCCTCAGGGGAAGGAACGATATAAGAATCGACGATGGACGATCTCCAGTTCCCTTTCACCTTGATGTCCAACAAGGGAATACCTAGTGAAGACATATACGAGGCTCCTCCCCTACGAAAAGAATGGGTTGTGAAGCTCCCAGTGACACTAGCTGACGATAATAAATCATTTAAATTGCTGGAAATATGATCATATGTAAGTACAGGATGATCAGCACAGGAGAAGAGTTGCTCAGATTTAGGCATATCCTGGGCCAACAATTTTTTAACCCAGTAAACTGGACACAAAGATCTGTTGGATATAGCCTTAATAAATACTGAGAAGGGAATAGTAGAGGTCTTGGTAGACCCTACCCTAACACACATCCCACCAGTAACTAATGATATGTCCTGACGACGAAGCATATGGGGAGAGGATACTATATGACATACCCTCAAAAGCATTCTAAACATAAACAAATATGCAGCCCAACACAGTTTATGAAGAATATTGCCCAGTTGAACATATGGGTACAACTGCAATAATATAGTAGGTGAGATGGGCGGAGCAGGTCTGGGTGCAGATCCAGGCAGTTTTTTAATTCCTCGAAGCACAGATTTCAAGCTTGGATGAGATAAAGTTGGACAGTCAATGTCAGATATCCTAGCATAAGAAATAACACCAGCTAGGTAGGTACAAATCGAAGAATATCTCATCACCGATGACAGAAATGCAGCAAAGGCAGAAAGTTTGTGTACATCCAATGGCAGCAGAGTCGAATTGTTGTCGTCCAGAAAGTTCATAAATACACCCCATTGCCTATCACGTTGATGACGAGTTGAAGAGGCTAAGGATAATCTTCTAAGTTGGATGATCCTGTCATTCCATTGTCCAAGCCCTGGAGAAGACAAGGGCTTGAGTTAAAGCAGCATAATTCAGCCATACGTAGGATATTAGGCACAGGAGCATCAGCAGAAAAATATGGAAGACGAGATAATAAATCTGCAACCACATTATTGTCAGTTTTAATATATTTAGGTACAAGAGATATGTTGAAAATGAAGCATATCCAATACAGCTCGTACAGCCATTGCATACACTGGCTGCTTGAACTTGTACGTACATTCCTCCACATAGCTATCACCTGTGTGTTATCGATGAAGCAGACAACAGATTTATTTTTCAGGAGAGGAGCCCACCTCCTGATGCCAGCTAAAACTGGGTATAATTCTTGAATATTAATATTCGAAGCCAATTCATCCTCCATAGGCGTGGGATAAATATGGTCAGTGAAGTCACACGAAGAGGGAATAATATGATTTTTCCAAGCTCCAGCGAGCCAGTCTGAGCCCATGAAAGCTCTAAATCCCCTTGATGAAGAGTCAGACACGGCTGGAAGATGATATTCTATTTTTTTCAACATACCCACACCGTTGAAAATTTTTGTAAATGCCTCCCACCATCCTAGGTCCATCCTAGCTTCATTGCTGATGGGTATTCTGGTTAATTTCTTCATCAGCATGACTTTGTACAGGTTAAAGAATCGTCGACAAAAGGTACGACCACCTTTAAAAACAGCAGCACAATGAGAAATGTATATGGTCGTTTCTAATGAACTGTCCGCTTTGGGCATTCGAGGCTGTAACTTGATTAATATAATAGATAGAAACATATATTTTATGTCCTTAAATCCGCCTCGCCGAGACCTTTCGGGGGATACCTATATTCGTATACCTGTGATGGAAACTTTTATTTCTACGGGCCAAAAACATGTCATTTTTGACCATTTTTTAAAAAACTTTCCTCAGTTATTTTGGATAACATGCAGTTTAAAAATCAGAAAGGCTCCCATAAACGATATTTATGTCCATACATATTACCAACGATCTACCTTTTGCTAGGATTTCTTTTTAAAAAGTCACTTCTGATTTTTAAATATTCTGTGAACGTTTTTGTCATTGTGTAATTATGTGTCACCGTGATTATGACAAAATTACTGGCCTTATATCTTTCTTTTAATATCATCAGTTGAATAATTTGTTGTGTCCAAAACTATCACTAAATGCTTTATTAATCATCACAATAACAGAAATAGCAGTCAGATATCTGGCTTCATCCCTTTTCTATCATTCTGTAAAATAAACCAGTTTTTGTGTAGTTTTTAGGTCACCGTGATTATGGGATTCTCTCAAGGGTTGCATAAAAACAAAAAAAGAATAAGGCATCCCCTTTTATATATCAACACCTTCATGTTTCGTCTAAAGTCATGCATAATCTTAGCCTTCCTGGTATCATTGTCTGGAAGCTATATCATATTTGATAAATATGTCACCGTGATTATGCTGTCACCGTGATTATGACACATATCCAGCAGGTTCCTTCAAATCAGTGCAGGCTTCAGGTTTATTAGACATGCAAACAACAGATACCATTACATTCACAGGAGACTGCAGTAACGACCACTGTAGTTTGGGAACTTTTGTGAGACTTTTTTGCAATTTTGTTTCACATTTTCATTTAACACCAAATATGAACAGTATCTTGACATATTAAAGAACAATCAGGAAATATTCAAAATTATGAAATAAGCCTTAAATCACTTTGTCTAGCATAAACAACAAGCCATCGAACAGAATAGTCCCACCCCTGAGACCCAAGTGTTTCTTATTAATTCATAATTGCCAGTTGTAGTCATGGTGCCTGCAAAAGCATAGTCACGGTGACATAGGTCACCGTGACTATGGTTTGGTATAAACACTTCTTTTAGACCCAGTAAGATGATTTTGACCTCATTTTTAAAACTGTTATGTACACAGCTTGTGTTTCTCCACATTTTAAGGGTATTCATGTCAACTATTATTGTGAATATTTGCAAATGTGTGAGCTAGATAAAGATTTAAGAATTTAGATATTGCCAATTTAGCTTTCACATGAATATGGACGATATAAAAGATGCTAATTTGCTCGTATGTTTTACCAGATTATTATATACTACAAACACCATAGCAGTGAATTGGAATAAAATATATTTTTAGAGCAAATTTGCAACCCTATCCAAAATGTGTACATGTGTCACCGTGATTATGCATCTGTGATACATGTTTCTGACTCCCTGAATTTAAGTTGATGGGTATTTGCAATTATAAGCCTCTCATGTACCTATAGGTAAAAGAAATCCTGGTTTATTTTGTAGCCAGGAAATTATGCTAAATTAAATCTTAGATCAAACATGATGAAAGTACTAAATCATGTAATAATCACTCAGAAGGAATTTTCGTGCTGTGCAGAATTATGCATTGTCTTGAATTATTTTCAAAACACTTCTCCCTCAGACCCTCCAGCCTCAAACCCGTCCTCCCTCATACCCGTCCTTCCTCATACCCGTCCTCCATCATACCCGTCCTCCCTCATACCCTCCTCCCTCATACCCGTCCTCCCTCATAACCGTCCTCCCTCATACCCATCCTCCCTCATAACCGTCCTCCCGCATACCCTCCTCCCTCATACCCTCCTCCCTCATACCCGTCCTCCCTCATACCCGTCCTCCCTCATACTCTCATCCTCACACCCTCCTCCCTCATACCCTCCGCCCATATACCCTCCTCCCTCATACCCGTCCTCCCTCATACTCTCCTCCCTCATACCCTCCTCCCTCATACCCTCCTCCCTCATACCCTCCTCCCTCATACCCGTCCTCCCTCTTACAAGTCTTCCTCATACCAGTCCTCCCTCATACCCGTCCTTCCTCATACCCGTCCTCCATCATACCCGTCCTCCCTCATACCCGTCCTCCCTCATACTATCATCCTCACACCCTCCTCCCTCATACCCTCCGCCCATATACCCTCCTCCCTCATGCAGGTCCTTCCTCATACCCGTCCTCCCTCATACCCTCCTCCCTCATACCCTCCTCCCTCATACCCATCCTCCCTCATACCCGTCCTCCCTCATACCCTCCTCCCTCATACCCTCCTCCCTCATACCCTCCTCCCTCATACCCTCCTCCCTCATACCCTCCTCCCTCATACCCTCATCCTCATACACTCCTTCCTCATACCCGTCCTCCCTCATACCCGTCCTCCCTCATACCCGTCCTCCCTCAGACCCGTCCTCCCTCAGACCTTCCTCCCTCATACCCTCCTCCCTCAGATCCTGTTCCCTCACACCTTCCTCCCTCCGACCTTCCTCCATCAGACCTTCCTCAATCAGACCTTCCTCCCTCATACCCTCCTCCCTAACACCTTCCTCCCTCAGACCCTGCGCCTTCAGACCTTCCTCTCTCTCAGACCTTCCTATCTCACACCTTCCTCCCTCAGACCCTGCGCCCTCAGACCTTCCTCCATCAGACCTTCCTCCATCATACCTGCCTTCCTCAGACCCTGTTCCCTCAGACCCTGTTCCCTCAGACCCTGCGCCCTCAGACCTTCCACCCTCAGACTCTCCTACCTCAGATCCCCCTTCACCACACCTTCCTCCCTCAGACCCTATTCCCTCAGACCCTCCGCCCTCACAGCTTCCTCCCTCAGACCCTGTTCCCTCAGACCTTTCTTCCTCAGACCTTCTTCCATCAGACCTTCCTCACTCAGACCTTCCTCCCTCAGACCCTGCGCCCTCAGACCTTCTTCCCTCAGACTCTCCTCCCTCAGACCCTCCTCCGCCACACCTTCCTCCCTCAGACCCTGTTTCCTCAGATCCTGCTCCCACAGATCCCGGTCCCTCAGACCATCTACCCCCACACCTTCCTCCCTCAGACCTTAAGTCTCCCGCACTTTCCCTCAGACCCTGCTACCTCAGACCCTGCTCCCTCAGACCCTTCTCCCTCAGCCCATTATATATTTGACAGTCACTGTTCTTTCTCTGTGGGATGACCTTCATTCACAATAATATGCCCCAAGGACCAAAATTCATGTAAACGTAAAGAATTCAAATTTGTAAATCAAATAGACAAAATTGATGTTTTTAAGGGAAATACAGTGTGCAACATAGTTGTCACAAATAATGATTTAGCTTTTGGGGGATGGCCCTTTAAAAAATTATGTGTGGTTTAGCAATATCCTGGTAACAGGATTAAGTGGGGGTTACATGTCACCGTGACTATGCATGTCACCGTGACTATGCACAGGGACTAGTAGAAGCTATAATATAAGTGGCTACTATAACAACTGAAATGTCAATCTGGTACAATAGGCAGTATACTACCATACATTTAACAAGTTCTTAAGGCATACTTTGGGGTGGAGAAGGGGGAAACCTGGGTGAAAAACATAAATGTGAGCCACATGTTTCGTTAAACATCACTGGCCCAGACAGAAGTGGAAGATGTGAACACCTGCAACAGTGGCACAAATCAGTTAAAGTGGTCACTGAAGAAATAAGAGCAGTAATAGGCCTAGAAATGAAAAAATAAAAAATATGGTATTTTGGGAGAAAGTGTCACCGTGATTATGCAGTTTTTGTTTGAGCATTTGCTCATTATGAAAAAAATTGGAACATATTATAATGGATACCATTGAAAAGCCTGTAATCCCTACCAACTGTATCAGTGATATGCAAGTTTAGTTCCTTCTGCTTAAGGAATTACAATAGTTGACAGTATGTAATGTCTAAATAAATTAGGGGTCTCAAAATGCTCAATAATTCTCAACCACACAAAAAAGATATAGTACACACCAGTAAAACTGTTTTATGTTGTTATATATTGTGGTACACATATTCTCTTCATGAAAATAAGATTGTTTCATATAAATATTGTTTCCAATTGATTAAAAAAACATCAAATCCACAATTACATACATTGCATAATCACGGTGACAGGTACAGGTCACTTTAACTTTCAAGTAAGCAGCACAGGCTAAGTTATTGAGAATAGTGTTCCCAACTTTTAGTAATAATAGCTCAAGGTGTGTAGTTTGATATATCAACAGGATTAAAATATAAATCCATTCTGAAATTTGACCTCCAGAAACCCCCAAAGCGGACAGTTCATTAGAATCGACCATATATTTTGCTCTTTTTGTCTCTCCCACCAGTGTAGATAGCTTCTTTACCTTGTCAATAGGTAGGGACAATGTCATATCAGATGTATTTCATTTGAAACCCAGGTACACACATGTAGTTGAGGGAGCAGTGACTTTCTTCCATGCTACATGGAATCCCAAAAATCTTAAAACATGCAACAATACATTACGTTGAGCAGTACAACTATCATAAGAATTACTGGATACAAAAAAGTCATCCAGAAAATTTACTACAGGAACCTGGAATAGTTGAGCGATTGTTTGTTTATGTTCCATCGACCTTACGTCACAATGGAGAAGTCATTCATCTGATTGGTCCATGTGACGAGGTGTGGGCGTGGCTATCACGCAGTCGCCGCCCAAGGCCCCAAATATGGGCATCGACGTGTCGATTGATTATACACTGGACATAAGGCTAGCTGTTCATAAAGCCATGTATACTCCTCAGCCCTGCTGAACCCCTACATTACAGGCCTAACCTACCATCAATCTCAGAACCACGCCTCAATATGATACAGAAGTGCTTCACAAAAAGCAATTTCCTAAGTAAAGATTCAATTTAACTTTAAATATTCTTTTTCATTTTTATATTATACATCACAGGGTGAAATGAATTACAGAGCATCAATCCACAGCATTTTGGTATGTGGTTCTCTTCAGTATCTCTATAGTCCAGGAAAGATAGCTCAAAAAACCCTAAAAGGTGGAAAAAAATAAAAACAGAATTGCTTTTCACCATACCTTGCCATAAGGTTTGATTGAAATGTATCACATCATGTGAAATCTTGTCGAATAAACATTTTTTTTAAAAAAAAAAAAAAGGGGTATCCAGATGAACATATACAAAAATGTAGAAAAATCGAGTGTGGGGAAATAGGTCAAAATGACCATTTTCCAAAATGGCTGCAATGGTTCTAGTGCCAAACAAAAAATCAATGTAACCTTTGAAAGAAACATAGCAGATATAAATGTTTTGTGTGTCTATCATGGGTTTTTAGGTATGCTCGACCTAGTGGTGACATTTAAAATTATCTAAGTCATTGCCTAATTACCCAAATCCAAGATGGCCCCACCGAAATACGGCCAATTTTAGTGTCTATGCTGAATACAGTGGTGACATTTAAAATTATGTTAGACATTCACAAAATATTCACAAAATTCACAGAATATAATTTTTTTGCGACTTGTGACTCATTTTCCTTGTGACACATCACATACGGGCATATTGGCGGTATGCGTAATGCTACGGCCTGTGATTGCTCATTACATATATATATTATATTTTGTTAGCCCCCTATAGCTATAATAATAGCATAATGCTAGGAAACGGCTATTTTAAATGGCTTATGTTAATCATTAAAAGGCATTCGAATTTTATTTTACCCAGCTTATAGAAGCTCCAGAAAGTTATTTTGTGGTCAAGACTAAGAAAGTTAGTAGATTGTAATATTTCCAATTTGTATTCACAATCTTGAGAACAATATTGGCTGTATATGCAATGCTACGAAACGATAATGTGATTGCCCATTTCTCGTGAATATTGTTTTCCCCTCTAGAAAGCCCGTATTTTAAACACTATTTTAAGATAAGATATCAAATATTTCTCATCAAACAAAACCTGGATGAGGCATAATAATCTGTGTCCACCGCTTAAGATTGTGACTGTATGTTGAGATTTTGGACCATGCAATTTATTAGTTTAAAGTAGGGTATCCACTACACGTCAAGTGGTCCCGTCAAGTGGTCCCGTCAACACCCCACATTATAACGGGTGGTTTGAGACTTTACGTAGAGTATTGACGGGACCAATGACATAGGGTATGCACTCTACGTAGGATTGGAAGTTAATTCTGACGTTATGAAGTATCTGAAGCATCGAAATATTTGCTCCAGCCTCCCCATACATCATTTGCATTATCCTGACATTCCCCGCTATATGTATACCAAAAACTGTCGAGATTTGACAAATTTTATTTTTTCTGAAAAAAAAAAAAAATAGAATCCTAAAACCAAATGGCACCTTTTGGGTGAATTATATAATGTAAGGGAAACACGAGAATATGCGACAAAAACAGAGGGAACAAAAATGATAACCACTCCATACCACCACACAGTAATTTGAGGCTAGTGGAATATCTAAGTATAATCTAGACACTGTCAAAGGCAATTGTTCTTGGCACATGTTGGACGGAAAATTCAAAGCAAAGCTCACCAAAACTAGTTCCTGTTACCACGTGAGGTTAAAGGCATCAGAAACACTATACGCGGAAAAGTCCCATGAAGTGCCTCCCGTTAACAGGACCCCTTGACGGGAGACACTTTACAGATAGTGGATATCGGCCTTAAGACTCTATGATTTGTCGCAGCTGGCTCCACAAATCTGCAATTTATTTTTACATTTTCTGTGAATTGTGGTGAAATCGTACCACTTGTTGTAAGGCTCAAATCAAACTTCAAATCGTGACTGTGTGTTCGAGCCATAAGCAGTGCAAAGGAACTAATCTTGAGTCAATATCAAGATAGTCCCGAGCAATTCAGGAGAGCTATCACATAGGATCAATTTCAAAGAAATGAAAGATTACTATTACAAATCTGCCTCGGATCGCCATGTTAATTGTGTAAAATGAAAATGGATTATCGCTAACCTCCAAACAAGCTGGGTCTTTATGGTAATCAATGGTAATTTCTAGAAATTGGATATTTACTTAGAATTTAATGAGATCCTTGGGAATATTATATATATATGAAATTGGACTCAGTAGAATCTATTTAAAAAAACCAAATGTCTTGGGTCTATAACCCCTAAGACCGTGATTAATAAATGATTAATAACCTCCATTTCGCCCTTGTTTCTACAAACAGTGCACCAGCGGGCTCATAATTTTAGATCCTTAAATGAAATAATGATTGATTAAGTTTGTACCTGTTGACTTCTGATCATTGTGATTATTCAATGTGTGAAAAAGAATGGCCATCTGTTTTACACTGGATTGCGTGGCATTTAGAGTCAAGTATTAATAAAATCAGCGGCAAGAGAAGTGTGAAGGGTAAGAGTCTTTCCCTGCGAGATTAAACCTACACCGAGGGCACCTATGTGGTGGAAAACAGATGTTTTTATGCACTGTGCAGGAAAAGAGATAATAGGCAGATAATCACAAATCAACGCATATACTTTCAAACTATTGCCGCAACAAACATATATATATATATCTATATTATATATAATAGCATAATATAAGACTACTTATCAATTATTGTGGCAATATAGCCTACACGTAAGACCGCCAATTAATGCAACATTTAAATGACTAAGTTTGAGCGAAATGGCTCGGCTTGCAATCATCTTTTGAAGTTTCGTGGTGGATGTCACTCTAGCTTCCCCTACTATATGTAACCTCCATTCCTTTCTGGAGTAAAGGAATTATAATTAACACACGAAAATATTAAAATTGACCGAACAATGCCAATCTATTTTGTCGAGTGCCGGAATGTTTAAAGTGAGTGTCAGGTAAGAATGTGGAATGGAATGCGAGGGCCACATAATAGATGCATAGCCAGCAATTTGAAATGATGGACAATTCGTGACACTATACATTCCAAGAAACCTCCTTTTTGCCCATTTGTTTGACATTTAGGCTCACCAAGTTACAAGGGACAGTCTATAGATTGGTGGTAGGTATACTGGAAAGGAGAAGGCGAAGACAAAAACGCCCGCTCTAACGTTTAAAAAACATCCTTGAGCATTTTTCACCTCCCGCATTCAATGATCGCTCAACTGTCAGGTACTTCTGGCCCACCTGCTCCCACACACTCAGCAGAGAGTTTTCATCCTCTCTTACTCTAGTGTGATTTCTCAGTTTACGTACATTGCAGTAAAGTCCTGAATATGATTGATATAAATGACAGAATCGATGAAGACTGCACCGAAGGATGGAGTTATTGCAATGAAGGCACATTATATAACAATTACTTTTGTCCTTTTAACTTATATAGATAGCCATCGACTTGCTATAATATAGCAATGCTAAATTAATATGTGGATGCAAATGTATTCAAAACATTGAAACTAATATGATTATCGGTATGTGACTGAAGGCAGATTTAGTATGCTGTAATCTCGGATATAATTATAAACATGGGCTATGTATTGCTGGGTAGTACCTGTAATCGCAATGTCTACCTCTGAAATTCTATCGATCTAGTATACTGACAATGCAAGGGAGTACCAGGTACTAAAGTGTGGGAGGTATAACCTCACACTATCGGAAATCCTACCACCCATGCTACATAACGCCGCATAAAATCAACATACAACTTTTAGAATAAACAAATGAACAGTTTATATAAACTGCTTGTCCAGGCTACATTTTTCAGGCCTTTATCACCATTTTAGTATCAATTTCACATGCGCTTTATTATCAGATGGTGTAAGGATTAGTATTCCTGGATATATACATATATAATAGTGCAGATGGAAGGAATGGGGATGGTCCAAAATGACAAAACGGGTGTGCATGGGGGAGCTTTTGGCTGCTAGTCAAAGAGCCGGACCAAGAGGAATCACAACGTGATCAGAATCTCACACCCTGTATTATAGACCACGACCAGGTGTCTTACTTAATTGTATGAAAAATTCATGAGTCAAAATTGATATTCAGTGTCAAATAAATGCAACTTTGAATACCTTTCAAAGAGAATGGCCTAAATAACTGTTACTATGTCAGTAATGGCAGTTATCGGCATCGCAGGTCTCATACGATTTGATACAAGTGATATCTTATGAAATCATTATATAATTATATGATTTGTCTCAGGGACCAATCTGTTCCAAAACACCCAGTGCCCTATAGATTGATTTCTTAAATTGTTCGCTCTTTTGTATTGACACACTCAATCTTTCCAACCGTGCTAGTCTTCTCAGGACTCCCCCTTTTCAAAATCAATTTAGTCTGCAAAGGTCTTTAATCTGTTTAGTCTATTTGGGGATGGTTTGAAACCCCTCTAAATAAGGTATGGACGAGGAAAATGTACTCCCTAGGCAATTATAGTTCTCTCAGGGCATTATATATGGACAGATGGACTAGAATAAAAGCAAGGGCTTTGGTAGCAGCTAGGTTGTACCACTGCACCCTTAAATCATGTTGGTCCATAGGTTGTTGGGCTCAGGGGCTGCGAATTTACTCTACTGCACCCTCCTTAGTTGGCCGAAATTGATATATGATTCCAGCATGGACATCTGATGACTTGAAAGGTAGTCCCACTGGTTGATTATGACTTGTCCTGCACAATGTGCCATCCTCCTGTGATGGTTCTGGTGCATGCTCCTGCTGTAGCACCCTAACTTGCTTAAGATGGCTGCATCCTGCAATTTAAAGGAACAACCTAGTTGATTCAAAACAGTCAACACCTTGTCCTATATCTAATTACAGGAGGAGATAGGGAAAATACAGTAGTTTCATCATATATGCGCATTCCACTTGAGAGGTGCGATAAACTGGGTGTAATAAAATGTTTTATCGTACATGTAGAATAAGAATTTGAATTGGTTTTTCCTCTAGCTTGTAAATACTTCATGACAGTGTTATGACTGGTGTAACATAAATGGTAACAAAGTATATAAGTTTGAAGATGGTGTTATATTCATGGTAGTATGATGTAATATGATGCTATAACCTAGTAGGAATTCGGTAGGCAACTACCTAACCCTGGTCCGTTGCACCTGTTACGTAGTCTAGAAGCTTACCATGAGGTAAGCCTCTGCTCTTGATTGGCAGGTGCAGCGCGACCAATGAGAGAAGAGTAATTAAACATTATTGAGCTAGCCTCTGAACAGATAGGAGCTAGGGTAGAGTTATATAGAAGAAATGAAAATTTAGTAAACTAGTATAGGTATATGTATATATATGACACAATGAGTTATATAACATAATCCCCAATTACGATATATTGCTCCGTCGATGAAATATTAATTGAATTATACTGATTACCTGAAAAATGTAAGGATCAAACAAATTTCATGTCATTTCCTAGTTCCTAAGAACTCCACATAATGTGCAAAGTTAACAACAAAATAATAAATTATTCCTTGCAAAATCTTTGTCGGTTTTATGCAGGACAATGTCAACTCAAAAATCATCAACTGGGTAGCACTGCAGTTCAAGTTAGATATGTGTTTTGATTGATTCCAATGTCCAGAATCTCCTGATTCCGAATATACCTAAGTGCCACTTTGTAACCTTGATAGACTGGTTGAAGAATTTTAATCATTGACGTTTGAAAACAAGTAAGAACAACCTAACTTAATCAATAAACAAAGTATCTACTGGATTTAAAATCAAGTGACGAATCTGTTAATGCATCAGAATTCTGCACCACAACTGTTGGCGAAGCCCAAGGGCTATCACATGACTCCACCTTGCCTTGGTCCAGCAATTCCTGTACTTGATCCAGCAATTCCTGCACTTGGCTTAGCAATTCCTGCACTTGGTCCAGTAATTCCTGCACTTGCTCCAGCAATTCCTGCACTTGCTCCAGCAATTCTTGCACTTTCTCCAGCAATTCCTGCACTTGCTCCAGCAATTCCTGTACTTAGGCATCAGCTATTATAGGCGACTTTATGGTATTTTAGTGTCTTGGAGTCCTCTCTTTCTATCAAGTGAAGCCCAACGTCTCACCCAGAAGCCAGAACACGTCTTTGTTTTGGCTCACTATCTACCTTATTCCCTTGACAAATACCGGTCTGTAACATCTGCACCCATGATCATATTTTGGGGAATATTTTAAGTCATTGAGATATCGTTTACATTGTTTATATCATGATTATGATATACATTATAGTTTTATTCAAAAGCACTGATTCAATATTTTCCAGGTTATGGGCGAGCAAGTATGTACCGGATCGTCACGCCGTGGTCCTTGTTTCGGATTGGCTCAGTTGCTAAGCCACTCACAGCGATGGGAATCCTAAGGCTATATGAACAGGGCAAGCTAGACCTGGATGCTACGGTGTTTGGTGAAAAGGGTAATAGTTTTTATTTAAAATCTTCATGAATATTCATACATTTACATGAACTCTTGTACATACCTCATGTTCTGCTGCTTTCTTTCAGAAGAGATCGATAGAGATCTGAAGGGAGCAGAGTAGCAAACAAATTAGTGAGAGAAAACCTGGGGGAAGTAAAATGTGTTACCTAAATATCCATCTTTGATACAATGCCAATGGTGCATTGCCATATCCATGAAAACTCTGTATTAGTCGCAGGCGATTGAATGATTCAAATGAACCATAAAAGTATATCTTGCATCAGCAAACTTTTTCTATAATATGCTAACATGCAGGACTAAATTCTGCACGCTTTCTGGACGGTCATCACAATTAGTAATCGTGAGATTGTATATGTTTAAAATAAATGAGAACGGTCACTTTTGTTTTCCAACAGGTCTGCTGCCCCAGTTTGCACCTTCAGCTAAGGGAGATGATCGTTTATTAGCGGTGACAGTGAGACATCTTCTTCAGCATACGGCAGGTTGGGATCAGCGTCTTGTGGGAGATCCTCTACTATGGAGAGGAATAGGCAAAGCTATGGGTAAAAAACTACCATTGTTTTTTATTAATTTAAAATTCTTAGCCCGTTCTACAAACTTGGAGCCCTACACCACATGTGGTGGTACAATATTGCAGTATGTTCAGCCGTAAAAGCATTATTAGGCATCTTAATCCTATCATTATAGTTTTATTTCAGCCTGGAATATGCATGAAAAAATAGATAAATGAAGAAAAGAAATTCGCACAGGGGCTCATTAGGGGTTTTCCCCTCTATCACCACATATCATAGATTGTGGTTCATATAAAAAGAATGGCTTCTAGTCCCTAAATTCATTGCTTCCCTAAAAAGCTGTTGATTCTACAGTACATCGCTTTTGTGTGCCGTGCATTCAGATAAATATTCATTTTAAACTCGCTTCTAGGAACACCTGAACCTGCTGGAAGGAATGCTGTGATTGGCTACATGATGGGTCAACCCCTTCAGTTTATACCAGGTTATTATTCCAAGGAAGGGTTTGAATGGGAACTGGGGGGGGGGGGGTAAAACCATCTTAAAATCTGAAATATTACTAATGTGTAAAGGGATCAATAATTGACATAGTCTTGTACCCAAAATTCAAATAATTTGTTATGGTCGTAATTTGTAGAAAGACCTAACGGCCTCTTCATGCAGTATCGTAATTGTGACCTGAATTCAAATGATATGTTGATGATATAATAAGGAATCAATCATTTTCAAAAACTCAAAACAAGACTTCATAACATGTTGTTACCATGATTCGTTCAAATTATTATGTTGATTTGTGTTCAGGCTCTCGCTACGCCTACTCTAACCTGGGCTACACAGTGTTAGGGCGGGTGATAGAGCAGGTTTCTGGTAAACGATATGAAGACTATATCCGGGACATACTCCGACGCATTGGAGTCTACAGTATGAAGATCGGACACACACGACGGGGGGATGCTGATATATCAGAGGTTTGACATGCTTCAATCTATGTAATGATAGCAATAGAGGCATTCATTGCTATTTCATTTAGCGTATAGACAGATGCAGCTATAATGCATTTGTAATTCTTTTTGGTATATCAGATATAATGTATTTGTAATTCTTTTTGGTATTCTTAGTGCTTTTGTAATTCCTACAACTTACTACCTTAGTTTGCAGTGCATAGACCATTCAAATATTTATGCGTGAGTGGAAATCTTTAACTGCCTTGTCAATTAGTACACAATTTTGGTTGTGTAGTGAACTGCACCAACTATGGTGATTTACAGGGAATTTTGTCTCCTGCAATCCGTCGCAGACGAGATAACGAGCTATCACTAATACATCAATGTTCGATTCCCAGCTTCGCGACAGAGGGGAAGTAAAACCTAGAGATATCTCTCATTTAGATTTAGATTTGGATTTAGCGATATGACAATATTAATATTTAGAGATTATCAACAAATATTTAGAAATATCACGCATTATTCAAACACAGAAACGTTTGAGCGGTGACTAATAATTATGTTAATTATTCACTGCTCAAACATTTTTGGGTGTATACAATAATTGTGTTATTGAGGGGTTAGATAACGATATGTTGGTTCGATTTTCGTCTTTTTGTGGGGTTTTGCGAGTTGAGCCAGAGGTAAAACGTGGGTGTAATAGAGGGTTGAGCCAGAGGCGAAACCCTCTAAACCTCACAAAAAGTCGAGAATCGAACCAACAGAGTGGTCTTACCCCTTTAGTACCAACTGGCAGCAAGTTTTCATGTTCTCCTCAGTTAATCAGAACAACCACTTGGTGCATTCCATCTAATTAGTCACTGCCTTGAACGGTCTTGAGATTATAACCACCTAAGGCAGAGATTAAAGGGATTAATGGTCTCTATCCGGGCCTGCTGGTGCATTTATAAATGCACCAGCAGCCCCTCAATGTCAGTCATTAATCCTTCTAGAAGATACTTCTGCTAAGGCTGGTTTGATTATGACAGAAATACAACAACATTTGGGGGATGCCGAACGATGGTATGCCCAGAAATTATTTAGTTGTCAGTAATAATGGGAAAGCAACAATATAGATAGTCTGTAGAGAGAATGGGTATGAGAAGGATGCAATGGAATGCCACATATTGAGTGTATCTAGTTATGTTCAGCTGTCTGATCAGGGAAAAAGCTCTGAAGAAGAATGCGACCACCCACTCCTTTGAGTCGGTTGCTATCTCAGTGAAGGATGGTATGATGGAGGTATCACTGTAAACTTATAATATAATATAGCCATGAGAGCCATGATGAATCATATATAATCAAAAATCTCCGGTAAATAGCACTTCGCATATTGACATAAACAGAATGACAAAAATGCCAGTGGAAATATATCAAGCACTCATAAAATAATGATGCTTTCTTACTTTACACGAACTGGAAAGAGGGCAGACAGTTTCAAGTAAAGGGATCAGTATCCACTTTCTTCCAGATTTCTTTCATTTATTTTGCATATATGCATGTATGATTTAGCCCAGAATAAGAACAATTTGATCCAGAGTAATAAAGAAACAAGGTACTCGATAAATAGAAAAGACCTTAAACAGACTACCCATAAAACAGAAAGGTTATATCAAAGCTTCCACAATAGAGCAATCAGTGAATGGAATAATCTGCCTCTAAACATAAACAAATTAGAAGGTAAAAAAGAATTAAAAACTGCATTATTACCTCCTCAATGAAGGAAAAATGACACCTGGTCACACGGTTTTGTAGGAAACTGTGTACTACATACTGAAGTATCAAAATTATTTAACATCTCTCAAACACGGTTTTAAAGGACACTATGTCGAGAAAACTGCATTGATGAAAATAAGTTATTAAAACAAAAATATCAGTAAAACACGGTTTTGAAGGAAACTGTCGGAACTCAATGGGAATCTCAGGAATTTTAACAGTATTAACGCATAGATCTATACAAATTATACGATGATATTATAAATAATTGTTTAATTGTATGAAACTGTACATACTATGAAATCTAGCACAGATTGGTATACGGTTAATTTATACTGTTTTCTCTTATCGTTGCTACAGCAAGCACAATAATTATATAGACAGATAGATAGTAATTTATGTTATTCAGTCATGTAATGAAATGTAATATTGATTAAGATGTCACTAGGATACAAACGAAAAACAGAGGAAACATCGAGCTGTACCTCAAAGATTAATAAAAAAAAAATAACGTTAGAACTACAACAGCAGCAGCAGCAATTCTGCGCGACGGGAATGTGATGACATTATATTACTGTTTTATTGATTATCATTAATTGACTCACAATGCCACACTAGTCGAACTTGAAGGCAGGCAATCTTAGAACATTCGTCAATTGTGAATAAGACTGTGGTATCTTTACTCTCTTCGCATTTAATAATGAAATGTCCTTATGTTTTTTTGTTTCCAGGTTGAATACTATCCCACATATCCGTCCTCTCGTGTACAGTCAGTCTTCCCAAAAGACGGCCTTGTTTCCCCACCTTATGGCGGATTCTACCTTGAAAACATGGATTCAACAAATGGTTGGATAGGCTCCGCCTCAGATCTCGTTGCTTTCTTTGACGCATTGAAGTGCAACAACTCTCTCCGTTTACTGAAGCCCGAGACCTTCAAATTGATGCTTGAGGCGCCCCCTCACGCTCACATGGGAAGCTGGTATGGCATGGGCCTCGTAGTTCAGGACGGTGACGCCACCTGGTGGCATAGTGGGACATTAGACGGTAGCACCAGCATTTTGACACATGATGAAATGGGGTTTACATGGGCAGTACTGCTTAACTACAGGTAAACCAACCCTTCTTTTGGCCGCTCGCGGTCGGCCATCTCAAGAACAGTTATGCCCTGGTGATCTTTTCAGATGTAGAGGGTGCTTCCCTAACAACAAGATAATTTAATCTGTTACAAATGCTGCCAGATACATAGCTCGCGTGCATGAGGCAGCTATGCGACACGTACTAATATTACATTTGGTTACTGATTATGTTAAAAGTGTAAATTATTTCGTGGAATCTTTACATTTGATTTATTATAACTCATATAATACGCATAAAATGATTGATATGCAACATGCAGTTGTTATCGATTTTGATTTTGCTGTCTGGGGTTGGACTTTTTTTTTTAGCTAAGACTTATATTTTCTTGTGGTTATATTTACATGGGGAAATGTGGACGCATTTTCCATATGCCAATGAGTAGTACTATTAATAATGATATTAATAAACGGTTAAAATTTCTCCAGCTAGTGTTTGTCAAGACCCTAGTCCACTAAGCCGATTCTCATGCGATTTTGTGCCGCAGAGGACTCTCTTTCCCTTATAATTATGTGAGAATCGCATGAAAATCGGCTTAGTGGACTATGCCCTTTACAAACAAACAAGGGAGGGCCATGTTTAATTGTTCCAGATAAGCAGTGATAAATGGAAGCATTAATTTTGTTCAAATCGGTTCAAACTATTTTCTAAATCAGATACCTCTTGCCTATTGTTCTGAATTTATTATTGAATTTGTAAGCTGTTGTATTTTCTGAGCTAAATGTCTTAATAATTATGTTCTGTTGTTGCTCAGGGGAGAAACGCTTCACAATCATCTCCCCCTTTCCCCTAAAAATTCAACGCTAGCTAGCCATAAATATATACACATTTATGTGTACATAGATCTAGTGGACGTAATTTGTTGTATTTAGTAACACTACATCGTATAACTGCATATAATTCTATTTTACAGACTGGACCACAACGACCTGGATGACCTCATGAAATATGCTATTCGAAAAGTGGCTTTCTGGAGGCTTATGCCCCCACTTCCCGTTCCACCTTTGGCGGATTCAATTATATCTAACAACGGGAAGAATCTTGCAAAAATCATGATTCCAGAACATAAATTTCATCATGTGTTCAAGCTGATTTCTTCATCCGGTTTCCGGCTGTCATGGATAGAAGGTTTTACCAGTGACAATGGCGTATTCTTTAACTCGGTTTGGGTTAAAACTGATGGAATAAAATGGAAAGCTTACCATGGCTTGAAATCATCCGCCTTTAGGCGCCGATATAACTCGAAGGTCGCTCAGGGATACCGTTTAGCACACGTGGACAGCTACGTGAGCGGTAAACGTCTGCGTTACGCCGCCATTTTTCTCAAAGACACATGGCCCGCATGGGTTTCATATCATGGCTACAGTCCGCATCGTCATAAACTCGAGTTTTACAAGCTTCTCAAGGAAGGTTTCCGTCTTGTGACACAGTCAGTGACGGAATTCAAGGGCAAGTTATATATTGCCGCAATATATGACAAACTCAATCTGGGCCCTTTTCGTGTAAGGATGGGCCTTACCCCACAACAATTCGTGGTGGAATCGGAAAAGCAGGTGCGCGGGGGCAGGATATTATCTCATCTACAGGCTTACACACACCACGGTCTGGTGAAGTTTAGTACGATATGGACTGTTAGAATGACGTCAGTTTGGGCTGTACGTCATGATATGACCAAATACACACTTTTGAATAAGTTGTATGAATATGCTGAAGTCAACGTTCCTGTCACATGTATTACAGGTTACCAAGAGGATGAACATGTTAAGTTTGCTGCCCTTTGGAGATAGTTGGGAGAATAGAAAAACAGGAAAAAAATAATGAATCATTGATGATCAACTATCACATGTATACCCGTTTTCCGATTTGGGAAATGAGTCACTAATTATGCATTTAGTAATATTGTATGCAAAACAAAGGGGAGAGAGCTCATCAAATAGCTATCTACTTCAAAATCCCCTCGTTAATCATAAATTGAAATTAACATTTAACAGAGATAAAGGAAAGAATGGCGAAGAATTCTTTGTTTCTAAAGGCTTCTCTATGTTGACAGGTGCGGCAATCCGATTAAGGGAAAGTACGTAATGTCGCGAACGCATGTGCTGAAACAGAAAATAATGTACTTTGCCATTGCCAGACAAAAAGTGTTTTTGCTTACCATTACATTAGAGTTATAGTATATGTATTATAATTATATATAATATTATATATATAATATATAATATATATGTGAATCATGTCCTTTTTTACTGGTATCTCAGAGGTTATTGTTTATATATATGAGATGGAGATGAGATGAGATGTGCATTTTCATACTTTACTTTACGCATGTATAATAAATGCATTGTGTTTGAAAAAAGAAATCACGCATAGGTACCGCTCATAAGCAAATCGCTTAATTTACTAACAACACAACAATTAACAATCATTATTCAAAGTGCAAAGTGCAACGGTTCAGAATATTATTTAATGTAAGCTACATATATATGCATGGTTGGAAGGGATCAAGACAAAAGGCACAAAATATATGAATCATATAGAAGGGCTTCCACTTCTGCATCCCTAATAAAGCATTCTCTTCCATCAGAATGTTTTAAATCTACGTAAATGTGTCTTAACTTGTACAACTATGTTTACGTGGGACGCCAGTTTACATTATTCTATCAGTCAACTATTTGGGAAATGTAAAATTGAACTTTCCATTTCACCTGAAGTGCCCTACATACGGGGTTTTATAATTATTTACTTTTTACTTTGAACAAGGGAACGCAGCAGTAACCGAAACGAAATACTAACAGCTGAAGCTGGTATAATACGACTTAAAAAGTCGTCTTAGGTAGAAGGGCATTTGAGTGCATTTATGCGGTTTTACCTCAATGCATTTACATGACGGCCATATGAAAGGAAATTCGATAAGTATTTGCCTCTATTATCACACCCAATTAATGGTGTCTGAATTAAGATTGTAGTTCCGGGCTGTCAATCATATACGGGTATATGGCGACTATGGGGCACCGGATAAAAGCTAAAGGTGGACATTAAGAAAGAATGAGTATGTTTCTAGTATCGCAGCTTTCGGTTAACATATAAAATGTAGCTGTTGTCAACAACATAGAACGTTTTAAATCGTCAGTTATGATGCACAGTACCTTCCCATACGTTAGACACACGATAGTTCTCAGCTAGATGCAGGCAACTGGGGCAAATAACGTAGAAATGTCATACGAGAAATTGTACAGACACGACTTATGTATGCATATATTTCTCTAAGTCTTAGTATATATTACATATACTATATAATATATATTATATATATTTATAAATATATATATTGTAACGAAAGTATAATATATTACATTGTATTCTTGATTTCAGCTTAAAATTACGTTGAAAAATGTATTTGTTTATTCGGCCGTAGATCTTGTACAAATAACATAGGGATCTATATGGTGTAATAGTTATAAACCATTTATGGTATTTCGATTCGAGTCATGAGTGTTGTACCTGTATACATGTGCACACAGTGTAACATAAACATTGATTGCATACACTGAGTATGGTGTTATTGTGGTTATATATTCTGGAGGACACCACAGAAATACTCATATGAAGGAAACTGGGACATTGCATAAGTTTAACTAAAGACATTATAGTTCCCTGATGGGGATGCATTTTTAGTGATAAGTGATTTAGAATTATTTGTGTTTTATTGTCCCCTCTGTCGGGTATTCAAGCGTATGAGTCTCCACAAACCAATTCTCGATATCTGCTATTGTCTTGGATGTACATCACCTCGATGTGGGGGATCGTTTTCAGCGGGATATCAAATGCATGGTCAAAAGCTGCTCTGCCTGGTCTTTACCACCAACTATGAGGCTCTCTCTCCATGAGGGATTGCAACAAATAATTCTGAAATATCTTATTACTTTCCATAGAATCTGTTTTAGGAATATTACATAATTCCACTCCTTTGAATTGACAAAATAATATTCTGATAAAAAATTAAACATAGCTGTGCCGTCACAGAAAGAACTCACCTAGCTGTTGCCAGTGACGTCACTAGTGTAAGGCCAGTTCTGGCAGATGGCACACTGTTATATTAATTCACAAGGCTTTGGCACTTCCAGGGGGCTTATTGGCACAGGAACAAAACTGAGGCAAAGCCAAGGTTCTGTTCCTGTAGTTTGGTGCCGTGAACTCAGTCTCAGTTTTTGTAGTACGTATATATATGTGGTTTGGTGCAGCGAACTCAGTCTCAGTTTTTTAAGACAACCAATTTAGCCATAGTCAAGTGTTAAAAACAGATTAGGTTGGCGATTGCGAGCATTTATTCCATCATAATTGAGGGGAAGAGGTTAATATCTGCAGAGATTCTCGTAAATCAGAAGCTTAGTTGTAATCTGCGTAATCCTCATCCAACTGCAGCAGGATGGTGACTACTCACCAACAAGCCTAATGCACTTGTCTAATCTGATCACTATTCCCCAGAGCCTGTATATTGTATATAAGCCTGTTGTGTTATGGAATAAAAACCTGTATAAACACCCCAGTTAATCCACCACCGAATTATTATTTCAATACGTTCTATCTAGCTAAACTAACCTGGATTTTCTACATTTGGTGCTGAAAACCAGTAGTGTTGCGGAGGCGGTCCCATGCAGGTGGGGGATGTCTGGTTTCAGGAGTGGTGACCAGAGGAGAGGGTTGTGAAAGAGACTCTCAAACACCTTACCTCCATACTACAGTTGTTACCATAACCAGCTAGGTAGAGAAACTGCAGTTGCCCGAATAAACAGCTTGATCTGCACATGTATGCGATGTCTGTGCAGGTAAGGTCTTACCAATGAAGGTGAAAAGTCCTTACCAATGAAGGTGAAAAGTTCTTGTTGAAATTTGTTGTGGTGAGTCGGTTGCAGATCCAGGATTTAATCTCATGGAGGAACCCACTTTTAGTCTTTTAGAGGTATTAATGCTGCCATTGTAAAAGGGGTGGGCCATGCCCTCACACCCCACCCTCACCCGCACAAAACAAGGAGTAAAATGGACCATTTAGGGGCATTTTGTATGAGATGTCAAGTGTTACCTACATTATTGTTTTCCATTTCTATTACATGGACAGACAGTTAATAAATAAGCAGCAGAACTATTTAATACATGGACTGAATTATGGATAAAATCACGCAATTTTATTAGGTATGATTGTTGTAGACATGGCTATTCATATCAAATACTATTAATCTGTATATTTTTATTACAACAATCTATGTAGCTGTAGTTGACCTAATATTATGTAAATAAACCAACTCATTTTACCCATTTAGTAATTAAGCTGTCAGGCGTACTGTTCTTCCTGTCAGACTTGGAATAGTTGTGCTGGATTCAAAGCACAAGCAACCTATGATTTTTTAACCTGTTACACCAATGCATTGTAATATAGATATACAAGATCTAAACATTTTATTTCCAACATTCATTTCATATAGGTGTCATGTCATGGACTACTATGGTCAGACTCAAGACACCTCATTTTTACACAAATCCTATGTTCTTTGTGACTATTTAGAACTTTTCCACTGTACTGTAACAAAATACTTTAGAATGCTTCTAACTACAAAAAATAGATGTACACTTCAACCATTAAAGGTATAAAAGAAGACCTGTCTGATTTTGTTTAGATTTGCTACACCTTTATTTGAGGTCATATCCTATTATATAGATTAACACAAAATACCACTAACGTTGACCATGACGTCCACTTTTGGTGGCAGGTCTGTCTTATACCATTCATTTCACATTCACTTGTTGTTGCACAGACATCTAACTGGTTTACATGATTTTTGCATCAATATGAGTCTAATTATACTTCCCACAGATCAAAACTGTCTATTTATCATGGCAGTAAGAGGAACTGTGCGAAAATTATGGAAATGAATTTTGAATTTGTATTGGTTTTTTTTCAGATTTATCCTGTTCCAGAATGCTACTGAAGGCACGAATTTTGAACAAGGACATGCTGCCATGTTTGGAGGGAGAGAGGGAGAGAGGAACAGAGTCCTGTGGGAAATCTTTTATTTGTGTTTCTCTCAGAGAGGAAGGAATATAATGGATTGGTGGAACGTGCAACATAAAGGCAAATGGCATTTGTTGTATCGATTCAATTTGGATGAATTTTGTTTGCAGTATTGAGATATGACCCAGAAATAATGACTTTTGATCTTATTTCAATCCAGTCTGTTGTTATTATACTTACAATTCAATCTAATTACATACTGAAATGGGGAACGTACAACATGAAACATTAAGTCAGATCAGATAGGCTGTACTTGGAAAATAGTATAACAGCAATGTTTCTGTACATTGCTTCCTTAGATAATATGTTATAGAGGCTAAATAAGCATATTCAATAAATTTAATAAAGACACTTTCCTTTCCACCCAGGAAACGTGATGTTAAAAAGGAAATGACAACAAACATATAACAGTAAACTGATATAAACGATAAAACGATAATTGCTACTCCTTCATGGTGAGGGAACTGCATAGGGGTCAGATTTTCAGAAAATGTACAATTGGCAGCTGTACACATGCAGTGAATTAGGCTGAAAATTGGTCAATACTAGGTAAATTCGAGTATATTCAGCATTGTATTGAGTCTAGCAATCTGTTTGATTAGGTTGAACTGTATTTTGAACTTTATTTTCGTCTGAAATTTGGGTTATTTGAGAGGATTGGTGAATGTGAATTGTACATTTCTGAAAATATGACCCATAGATCCCTTCAACAGTCAAATACTTTCCCTCTGGTCTAGGTCCTGTCATCTGTGTCCCCCAACTTCAACCCCGCCCCACACCACACACGATGATGCGTATCCATACGCACATAGCCATTGTCCCTCCACGTGTATTGTTCAGCCGTGCAGCGGTGCCTAATTTCCCCAATCCATCGGTGGTCATCTTGCCCCAGGCCACAAGATAGTAAGGGTATATAAAGTCACTGCCCCATGCCTTTTCAGTGACAGTTGTTCTTTTCTACTGGTTCAACAACATTACAGACATTCATCCTTTTGCATGATACTGGAAGAATATAGACCTCACAAGTATTCAATATTTGTTTTTGTGTCAGAAACGGAAAGCATTTATGTACCTGTCAGACATAACTCAAAAAGGAATACTCTAACAATAGACTGGGTGGTATCCATTCATGTGCTCACCCATTCGTTTTCAGCTACATGGTTTTCAACGATATCGCAAAGTGTTATAGATGAATATAACTCGGACTAAGAGATTCTGCTACAACTATCAACCATACATTAATATTTAATTGTCTTCACATTCGTGGGAAATATTAGTATCGTGCTATCTTAAAGCATATTTTGAGATACGATGGATATCAAACACGATTACCAGTATGGCATCACCACTGATGAAGTGGATACTCAAGAGAATGTTTCAGCCGAGGACACTTATTCTGAACCGGGCGTAAGAGATGAGCAGTTTGGATTGACGGGCGAACACGGCAAACATGTAAAGAAATACCGACTGAAAATAAATCAAAGGGAAAGGATGCGAATGCATGACCTCAACGCTGCTTTAGATAGTCTTCGAGAGGTGAGACAGTCATTAATTTATTGTTTACACCCAGGGGGGTCTATGTAGGAAAAGTTTATTGCTTCCAGTAATTAAACAAAATTTTGATCGCAATTTTAGTCAAGAGGTGTTTTTATACTTGGTTTCTGTTGATTATAGAGATAGGGTATACAATAACAAGGTCAGATGTGCTGGGTGTTTGTCGTATTTTTAATATATGTGTACCACTGATGCATTTCATTAGCTTATACACCTGTACTTTATTTTCATCTAATAGGTAATGCCTTACGCAAACGGTCCTTCTGTGCGTAAACTCTCGAAGATTGCAACCATGTTGTTGGCAAAGAATTACATCCTCATGCTGCAGTCTTCGTTGGAAGATATGAAAAAACTCGTCGCCGATGTATATGGAACCAAAAAGGTTGGAACCCAGAATCAGACAACCACCCAGGTACGTACAGAAATCAACACGTTTATATCTACAACTTAGCTGCCAACATTGAATTTAATTATGCCAATCATTATCCTTTATTAATTCAAGTGTTCAAACATTTCAGAACTTGACTGGAGATGTATTGCCCTACCAGACAGGCACTCCTTTGAAGAGTCTTTATCAGGGGTCTCCCTGGCAGGCACCATATCTCACTCCTAGAAGTACAACTACGACTAGACTGGGAAAATCTAGCCACAATAAATATTTAGCCTCCTCCTCCCCCTCCACATCTCCCGCGGTTCCTCTCTACTATAGCCTTGGACATCTTTCCACGGGAGAAGGCGAGTATTCCCTGAATGTCACTCATGATGTTCCTGTCTCCTCCTTCGTACATGCGCCACTTGCACGACATGCACCTCCAGAAATACGGACTCATCAATCTCTCTTACACAGGAGAACACCACATGAAACGCCTGGAATGGTTCCAATCTCTCTTCCTCCAAGTCCATTGCGATCCGTCGTCCAAACCCCAACCAAGGAAACTGTATATATCCACCATTCTCTATCGCCTTTGAGCACAACCTGTCACAAAGACAAGGCAATCTACCACAACCATTACATTTCTACAGGTTCGATGGCCTATGCTGGACAGCCAGTCGAGCCACGTACATATCCACTATAGTGCCCTCAGACGTATTGAAGATCATTCAAGAGCAGCATCTGTCGGTATCTCCTCATGTTATGAACTCTTGATGCATGGTCGAATGGCCACAAGCTAGAGTGAACTTCAACTGATAGAATGATTTGTGTACTGAATGTTCCAAATAGTATTCATTTACAGACAGAATAGGCAACGTGCTCGGTTTTTCGCTAACAAAATAATGTGAGTGATCTTAAAATTCCGTAACGAGAACAGCTGAAGTTTATGAACATGTCAACGTGACATAAGTCTTTATCAGGGATCATAGAATTCTATAACTTTAAAATGTATAATATACTGTACACCCTCGGCGGAGCAATACTTGTTGTTGTTGAAACATTTATCTTGCCAAAGGAACACAATCAGTGGGTCTAAACTCCCCAATAGTGGATTTATAAAATTGTGTAACAAAAACTAGGGAAAACAATCCACTGCTGAGTACTTACACAACAAATTTCCTGAGCTATCGCCTAGCTCTCTTTTCTTTTCGTGGAAAACGGAGCAACGGAACGCACTGAAATGCAACCACTGACAGTATTTCTCAGTAGATGAAAGGCCCTCTCATTCACTGAGCTCCGTAGATAACCAAATAATAGGAGAACATTACGGCATATAATAGTTTTTTAAATGATTGTCTCCGACTGGGGTAATAGAAACCTCATCCTTTATAGTTTTAGTTACATGTATAACAACTACACACCTAAACCTGGACCAAAAGCCAAACATTATGTTCCAAAGTGTCATCGTTTGATTAAAAACAGACAACCTACAGCTACCTAAGATATGAATATATATAGTTGAGTAACATATTTACAGCTTGAAAAGGCATCATCTTAATAATACTAGTATGTAGAAAGTGGACGAAATGGGTTGGTCCTGTGCATAACACACGTCAGATCGATAATACAGGTGCAAAAATAGTATTCAAAACATGGAGAAATCATATGTAAATTCCCACGGCTGTTCAGTATATACTAAGTTTATACGATAGTGTTTTCCGAAAAATAGATAGACTCAGTTTCTTTCAATTACATTTTATTGCTGCCAATGACAGAAAAAATAGTTGATGTTAGCCAGATGGACTGTTAAATCTTACTTGTACTTTTTGACGCTATTAATCAGGTATACCAATATAATTTAAAATTCACGCATGATAATAGGGCTTCTGTAAAAGAACTCCCGCCGATGATATTAACTTTGTAATTTATGTTTTGTTGTAGAATTATTAAAGAGCCACAACATTACCCTTTTAAATGGAATTAATTTATGTAACTAATCTTACCATACATGTACTAACATAACTGGACACACACTGGAAGTCCTTGGAATTATCCTAGATGTAAACCATGCAGTATCCTTTGTATTTATGAGAATAATAAAGAATTCAATATTATTATTATAATTATCATCATCATTATTGTTATCATATATATGTGGGCCACATTTGTATGACACGGGAATACAGGAATAAGGTTATTTGTGTCAGCATTCACTGATGTATATTGGGCGATATAATTATGTATTATACGTACATGCAAATGACGCATACATAGCGTACTTGGACTAAATGTTTATCCACCTAGTGGTACATAAATCATAGATTATTTTTTTGTTTGATCGAACATTTAGATTAGAGCGTGTACATATGTTAATCAGTTTACGACAAAGAATTAGAATGAAAAGATTCTCTCATTCTAACTGAACTCACACAATCATGCCGTCGGTATACGTGGAATGGATAGCCAATATTTGTTGAGTAATAAAAAGTCATATATGACTTTTTATTACTCAACAAATATTCTAATATATGGCTATTCTAAAACGTGATTCCAGCACAGAAAAAAGTCCAATTATTCCCTTGAACACACGTTTAACAGCGACTACATTATTCATTTCGATATCAGGATCAATTCATTTTCCCTGCATTCTCAGTAAATATATTTACTGAGAATGCAGCGAAAGTGTGTATGTGAATTTCTAAATATTTGTCTCCCTATTTGGCATGTAATTTAAACGCAGGCGATATTTCCAGTAGTACAGAACAGATTTCTTAAATTCATTGATAAAATCAAGATTAGGAAATTAGGAAAAACTGTTGAAATAAAATAGTATAATGGTCTATTGACATGTCAACAAAGCGCCAATATATTTAATTACACTAGACCAGAATTTCAGAAACACTTGGATATGGCGGAATACCGGGCTTGCCCGAGCCATATATTTTATTATTTCCACTGCCACTGGCATATGCCTAGCTCGGAACCTGAATAAAAATCAGTTAAAAAAAATTCAAAGGAATAATCAATGGTAATCTATTGTTCCTCATGAATTAACTCGATAGTGTTACAACTGATGTAAGGGTAACAAAGTTTTAAAGTTGGTTCATTTCTGGTAGTCTACTACACAATATATGAGTTAATGCGATGTAAGAAAACATTAAAACAATGGAAATTTGACTAGAGGTTGATCGGGGAAGTTGCTAGAAAATTTACAACTTACTTTGACCAAACCTCTCATGACCGCCCTAGCCTGTGTTCATGGCTTTGCCTAATTGTTCTAGAATATTTCTAAAATGTTAGGATGATAAAGGATGTTAAAACATGGACTCGTGTAATTTCCTATAAATATTAGTTCAACGTTCATTTTTAACTAAATCCGAAAGCTGACATTTGCGCCCTTGTCCGAAACGTCGCAGTGTTAATATGCGTTCGGTTGCAAAGGTGAGAAATCGGCGCAAGAAAGAACAGACCATGCATGAGAATGAAGATCGTACGTTCATAAGCGGTCACAGAAAGCCCGGCGTCATTAAAACATATATTGGTTAAGTATTGAGTAATGTGCCTATATAAGTAGGCTATTCTAAAACGTGATTCCAGCACAGAAAAAAGTCCAATTATTCCCTTGAACACACGTTTAACAGCGACTACATTATTCATTTCTATATCACGATCAATATATTCATTTCGTGAAACCCTTCACAGCAACGTTGCTCTTTACTGATTTGCCCCGCACAATATAAATTTGCATAAGCTCCCGGCTTTTTAACATACTTTCCAGTAAAAATAGCAGGTCAAGCTTGGAGTGGACATCAAAGCTAGGCTTGGTACACCGCCCCTAACAAGGTATGGCAGCACTAGCCACTTGGTGGCTGACCATGACCGATCAGGGGCCTAAGGGTATAATCCCCGCCCCAGGGCAACCCTCATTCACACATCTGTTTGTTTAACACTGCTGGAGTGGACTTTAACAAAATTGACGGTAATTAAGACTTTGCACCCAGACAGTCTTTAGGTGTTGTAGCAATCGGCAGTTTTGGATTTGGATGGGACGAGTAGAAGAGTGTGTAAGGGTGGGGGTCCGATGGGGGGGGGGGACTATTAACACCTAGTACTCTCATGGCAGAAGATCCTCGCAAGAAGATCCTCGACAAAAAAATGGAAATAATATTGATTACCTCAACACGCCTTAATACAATTGGATTTATCGCTATGTAAGTCAATATTGACCATGCACCTCAAGGCAAGTCACGGTTTAGAACTTCAGGATATGAATGGGGTAAATAAGGTGGTCCTCCACATAGTAAAATCTCGAAGGGCTTCGACTATTTTATAGCTCTGCTAATCACCGTCGCAAATTATATAATTACAGATTGGTGCGTAACAAATTGCCACTCGTGGCCGGGGGCTAAGAACGTGTGTGTCCCGATGAATATAATGCACGACATGAATGTGCTTCCTCTACATTGAGAGCTTAATCGTTTTAGAATGCCTACCTTTATATAATGAGGGCCAAAAGTAGCTGGTAGGAGTATTGCATTGGTTGGTGTAGGCCGTGTATATATGCGGACCCGTATCATCTACGTTTGGCCCTCAACGATTAATGACTGACATTGAGGGGCTATTGGTGAAGTTGTTGGTGTATAATCCCGACGCGAAGCAGGCGCGAAATGTAGGTTATTAATCTGTTTAGTCTCTGCCTTAGGTGGTTATAGCCCCTTGGCTGTTCAAGGCAGAGATACTGCCTTCTCCTGGTACAGCACCTATATAGACCTGCTGATTTTTCTGTTCCTTTTTGACATTTTCTTATAAGTATTAGATAAAAACTCATCCTGCTGTGTCTGATGACTCCTATTGAGCAAGAATATTGCTCCTGATTCTGAATCTCAACCTCCATTATTATATTGAAGAATATGGGTTGAGAGAGAAACCTGAAAAAGACCTGAGAGAGACCTGAAAAAGCTAGTATCCCTTCTTTATTTTCAAGGTCCTTGATTGTAGGCCTACCTGAAGAAACCAACCCTTTCTCCATGAAATCGGGAATGAGCATGGTAACCCACTTTGATTCTGAGTGCTCTGCTACATCATGGCACTACAAACATCGTGTTCTTCTTCATCCACGTTTCCAGGGACGATTATGGTTATATTCAGCGCCCCGGTGTAACAGTTCTAAACTACCCCCCGATCTAATGTACCCCCCCCCCCGGTAATTTAGACCTCAGGTTTAAATGACCCCCTCTAGGTTCAAATTACCCCCCTTTGTTTCTTTGATAATCTTGAATTTTGTAAATTCTATTGATTCCATTACTTGCCTCAAATTAAGATTATGCTACAACCCACATTTAAAATTGAATTGGACTATTGTAGATTGGAAATTACGATTTTTGCTCTATGTAATGCCTATAATAGAATTGTCACTATTATAATATTATGTCAATAATTTGATATCTAATAAAATGCTACAGGATCTGATGAGAACAGCACTCTGTGTAATTCATATCCTGAATTAAATACTTTTCTCAGATCACAATAATTCATTACTAAAATCTATTCAGTTCTGATTATTATAGGTATGTACTATTACTTTTATTGTCATAATTTAAAGAATTAATGTTTCGATCAGTACTTGGTTATTTTCAAATATTTGGGGTATATTAGACCTAGGTTTAGTTTCCCCCTTTGGGGTACTTTGAACCTGGTGGGGGTACATTTGACCTAGGTCTATTTTACCCCCGGGGGGTACATTAAAACTGGAGGGGGTATATCCAACCTAGGTCTAAAGTACCCCCGGGGGTATATTGGACCTAGGTCAAATGTACCCCCGGTACATTAGACCTAGGTTAGTTATACCGGGGGGTACATCTGATGGGGGGTACATTAGAACTGCTACACCTGGTTCAGCGCTAAACACCACTGCTCGATCAACTTTATATCTTCCATAAATTCACTTTTGTACAGATTGATCTTGCTTCTACTAAATAGTATGAAATAATGGATAAACTCGATCCTTTCTTCTGGATAACACAGACCTACGGTATGTAATTTAATTGGCAATCTAATGACATTTATTTTAATCGCCGATGCCGATGGAATTTTCTATTAAATTCCGTTTTTATTTTTATTTTTAAGAAATCTCCTATTCTTTTACTTTGAAATCGTTCAACAATATCCTATCTCTAGAAAGTAGCTATACTACCCAGATTCCCCAAACAGGGGTGGATCTAGGGTCTAAAATGAGGGGTTCCAAGATGAAAAGGACAAATCAGTACAACCAAAAAAAGGGAGCCGTAGGGGCACAACGCCATATGGGGGATTTGGAGGCATGCTCCGCCTGGACATTTAAAATATAAGATGACATTTGGGAGCATTTGGCGCATTTTATTTCTATTACTTATTAGGATGGGCAACTGAAAGTTTACTTGTGTCGGGCAACTAAAACCATATCAATATAGAGGATACGTCGCCATATTGTTCTACGAGGCCGAAAAGATATCTACAGATGACCAAAGATGATATAGAGAATGGTCTTCGCCACAGGTCGTTACTCGGTGTATATATATATAATTACTGCCCTATTCCCGCACGTGCGGTGCATGGCTCTAGGCGTGCAGTAAAAGCTGTTCATTTTTCTTGGAGAAAGGCGATACCGTCACATATTAAACAAATAGTAATTATACAGGCAACAGTCTGTCAAATACCTGCTTGTGCGAGGGAGAATGCGGTACTACTACTGCCCCCGACTGTGATAATCATACACTACCCGCACGCCTCCACCGACCGCGTCTGTTTTGGCAGACGACATTTGGCGTTCTCCGACCTCGTGTCACCAGTAGGGGTTTCTCAGGAGGATCCATCGTCTTTCAATTGTCTACTGCGTCCATTCTATAATATTCTATTTTCTATTGGTTACTAGTAATTGAATATTGATCAAAATAGGGCTTCAAACGTGTATTTGTTAACTTTTGATCTGGAGTGTACCCAGTCTATGAATTGGTTTGTGGTTACCCACTCGAGTTACATAGCAATAGGTCTAACTAAGTATACGTATGTATACCTATTGTATACCTACCTAACCCAAGTAGATAACAACAGTGTAGGGAAGTAGTTACCCTCTGTTTGATTTAGGCGTGTTATTAAAATTGTTTTCCTATTTTAACTGTTATCCTCTGCACGAGATCGTTTGTTCATTATTTGATTAGTACACCCGGGCCCCTCCCTGACTAGCATAGCTATGATCTTCGTGCAGTCTGTGTCGCAGCATTCAAGGAGCAGGATCGTGGACACTATACAAGACCTACACCTCCAGAATCGCCTGACGCACCCGTGGTGATCTGGAGGAGGAAGTACCAACCAGTGATGTCAGGTGGTACCAAGAGTTCCTCCAGAGGGTGACCCGAGTCGGCACCCAGCGAATTCCGGTGAAGGACAACATTCCAGCCTCCCCTCATCCAGGATCTGGAATCAGCGATACAAGAACACCGTGCACAGGACTGTTCCGGGATGTCGCAGGAAGGGAGGCAATTTAAGGTCACAACTGACCATACCGGATTCGTTACAATTTTTTTACACGTTTTAAATTTTGCAACATGATGTTTTTCCAACAATTCCTATAAGTCTTCCATTAGGCCTATATTATAATTGATAGATGTATATCGTGTAATTAACATTCTTGCACTTTCTTGCACTGGTCCATTTTTACATTGACTTTCATATGATTTTTTTTTTATTTTGAGAACTGCACATCGTCCTACATATGTTTTTCATATGATGTGGATAATCAATCTTAATTAGATTCTGACCTGTATTAAATAATAATGTTTGATACTTTTCCGGTGCTCCTCCAAGAGGAAAAATGTCCCAATACATGGCTGACAGTATCCTTGACAATCAGGCCCCTTTTAGTATCTTTCAATTCGTAAGCAGATACACTTTATTTGGTTTCAGACTCCATTTGTAAATATTGCATGAGGATTATATGTTCATATGTTCATAGATCTATTACCTCAAGAGTGAGTCATTTCCTCACTTATCATTTGTATTTCTTATATTTCTTTGGACAACACCAACACTCAGCAGTAATGGCCTGAGTGGCAAGTAAATTGATCCAACGATTCTGAAATCTTTCCGTAGAATATATCAAGAAGTAACAAGTTTATATGAAAAACATGATCGGCATTTTGATATTCAATGTTTGTGAAATGTGACTTGGGGCAGATAAAAAACACCAATTTGGAGATCCTGTATACCAAGTATAAATAAAATCTTTTAGAAAAAAGTATCCATGGATTTTAAATCTGTTGTCCTTCAAGTGAATATGTCACAATGAAAAATGTACTTTACATGAGAGAAATGTATACTTGATCATTTGTTGCCGACTACCTTAGTTTTTAATAGTCAATCGACTCCCCACCCCGACCCCCTATTTGTTTATTAAATCTTTTTCTCAGAGATTAAATATAGCCTACACTTTCTGCCTGCGGGCTACACGAACTTTGAATGGAGGGGCCTCGGGGCGAGCACACCCCTTGGGTCTGGGGGCGGGCGGGTGCTCAAGACATCGAACAGACCCAGTGTTAAGGATTCAGTGTTACAACACGCATAGTTCTATATTTGGCTTAATCTTGACAAGGATAACGTTTTTAAAACTGATTTATTCACATTCATGTCCCTCCCTATATATGCAGTCCTTCCAACTGTGAGAAAGCCTCTCACTCCAAACCGCAAAATGCCATAAGTACCCCCCGGGATCCCATTAGAACACCTACTTCAGGGCCGGGAAAGCCATTACCACAGTAGGCTTTCAATCACTAACATACAATTCTTATCTGATCGGAGATGCTATTCTCTCGATCCTAGACTAGCCGTGGTCCCTCTGTCTGTCGTGGCAAATTAAATTATCAATATTCCTATTTCGGCCTGTTGTTTTTTGTGACAAAAAGAGTCTCGTGTCCTAAAAGACTCATTGGATAATGGCCCTCCACAACATGTCCATATTCTCATCCATATATAGAATGATGGAAATCATGATTCGTGCAATATAATTATAATTATTTCTACAGTTATCAACTGAACACACAACCACGGATACCAAGAGGCACCTTGAAAGTCGTGCTTCCACGTGAACCTAACTGTTGTCCTGTATAAGTGCCTTCTGGACAACTTAATTGCGCGTGGATAAAGAGACATGACCTTCGAACGAACTTCACTCCTCCGAAAGTGACCAAATAACTAAAATGAATTGTATACCGCTAACGGCTGTCAGTGTCAGGGAAAAATTAACTAGGGATCATCTACGATGGTTTATATGGGAGCCTAGTAACCGGTCAACGGTCGCAAGTCTGATAATAGTGTACAAGTACCCGGACCCCAACGTTGCATAGAAAGCTAATAATTATAGTAATGTTGTCTAAAGAAGAAAAAGTGTATTCAGTATAGATTTGTCGTGTATATCATTCGCACCATTATTGAAATTGCTTCATTTTAGAATACTATAGGGATTTCCATGGGAAAAACGTATGGAGAGATTGACATTTTGGATCTTTGGTAGTGGTCAAATCTTTGGTCTATCTTTTTATATATTTTCTCTCTGAAGCTATATATAAGAGAGGTATGTACACATGCGCTTAGAAACCAGATCTGATTTCGCAAGTGACTATCCTGGTCAAAACCCTAGACGAACGGTGGCAAAACGCTTATTTCAATAAGCAAATGCTATTCACCTAAACATTGCGAACGCCACGCCATAACTGTACAACGATTATAAGAGATGGGCCCCTGGGTCTGCAAAAGGTTTCTCGCACTTATTTTCCTACAAACTTAGGCATCCACTACAATGAATCGCCAGCATATTAATACACCTAGCTATTAGTAAAGTCGATTTAACCGAAATGCGCACAGATAAATTACAATCTTGGTGTAAACTTACGTTAACACTAGCGTGAATGGGGACTGCATATCGGCCGATCGACTGACCGTGAAAGTTGGGCCACATGACTGAAATGTATGGGAAATGATACGTAAGGCTTCTCATAGTGTATTGAGCACGCTCCTTCCGGTCAGACACTTCCGTCTTTGCAACTAACAACAAACAACTAGCCTAGGATTATCACGTGCATGTATTGCTGTCATATTCCATGTAGAAACTCCGCGATTATTCCATTAAAAAGGTAACGAAATATCGATTCTTCTCCTGAAGTCTAAAATCTGCAGGGGTTTTATGGCATTGCCATAAAGACGCCTGCAGACCAAGCAAAACACCGAGTCAACTCGTTCCCAGTGGCCAAGTTTAGCCGGGTCCCCCGGCTCTGCAGTCGCCGAAACCATAATTTTAAAAGCTTTCATTATTACCAACGATATAACAAATACAGCGGCCGGAAAATATTCTACTAAACTAACCAGCCAAGCAGTTACCATACACCTACACAACACAAATTCTCGCGCGGATACTTTCTAGACGAGATGTGACCAACCCGCCCTCTGTGGGCGGATAAGCCCCTCTCTAAAATTAGTGACGTCACCCAACCCATCAGCGTCCACTCCCCATATAGACACGACCCATACTTATGGCCTTCTTTTTAACGTTTTCCCTGTAAGTGGCGACCTCTAATTCGTCTGAGAGAAACTTGACTTAGTTAGCTACCCTTTTGTCTGGAAAAAGTACTGTGTTCATGGTCCAGAAATGCTGTTTTCAAAACATTCATGCACCCTCTATCTGTTGTCACTCACTCCTGCCATGTTTACATAGCTTCAACCACCCAACAGCTATACCCTTACTATAGCCACTGCCACCCTTACATAACACCCACATAACACCCAGCTAGCTTGTTGACATGTAGGCTATTTATAGGGTGGGTGTTGTAGCCTACCCAACACGTTGGTGTTGTGTAGGCTACATTATTTGATACTAAATCAAATGGATATTGTAGGTAGGAGGGGTAGAGACAGGGTGGGTGGGTGGGACGATCTTTTATTTTTAAATATAAAAACAATCTAAAAGTGTTCAGATCTGGTGAAATATAACCAATTTACTTCCCACAAATAAATGTCTTGCTGCGGTAATTTTCTGGACTCCCATCCAGATTACTGAACTCTTGTTCGTAGCGGGTGACACATAAAGTGAAGAGATTAAGTGGTCACGGTGATAAGAGCGGTCAGTGTACGTATAGTAGCCTATACAATGAGACCCTAGTCTCGTTGGTGTACATACGGTTCATACTGCCCCGCGCTACGAACCATGCATACCTTTCATCTCTGCTCGGACAATTAAAGCAGAAGAGAAAAGAGAGAAAGTGGTTGGTTTATTTTTTTAAAAAAAGCTAAAGTGCTTAAGGATGTTTATCTCAAACTCAGCCACTGCTATTTCTTCCACACACAGATCTAGAGACACATCAGCCTCGAATGAGAATAGTGTGTAACTGCATAATTTCACTCTGCTGAATAAACATATTTAAAAACAAACAAAACATCACTTATAGCATAGAGCCCAATGGAGACATGCGCCTTCTAGTGGCACAGCACGTGACATTTATAAATACCCATTAATTTGCTATACCGTAGAATATGAAATCATTTGATATATAGTGGCGGGCCCACACATTCAAGAACTCACAATGTGTACGAATTGGGAACTCACGACAGGTTCGTGGACGAATTCTTAACAAAATCGGCCAATGACAGGCCAATGACATGGCCTGTCATGAATTGGACACAGTCCCGGGTGTATGGTTTTATTATATTATTATTTTACCCTATGATGTGTTAACCTCCTGGTTAATGATTATTATTACTTGAATTTTCTGTAATTTTCTAATATTTTCTATACTTGATTAAAGCAGCTTTTCTGTGAATAGTGTACCTGATGCATAATGTCTGGCTGAATAAAAATCTTAAAACAAATAACTCGTACGAATTTTTGTTAGTTTTTCCCACATGGCCCACACATTCCCAAGTTGCCTTATGAATTGTCTTAGCACTTTTCTTAGGGAATTACGATTTTGTGGTGACTCATTTACCTGTGACACATCACATGTAGAAATAGAAATATTAAAACAAAATTTTTAATGAACCTATAGGTCGTTGGTGTGGGCCCGGCTTTACCGTGCGCTACCATTCAGACAGCCCCCTATCGCTCCATCAGAGCTAGGCACCCATCACATATATGGGTAACAAAAATGTGAGTTTGTGATGGGCAGTATTAAATAATTGTGTTGTAGCAAATTCTGCTAAGGTCCAACAGAGGCGAAATAGGGTGTAAGGATAAATACAACAATGACACAAAGCTTGATCCCGTTCTGAAGACGAGGGGTGACTGATGCACATGTGCCGCATATGCTGTACACCTGGCGGTTGGGACACTCTAGAATTGCCCCCAGGTACTTGACTCCAAACCGCATGACGTCAGGGGGTAATTAATGCTGACCGGGAATAGTGGAAACAGCTATAGGAGAGACCAGAGGGGACGTGAGCGCACGGGAAATAATGGGCCACCTCAAGACGGTCCCGCCTCCCAGCACAGCAAGTGTAAACCCTGTGTATGAGAGGGGCGGGTAAAGGGCTGGCTAGCAAATGTGGAGGACTGGCCGGACTTTGAGCGCCTATAGATACTAGTACGTCTTATATATGCATTGGGCTGACCAACTTGTCAAACATCCTAAAACATACTAATATATACGTTTGCTGGCACCATTCTTGTCATTGATATACAATTAAGTCCTTTCTTGAAGAGTAATAGTACTTCTACAGTAAATCGTGACTCCACTCATTTCTCTCATGTCTTCCACATGAGGCATGCAATCAGAATTTTCCCGAGGGAAATTATGAAAATTTGTTTTAAAGTATACTTTAAATATGAAGAAGGCAAAGATCTCAAGAAACATTTTCCGAGTTGCACAGTGTTTGTTGTTGTTTGATCAATTGTACGTGAGTAGCCTATTCGTAATATTATTATGGTACTTAGCCCGCAGCTGCTGTATTGGCCTAATTGGAATGTATGCTATACTTATAAACAGCTTAGCCAGTCCGTGTTATTGTGTAATCTGTCTTAATGTATTGTGTCTTTATGATAATTATGTATCAAAGCTACATTAAAACGTTGCAAGTCGAATACAATAAATGCCATAAGAATTCAGGACACACATGTGCAATGGGATTATCAAAGTCAATTTATTTTCGAATCTCTTCATTCGAGATCTCTTTATCGATATCAATCGTGGATGTTCATTTTCTATCGTATTATATAGCCTACAATCAATTCCTCGATCTCTAACATTGCCAAATTAATTGTTAGCAGAATGAAGGGCTGGGGTAATAAATTCATCTTATTTCTTATTTTTATTCTCAATCTTAGACGTAAATATCTGTCTCGGGGATTGACAACATTTCTTTGGATTATTTGTATTATCTTGTGCCTTAGGCCTATTTATGAGGGATTGGTGTTTATTCTTATTCTTCAATATGCCGAGATTTTTTGCTAATTCCTGGCCTTGACCATAATATTATCTGTTATTTGCATCGTTTATAGATGGATATCTGGGCTGTGAAAATTCATAAAAACTCTTGGAATTATGAAAGAACAGAGAATAATTATACCGCAATACTTAGTCCTCCAGGGGCAGAACACCATTCTTTTCTCTCTTTTTGTTTTACTGAACCTTGCATTTTGGATCATACAATGTTTCTTTTATTGATCCTAGATCTTCAGGATCTCCTGATTCCAAATCTGTCACTCTGTAACTCTAAATGAAAACCCTATATGATTATCGACGCTTTAACAAAATAGTTAAAAATAATAAATTTAATCAATGAAAAAACCCATTTCACCCTCAATATCCTTTACAATTGCATAATATTGATGGAACATAATCTAGAATCAAAAAAAAAAAACCCATCGTATGACCCAAAACGCAAGGCACCCCATCCTGCCCCTGGACTACGTGGGAGTAAGGCCTATACGCACTACATGACAGAAGCGTCGGAAGTAGGACAGAAAAGTATGATGGCTGCCGAGGTGAGTGCAGCAGTGATTTTGTTATCCAATGAATGTAGAGGCAACATAAAAAGTATGCATTAAAGAAAACAACGTTTGAAATGGTTGTTGTTCACGTGTGGGCAACTAAAACGTCCAATTATATTTTTTTAAGCTGAGCAACGTCAAATTGAATAACTGCATGTACTTTTGTTGAGGCAAAGGCTTGTATCTGCCATATATGGTGTCGATATGATGCTGAGAGCGCAGACAATATGTTTAATAGTAAAGCCGGGAATCCACACGGCGACTTCAGGGCCAAGTCGCCCGTCAGTCACTCATATTTTCCACCCAAGTCGCCCAAGTTTCCAGTCGCTCCATGTCGCCCGTCATGTCGCTCATGTTGGCTCTTGTGTGGATTCCGAAATAACGAACTTGCTTCAGCTACATCATTAACGACCTGGCGACTTGCACGGGCGACACAACATGAGCGACTAGATTAAACATTTTCATTCCAGTCGCTCAAACAGTGAGCGACTTGAGGGTCATAAACCTGAAGTCGCCCGTCGGGAGGTCGCTCAAGTGGGTCTGAGATGGTACACAATGTGTGTGGATTCCAGCCAGTGAAACCCCTTTGAGCGACTTGGCCTGTTTCAGCCAATCACAAGCCAGGAATTTTTGCAGTGAAGTCGCTCAATCTTCAAGTAGCTGGAATTGTTTGTATGCCTAAATTATTTTTATTTCAGATGTAAAAGATTGGCGACACAACCATGTAGCCATACATAAATCGCTAGTGGACACCAACTTGGACAGGCGACTTGCATGTTGTCGCCCATCCTGAAGCCTTCAATAATGTGCAAAGTCGCCGATCATTAATACAAGTCGCCAAATTAAAAAGATATTAAACATTTGGTTGAATTGTGTACAGTCGCTCATGGTTTTTGGGCGTCAATGGATTTAGGCCTTAACACTAGGTGGCGGCCCTGCCGGTGTCCCCAACGCTCTAGCTATTTATAGATTGAGGTCAACGGGTCAACCAGCTGGTCGCCTATCCGCTCACTAATACTAATGTATTCCTTCGAAAATTAAAAGCAAAAGTGAAACAAATAGAAGACATGAAAATATAGATCATCATAATTGTTCAGTTTTAGACAGATTCCGATCCGATTCGGATCATTCAAATTGAAGCTGAATTTCGAAACGAGTGGCGTCTTGGTGAGCGGCATCATTTATTGGACACTCACTGTACCTAACGGCGTCATGTGTGGTGCACCAAATAAATCGTAAAATCGGGCACGCTACACGCCATGGCTTCCCGATCCCATACAATCTTCAAAACTTTAGGTCTTCATGGAATGAATCTAAGGCCTAAAACTACTTCTACTATCAACTTTAGGAAGTAAGAATAAAACTTATTGTATAACCATTTTTTCATGATTGCGGAATAACGCTGAACACTGACTGACTTGTTTGTTTGCTACTGCCACAAGTACTGCTAGCCTTGCCCTTGGACCCTCCCCCTTTTGCCCGGGGTACAACCCCCTCACCTAGTCAGCGAACCTGCCTCTGTGTATGTCCCGATACTATCTCGAAAGATTCAGAGACAGGTTAGCTGACTACCCCTCACCGTGCCTTAGAGTCGTGCACTTAGAAGTTAGAATAATAGCCTAAATAGTCTATTACTCTAACGATTGCCCTAACTATGTTGTCTATAGCTTGCCTTAAGTTTTGACAGTATAGGCCTATTGTAGCAAGTCATAATAGCTATAGTTTATGGCAGGATAATTAAACAATGGTGATTTCTCTCTGATGTCGATGTCGGGGTCGATGTGTGGAAGAGGGAATAGCCTACCATGGATTAGTCCCTGTTAGTGATAACAAAAAGCAGCTGGGCCATAGCCTCGGATCGCCTCCCTTGACCCAATTTGGGTGAAAGTTAAATCCTTCTGTTTTAACTTTAATCCTCTCCCCCTCCTTAAACAACGTCAGCGGTGTCATCAGAGTTATACATATACATATGTATAACATGTAGGCGACGTTTAATGACACTTAAATGACCAAAGCATCTCCCCCCACCCCCACCCCGCCCACACACACACCTTCCACCTTTCCTGTGAAGGAATCCAGTGCCAAACTACGGTATAGGCTGAGTTGCTTGTGGGCTTACAAGGTGAGTAGGCCTATAGAGTCTATAGTAGGCTAGACCTACGTAGGCTACTCGGTAGTCTATATATAATAATTATAGACTAGTCTACCGAGTAGCCTATGTAGGTCTAGCCTACTTACTGTAACCATATTTCACACTGTGGTTTTCCAGAGATGTACCATATCATGTGAAAATGAAAAAGTTTTTGGGGTATGGTATGTATCCCCTCAGAGCTTCACAGTCAAGTTGGACCCGGCGGGTTAGTCAGGGGTTGTAGGGGCCGGCAGGTTAGTCAGGGGTAGTAGGCTACGGTAACGATATATCGCTAATATTCACTAATCATTAATCACTAATTAAAAATTAGCTGAGCGATTAGCGATATATTGTTCAACCATCGCAATATAATCGCTAGTCGTATAATACAACGCCTACCACAGGTAGGGTTGTACAGCATTCTATATAACACTTCCATAGACGATGGCCGTCCCATAACTTCCCATACACATACAAACTACTTCCTTTATTGTCATCGTATGTTGCTCATACTCCAATATCAAATAAACTATGGACTAAACTGCTAGCGAGGCAATAGAATTGCCGCCATGTAAATTTGAAGGAATGGCACTACTTTGCTAAAAGCAGAAACTTACAAAACTCACAGAGGCTGGCTGGCTTCATTCAGCCATGGCTATCCAAGCTGGCTCAGCCAATCAGATTTTAATTGCTTTTGGACAGTCAAAATGGAAAACATACATGTGTATATATATATATATGCTGTGTTGTAGCAGGTATTGACCACTATGTGATAATAGGTTCCAGCCCCTTGCGCCAGGATTTGGTCACATGACTCCTGTGCAAAATGGCAGATGAAAAATCGGAAGGAGTTTTGCCCATTCAAAAATTTAGCAGGCCCAAAACAACGCTTAACATCACTGCCCATTACGAAAACTGTGGCAAAAGAGTGCTATAAACAAGATGTAAGAGGTGAACAACTTTGCATGTACTCATTGGTCTTTGCCTTCCCAGTTCATCCCCCCCCCCTAGTAATTGGTATAAAAAGGCCACTATAGCTCAGACTGGCGTCTGCCATCACGGGTCTAGTTAAAGTGACACATGCCACTGAGCTCCCGATTTGGGGAAAGTTTGCCTGAATTTCAACTATGTTCTAGATTAGTATATTTGTAATGTATACCCGGGAGCATTAATGTAGGAATTACATATATTGTGTGTATTTAAGAGTTTAATAGGGGGCCCACACTGATGGCGATTGGCATCGTGATAGAATTTGGTGATTAACCTTTGCAATGAGTATGGAAATAAATTATCGCAAGAAGGCGTCGCAAAGTGCGTCGCAATAGACTTTTGTATGACATGGTTTGAGACAGAGTTTTGTGATATATACCTTGACTTTAGCAGACGATTTTGAGTTCTGTTTGTTTTAAAGGCTTTATTCATCAAAACATTGTGTATGGGTAGGCTACATTATTCTCAGAGTATGATGACTTTTACCACAAATTACTTTTACCTTGAACTACAATTCAACCAGTATGTTAATTATTATATTACACATAATACAAAATACAAACTTATAGGTATTTAAAATCTGTCCCTAAAATCCACAACCTGTGCCAAGTCACCACTATGTCATGATAAACAGATTATCAATAATATATTTCATAATCCTTCTCAATATTTCGAGTAACAATTTCTCCAAACTGTGTCAAAAAGGCAAAAGTTATTTTCAATTCATATATTCACATTAAAATTGCAAAAGGCTATCACAAAACCCATCGCAAAGCAGAACACACTTTTGCGATCAATCACAAAGCATATTAACTTCTCCTGATAGACTACATATTGCAAACAAATATTAAACATGTTGAATAATTTTGCGATTAACTCAGCGACTTTTTCCGTCGTAAACCCCGTCGCAAAACCTATCGGGAAGTAGCCCAAACTGCTGCGACAGGATTATGTTTGTGATAGAAAATGTTCCATTTCATCGCAAACCTTATCGCAAACCTTATCACAAAGCCAAACGCCATCAGTGTGGGCCCCCTATAAAACTCCAATTTTGTAGGGTGCCACAGGCACCCTACCCAACTGCCAGACAGTTAGGGAAGGTCCCCAACGCCTCTTATCTTAATAAGTTAAGTGATACCAGCTGGATGGGACAGGGTAGATATGTCACTATGTAACTCCTGCCTCGCTCCTACTTCACCATGCACTGAGGGCAGCACCTTATGGTCAAGTTACTTCTCTCTCAGATTTGAATTCCTCAATGGAATCTCTGCCACATTCTTCGTTAACAAATATCAATTAATCTAAGGAATATATAGAGTTGGTATTCCACACAAATGTTCTTACTTGTGCAGGTAATCGAAAACTACAAACATATTTCTAAATGATATATAGTCAAATAGTGACCTTAGCCACTTTAAACCAGCTATATAATCGCTAGAAGTTTTTACAGTCAATATTTGTGTGACGGTAGGCCCCCATTATGCCATCTTCCCTTCCCACTACGTCAGCTACTCTATGTTGGCCATGATAAATCACATTGAGGCCTTATGACACCAGCTAGTAGTCTATACGAAAAATGTGTGCATACATTTTTTCCCAATTTAATGAAGAAATTGTTATATATAATCATTTTTATTCCAACACATTTTATACATAATTATGACGATTTTACATAAAATTGTACACATATTCCAATGCATTAAAATAGGGTGAAGCGTCCTCTATAACTTGGTTTTCCAGATGACCCTAAATAAATAAAATAATTGCTTCATTAATTCAAAGTGTCTCTGAGGGTTCGTTGTTTCAGTCTCTTCTAATTTATATTTTATTATTGAGTCTATCATTGTTCTTTTTACTCTCCCTGAGTTTTATGTTCTTTATATGTTTTCCTCATGACTTGCTGATGTCTTGATTTCTTCATCTGTGACCAACCTTGTACATAAATAAAATTACAGTCAAGACTATCAATTCAGTAGCATATATAATTAGATAATATCGATATTAATTTGCATCTATTACAATCACATATCTTGATACTTCCAACCATTATTACAGATGATCATCTACAGTATATATATACTTATGAAGATGAAGAAATTGTTAATAATCTAGTAGGCCTATTATCCAACATATTAATTTAAGCCACCATAAAAACATTGCCAGATAACGAAAAATTTAGCGGAGGCAAACAAAAATCTCCGCTTTTAACAGAGATTTAGTGATGAAATAGCTACTAGTTATGCAACAGTTTAACGATCGTCTGCTCTATCATTAGTGGTCGCTGCTAGTTGTGAAACGGGCCCCTTGGACCAAGGGGTCGGTCAGCTCAGACCACCGGGTTGGTCCAGTGGGACCCGTCTGTTTAGTCAGCCAGTTTTAGTTAAATTTGGTCCTAAACATTCCTAAATAAGTAAAGTTTTATTTCTAGGTCCATTGCGTCCCAAACATTTATAGATTCGGTACTTTTATATCGAAAGCTTTTTATGTAGTATGTAGTTCCCTTTTAGTTCCCCCTGTTTTAAGCTGGCTATATGAAGCTCGACGGGCAAATCGCGGACCACCAACTGGAGAGTCAGAGTGATGCAAGACAGTGCGAGATTTTACACAATTACATCACATCATGCCTTGCTGCTCATGTCTCCCTGCAACCTGAGTTTTATCTCCACCACTGTGGTCAGTGCTGTGCAGGATGGCGCTCCTCTCACCAATCTCCACCATAGGCTTATATAAATGTGACCCTCAGTAGCTTTTACACCTTCCACTCTCCCCTCTCCTTCTGTGACCTTCTCTCTCTCTCTCTCTCCTTTCTTATTTGCTAAACTAATAATATTTTAAAATAGTCTTAATTTCTGATTATTATATTTCGATTTCAAATAGATTTCCAGTGTTTATTTTTGCAAGTCTGACTTTTTCTTAAAGATATTGTTACCATTTTTTATCGGGATATACCTAACAAAATTATATAGTTATATAATAAACAGGCTTTTCGGTCTGTGGGCGGCTCAAGTGCTGAAGGCGCTCGTTAATTCTAAATCTTTCATCAGGATAACTGCCGGAATACATGGAGTTTCACTCCATAGGTTTGTCAACCCATTTGTCATATTTTTCACATGTCCTATTCGATAAATAAAAGATTTTCAAATTAAATCATGCAATAATGATATAATAATAATATGGTCCGACCTGACCAACCTGTTGGTCCGACTTTACTTTGACCCTGGTCCAACTTGACCCGCGGTAAAGCTGAACCTGGTCTGAGCGTGTTTCGGTCCAACAGGACCATTCCCCGGTATCAGATTGTCTACATAACAATATGAGATTCCTAGTTTGATTCAAATACAAATTTCTATACGGTAACATACTCTATGTCCAAGTCTGTGGTATATAAAATGTGAAATTAAAAAAAGATGAGATTGGGAGGAAAAAGGCAAAATCTGCATGCTGTTCGTACAAGCATGTTGTCATATGAGCAGTCATTTCTATTGTATTGTCTATGATATAAGCGATCGTCATTTACATTGGAATTCTTTGACTTGCTGTATAAACATCCTGAATATAAAAAAAAATGTTGGCAGGAAAGTTTACCTGACATGACTTCAGCAAGTCAAAAAAATTGAATTAGATTTTCCATGGAAACCTCATGAGGTTTTACAAACATATTCTTTCAATAGTTTCTTTTGAATTTCCCAAGTTCTATTGCATTTTTCACTCTACTCTTTTCGTAGACTCTCGGCGTTTTTGAGTAAACAGGATCAAGTGAATGAAGGACTGAAGGTGCTGGCATCTGTTGTAGAAGAGAAACATTTCAACTCTGTTTTGAAAGCTTATGACTTGGACATTGAAAGTCAAGATAAAAGGGGCTGGACCCCACTGATGCACGCTGCCCGACATGGGAACCTTCAATTGATCGAACTCTTACTACAAAGAGGGTGAGCTAGGACAGCTTTTATCATTTCTAATTCATTGTTTCTGTGTATGTTAAAACCTGGCGAATAGTTGCAGTGACTCCTTTCCCCTCTTCACAATAGCTTATTCTTCTTTGTGGCAGGATCTCACACCTGCTGAAAATAATATAAACACACGAGAAAAAGAAAAATACTTTTTATCATTATGCATTTACAATCATATTGGGCTACTATTTCGAATACAAAAGCCCCTATTCCAATACTATTATCTACCTTATAGCGCCAACTTTGTGTAGAGGAAAAGTCTCTATTTTGTATTTGCTTCTACACCGTATTGATTAGCATGTGTCCTGATAGCCTAAACGCGAAATTTATAATCTGCACAATTTTTAAGGTCCCTTCGCAAATATTTAGGCCGGCAAAATTGTTATCATATTACTACTAAGGAAATGTATTACTTTCTGACGTCAAATCGATTTAAATATATTATCCTTATCTTTTACAATGTGTTTTTTATTGTAGAGCTAGAATTTCAAAACGCTGCAAATACAGTCATACTCCAGCGGATATTGCCCAATTCTGGCAAAACAAATCTTGCTTCCAACTGCTACGACCAGCTGAAGAAGATACTGCTACAGAGGAAGAGCTACAAGATGAGCATTTCTTTGGTGGATCATTTGTTAATCGTGCTGCTTATGTTAGGACTAACGAATCCCTTCTCCAGGACCTAATCCTGAACCCCAATACTCAGTTTATTTTAATGCATAATCAGTTTCCCCTTCTTACACAGTCGGAGAAACGAAGACCTATCCTTTTCAAAGCCAGTTATGAGATGTTGAAAGAGCTGTCTATAATATCTCCCACGTTCTCCCTGGCTTCCACACAAACAGCCTTTCTGGGGTTTCAAAGCAGTCAGGAAAGCAGTCATAGAAACACTACTAATGTGTCTGAAGTAGGAGGTGAAGCAATCTTCTGTGTGGATATATCTGAATTGGGAGAGCCACTCCTGGAGAAAGTAGAACCAAATGTGTCAATTGCATCTAAGCCATATGATATGATTGCCTTATCACCACAAGATGCTGCCCTCTGTAGTCAAGCGCGGGGTTTACTACATTGGCATTCACATAACAAGTTCTGTCCCTCTTGTGGATCACAAACTGAATCAACCTCCTGTGGGTACAAAAGGTCTTGCCGTAATACAGACTGCACTACGCATAAAGGTGAGATTTTCAATTGCTATTGACAAGATATTAGGCTAGCATTAGATAACATGATTAGGTATCAATGAACGCAGAAAATTATTTCTTTAATACCTTTCGGCTTCACTGTATATATAACATATTGGAGAACAATTAAATAAATGCTAGTGGCAAAATAGACCCCTCAAGAAGATGCAGCTTTTGCAAGAAGTAGCATGTAACAATAAAAGGCAAACGCTACTATTCACTGCCACGCCCCCCTTTTCCCTATGCCAAATCCACGGGCATTTTACGCACTATTCCTTTAGCATTGCAGTCTATGAGGAAACGGCCCATTTTTTCACATTTTATAGAATAAAACAAACAATTAATGGCTACTCCTACTGTCCCAAAATTTTCTACAGATACAGTTCAGGTTATATACTACAGATAAAAAGGAAAAAAAATATATGTCATCGCGTTAAATTTTTTTTTATAGCTGTCTGAAATAGACATGTTTGGGAAACAGAGCTAGCTAAGGGTACCCACTTAACATGCAAGTCCATTGGGAAATGCTGCATTTTCCTTTCACGGTTTTGGGAATAAAACAAAAATGGATACTCCAAATGTCCCAAAATTTTCTACACATATAGTGCAGGTAATACTCCACACATATATAGGGAAAAAAATGTATGTCATCGCATTCATTCATGAGTAAAATGGCGTCGCATCGATAAGTCGCATACCGACCGTGCTCCGAGACATGTGCCAATATATGTCGGAATAAGGCCTTAGACTGAGAATCAAATAGGATAACCAATTGAACAATTGTCTTAGGGATATGCAGAACCAAGATCGTAGATCACTAAGATCGAGATATAGCTTAACAGACATAAATCTGTTCAAAAAAGAAGATCTCGACTCGCTAACCATTGACTCGCTAACCATTGAAGCTCTCACAATAGTCACAGATAATATATTATGGCAACTAGATAATCATACAGATACATTAATTTCATTTATAGACTTTAGAAAAGCATTCGATCTGGTAAATCATGAGATACTTTTTAAAAAATTGGAACACATAGGAATAAAAGGAAATATGCACAAATGGTGTAAATCCTATCTTGAACAAAGAAAGCAGAAGGTAACAGTTAATAACAATTCCTCTACTGAACTATACACCAGAACAGGAGTACCCCAAGGCTCAATACTAGGGCCTCTACTCTTCATTATTTTTATAAATGATCTTAAAGCTTATATTCCAAATTGTAAATTGTCACTATATGCTGACGACACGATCTTATATATACATGGTAAAGACATAGACCGCTTATATTCTGAAATGCAAAAGGCCATCGACAGCCTCCAATCATGGTGCTCAAATAATCTTTTCTTAGTTAATGCAAAAAAATCCAATATAATGTACTTATCAAGGAAGAAGAACAGTGCAAAAGTCATAGGAAATAGATGCATCAAGTATTTGAACAACCCACTAGATCACACAAATACATACAAATATCTAGGTTTTATGCTAGACAACAAACTTAACTTCCAAGCACAGCTTCAGCATTCCAACAAAACTATATCCCACAAAATCTATCAATTACAAAAGATCAGAAAATATATTAATATCAACACAGCAACAAGAATATACAAGACAAAAATACTCCCTTTTTTCGACTATGGCGACATTATAATACACAACTCACACAGACCTTCTATTGATAAATTACAGAAATTACAAAACAGAGCCCTAAGAATTATCCTAAATATGCCTTATGACACACACATAAACGAATTACACACAAATGCAAAAATTCCACTACTCTACAATAGAAGACTGACACATCTCAGATACCTGGCCTTCAAAAGAAAAACAAATCCTGACTACACAAACACACAAAATAGAGACACTAGACTAAATGATGCCCCAGTTCTCAAAATACCTAGATATAGATCAAAATTGGGTGGAAATTCTGTGCAGGTAAAATGTGCATCTGCATGGAATGAATTAACACCCAGACAAAGAAATATTGGCACCATTGAAGCCCTAAAATCGAATCAAAAAGAATGGTTAAATAGTCTTTACATTGAATAATACAAAAGAAAAACAAATACAAATAAAATACTCTCTTTCTGCATCTACATCTTCCTATTCCTTATGTACCTTTCTGTATACCTATCATATTGAAAATCCTTCATAACACTCCACCACTAAGAGTCTGAGTGGCAAATGAAAAATTATTCAAGATACATCTGTAATGACCCTCAGGTGTGCGCAGGGGAGGAGAAATAAAGACAACAAGCGTTAACTATATTGTAGTTACTCTAATTTATTCTATGAGGCAGATTCAAACAGGTACAATAGTATCACATATAACAAAAGGTGTTGTAAGTAAATAATAAGAAGTATAAAGAAGCAAATGAGAATATAGGGAAGTAGACTATGTCCTACTGCCACCTTGTGGCTACTCTAATAATTATACTACACAAAGTAACATGCGCAAGGCGCGATAACTGAATGCGCAGCATGCACGCGCTATATAATCTAGGTTAAAACAATCGTAAGTAGTACAAAAAGTAAGATAAAGTAACGGCACTACATTACCCCCTACGAGGTTTAAAAGTTATTCATAAGATAACCTGATACACAATAGAAATAACATCACGATAAGAAAATTGAAATATATAAAAGAAGTAATCGACTTCTCTCATAACTCTTTACACATGAACCCTGCGCAAAATATAAAATATGAAGCGCAAAAAATACAAAAGTCTCATAAAGACTGCCACAAGTCTCCTCAAGACTCTCTAAGCCGGGTAAAATCCAGTAAAGAATTAATTATCACAATTTTCAATAAATATATCTTGGAAATATTTCACAATAATATCTGCTTCTTCTCTCATACATACTATACATTTTTTTAAACACCTTAAACGATCACAGAGGAAAAATACAAAGCGGCGAATAATATAACCAGGAAAAATTTCTGTTCTGGTTTTTTTTCAAGGTAGAAGAAATACTAATATATATAAACACAACTTGAAAGCACTGCGCAAACTTGCGCGTATGGTCTCATTAAGACAAATGTTCAAGGAAAAATCAATAATCAAGTGAATACATAATATTTTCTCTTCTCAAATAAATATCGCACACTATTGCAGATCTTGTTTTTGATTGATCATCTCCTCTCGTCCCGTATCAGTGGTTTCTTAAGCTTTCCGGATCCTACTGTCATACGAATCTGATGTTTCTTAAAATGACTGCCTCACATCGCCAGGTAGAAATTAAATATTCAGACAAGAAATTTTACAAATATTAATCAAAGTTGATATTATAATCAGACATAAACAGTATAAGGACATACCATACAATTTAAATTGAATATTCTACCCACTCAGCACAGTGAAATACTATGAAGGATTATCATTCGTTTCATTCGTTTTTGAACGATTTTTTTTCGTTATCAGCAATATAATCCGACAGTTCTCTTATAATTTTGTCATCATCAAATCCCTGCTTTGTTGGAGTATTCAAATCTCCCCCCATGACACTGGAAGTCATAGAGGAAACCATAGACGACCCAGTCACCAAGCTATCAGGTGATTTTGCAGCAATGGCCTCTGCAGATGTAGTTAGTTCAGCCACCGATTTTGTAGTCACAGTCAAAGGTTTAATCACAGGTTTATTCAAGTCTGAAACAGAATTTGTCACGGTACAAGTGGTCCGATTCATTAACTGTCTAGCCCTTACATTTCTGGCACGATTCATTTCCATCGTCGTCAATGGTACAACATTCTTACCTGAAGAAGAGGAAGAACGTGGAGAAGATTTTGTCGAATTGGAAGCTAACTCAGCCTCCAATTTAGCCACTTTATCTGTAAGATTCTTGTTAGAATTCTCCAGATCTAATACACCCATTTGTAACATGTCATTAAGGTTGCTCGTTTCCTCAACTACCTCCAGCAGACTCTTAACTTCCTCTTGGTTTCGTACAATCTGTTCAACATCAGCCAAAGGCTTAATTAAGTCATTTAAATGTTTCTCAAAACGTTCTCTTGCAGCTATCACAGCATCTTTAAACTGTTCCTCAGCCATAGCAGAGGCCACGTTAAACTGACCCAAAGCATGACTGAATTCATCTTTTATCTGGTGTAAACTCTCACTGGTAACGTTCAAACCAACACCAGCTGCTTCAAAACTACAACTATTAGAAATAGTAGGCATCGCAGATTGTCTAGCTGTCCAAGCATTTACTGATGGAATTGGAGCATCAACAACCTTTTGTTTCTTTACCATTTGTCCCTGAGCCTTTGGTACAAACCCAGATTCTCGTGCAGCCTCCTCCAGGGCCTGCCACACGCTGCGAGTTACTACAAGACTCAAATGAAAATTCGGGTTGGCAACCGTAACCAGAGTAGGGTTAAGGCGCACATCTTCAAGTATACGACCAGCACTTGTCTTACCCCGTTTATGGCCTCCTCCAGGGCTTGTCAAATGTATCAATAAATCTGACATTCGATCAAACGCGTGGGGACACCATTCAGTCCTGAAACTAGTGGAGTGTGCTCCTCACACAAATGTCTCAGAAATGTTTCTTTCGTCGAGTACACTTTGACACCTTCAGGATTCAGATCCTTAGACCTGCAACAGGTAAAGGGACATCTCATATTGTTCGTGAATATCTGAGCAGCCATTTTCAATTTAAGGTATTGGTCCTCAAATACTACACAGTTTTTACCTGCTAAGACATTGGAAGTCTCGTAATTAGTCGCAAACAATTCCTCAAAACGATTCATATCGTCCAGAGTATCATCGGTTTCAGTCACTGAAGTAAACTCATCTTTCTCCTCATTCGGCAAAATGGGAACGACAGAGGTATCTTCTTTAGGCATCCAAGTCTTAGTTGATTTTCTTCGAATATTAAAACGTCTGAGAACATCGTCCCTCTCCCGATAACTGGAAGCAGTAGAACTAGCATCAGACGATTTTTTCTTCGTTTTGGACTGTTTTTTACTTTGTTTCTGTTCACCAACCTTGGGGATCTTGTAGTTAGCAAGGTCTTTCGGAATGGTAATGCCGCTGGAGCTACAGGACTTTAAAAAGTCCTCCATGGTTGGGCAACTTGGATTCGGAGGGGTAGGGGCCTTGCCTGAAGCATCAGCCTCTTTCAAAGTTTTATTCGGGGGTTGGACTTGCTTTGAGGTGTCCATATCGACCTCATTCGGTATAACAGCTAGAATCGCTGCCGGCCCTTTTCCGGCCATAAGGTCCAGATTAGGTTAATCCTAAAAAAACAATAATAGTTTAGTAATAATTCAATATTAACCAATGCGCAACTTGCGCACAGGCTGCGCGAAGCTAGAATACAGTATTAGTCGATTTAGGTGACCTCTCGTACGCAGTCCCATAGAACTCAACACTGCACGTACCGTACCCTGCTCTCTCCGACGTCCGCGCTTTTGTCATAAGAATAGGCCGCACTGCGCGATGCTAGGGGACCCTGCGGATTCCCTCGGCTCTGGCCGGAACATATATGCCCCAAAAGCACGGCCAAACTTTTTAACATATCGCTAGACTTTGTGCGCATAGGCAGAAATCTATCTAGCTTGATAGATTTCATACTGCTAACCATTGCTAAGCCTTATACTAGGATATCGCAAATGTGCGCATTGAAAAACAGCCTGTTTAACTTAGTTTTAATCGTGTCTAAAGTTCAAACCATAACATTCATGCGATATATAGCTAGTATGAAGTATCTTCAGCGAGAATAATGTTTTCACAATACATCAACTTAATCAGGACATGTCAGTCATCCCATTTAGATAATATCAAGTGAATAATTCGCTTATTTACGCTTAATTATCAGTCACACGATAACATATCACATACACATCGACCTTTGTTTACATCCTTACACTCCAAACTCATAAATATTCATGATAAGACAGCTCGCCACGACCACCGTTATCCCTGAGTCGAGCAGCATCCTACATTAGAGTTCTAAGTCATAATGATGTTATACCAAGGCAATATATTCAAGTAAATAGTTTTTCAGAAAAGGATCTACTTACAGTTTATGTAATCCAATCAGTTGTAGAATGGTCTGCTTATAGCAGTGCCTACCAAGGTAGTTCCCGTACATAAATCATTCCAATGTTTGTATTTTTCTTTTCTCCACATATATGAATATAGTATAGGGCTCCAAGGATCATCATACGCTCATAGATTAACCCATTGGATACTTCTCGTTGTGTTTTTTTTATTTGTCGATTTATTCGTTTCAACAGTCAAAAATCGCCATGGGAGCTCAATTACTACCAGACCAGAGGAAAATTGCTATAATATCCAACTAGCATGGCGTATAACGATCAGGGGCTTTGATGTTTCTCTTCCCTTCTCCTTGTACCAGAGGCACGCTATTATCTACATAATTATTAATCTTATTAGTTCGGTTTCGCGGTTTTCTGCCATTTTCTTTTAACTTTTGAGATATGCTGGGAATATTATTCACAGTATTTACTACTGCATCCTCCCCATGCTTCTTCTCTAAGCTAGAAGGTGGCTTTCATGGAGGTCTACCACGACGTCTAGTATTATCCGGTTTCTGCCTAGAAATAAATTGTTTAATCTCCTGGCCTGGATATACCTTACCCCCATTAAATCGAATGACATCTCTGCCTTCTTCACGTAGTTTTTCCATCTCGGGAGCATTACCCAGGTTAGCAGTAATAGTCAAACCATCTTGCGATGTTGGATCTATTGCTGTCTTCAGGAAATCACCATTCCAACGTACATCTCCTCTTGCTGTATTCAGAAGATATGTACTGTCATTCACTTTTTTCAGTATTTTGAACGGTCCATCCCATTTAGCCCCATATTTGTTGCTTGCTATAGGTGGATAATACCTGTAGACCCATTCACCTTCCAGGAAGTTTTAGATTAAAAGTCTAGTTCTCTGATCAAAATTCTTTTTCTGAGCAAGTGAAGTAACTTGTAATCTGTCACGAGCAATTCTGTGTCCCTCACGTAATTGTTTACGCAATTGTTCCAGAAATACACTTCGTGCTGGCAAATCCAATCCTCCACGTGGAATACCAAATATCAAATCAGCAGGAGTATATGCCTCCTCACCGAATAACAAAGAATATGGTGTACAGCCAGTACTAGCATGAACACTAGTATTATATGCACTGGCTATACATGGAATCAGAGTGTCCCATTTCTCAGAGCCATAATCAATGTAACATGATAATTGTTCAACCAATACTCTATTAAAGCGTTCTGATTGTCCATTCCCCATCGGTCTATATGGGTTGGTGTGGGATTTGTGTATATCAAATATTTTGCATAATTCTCTCATTACCCCACCCTCAAATTCTGGGGCTCCATCGGTATGTATCGAATTTGGTGTGCCAAATCGCAATATCCAATCTTTAAACAGAGTCCAGGCGACTGTCTCTGCCTTATGATCAGGTAAGCAAAATGCTTCTGACCATTTTGAAAAACAGTCAGTCACAACCAATACACATATATTACCATTTGGGCTTCGTTTAAATCCACTAAGAACATCCATAGCTATACGAGAAAATCGTTCACCAGCTATGTCCTTAGTCAGGGGTGAAATATTCTTTCCTGCTCTTGTTTTTCGGGTTAGGCAGGCTTCACATTGCCTGATCCACCTCCCAACATCTCCTCTAAGACCTGGCCAGAAATATCTGGGCTTAACCCATTCCAGACGGAGAATGCATTAATGCATTCCTGTGGGTATGACGGAGAATGCATTAATGCATTCCCCTGGACTGGACGGAGAATGCATTAATGCATTACCATGGACTGGACGAATAATGCAATAATGCATTAAAAATATGTGACATTGAATAAACCATTGTATTTTAAAAACTAATTCATATTCTTTTTATTTTTTGGAGGGGAATGGAAGTAAAGTTGTTTCTTTTTAGAAAAAATGATGAACTGAATAAAAATGGCAGTTGTGACATCATAATTAACGTCATAATTAACGTCATGTCACCTTAACTTAGCATTTTGCGCTGGAAAATTAGCAGACGTCCTTTGCCTCAAATTTATTCATAAAACAAGCCTCACGAAAATTCAGATAGCTCCAGTTATTAAATATATTTAGTTATAAACTTTTGAATATCAACAGGCAACATATTCAACTAAATATATCACTAATATGAAGTCTGTGTGATGAAATTAAAGGCAATCCGAAAAAGGGTGTATTAATTCAAAATATTTAAAATATCATTGAGGTTGGTACAAATTCATGCATAAACCACCCTTACAAAATCCACCTAACTCTGTTAAATTAAGTCTATACGGCCTATACATATCAATGGGAATCCATATAATGGTGCAATAATCCTTTTCCAACAGTTATGCAAAGTTTCAGGCTCATAAGTTAAAGACAATGGATTCTATGCAATGTTTCCTGCAACCACTGCATCAATATCTGTGTATATATGATGCTGACGTAATTATGTCCCGTCCTATAATGACGTGACGTTTGTGGTGACGTCGTCACATGTGACGTCGCATGGTGACGCAATTTCGTCGCTAGAAACATAGTGCTTTAGTAACGTTAGTCTGGAATGGGTTAATAGCCTTATGGGTACGAGCATTTCCAAAATGTCCAACACAAGCTGGGCCATGATGGCGATCGAATATTTTCTTCCTACAACTAAAAGGTATCACAACTCTACTGAATAATTTTCCTGTAGAGGGTTGCCTCCAGCGTAGACATAACAGATTATCCAAAATTATTAGATCATTTTTCTTAGCTACAATGCTTCGAAATTCATTGCTCTCTGCCCCAGTATTAGTCGGCCAAGGAATAGTTCCCTGAACAAATAATATGATGCGCTTTAAATCAGGATCTATGGCTTGTTCAGCCTCCAAATTTAAACTTTTTTGAACATTATTATTCACAACTCTTGCACTGGCTATGACAGCATTATGAGCCCCACAGTCTGTACAATCCTCTCTCTTACATCTACTATAAGGGATGCGCGAAAGAGCATCGGCATTGATATGAGATTTCCCAGCTCGATGGCGAATCACTCCAGGAGCAGTGATATTATACAACTGCAAGGTCATCAACCAACGAGCAAGCATATGCTCTGGTTCTTTAAAACTGATCAGCCAAGTCAATGAAGCATGGTCAGTTCTCACAATAAAATCGGATCCAAGAATATAATGTTTAAATTTCTTGGCATAGGCTACCACCGCAAGCAGTTCTCTATAAGTAGTACAATAGTTCCTTTGAGATTTACTTAGAGAATGGCTAGCATAACCAATGACTCTTTCTTCTCCATCTTGAATCTGGGATAGCACCCCGGCCATACATTTTCCACTTGCATCAGTATCTAATATGAATAGACCTTCTGCTCATGGATAAGCAAGGACAGGAGCCTTTGTAAGAGCATTCTTAGTAGCTATAAATGAAGCTTCACAATCTTTGGTCCACTCCACTTTATATTTGGCGATTTTACTAGATTTCCTCACAATTTCCTGAATGGGAAATACCATATCAGAAAAATTTGGTACAAATTGTCTATAATATGAAGCAAATCCAAGAAATGATCTAACCTCTTTAACATTCTTAGGCTGTGGCCAATCTCTGACCACTTTGACTTCCTCTGGGTCTGCACGAATACCCTCTTGTGATACAACACGACCCAGATATTCAACTTGCCTTTGAAAAAGTTTACATTTCTTTGGTTTCAATTTGAGACCATATTCTCTCAAACGACTGAAAACTTCCTCCAAATTTTCTAGAGTTTCCTGCAGCGATTTGCCAAATATTATTACATCATCCAAGTATACGAGGCATGTCTTATTCACCAAACCTCGCAACATATTATTCATCATCTTCTGGAAAGTAGCAGGAGCATTACAAAGTCCAAATGCCATTACTTTAAACTGGTATAGCCCAGAAGCAGTGACAAATGCAGTTTTTTCTTTGCTGTTTTCATCCATTGCAATCTGCCAGTAACCACTTTCCAAATCCAGTGTACAAACAAAACCAGGTATTACCACCCAGAGCCTCTAGGCAATCGTCTATACGAGGCAAAGGATAGCAATCCTTTTTTGTGATACTGTTTAATTTCCTATAGTCTACACAGAACCGTATGGTGTTATCTTTTTTATTAACCATAACAATCGGTGAGGCCCAAGGGCTATCGCTTTCCTCTATTGCACCAGATTCCAACATTTTTTTAACATGTTCTTCAGCCACATTTCTTTTCACAGGAGCCTGTCGGCGATAAGCTTGCTTAATCGGTACAGCATCCCCCGTGTTTATAGTGTGGGTGGTACGAGATGTATAGCCTAGGGTCTCCCCTGGTAGACGAAATACATCCTTATTTCGTAGAATCATTTCTTTCAATATATTCTTCTCTTTATCACTTTTTACATGTGCATCGTTGATGAGTAGATCTAAGCTTGATGTGTCAACGCCTACATCTTCCACCTTAGTAGCAGCAATATAACAATCGGTGATATCAGAAGGATTAACCGTTTTTAAGCTATTTTCTTCAGCTTCATAAATATATCCAACAGGAGTATTTTTACGAATACGAATCGGGAGTGCAGTAGGGTTACATAGAGGCATCATCGCATGATTGGCATTGTACAAGTAAGTATTCAAGCCTCCAAAGATTTCTCCATTTTCCCCTTCTACTTCTGGTTCTACCAAATATGGTCTGTCGGTGGGCAGATTTCCAAGAGAAACTTCTGCATTTATTATCGCAAATGCTCCCAATTTGATATCTTTTTTTATAACCGCAGTGCCCACTGCCCCCTTCCTCAGGCAATTCACATGATTTTTGCCATTGTTCAGGGATAATCGACCAGGCCAAGCGATACCACATCTATATCGCCAGGTAAAATCCATTCCCAAGATAGCTTGGTCGCCATCTAGGTGTGATACAACTAGGCAGGCATTTTTATAGATTTTTATTGACAAGGGAAGAACAAGGTTGATCTACCTCTCTATCTTCCACGAGTCTATTCCTCAACTTCTCACTAGAATCTTCATCCTGAGGATGATCGGTAATATCTGGAATTATTCTGATTATATTGTCATCACTAGAAAGGCTAAGGGCCCCAGCTGCGCTTCTCACTGAGACCCGGCAGATTTTCCCTGGTTTGAGGCCTTAGCTCTTTCGATTTTCATCTCTTCCTGTAAGGACAGGACCCTTGGACATCTCCATTTGGGATGATCTTTAGCAAGGCAAAACTTACATTTGAATTTGGTCTTTTGCTTACCAGAATCCGAATCTTTGTTCTGCTTCTTATCAGAGTCATATTCCTTCTTACCATCTCCAACTCGTTGGTTGAAGGGAGCAGATTTATTTCCAAAATAATTCGGTCTTTGATAGTTTTGGTAACCCCTTTGTTGCATTTTAAATGACTTAAATGCAGCAATTTCTGCTTCCATCTCAGGATCGTTTATTTCATTACTCTCCTGAGGCGGACAGGCGGCTACAGCAGCCAAACTCACCGGTTTCGCTTCCTTTGGTTGGAAAGAAACCAAATGTGTTGGCATTTGATCAAGTATTGAAGCTCTCATCTCAGAACAACCTCTGGCTACCTTGATTTTTCTTGCAATATCCACAGCTTTTTGTAGAGTGACAGGCTTTTTATACTTCACCCAGAAAGCTGTGAATTTGTCTAATAAACCTTCACAGAATAACATAAGCGTTTTTGTTTTCAAGCAATCTGGATATTCTCCATAAGCTTTACAACACAAATCAACTAGACTTTCAGCAAAATGCTGGAAAGATTCGTCTTTCTGTTGTACCCTGGATTTGTATTCTTTAATTCTTTCATCAGGTGTTTTCTCATCTAATTGACAAGAAAGCCTTCTTAATACTTGAGTCAAGGTTAACGAACCAATATCCCCCCATGTTGTCTGACCAACATGATTTGATGTTGAAATAATCAATTCTCGGATCAATGTTTCGTCGTCCCAGCCATATAGGCTGGCCCAATTCATAGCTCCTGCAATATATTCTCCCCAGTCAGTCCCTTTGTATTTCTCCAAAGCTTTAGCCTTGGGAACTTCACGAGGGCGTGTGAGGGAAAGTCGAGGGGCAGGTATTGGTGTACCAATGTCCCTTATTACCACCTCCTGGTCCATTTCTGGCATCGTCGATTTCCTTCGAGAATAATCAATCTTTGGAACAGGGAGAGTTGAAACATCAGTATTCACATGCCCTTGGCTTTCTGCTTGAGCTATTTTGGTCGATTTTTGACATGGTTTGATCACGTCAGAAACAATTGTCTTAGTAGGATTAGGCTTGGTTCTTTCCCCAGCATTATCCCCTGCGACAATGTATGTTACAATTGGTTGTTTAGATGAACGACCAATATTTAGATCAGGCTTTGTATTCCTACCAGCATCGTAAGCAGGTATTTTGGGAACATTTTTTATTCCTTCCTTAAACTTCACTGACCCACCTGCACGGGTAGGAGTTTTCCAAGCGATACTAATATCGTCAGGATCTAAAGAATATAAATCACCTTGATCAGCCCTATCTCCACCCTCAGAAGCAGGCTTTGTATAGGCTTTAAACAATTTCTGTAGTGTTTTTCTTCTATTACCTTGCAATTCTGGCTGTGAACCCCAGAATCTATAAGTAATATTATTTCCAACCGTAGGAAATTTATCTGGTACAGGGATGGGATCGATAATCTCCTCCCTACCACTAGGAAGGCGATATCCACCAATACCTTTGGGTTGTAATCCCAATTTCATGCAATGAATCATACAGTAATCAACTCTTCCAGTGTCCAACTGGTAAACGTTATCATAAACAGAATTCGCAAGAGCCCTTATAAAGGTCTTTTCAGCTTCTGTATATGCTGCTAGAGCTTTATTATTCTGTATACCATATTTGATTCAGCGAATTCACGATCATACTCTTCAAAATCAATGCTAGATGTAGGAACGACAGATGCTGTTTCAGAACCATCTTCCATGATAACATGATTTTCATTATTTCCATTCTCCGTATTATTCCCTGCTGGGATATTTAATATGGGTTCTGAGAGTCCATTGCTGGACATATAGATCGTATCTGCGACTTGTTGTAGCAGAGGTAAATCAACAAAATCTTATTAAATAATTTAATAAGAATTATTCGGCTTTACTCCCCCAAAAGGTCACGGCACCAAAATGTAATGACCCTCAGGTGTGCGCAGGGGAGGAGAAATAAAGACAACAAGCGTTAACTATATTGTAGTTACTCTAATTTATTCTATGAGGCAGATTCAAACAGGTACAATAGTATCACGTATAACAAAAGGTGTTGGTAGTAAATAATAAGAAGTATAAAGAAGCAAATGAGAATATAGGGAAGTAGACTATGTCGTACTGCCACCTTGTGGCTACTCTAATAACTATACTACACAAAGTAACATGCGCAAGGCGCGATAACTGAATGCGCAGCATGCGCGCGCTATATAATCTATATTAAAACAATCGTAAGTAGTACAAAAAGTAAGATAAAGTAACGGCACTACACTGAACTGACAAATGATCACTAACACTCCACAAATGATGTCTGAGTGGCACAGTGAATCAAGTTGAGAATTACAGAACATTTTTGTACTCTGTATTATATTATTTTATTTTATTTTTATTCTATTTTCTTAAAACAACCCTTTTCTACCTGGAAAACCATAGTTATACATACCTAAAATAGGACTGAACTATCACTAACACTCCACACGAATTTTTGTCTGAGTGGCACAGTGATTTTAGAACTACAACTATAACTATGATAACACAGAAAAAATCTCTATTTTTTTCTATTTTTTCTTCTTTTTTTACTTTTCTACTTTTATTGTCCACCTATAGAACTGATGTAAATATTAAGATACCTGAAACACCAAAATGTAAAATATGCAACCTGTTTTTCAAATGCTTGGCCCAACAGAACTAACCCCGTATAGGGGAGTTGGCAACCAAGTGGAAATAAAATCTTTAAAAAAAAAAAATCGCATTAAAAAGATAATTGTAGCTGTCTGAAATAGACATGTTTAGGAAACATAGAACACTTTGAAAGCAGCAGATTTTTGGGTTGTCAGCCATGTTTCAAAGCCCTATAATTCAGAAACTAGCACGGTGACCCATTAATTTTTTTTCAGTTTTAAGAACACGCATACTTCAAAAATCATATATACTAAAGAATCAGAAAAATGACATTTATTTTCACTGGGGAGGAAAAAAAATTGTTTTTATAAAAATGGTGAAAAATAATGAGTTTTTTCGAGATTTTAATTTAAAATTCACATTATGTATATCTTGTTTTCAGAATAAAAATAACAATGCACCCTATAGAAAAGAGGCATAGAATTATTGGCCAAATAATACTCTCTCTAAAACTGTTAATTTTACTTAAATTGAGTGAATATAAATAGCAAATATGAACTATGAATTCGAGGTACTGCAAAATGGGCCCCCCTTTTTGTCCTCATTGTCCTCATTGGTCCAAATTTTGAAGCACTGTAATTCAAAAATGAGCACGGCGACCCAATGATTTTTTTCCATCCTTATGGCCAGAAACACTTCAAGAATCAAATAAGTTTCAGAAAAATAACATTTATTTTCATTTTCCACTAGATAGTAGCGTTTGCCTTTAATGTACAAAAATAAGGTAAACATAATTATGTTTCTTGCATGAATGATTTATGTCACTGCACTCCTGGTATAGAAAAAGAGAACCCTATGGGTCTCTCATTCACATAGATTTCTGAATAGAAAGGGTTAATCATTCTTGCTCATAAATATTGAATCACCCTGTCGTTAAGATACAATAAATTATATCACACACTATGGATGATACTGTGGCTCATGATGTTGCACATGTTATAGTTGGTGGGCTTAGCGCTCAAAATAGGCCATTTACTTCAAGTCATGATGCAAAGGTCCCCTTTGGTATGGTAGCACCTGGGGGCAATAGAAAAAGATTTATCCTAAGACACACATGATATCACCCCCCGTTTTCGAAAAAAATGACATTTTTTCAAAATGGCCGCCAAAAATTCAACCAACATCCTAACTTCACTTCTATTTGACATAGAAAGACAAAGTTGGTGTCTAAACATAGGTTTTCAGGGTCAGGGAATCTGATAGAAAGGGTTTAAAGTCTGAAAGAAAAATATTTATCCTCTTACAAAGAATATTTGAGATAAAATCAGAAAAAAAAAAAAAATAAAATAAAAAAGTTTTTTTTACTAGTTTATCAAACAAACTCCTGCCTTATAGGGCAAATGCACTCTTCATTGATTATGATTAACTGCTTGTTGCATCCAATATATAGTGGTAATCTGTGAAATATATGTAATATTACAGACTTTTTCTCTTTTTGAGCAGATACTAAGCATATCAAAAATACATTACTAAGACACCTTTTCCTATTACCGACCAGAGATTTCTATTTCTAGAACAAAGCGTTGCATTGTAGAGACTATTTCTCCATTACTGATATGTTTTCTCCCATTGCAACAACCAGGAAGATATTACAAGGGTCTATATTACTATTACCACTCACCATAATTATATGGTATCTCCCCTATTACAGCTCACAGCTCATCCCTTTGAACTATTACCATGATCATTCACTCCCTTTCCTCTCTGCTAATGGTAATGATAGATTTGTTATATAACACCTTTGTTCACTCATAGGGAGGTCCTCAGTACATATATGTACTCACCACTTGTCACTCTACCCCATTTCCACACTCATAGTACATGGGAAGCCTCTCTCTCCCACTCTGCCTATGCCTCTCTCCCCTATCCCCCCCTCCTCAACCACCACACACACCCCTCTCTCTCTGGCTCTCTGCCTCCCTGTCTCTCTTAATGCCTCTCTCTCCTTCTTTGTTGCTCTCCCTCCCATCTGTACCGCCCCCTCAGATATTTGGATATCTCGATATTTGGAAAAGCTATGTGACAGAAAGAATCCGAAATAGTATCTCTTTGGATATTAAGATATTCATAGGTGATGTTGATCATGAATTCTGGTCAAATACCAGTAATGGTGGCTGATCAGCCACTATTCATGCTATTAAATGGGGATACCCTGATCAGGATCTTAATAAAGAAGGCCCATGTCTGATTTGAAAAGGCCGCTACTTAGCAGGAAGTAGTGGGAGCTGAAGTGGGGAACTGGCACTGGCACCACACTACATTACTCCTCCCCTTACTTGGGCAGGGTTGGAAAAATCACTTCAAAAAGTGGTTGTCCTGAGGACAACCACTTTTCAAAATATGGTTGTCTGACATATAATTTGCGGTTGTCTGCTCACACCAATGAAAGGTGAAACCTAGTTGTCCAGACGCCCAAATATTGAATTTTGGTTGTCCCCATTGCTGACCTGGGTGGTGCGGACAACCGGGCCATGGAACTTTTCCAACCCTGTTGGGGCATCCATTCTCATGTGAAAATGTTGTCTGCTCACATTTCTGATTAGCAGTAGAAGTAGTGGTAGAAGTAACAGGGCAATAGCACCCATTCCGGTTACTTTCATTCTCTTTCTACCGCTTCTAAAGAAACGGCAGCAAGAGACTGTCATAGTAATGGGAGAGTAGTGAGAGGAGTAGCGTGGCCATGGAACCCATCTTTTAGAAAGGGCTGTGCCTGTCCAAATTCAACGTTCTACTAGTGTTCCTACGATTGGACATTATTTCCAAGAGGTCTTCACTCAACATATTCTTCATGAGTTTGAAGAAATAATAATGTGGACGTTGTTTGGGACATAAACACTAAGACAAACTTCCTCACAATCTCAGGAGGGTTACTCTTTCAGCAAAAGTGCCTAGCAACTGGACAGCTTTCCTGCAGGTGGACCTAAAAATCAGGAAGTCTTTGTGGAGCTGGCCAAAAGGTTGAAGCTTTTGCAACTTCAGGTAGAATGTATCGACTGAAATATATGGAATCATATTGTTCTGGTGGATGTTGTAGTGAATGGATTATAAAGGATTGTTATTCCACTATTTCAGTGTCTATCTTGTTTTAGGCCAAAGTACTTTTCACCACTGTACTTGGGAAATGTATAAGCTCTCCAGCCAGTTTTGATGGTGATGCAATGGCTTCTTGCACCCATGTGGAAGCAGACACCAGGGTGTTTCTATATATTGCTGCAGCCACTGTAGCTGGGGTGGATCCATAGAAAGGTTGTACGAACTCCCCAGAATAGAGCAGGATAGGGTTTACGCAATGCGTAACCTTTCTATGGATCCACCCCTGGTCATTGTAAGATTGTTTGAAGCAACAAAAGTGTTGTTGTTGGGCTAGGCATATCTGCTTTTGTGGCACTTGGAGAGAAGGTAGTTGCACTCAAAATTGCATTTGGGGTTTGTTGCAATTTCAGGTAGACAACTATGTTTGAGCTAGTTTAGGTTCTCTCCTCTTTTTATTTGATAAGGCTGATGAATAAGGGATTTCTTTTCCTAGTGAGGTACATTCCTCTACATGAAATTGGATCAACTCCTGGCTCCTGGATCACCTAAAGCATGGCAATACTCTCATGTTCTCACAGGGTGTGCTGACACATGCTTTCGATGGTAAAGGCAAGGAGGCTGCATGCTCCGCATGGCAGTTGCTGCTGGAGCTTACATTGCTGTCCTTACCTTCTACTGAGATGATTGAGACCCATTCACCAGTGTTTCAGAAATTTGTAATGAAGCTATAGTGTATCTGATGACAATATCAAGAGTGTAGATGAAGGTTGTCACCACCTTTTTTCTTAAAGGCAAAGATTTTGACATAATGCCACCATTGAAGTTCTGATACACAGCAACTACAAATCTTATGAACAGCATATCAGGTATAATATCTTGGACTAAATGCATAGAATATAATTCTATTTGGTGTTTCTCTTCAAAGAGGACACATATGGGGCAACATGCTTGTCAGGAACCCAGCTATTGTCTCATCTTCTCTATGGTGTTGGCAACATCATTCAACAGATTCACCTTCAAGAGCTCTCTTTTCCACATGATGAAATATGGATTCCCCCTTTGTATGGGCAGCAATGTAGCAGTTGCCATGCATTGTTATGTAGGAGATTTAAAAATGGAATCTGACAGTCATTTACTTCTGGTTTATTTCATAAAAAAATGACTGATCATTTTCAGTCATTATTCAGCTTCTTCTGACTAAATTTATGAAATAACTTTAGATTCTGTTAGTGGAATTGAATCTATCAGTCATGTACAGTTTTCAGTTCTGTTAAGATTAATTCCTTTCAATTTAGCTAGTCAAACATGTTTTCCTCATGGGTGCTTGAAAAAACTTTTAAACTTACTCTCTATCACTTGTGTCGAAGGCAGACTTTTCTCACCCCTATGTTCATACCATTCCCTTATGTGGTTCTATCATAATATAACACATTTTCTCAGGACTTGCCTGAACTAGCTCTTTGCCACTGTAAGACAGATTGTAGACCTCCATGTAAATTCTGCAAGCAGAAACAGCCCTGCTTATCTCTATGTGGATGCCTGGGATCATGCTCTTGCCGTTGTGCATCATTCAGCTAAACATGATCTTTTCAACCACTTTTTTCAGCTGTAAATGTGTTGTGCAGTCAGTCATAATCACTAAAGAGTGTGTTTACCCTACAAGGAAGGAGTTTGCTTAATAAATTAGTAAAACATTTTTTAGTGAATTTTATTTGATTTTTTTCAGATTTTACCTCTAATATTCTTTTTAAAATAAGAACTATCATTCTTTGAGACTTGAAACCCTTTCAATCACATTTTCTGACCCTGAAAACCTATGTTTTGACACTAATCTTGTCTTTCTATGTCAAATAGAAGTGAAGTTAGGATGTTGGTTGAATTTTTGGCGGCCATTTTGAAAAAAACGTCAATTTTTCTGTAAGGTGCTACCATACCAAAGGGGACCTTTGCATCATGACTTGAAGTATAAAGTCGCTAAGCCCACCAACTATTATTCCTCGGGGTTGAAATATGAACTAGATACGCAAGGGCTTAGGGCGCATGCTAGCTAGAAGCAAGACTACTCATACTTAATATATACAGGAGCTGTTCGGAACAACTCTTTCTCACTTGACTACCAGTACATTGCATAAGGCTCTTGATAACCTTGAAATGCAGTAAAACAGATCCCCCATGTCCATGTGTCCACGCTATTTGTCACACGCATCAATATTGCGCTATTTTGAGTAACATCATAATGTGCTCTTCTGGCGTATGCTGATCAGTCATATATCACGCATTTTAAAAGAGAGGTACAGCAGTGTTCACTGGGTTATGACAGCGATGATGTGGAATAATACCTATAAGCATCTATGTCTGAAGTCTTATAATTTCCTGATCCTTATTCTTATTTCAATTATCGACTTTGAGACTCGTCTGTTATAGCTATTACATACATTTGTCTTTAGGTATCCACAACCTGTCCTATCCACGTGTCGACCCTAGCATAATTTGTCTCGTCATCAGTGCACAAGGAGATCAATGCCTCCTTGCCCGGGGACGTAATGCACCACCAGGACGCTACTCATGTCTCGCTGGTTATGTGGAGCCTGGTAAGACTTTGGTCATCACAACTCACAGTTCTCATATGAAACATATATGATCACACCTTTAATATATGATCTAGTCTATTGGCTGGCCTGCTCGATAGCTATTATAGTTTGTATATTAGAGAATGATGTGCTAAAATATATCTTTAAGAAATGTTAAATTCTATATTTGTTTAAAAAGAATATATGTTTAGATGAATTCTAAATTGCATAATGTTTCAGTTATATAGTATGAAAGATTTTGGTAACCCATCCATAGATTTATTTAACCCAAGTGGTCTGCATAGAATAGTGTTTTTCACTTCCTCATATGCGTTTGTCTCATAATTCACCCAGATATTTGAGAGATAAAAATGTGTTTTCCCATAGAACACAGAGCTTTACGTTTGATAATTTTGTCTATTTTTGGATAAATCACAGGAGAGAGTGTCGCCATGGCCTGTCGGAGGGAAATTATGGAAGAAGCAGGTGTAGAGTTAGCTGGTGTACACATAAATACAACACAGCCCTGGCCTTCGCCTAGCGTACTGATGATAGCATGTACTTCACAAGCCAAATCTACTGAAATTACGGTAATGTGAACTAATTCTTTAGTATTTTCATATTTTCTGTTGCTCTGCCTCAGTGTTTTTCCTGGGTTTTATTTGACATTTTGCTCTCATTTGTTATCCCTTCCTAAACTTATTTAGCTATACTTGGCAGGGTTCTCGCTATATTGGGAGTGCTATACTGGGAATTAGGGAGGACCAAGTTTGGCAGTTGTGTTATGTAACACATGCACACTGGACAAGAGGGAGAGCAGGGAGGATCACACCTTGTGAAGGGATGTAGGAGAGGAGAGAAGGAGAGAGAGAGACAGGGAGAGAGAAAATAGAGTGTCAGTGTCAGTGAATGGGACAGTACAGTATACTTTACATTCAAGGGTGCCAGAAGATAGCCAGCTAGGGGAGAAGGAAAAAAAGAGAGGGAGAGTGGGGATTGAGAGAAAGAGATAGAGAGAGCTTCAGTGTCAGTGAGTGAGGTAGTACATATTGTCACAGGATAGGCAGATGAGTCTCCCTATGCCCTTATTTGGATGGACACTGTGACCCTAGTTCTTGGAAGTCACTCAATCCACACTTCCCACTCTATAAATCCATCCACACCTTTCCCTAACTCGTCTGGGGACCATTTTATGTCTATTTTATTGCTTGTGTTGTATATAAGGCCCAGAGTGGGCCGAGTAAGTTAGTCACTCCCTGTTGCCCATTCCTTGGATGATAATGTGAACCTGTGTGAAGAATAGAGCCTTGCTTAAACCATATTCCTCTTCTCTGATATCCGACTAGATTTAGCGTGAGCCGAGCCATTTGAACCCAAGGTCACGAGCACCATTGCCACTTAAGTTACTTATATCGCTAAGTCCCTCTTCTGCGTTAGCTGCCGCGCTACCCCTGATTGAACCTAACTTAGAACAACTTTGGGACAAACTGGCCCTAGCAACCAATCATCTCCCCTTCTTCCTCCTAGCAGTAAAATAATGATTAACATTAATTCCCACTCCAACAATATGTAGCTTTGTAAATGAAACTGTTGAGGATTACAGATAAGTGCAATAACGGAAAATTCAGAGTCATTCATTAATTAATAATGATAATTGATGACAACCTATGCTGGGTTATAAATTGATGTTATCATAGCTCTGCAACTGTATGATGAATGTGTATCCAATTCAGAGTAATTTATTAATTTATGATAAGACGAAAATTGCTGTGTCTATATCTAAGCTGAGCTTAGACATAAGCTCCACAGAGGAAAAGACTGGATAAGACTGGATAAAACAGGTAGCCCTCCACCGCTTAGGGATAAATAATGGCGTTGGAATGGTAACACACAAATTCTCCAACATATTTTCATGAATTTATTATTTAAGGCTTGTGACAGAATCTTACATAATGCCCCCAGTTAAGGACAAGCAATGTGTCAGTGAATAAGCTGGATATTAAAAAATTGATATTGCAGTTCAATTTTTAATAAGTGATAATGATGTTGAGAAAATAGAATATTGACATGAACAAATTGTTGTTATATCTACCTAAATTTTCATTTCATACTTTTTGGATTGTGAAAGTCAGAATTTTGCAGATAGACGAGCAAAAGTGTATGTGTGTGTTTTGGGGAGTGGAGTGGGGTCCCTGAAAGCTCTGATCAGGCCACATCCACTAAACAAGAAATTATTAGCCTACAATATTATGTAATGATAAAGATCCTGTACTGAAAACCCCTGTGTCCTGCGAAACAAAAAAGAGAATTGAGAGAGGGAGAGAGAGAGAGCTTATCCAGATCTATTATTTAACATTCCATGAGTGAATGACACCAGTTCAACCCCATTTGCATCTGTCATTCACTCCAACATGTACTTCAATAACCCAGGACAATCGGTCATGTTTTCCTTTTGATCATTTCTTACAGGTAGATGGCAATGAACTGGCAGATGCCAGATGGTTCAGCCGCTCAGATGTCATCTCCATGATTACTTTCACACATTCTGATCGACTCATCATCCCGCCTCCTCAAGCAATAGCCCATTACCTCGTGAAGACATGGCTGAAGAAAACTGCTTTCCTTTAACATGTGTTTGTCTAACTAGTCAAAATCAATATTTATGAAAAACAAATTTTAATAAATTTGATTGAACACACCTCATATAGAACATGAAGCTTTCAGACATTCAAATAAAGATTGATTCAATAAATATTTCTTCAATCTGCGTTAGCTTTTAACCATACCTTTAAAACGTCAAAAGGTCAAGATTTCTTTTGCAGCAACTAAGTTATTCCACATTAGTCACTGCCTTGATCAGTCCAAGGCCTATAACAGCCTAAGGTAGAGACTAAAGAAACTAAATACCTCCTTCGGGTTTTTATAGAATGCATGCTTATTCTTATTCTAAAAACAACAAATCCATAATGCAAATTTTGATTTAAAAACTAAAAAAAAACACTATCTTTGTAAAAACAATATTGTATTTTCTCCACCGGAAATAAATATCATTTTTACGATTTGTTATTATGTTACTCTTGGAGTGTTTCTGGTCATAGAAATGAAAAAGAAAATCAGTGGGTCATGGTGCTCGTTTTGAATTATTGGGCTCTGAAAAGTTTGGTATCTCAATTTATCACAAAGCTGCGAAAATAGTGTGGCCTCATGATTGGATACCACAAAAGTTTCTATTAACAACAATTTTTTTGCATTTTTTTCCCTCTTATATTAAATAAACAACATTTTGCACTATACTTTAGCAACATTTGAATGTGATATCCATAGCAACATTGACATTATGCCACAAAACACGGCCGAGAACCCCCAAATCTGCTGCTTTCCAAGTGTTCTAGGTTTTTTTCTTATAATGAAGATGTTCCTGGAAAAAAAATCTATTGCCATTTGTTTTAGGTCTTATCATAAATTGACTGGACTAGAGAGGAAGAGAGAGGTATAGCAGTAGTTGGAGGGGAGACAGGGGGAGAAGGAGGGAAATAGAGGGGAGAGGAAGAGAAAGGTATAGGGGAAGAGGAGGGAGGGGGAGAGGGAGGGAAATAAGGGGGGAGAGCAAGAGAGGTAGATGAAGGGAGATCTATAAAGCAGAGGGAGAGGAGGGAAATAAATGGGAGAGGAAGAGAGAGAATTCTAAGGGAGGGAAGAGAGCCTGTCTGATAATGTTGTTAACTGTTAAATGTTAAAATCACTGCCACCAGACTGAACTCTCTCCACGAATGTGTTATAACTATTATTTCGGGGATCCTGATGGAAATGCTATATAAAAGAGACAATTATTGTAGTTCCAGGCCTATTATAACTAATATCTATTGTAATATATATATAAAATACATGTAATAACCAACTACCCGTCCGGCAAGGACCGCAATGTACCGCAATGAGCGCTGCAATATAACCGCAAAGAAACAGCGATGACCGCAATGCAAAATATTTTGCTAATATATTGCTGAAATTTTGCCAGCACCATTGTTGGCCCTTTTTTTATCGCAGAAGTTTTGCGCATAAACATTGCTGATTCATGGCAGTATTCAATACAGCAAAATATTTTGCGGTTCGTTGCGGGTGATTTGCGAGTTACTATTGCTGTTCCATTGCACTTCATACTACAGCAATATATTTTGCTGTTGTTAGCGCTTGTTGTGCGTGTTGTTATTGCGGAATTATCTCATCCCGCATAATTATGAATACAGCAAAATATTTTGCTGTTGGTAGCAGTTGTTTTGCGTTTCAGTATTGCGAATTCTTTGCATTCCATATGTATATGGAGACAGCAAACTATCTGCATTTCATTTTGCGCATTTGTTGCACTATATTATTGCAGGAATAATTAGATAAGAAATAAGCAATATATATTGCTGTTGTCAGTGCTTGTTTTGCGTTCTAGTATTGCTAATTCATTGCACCATAGAATAATATGGACACAGCGAAAAATTATAGTATTTCCTTGTGTGCATTATTCACACTTCATTAATGCAGATTTATTGCAGAAAATAATTAGATGAAATAATTTAAGCAATATAATTATATTGCTGTGTTGAGGGCTTGTTTAGCATATGTCATTATTGCCATTTATTTGTTTTTGTTAAAAAAATGGGTTTTTTTTAAAAAAAAGGGCTAATATCAAACCTTAAAATGCAAGTTAGAACTGATCAAATTAAACATATCCAGATAGATGGTGTTTATAACGTTTTTTTTGCGCAACTGTTGCGCATTATAGCCTAGTACACTAACTATACATAAGAGGGAGCCACTTGAAAAATTCCATTTATGGGCAATATATCATGATTTATCCATGTAAAATGTCGACGTTGGGCCTAATTATAATTATGATGAGACACAACAATCACACTCACTCACATACCTGCAGTGAATATATTTTCAATAAAAACATCAACCTACATGCATCAACCATTCAGTGCCACTGTGCACATGCAATTTATATCCTTTGACGGGCCGGGAGAATAGATCGACAGAGCTGCCAACTTCTACGATTTCGCTGTAGTTACTACGATTTCAGCATCAAAATACGATGCTACGATCTGTATGACTCAAACTACGATTTGGGGGAAATTTAGGACCAAAATGTTCTAGATGAATAGTTTGTATGCTCTGCCAACCGGCTGCCGACACATCATACATTTGGTCACAGGAAAATGTGTCAAAAGTCGCAAAAAAATTATTTTTCAAAGTATTTTATCCATAGGATCTCTTTGTAGGAATGTTCTTATTTTGGGGGAATCTAATGCTCCAAGTCGTATAAATACATGTACCAAATATCAAGACAGTGTATTAAATATATCAATTGTAAGGTAACCTTACAATTGATATATTTAATTAACCTGGTTAACCTATATAATAGCGCATATTTAGCTACTTTACTAGTAATTGTCTACGCAGAAATAATGCCAACTTCTTTTTTTCAAAAATAAAAATATCAAACTTGAAATATATACATTACACTTATTAGATGACCTACTGTTTACTATCATTGCAATCGGCCTGACCTCATCTTTTCAAATATGTTGATTTCTCAAGATTTTTTGCGACTTGGGACTTATTTTCCTATAACACATCACATATTAGGTTAGAAAATGGGAATTTCTTATGTTCCGGGGATTTTTTATTGCATAAATGATACTTTGCTACGCATTTGGAAAGTAGATATCTCAAAAGATATTGTAAGGGTGATTATGAAAATAAATCTTTTCCTGCTTAAAGGATTGACCTCAAAATCAGCAGAACATACTAAAAAGGCACTCAATTTGCTCAAAATTTTCTGGGGGAGCATGCCCCCAGACACCCCCCCATACATCATGTGTTGGCCCTTTTGATCAGAAAATGTTAATCTGATAGCTCTTTTTACTATTGCACCTGTGTGTATATTCAGGCTGTATACATATAGGCCTACCTGGAAATTCTGGTTCAGGTACCCACCACTTGCCAAAAAATTTAAAAGTTATCTAACTTTGTATACTGTGTGACTCAAGAAATCTTCACATTTCTGAAAGTCAATAATGAATTATGAGGTAAAATTACCCCCAGAATGCACCATTTGACTCCTAATTTTAAAAAATATTTCCAGAGGGGGCATGCCCCCAGACCCCCCTAGAAGGGCTTGGGCACTTTTGTCGCAAAGTGCACTCGGCTCCCCACTAAAAACTAGGATTTGTGATCCTCACAGGTTGGCAGCTCTGGATTGATATGTATATAAATTAATGTATCACAAACCATGATGTATACATAGCTCTGGACTACATAAATGATATCTATTTACTGAAAAGGGGTGGTGCATATATACTATATGAATTAAATTGTTACATCAATTTGATCATGGAACCTGCCTGATCGATCGACAGCCGGGTATATGTCTTGATATATAAATTATTCTAATCAATCGATGTCAGCTGCACTCTATCCTTCCATCTAGTATCTATGTAGGTGCAGATGGAAAACCTTCAGACATCCACCAACCCTATATATGTACCAGAAGTATAGTAATTTAATTGCAATTAAAGAATTAATTTTAGTACATCGATTCGTACCCGGCCACCGCGTTAACTTAATATCACATGCATATGATCTCTCACTAATTGTGAAAGATGTGATATATATCAGAAACCACTAATTATTCAATTTAAACAAAAATGAGATGTACTATGAATTGATTATAATGAAGAGCTGAATTAATATTCATGCATATCCATTCACACATGAATATTAATTGTGCATATATATGTTTGTATCAGGAGTTGTCAGTCTGCCAAATAAATGTATAGGCATTGTTTTTATACAAATATAGAAAATAAGAACAGTAAAATGTCAATCGAAGACCTAATTTCATTTAACCAGTTGTATGTTTGGATCACATACGCACTCGCTCATTGCTGCAAACATCGCCCAGCTATAGCTGTGCCCCTGCATATGACTCGACTTGCCCTAGCCCTTCTACGTATCAAACAATATTAACCCACTTCCTTTTGTAAATAAATCTAACTAATTAATATGTATTAGTTGAACCAATAACAATCCTTTATACTGATTACAACATATCAATCATGGATATTTCGGCCAGCATGATATTACATCCCTCTATACAAGTCTTTGAATCGAGGCTTTCAATTGGAGACTAACTGTTTGCTGCAAGTCTATCGATCGCTTCCGTTTGCTTCCCGCCAAACCCTGGAGCGAGCCAGTGGAAAAGTACTGGAATACGCTACCATGGGTACCGCGATAGCCACTGGTCATCCAATGGTCAGAAGTCAGCCCTTTTCCTCCTGACACTTGCACGGTGAAGACGTATATCAAACAGCTCGCGGAAGCCACGAGAAATCACCCAACTACAACAACCTCTAACTCAAGATATCCCGGTAAGAAATGTTTCTCTCTGATGTTGTTACATTGTGTTGTTATGGTTTGTGTGTTGATGCTGATTTTGCGCAGTAAAAATGTTAGGTTTTGCGCATTGCGAAAAGGGAAATAGAGCGCTATGGATTGACACATGCTAGCTGAGGACATGTGCTTATCGATAGACCTGTATATAGGGCCTACTGATGTGTACATCAATTCATATTATTGTTAACCCAATATAAGTTTGGTATGAGAAAAGAATAGTTGTTTAATTGTGTGTAACCAAGGTCTGTGAAAATAATGCTTTAATCATGGAGATCATGCACGTGTTGCCCCAGCTTCTCTTCTAACCAAGGCTTCGTATACCGATCGATTTGAGGCTATTTCTTTTGGAATTATTAATTAACTGGGTGGTAGTACCGATCGATTTGAGGCTATTTCTTTTGGACTTATTAATTAACTGGGTGGTAGCCGCTATATCGATGGCAGTATCTTTAATTTTATATTTAAACAATAATAATTACATCAAAGTGTTTATTTTCACAAGCTTCACCATCCTCAAGTATATATCTTAATTGCATGGTCTTATTAACATCATTCACATCAGTCAGTTATCACCAAAAAGGTTAGCGCCCCATTTGATATCCGGAGCATGTGCACTGGCCGCCCATCCAAAATCCAAAATACTCGGAGTCACACAGGTACTTTAGAAATGGTTCATGGCTTATTAAAATGATCAAAGTTAAAACATGTTGTTCAGGCAACATGTTGTTCAGGCACTAGATGTTGAACAAATGATATTTCAACAACATCTCATTCATTGGCGATCGACCTGAATTAATTTGCCCTTCTGTCTATGTGCTAGCGTGCATGCTTACATCAGACTTCCTGCACGTGGGGAAAGTTAGGTCAACGCCGGGGCGAACGCTTAGGCATAAGGGTCGCTTACGGTACCGGTGAAATCATTTCTCAGAAACTGATCAAGAACTGAAACTTCTTAATACTAAGCAACATGATCATTATAACTTTACCAACCCTCTACACGATTGGTCTGACAACTCGGTGTAGTCGGCCTTGTGAGCACCGGTAAATGATCATGTTTGTGTGTGAATTTATTCGAACGATCAGCAGGATTCTTGCGGGAAGGCAGAACGTCTCCTCCATGTTGCCTGGGTGAGTTCAGAGACGCTACTAACCAAGCATCCTTCTGGAGAACTATTAAACTAAGACAGATCACGTTCAAATAGTTCGCCAAAAGATGCTTAATTTAGGGTCTTTGCCGGGCATGGAAAAGTCGGTAAAGTGGGCATTTTGACTGATTGGCATTGAATTATGAATCTATATATTTATATTTGTATGTTTCTATGTATCTAGATAGGATTATGCAAGGATTAGCATTCTATATCTGAGCCCTCTTGTATTTGGGCTTTAGGTTATCTTCGCCAACGCGCGTGCCTAAACATTTCAGTAGTTCAGATGTTTCAATAGATCGTAGTCACGTGGCCGCAGAATTTGTCAACGCGTGTGTTGCTGCAACGAGTGGGCATGAAACCCCTAGCAATCGCAGATTGCCGCGCCCGTACATAAATGTATTATTATGTGTATTACTACGTTAGGACCTTGGTGATACCCAGATAAGATCCATGAGATCAAATAATTTCTAACTGGTGGAGACCAATTTCTTCTTTTAAAAGCAAGATGATCATTACTCATTATAATTAAAGTATAACCATGAAAATTAATCAAAAGTAGCTATCAGGCCAATACATAACTTCTCTCGATCATGGTTAGCGGGACAGTTGTCATATGCTTCTATCCACACTAATGTAGATCTTAAATTAGTAATTTAATTGTTGCTGGCCTATGCATGGCATCGTGTATAAAGGTTAGGCGTGGGGTGGGGCGGGGTGCTATAAGTGTGTGTTTATGTTCTATAGCACCCCATGCGCTGTCCTCACACTTGGCCTTAACTATCTTCCAGAAAAACATTAATTATGATGTCGACATGTCATTTGATTCCATCTACCATCCAGATATGGGGTGGCATTCAAGGGCACAGTATGCGCGGAAGTTGCGCAGAACTAAAAAATATATACGTCAGATGCAGGAAAGTGAATGTGCAGTTCCTGAAGAAAACATACCAGATCTAAATGTTGCCACTGACAGTGTTACAAATGTGTTAGCTGAAAATGATCCAAATGTGTCAAGGGAAAATGATCCAATGGATCATGAAATTTGGGGGGATACAGTTTCAGAAAATGGCTCTGATACAGATGCATTTTCTGATCCAATCAATGACAATATTGAACATAATGATTGGTACGAAATTCTTCAGTATTGGCATTATCAACGTGCTTTTTGTACTGACCTTGCTGATTGGGCTGTCAGTAATAATGTAGGAAGAACGGTTGTGACTGATCTGTTACAAATATTAAACAAAAGGTTACCATTTATACCTAGGGATGCCCGAACACTTAAACATACCATGGGTACTGTCAATGTGAAGGAGGTATGTGGGGGTGAATATGTATATTTGTCTATAAGACGAGCTCTCCTTCAATATTTAGAGCATAAAAAGCCAGAAAATAATGTCTTCAATATTCTTGTTAATGTAGATGGAATTCCTATGAATCGCAGTAGTGGCCAGCAGCTATGGCCAATATTGGCCAATATAAATGGTGGCCCACCCTTTGCTGTCTCACAAATGTTGGGATACTCTAAGCCCAACAGTATTGCTGACTATGCACATGATTTTATCCAAGAAGTTAAAGAACTTTATGAACATGGCCTAACTCACTCAGGTGAGGTTTACAATATCAAAATTCGAGCCTTTGTGTGTGATACTCCAGCACGTGCATTTCTTAAAAGTATAACAGGCCACACAGGATATCACAGCTGTGAACGTTGCGAAGTTAAAGGGGAGTTCATAGGTTCAGTTCGTCTGATTAATAAAAATGACCCTTTACGGACAGATGAGAAATTTAAGGAAATGATGTATGATGAGTATCAAAATGGTTTATCCCCATTTGCAGATCCAGAGTTGCGTATTAATATGATCGAGGATTTTATCCTCGATTATATGCGATTATTGCGCAGGCTAATTCGTTGTTGGAAGAAGGGCCCACATAAAATTGGCACAGTTGGTTGGAGTGCAGTGACAGCAAGCTTGGTACATATGCGGCAATATGTGCCATCATGCTTCCAAAGACGGCCGAGGGGACTAGATGAACTTGAGCATTGGAAAGCGTCTGAATTCAGGTTCTTCCTTTTGTATGGGGGTATTATTGCACTAAGGGATATTATCAGAAAAGACCAATATGAGCACATGGTCACACTGTGTACAGCAATGCGTATTCTTTTATCAGAAGAAATGATAAAGAATGAGGAAAGAGTTAAGTATGCAAAAGCACTTTTGAAATGCTTTGTAGAGAAGGCAGTCCAACTGTATGGCCAGAATTTATTACCTATAATGTGCATAGCTTAATGCACATGGCTGATGATGTCTTAAATCATAAGTTGCCCCTTGATCAGCTATCAGCATTCCCATTTGAGAGTTATCTTGGACACCTTAAATCATTGGTGCATGGCTCTGTGAGCCCTATCCGACAGATAGTTAAAAGACTTGATGAAAGATGGCACCTCAATAAATATAGATTCTTCCAAAAGGCAAATAACAAAGTACCAACATCAAAGACGCGGGATAGTGTTTATTTACTACCCAATGGCAACTTTGCTATAGTTCAAGAAATACTCCCAAACCAGGAAGCAAAGTGTCAGGAAATAAAGAACGAAAGAACACGTGACTGGTACACAATCCCAATAAATTCAAGTGTTTTGGACATCAGACACGTTCCATCTTTGTCACACACACAAACAGTGACGCTGTCTTTTTCAAAACTAAACCAACCAGCTCTTATGTTACCTGTCAGTGGCGATGAGAATGGTTATGTTTTCTTCCCATTGCTACACAACTATCAACAATAAATGACAAGTGAGTATAGGGAATTTAAATATGTTCGTTCCAGAAGTTGCACGTTTTCAAGTAGGGCGAGGTATACATTATATTATATATACTAGTTGATGTCTGATGGATGTATAATTGTTATACATACATCCCTTTTGGTAGTGCCTCTTAGCAGTGATGAAAATATTAAGTTTTTGACAATAAATTCCCTTTCAGAATGGAGAAGCATTATCAAACCGTTACCTGGAAGGAAAATGGTGCAAGTGTGATCCGCAGGGTACCATTAAATTGGCTGACTCAATTGGATGGGGAACTATATATTAGCTGGCCAAGCAAGTTGGATGCACAAAAGGATCTTGAGCAACGAACTGAGCCAAAGCCGTCTTGGTCCATCAAAAAAGTTATCAAGACCCGGGATGCATTACATGGTAAGTAAAGAACTATCATGTCAAGCATAAGTTGCCTTTATAGATGTCTGTTTATATAACAAAATCAATATATATGGAGACCTGGATCGACTTATAATTAATGTCAACATAACAATAATATTGTGCCTCCATAATGCTATATGCATTGATGTATCCACATAATCAATCAATATATAATGAATCAATGAATATCTATTAATTAAGTTAGTGTCAATGCAAACAAAATTTTAATATTTATATGATGTGTATTTTTTTCTGTAGAGATCTGGAGATCTGATGAGGAGTCGGATGAGCTGACAACAACTAGCTCAGAAGGATCACAAGAACAAAAAAGTGCAGGATCGCGACCCTCCAGATCCAGTAAGAAAAGAAGTGCGGAACCGGATGGTAAGCTATATATTTGGAATTTAAATTTGTATTTTGTAAATGTTATATGGCAAATGTTATGTGGCAAATGTTCATGATACATGCTCATGATACAAAATTATATATGCTTATGCATTAATAATAATGTTTACCATAACAATATTCTTGTTGGTTAAAATAATTGCGTCTCCAGGCGTATACTAAAAAGAGCAATTTGTTTCTTAGGCATTTTCCTAATTGAAAACAATGCCAAAAGTCCAAGAAGAACATAGCTAACTGAAATTTATTTTTCATATTTGCAGCTGGGGCAATAGAGCAGGTACGGAAATTGATTGCGAGAAGGGCGGGCAAACAAAAAGGGTACCCATCAGTGCCGAATACTGCATTTTTGAAAAACAAGGGCCAAGTAGAACAAGTAGAAAATCGATCTGCAAGTGGCCAGGAGAGTGATGAGTGTTCAGAAGGAGATATACGGAGCGAGTCTCACAAGGGTGACTTTGAAGATAATCAAAGTGAAAGCAGTACGGAGGATGAGGCAAATATACATGGGTCAAAACAGATGGACAGCAGTCCATCATCTCCAACAAAATTAAATGGGTCACAAGAGATAATGACCATGCCATCATCTCCTATGGTTAGTGCTGAGACACCATCTCCCACAATTATTGCAGACCACACATCTGGGTCAGAACAACAGATGGACATTCATAAGCAAACATCGTCCACAAATATGAACAGCCCTGTGTTAAAACTGATGGACATTCGTAAGCAAACAGGCACACCACACAGAGAAAGCCATGCAAAATCTCCAGGATCGAGTAATGAAGACAGACGATCTGTGTCAAAACATGTATCTCCAGCAAGTAATGAACACCGACGATCTGGGTCAAAACAGGGATCCACACAACAAGAGCTAGTTGTTACTCCAAAATCGTCCAGAAATAACATCAACAGAATTGATCTAACATCATCGTCGACAAAGGCAAACATCTCCAAGTCACCAGCTGCTGCTGTCATAGAAGGGAGTCCCACTGATGCTGCACTTGTGAACAGTTTGATGAGTAAGTGGATGAGAGTAAATTATTTAATAAATAGTAGGGTGATGACAATTATTTAATATACGTAGTCAGACAGAGTGTTATTATTAAATTGAATTATCATTTACATTTACTCAAGTTATAACTTCATTTGTATACAATATGTGAATGGTGAACCTGTTTTTTGACGTGATAAAATATATATCGATCATGGATATTAAAAGAACATGTATATTCCTTATTCAGATTTAGAAAGACGGTCCTATGCCTTCTCTTCATCTTTCGAGGAGAAATTTGACCTTTTCTCACGACAAGTAGAGAAGTTGGCCAAACGTGTGGGCGACAAGGAAGGGGGATATTCAAGAGGCCATGATATGTGTCCCGCTCCCTTAAAAACCAAAGAAGTGGTGGATGAACTGGACGAGAATATGGTTGACAATGGGAAGAGAGCAGCTTTGGTAGGTATATAATTATGTGATTTCAGTGTGTCAACAGAGCTATGAAAAAGTGACAAGAAATGGAAATAGTATTCAATTTTGTACCTGTATATAAATATAAAGTAAATAGCTACAATTTGATTGCAATATAGAGATAAGTATATATCATATTGAGGTGGTAATTATAAAAATTATGATCATAAATTATGTTTGATATGATATCTATACCCTGTCCAGCCTTTTTAAGAACCAGAACCGCAATGCTAGCCTATATCAACACTCTTTGAAGTCTTGGTTCTACAGAGGCTGGACAGAGTGTATGATCTATGATAATTATTCTGACTTCACTATTATATTAATGTGGTGCCCAATGGCATTTCAGGTCGAGTTTTTGTCACACTGTGGAGGAGACGACACAGGGAAGGCAGTACACAAGGTTTTGAATCGCTTGATGGACCCACTGGCCGCTCGTCATTTCAATGTACGTGGGACAAACAAGAAGGTAGCATTCAACACCTACAAGTTGTATGGAGTTGTTATGGGTGAGTTAAATTGAAGTTTTATGTTAAAAAAAGTTGACATTTTTAACTAGAAATAACATATCTCACTTGCAAATTATAACAACAAAATATAATCTAATAATTGATATAGCTAATTATGAATAATGATCGAATTCTCCCAATTACATATTGAACATAGAAGGGGGACCAATATATATATCATTTTGTTTTGGATCCGTGTCTACAGTAAATTAACCTTTATACTTGCGATCATCCCACAATTTAAGATAATAACCAATTCAAGGTGATCAGACATATTTTCCAAAATATATTCTTGCTAACATCTATTGGCTAAAAAATTAAAATTGTGTCTTACGATATAAGTATATTAATTATCATTACTATGATTGGTATATTCACACAGATGCAATACGAGCACAATTTGCCAATGATAAGGATTTACACAAGAAGGTCAACAAGGCAATAAGTGAAAACCTGAGAGCTGCAGAAGGAAAGATTAAACACCGTGAGGATGCCACAAGTAGAATGGAAAAGCGGAGGGAAGAGGCTGAACGCCGTCATACTGCAGGCGATGATGGCGAAAAACAAATGGAAGGCGACAATGATACTGTTGAGTAAAATTCGAATGTACCGTCGATCTAAAATGTCATAATATATGTTTATCTAGCCAAAACAAATGGAAGGCGACAATGATACTGTTGAGTAAAATTCGAATGTACCGTCTATCTAAAATGTCATTATATATGTTTATCTAGCCACCTTGGGCAGAAGTCCCCAGCTTCGTACTTTTATGTCAATTTTATAGGTAAATAATGAATGCAAAAGCTCTTTTTGAAATTGAATATCATATCATATTGCTGATGACTTAAATCTTAAGTTGCCTCTTGTTCAGATGCTTCCAAAATGAGAAAGAGCAAAGATCAGAGAGGCAGCTAGCATTTATTTACTACGCGATGCACATATTTGTTCTGAGTAATGTATTGATTAAATATATTTTTTAGTGGATATTTGCAAATATAGTTTAGAGTGGGGGTTGTGGTGCTGAGGACAATTATTTGGTGCTGTGCTGGTTTAAGAGATTATTTATAGTACACACGAAAAGCAACTGTCTTTCGTTTATGTATTTTCAAATGTATTCAGGGTATTCAGCTGATATTTATGGTTTTACTAGTTGACTTCACTATAATGAATCTTTTATGACCAGCTATGATAATATATAAATGTATATATGAATGTTCATTTTGTTCTAATAAAGTTACTAAAGAAATAATATTGTATTCGCCATTGTTCTGCAATTTTTATTTTTAAGGTATGATTGGATCAACATTAGTTATGTGCATAATAGATGCAATTTACATGCAAACGCATTTGCACACAGTTCAGTGCAGTATACACCGCAATACATACGCGATAATAAAACGACTTTCGTGCGCATAATTTGCGCACAGTTCAGTGCGTAATATAACCGCAATACATACGCAATAATAAGTAAGGGTAAAGGACTTTTCGTGCGCATAATATTGGCAATATATATGCTAAAATGATTTGCGCATATTTCAGGAACTTGTGTATCCGCATAATGAGCGCTTTTCAGCCGCAAAAGGTGTGGTGCATACATTATTGCTCTTCTATCGCGATAATAATGTGCATCAAGTTTGCGCGAACTTAAGCATTGGTAACTGCAACAAATAAAGCGTAATAAATGGCTACGCTCAACTCAGTAATTGTGCGCTCCTATTCCGCAAAAGGTTTGCGCATACTTCAGTTGTCAGTGTCGCGCTAATCATTCGCATCAAGTTTGCGCAAAGCTAAGCGTTAGAAACTGCAACAAAAAAAGCGTAATAAGTGGCTACGGTCAACTCAGTTATTGTGCGCTTCAGTATGCGCTGGTCTTTTTGCGCGTTAATTGCGTTCAATTGCCCATCGGGTATAGATGTCGCAAATTTGATGACACTGAGGGTACTCCAGGGCAGAGTGGTACTTCCCCTTACAAGGCTGATTCAAACTATGAACTGCCCCAATCCCTACCCACGTTATATATTATAAGCTTAAATACCACAGGCTGATTACTACTTAAATTAACCTAAAGCTTCCAACACAGAGGAGAATAAAGCTGGGTGGGTATGCCCATGACTGCCCTGGAAGAGATTTGCTTCTCCCTGGTTACATATGTTTTACACAAAAAATTCTAGGTGTGGCTAACGTCATTAACCCTGGTTTAACCCCACACGTGGTTAACCAACGCTATATAAATATTTATCGTCACGATTCTAAAGGGACATGCTTTGCTCATTTTGGCTGTGTCTAATACCAGTTATTATATCAATAATGGCGGAGTTATTCATCTGATGACGTCAATCCAGTATCCCCGCGAGTATATATATAGCGACTGTCCAATAGCTTCAATAACGAGCTGCATTTTTCCTAACTTACCTGTGATACCACTTTAATTCGAGTGTTACCTCATTCAGTCCGACAATCGGGAGACTGTAACGAGAGAGAATAGATCAGTGACAGCCGCCGCTCAATGGTAAACGCATCTACATCCCTCAAGATCGCAACTTACCACCGCCGAGTCTTTCCACTATGATCAAACAATCTTTTCCAGCTTTCTTTGTTGCCTTTGTGCTTTTCGTATCTTTTGTGGGAGCCAAGGTTCGTAGTTTTTGTCATTACATCTGAACCGAAATATTGTAGTTATCATTTAACAATAATAGACCTACATGTAATTATGCAACACTAATTGGCACCTTGGTGTGGCAATACGGTAAAAAAAAACCACATTAGTGTACAGGTTCGCATAGTCATAATAATATATTATTTATTCTTGCAGAACATATGGCATGATTATGTTAGCGGCCGGCCATTACCGAAGCTCAGATACTCTGAAAGGGATAGTATGTATGCAGAAAGTGAAATGGAAAGCCAGACATCCAAAAGAGCAGTTTTTGATAAACCTCTAATTTATTTGAACAGAGAATACCAGCCTTCGAATAACCAGCTAGGACCGAAATGTTGCAGCCAAGGCTTTAGATCCCAATGGCTACATTGGGGCCAACGCAGGGTCTTACGACAATACTGTGCTTCTGATGTCCCTTGTTGTGAAGGACTTGCGGGTAAAGAATTGACTTTGTGGGGCGGTTTCGGTTACACTTTATGCATGGAAAACATTCGGGAAGCGAGCGGAAAGGTAAGGCTTTTTATAACAAATATATTTAGTATGTTTATACAGTTTATCGAGAAATGGCATTGATGATACAATAAGGCACATGCAGAGTTAAATGTCAGTGAGCTATAATAAAGTGAAGTCATCGAGATATTGCTCACGCGGGAGATAATTCAACGCGGAATAGCCATTGTCTTCCACCCACTGCTGTGTCGAGCTAATTTTAATGACTATATGATATACATCTATTTCTATAATATGGGTGACTGTAGGTGGATAATAAGTGTAGAATGGAAGACGAGTTGATGTCGAGGGTTAAGGTTTATAGAAAAGAATTTAGTTGGGAGGCAGGGTACGTTATGCTGGCTGGCAAGTTTTACACCTCTGCTGCTGTATTAAATCTATGTTTTAGTTTTACCATATAAATCTGAACATTCTATAGCTAAAGCCCCGAATACATATGCACGATTTGAGATTCATTCACGATTTCAAGTTCTACGATTAATCGTGGGTACCTGAAATCGTAACTATCTTTTACCTACACATGCACGATTTGGAGAAAAAAGTGAAATCGTGGGTGGGTTAGCCGTCAGGATCTAATCTGCGATTCTGATATATAGAGCTGAGAAAAGTGTTTAAAGAAACGACACTAGAACCAAAGAAGAAAGTAAAAAAAAACTGTAAAAATAAAATATAACGTAAAAGCCCGCCCACACAGGGCCGATTTGAAAAATGGCCCGATTTGGGGTGTACCAACCAATCGGGGGTGAAATCCTAGCAATATTACATGAAATCGGGCGTTTTTGAGCCGAATTGAGTCCTGAATTTGCCCCAAACTGAAATTGGCTGTACTTGGCATAACCGATTTGGGGGCCGATTCTATAAGCCAGTAAGGTAAAAATAAAAACAAAAAATTTTCTTCTTCCCCGATGGGAAATACTTTTGTAACTTTTCTTCTAGTGAGAATATTTTCACACAATAAAAAACATTATCACTCTTATGTCTATACCTACCATGTGCAAAATAGTTTAAAATATTATATGCATATTTCTTTTATTTATTTCTAATTCAAATTCTCATTTATGAACAAATATGTATCAATCTTCGGTGCCCTTATCATTAGTGATCTATTCACAGACTCTATCAAGTGACCACTAAAAAAGGGAAAAAATTGTTTTGATACTCCAGAAATTTGTGAAGTTATAGCCTTTCAAAATTACCTGCATGGTAGAACTGCTAACATTTTGGGACAAATCGGGAGGGTTTGTCCCGATGATTCATTATAATGAATCATCGGGAGAGCACTCCCGATTAATCGGGACGGCCCCCGACTAATCGGGACTAGACCCACACATAGGATTCTTCAAAACGAAATCCTATGTCCTGAAATCGGGACTGGAATCGGCTATGTGTGGGAAGAATTTTGCCAAATCGGGTGGTAAAAAGTAACCCGACTATTCCTAGACAGACACACACATCCCCGATTTTAAGAAAAAATAAATTAGGATTTCAAATGAAATCCTGGGAATGTTCGGGAGCTCAAATCGGGCTTCAAATCGGGTATGTGTGGGCCGGGTTTTACTCATTTTCCTGTGATATATCACCTATTTTCTGGTGTTTTCTTGTGGGTTTTTTTAATTGTTGAATAAAATAGAATAAGATATGAGAAGAAGGAGACCTAAAAGGTCGCCCACACTTGGCTGATTTAGCGCCGATTTGGGCCTCCCGACTAGTCGTAGGATTTCATTTCAAATCCTAGAATACATTTTTTCAGTGTGGGTCTGCCCCCGACTAGTTGGGGGATCCCCTGACTAATCGGGAGACCCAAATCGGCCGTATTTTTTATATGTATGGGTCCCGCTCAATATCAAAGTAAAGCCGACTATGTCGGTAATTTTCGATAGTCGGTATTATGCCCCGACATTGTCGGCAATTTTATTTTTACATTTGCAAATATTTATGGAAAGCCATATGCAACTACCGACAAATCGGAAGAGAAGTCGGAGGATCTCCATAGACTTACTATAGTGACATTTACAAATATCGGGTAGTATGTCGGCAAGCTTTCCGACGCGTCGGCCGACTTTTACATTTATCGGCCGATTTTTCGGGGGCACAAAATGAGTTCTAAAAAAAATCGGTAAATTTCCAAAAATATCGGCTGTCATTACCGACATTGCTTTCTCCAGTTTAAATTGCTCTTCCACTTAGCGCATAATGAACTTTGTCGGCCGATAAATCAGCGATAAGTCAGCCGATATGTCGGTGACTTAAACTACAATTTGCCGACATGGCGGCCGTCAAAGTCCGCCGATTATTCATGTTATTCATGGATATATTTTGGATATTCATGTTATCCAAAAGTGATATTCTCTGAAAAAATATGCATTAAGTGATGAAAAACGGAGGATATGTATGTATGAAAGTACAGGAGAAAGTACATACATACAATGGGCACAAAGCCCATTTTATGTGTTACATTATAATTCGTCTAAAATTAGGGTCATTTGAGATGATTGGTGAAGGTGAATTGTACATTTTCTGAAAATCATATGTATGTACATATATGCATGCATGTGTGTCTAGCTATATGTAATATACATATTATATAATGTATGAATATGTGTATGCATATGTTTATATAAATTCAACCTCCACTTACCAACACTACCTCCCATTACTTGTACCATTACTTGTACCATTACTTTTATCTCTATTTCCCCTTTTTAATTGCAATGGGCAGTTAAATGTGTTTAAGTATAATGTACCATTGTGATTCTACATTTATGGATAAAATCGTCGTCGTGACCACCACTTTCGCACATCGTCTGAGTGGTAGCGCAGTGGTAGTGGTAGTGGTAGTGGTGGCAGTGGTGCTGGTGCTAGTCATGCTACGTCACGGTTGGTTGGCCAGCTGAGTGGGAGCTTAGTGTTAGTGGTGGTAGTGGTGGCAGTGGTCGTCACCAGTGGTGACAGTGGGTGTATGTACTAATGTAGGTATGAATGTACATGTACAGGCAAACATAGTTACACCTTACAACTACAATCTGAGCAGCTATTATTATTGTGGTGACCTAGTATGTAGTATGGTTACAATCATTTAAACATGAGAAGTTTGCATCTGTTTTAAAAACAAATGTATAATTTGAATAATTTTTTTTCTAAACATATGCTGTTTTAAGGTATGTATGTATGTATGTAACAGTATGTAACAGTGTGTAACAGTGTGTATGTAACAGTGTGTATGTAACAGTGTGTATGTAACAGTGTGTATGTAACAGTGTGTATGTAACAGTGTGTATGTAACAGTGTGTATGTAACAGTATATATGTAACAGTGCTGCACTCTAGAGTGCTGCGCAGCACAGTGCTGCACTCTAATGTGCTGCGCAGCACAGTGCTGCACTCTAATGTGCTGTGCAGCACTCTAATGTGCTGCGCAGCACAGTGCAGACCTCTAATGTGCTGCGCAGCACAGTGCAGACCTCTAATGTGCTGCGCAGCACAGTGCTGCACTCTAATGTGCTGCACAGCACAGTGCTGCACTCTAGAGTGCTGCACAGCACAGTGCTGCACTCTAGAGTGCTGCGCAGCACAGTGCAGCACTCTAATGTGCTGCGCAGCACAGTGCTGCACTCTAGAGTGCTGCGCAGCACAGTGCTGCACTATTATGTGCTGCGCAGCACAGTGCAGCACTCTAATGTGCTGCGCAGCACAGTGCTGCACTCTAGAGTGCTGCGCAGCACAGTGCTGCACTCTAGAGTGCTGTGCAGCACAGTGCTGCACTCTAATGTGCTGCGCAGCGCAGTGCTCCCTCCAGGACATCAAAGATACATCATTCATGGCACTTATGAATATATGACGTAACAAATTCGCCAATACTTTTGTATGTCAAAAGTTCTATGATTAGAAGCATATCCTTGTTTCAGGATCTGTGAGTTTTGTGTTTTCATATATAGTCCCATGACTTATAATTATACATGTATGTATGTATGTGTACATGTACTTATTTATGTATACATGTAGCCCATTGCAATTCTATATGACATTAGTCATAGCCGTGCATCTTGTATCATAACCAGTGTTATTAGTGTATCTCTTGTCCCTTATCTCTTATCTCTCAGCTCTCATCTCCTGCCTCTCATCCCTCATCTCTCACCTCTCATCCCTTATCTCTTGCCTCTCATCCCTCATCTCTCACCTCTTGTCCCTCATCTCTTGATATTTCTCCTTCTCACTCTGCCTCCCCCTCTCTGCCCCCCCCCCCCCCCCCCACACACACACACATCCTGTTCCCTTTCCTGTCTCAATGATCCATCTCGCCCTCCCATGCCCTCTCTCCCCCTCCCCTAACTCTTTCTCTCTGCCCCCTCTCCCACCTCTGTCATTCTCTCCCTCTGCCCCTCTCTGCCCCTCCCTCTCTCTCCTCTGCCCCTCTCCATGATCTATCTCTTCCTGCACCACTCTCCCTCGCTCTCCCCTCTCCTCTCTCTCTCTGCCTTTCATTCTTCTGGAAGGTTCTGGAGAGGGGTACAGGCAGTTACTGAAAGGGGTATTGGAGGTTACTGGAGGAGGTTCTTGGGTGGGGTGGCTTGGGGTATAGGCAGTTACTGGAGAGAGGTATAGGTGGTTACTGGAGGGGGTATTGGAGAAAGCATTGGAAGGGGTACAGGACGAGATACTGGAGAAGGTACTAAAGAAGGTACTGGAGAAAGAATGGGAAGGGTAACTGATGTGGTACTGGAGGAGGTACTGGAGGAAGCTACTGGAGGAATTTAAGTTCTGGAGGAGAGTACTGGAGTAAGTTACTGGAGGATTTTAAGTTCTGGAGGAGGATACAGGAGGAGGGTACTGGAGGAGGGTACTGGAGGAGGGTACTGGAGGAGGGTACTGGAGGAGGGTACTGGAGGAGGACACATTAGAATGCAGCACTGTGCTGCACAGCACTCTAGAGTGCAGCACTGTGCTTCGCAGCATTTTAGAGTGCAGCACTGTGCTGCGCAGGACTCTAGAGTGCAGCACTGTGCTGCACAGCACTCTAGAGTGCAGAACTGTACTGTGCAGCACATTAGACTGCAGCACAGTGCTGCGCAGCACTCTAGAGTGCAGCATTGTGCTGGACAGCACATTAGAGTGCAGCACTGTGCTGCACAGCACTCTAGAGTGCAGGATTGTGCTGGACAGCACATTAGAGTGCAGCAGTGTGCTGCGGAGCACTCTAGAGTGCAGAACTGTGCTGCACAGCACTCTACACTGTGCTGCACAGCACTTTACACTCTCTCTATTTGTCGGAGTTATTTGTCGGAGTTTTTACCGACTTTTCATCCGATTTGTCGGTAGTTGCATATGGCTTTCCATAAATATTTCTAAAGTTTCTCCAAGTTGGCCGATCATCGGCCGATTTATCGGTAAATTAATCATTTGTCGGCCGCTATGTCGGCCGATTGTTGGGTTCAATTTTTATTTTTAAAAAAATAAGCCAAATAGTTGGATAAATGACGACTTTCTACGCAATTTCTACTCTATATTGTGATAGGTATTAACACTTTGAGACCTATGTTACAACTCTCTTACTCGTTTATATCGAACATATTATTCATGAAAGGAAACTCAAGACTCAGGAGTATACCTGACTCTATCCTTATACATGTAACCTTTAGAAAGGGGAATATTACACTCAGGAGTATACCTGATCCTTCCCTCATTATATCGATGTCACAACTCTCTACTCAACTTATTTACTTGTTATCTTATTCAGAGACTTTGTACGCAGGAGTATACCTGCTTCTCTTTCTTAAAGGTCTTATGCTTAGAAAGTCCAAAGGGCTTAGCCTTAGTTTCACTCATTTATTATCTTAATCTTAAATTTAATATTACTATTATTACCCTTTCGGCCAAGGTAACGGCAGGGAGAACTGGATGAAATCTAGAAGTCTGTATACCTGTATATCATATACATGTACTGTTCAATTCGATAAATAAAGTAGTTCTTTTCTTATTTTATCTTAATTGGTGGAATTGCTCATACTTCTATCTCCTCTCTCTCTATATATACGTGCAGAGGGATAGAGAGATAGAGAGAGCAGATGGGAGGGAGAGAGAGGGGGGACATATACATGTACATATACATCCCCAAAATGAAAACATTCCCCAAAAGACATCTTGCGAGTGAAACACTGAGGCATATCAATTATACCACTTGTGACTCATTTTGTGAAACACATCATAAAAGACCTAACCAGATGAATTCATTTATTAAAACTGTTCATTTGTGATCATTTTGATATTATATGCTGATACTTATGAGCAATCCTATGAGAAATGCATCATTTAGGTTGATCAATAACAGTTCATCCATATAAGACTTATTTGAGATTGTTTTTCTCTCGTATACCCTTCTCCATCCACCCCCCCTTCCTCACACCCTTCTCTCCCACGCCCTCCTCCCTCATACCCTTCACCCTTATACCCTCCTCCCTCACACCCTACTCCCTCATACCCCTCCGCTCCGCCCTTATACCCTCCTCCTTCACACCCACTTCCCTCGTACCCTCCTCCCTCAAACCCTTCTCCCCCATACCCTCCATGGAGAGTGAGGAGGGAGAGGGAGGGGGGGGGGGAGAGGGAGGAGGGAGAGAAGAGAGATACCTGTAAACATAGGCCTACATGAATCTATATGTTCTAGATCGTATGATATTTCTGGCTGGTTAGAGGTTTACACCTGAGTTTATTGCATATGTTTGTAATGTATATGTATATATGAATGCATGTATATATGTATAGACTCTATGCATTCATTCATATATATTGTTAAGGGAGCGATTATGACGGATGAAAAAGGGATCATGAGGGATGTAGGGGAGAGGCTCGTCCTCATCCCATAGGTTATCTCAAGAAGACGATGCATGCATGGAAACTCATAGTGGGAAGGTGGCGTGATAGATTAGGGACTTGTTTAAAGACTTGATAAGCCGAGATTCGGAGTTCTGGTGGATCTGATTCGCCTTTCTGGAGATCTGGTGGATCTGAGTCGTCTTCTATGGAGGTCTAGTGGATCTGAATCGCTCTACTGCTCAGGCTAGCTCTTAATCGACTATCAGGTAGCTTAATCGACTAGTAGGCTCTTATAGATGAAGGAGTGCAACAAACAAGGTGTTAGAGTAACGCCAGGTTTATTAATGATCACAATGTCAATTTGTCCCATATTTATACATAAAGCGCGGAACCAAAGCAGGTCAGAACAAGCAAATCGTATTTTAAGCGAATCTGAAGAAATATTCATAAAACCTTATAAGACCCCGCAAATCGGAACGATTCGGGTATCGATTCACAACGAATCGTAACATTCATAGAAGATATAAATACAAGAAAGTTAGTTTCAGGCGATTCGTAAAAAGTATTCCCCCCAAGATGCGATTCTGTAACAATATATATATGGTCCATTCCTACGAAATGGGCCCAGTGCCCTTTTCCCTACCTTTGGCCACTCTATGCCTCATATCTCAGTGTAATATTCATTGATATTAAAACAAATTCTACTGACAGATTCCCCTTGGCATGGGAATTCCTCTGATATATACATTATTATAGGGCTGGTGGATAGTTCATGTGTTAAAACCATTTAAAATCGATATTTTCATAGAAAAATGCCTATGATTAAACATTCAGGACTTGGGGATTCAGAAATGTATATCATTTCTTGTTTTTCATGTGTGATTAAATTTGCTCAATCACCAGGTTCGAATTTCAATGCATTTTAGTAACCCTACTTACTTTTTAAAAAAATTATAGCACAAACAAAATTAAAAAGGTTTTTTTTCCGTTTTTACATCGCACATGCTGCTTACTTTCATGCAATGAACTTGTGGTATGACACAAGAATAAAACTGATTTGATATATATATAAAAGAATCCCTAACATTTGATACCAAATAAGTCCAAACAGGACCGTTAGAAAAGATGTTATGCCTGTTTAAAAAAGTTCAATGGGAAAATGGCTAATTATGTATGTTTTTACATCGCCACATTGATTAGTTGTGCATTTCAATCCTATTATAAAAAATCATTTAAAACTAATATGAATATATTGGGCAATCAATTCTCTTGTTGTGTATGCAATTTGAATGGTCTGAACAGATATGTCTTGTGCATAGAAGGGGAAAACACCTGTTTTTACGTCGCACATTGTATGTTTTTACATCGCACGTTTTTACGTCGCACGTCGCATTTGCTTAATAAAAACAGAACTATTTGAGATAGAAGGTTGTAACATATACCAAACGAACCGCAACAATTACAGCTTTCTGCTAATGTAATATCATCCAGATCCCTTGAGTGGCATGAACAGAAATGTCTTGTGCATAGAGTGGAAAAACACCCAAATTTAGGTTGTATATTTTTACGTCACACGTTTTTAGGTCGCAAAATTTGCTTGATACAGGCAAGACTATTTGAGATAGAAGGTTGTAACCTATACCAAACGAACCGCAACAATTACAGCTTTCTGCTATAATATAATCATCCAGATCCCTGGAGTGGTCTGAACAGATTATGCCTTTTACATAGAGAGAAAAAAAAGTTTGCAATGTTTCTGGATGGATAATTACCAGTAACGTAACTAAATATACTCCATATAAAGGCCTTCAAAACGCAAGAATATCATTAATACAATGTCCTGAGATTTGTTACATGGATTCATCTGACCATGAGTGATACACTCACTAAAAACCAGAACGTTTCAGTAAAGATATCTTATGAAAAAAACAATTTGAAAAATATCAATTTTGCGACATGTTACTCATTTTCCTGTAACACATCATATTTATTGATATAAATATTTAAAATGAACGTTTTCGGCCGTAGATTCCTAGATACTTGTTTCTGGATGCCATTTTTTCAGGATTATATAGAGGAGGATATGACGTTTTAGGAAATATTATCCAGAAACCTCTTATCTTTAATCTAGATTTTATTTTTTCTCATTTCCATCACTGAAAAGCAAGATTTTTCAGAAAATAGCTCTATAGCGTTTTTACGTCGCCCATATTTTCAACCTGGTTTAGAAAATAGAAATATAATCCCTGGCAGAAATAACACTTGAATCCTCAAGGTAAGGTGATAACAAAGCTATCTGAATCGTTTTTTCTTATATCCCTCGCTTATGAAGAAAAAAGTGGTAGATGAAAAAAGGTAATGTCTGAACAAGCCTATAACTGAATAACAAAGCTGTTTTTAATTTGGAAATATCTATATCAAAATAGGAGAGTTCTTGCACCATAAACTGCCAAACACATGTTTAATTGCCCCTATTTTTTAAATAAATTGCTTAATCTAACCAAAACAGATGTCCCATTGCCAAAATGCCTAGTATATAATGCCAATTTGATGTGCGACGTAAAAACATAGGAAATCCTAACCCAGTCATTGATTTTATGTAGAATAAAAACTATTTCATCAATTTAGTAGCAAATTTAGATTTTAAAGGTTCCATTACTCTATTTTAAGTTCCCTAACTATGGAAAACATTAAAGGATTTTTTTTTTGTAAAATGGTTTTAGGCCACTGGGCCCATTTCGTATATATATATATGATGAGATTATCATCATATTATCAGGAGACCCAAATCGTGGGGCTATAGGGAGCCAAATCGGCCATGTATGCGTCAGCCTTTAATAGCAGATGACGCCATAACTCTGATGTCCGAATACCCGCGCTAAAGCAAGGCAAACCTCATTGCAAGGTCATTAGTACCACCACCATCCATGTAAAACAGGTCTCATCTCGATCTTTAACATTTTCTTTACACTTGACCTTTAAGGGGGAAATTACACCCAGATTTCCCGAGTAGGCTAATTATAAAATATTGATGTAATTAATAGCTACGACGGGACTAGTGTCCAATATCCTGATTTATCATGTACACGCATTCAATAGGTTGAGGCGCCGACGGCCGTTCATTACTTGTAACACGGTAACGGACTAGTAGGACTATATTACCAGCGCGTTGTCATGCCGACGCAAGTTTGGTGACGCAAGTTAAAATCCCACATGGGTTTGAAACCCATTAAGACCCATTATATTCGGACGTTATTTGAATTTGCTTAACAACACCTCCAGTCACACCTTCGTAATCACAGGAAGCTTAAGTTAATAACTATACTGATCCTAGATATTTAGTTCAAGAGTTTATGATAGTAACTATGAGCAGTAGCCTAGGCCTAACATAGATGTGTGACTTTAAAGGTGAGCGAAATTTGTCGAGTTGTATTGGGTCGATTTAAGTGTGAAGTGTGAAGCATGTCACTGTCGTTGATATTTGTCTTAATTGTCCCATGGGAGCCAATGAGAAGCAGAATTAACATAAACACCTACGTACTGAATTGTATGGATGTGTGTCAGCACATGTGTGTGCATGTCTGTTGTGCGTGTTAAGGCGCCACGGCCATTGGTTGTACAATACAATACATAGTATTCGCATGACGTCACCCCAGTCAGGGGCTATCCTCACTGGCAGCCATACTGTGTGGCAGCATAGATAGCGGGAGACACTAGATCGACAGGATTTCCCGTTTCAAATGTTTGCTAATGGCAATTATACTCATTATTCCATCATGACACACTAAAAAATGACCATATAACCTATCAGCATACTGTATATAACATTCTCTAAAACTTTCGGAGGTGAAAACTGCATTTTTTAGTCTTGGAGCACTCATGTCCAGCTAAAGTTGACCCACATTATGGCAAGCCACGGCTAGCGCCGTGACGTCAGTGAATACTATGTATAGCTTACAATGTCACTCCTACTTTATCACCGGGTAGACATCCAGGTGATGCAAAAACCCCTTCCCTCCCCCTCCCTCGTCCTGGGCTCTTCGCCCTCCCATCCTCCCCGTTTCACCACCGGCCCCATCACCTCCAACTTCTCCCATCTTCCATCTCCAGCTTGCACAGGAAAACAGTGGACAAACTATCTCAGGCATATTGCTAGGAAGCGTTTCTACGACAACGACAATGTTGCGTCGCCAAATAGGCGGGCGCATTTAAGTTGCGTCGCAAATATGAACGTTGCGTCGCAAAATAATACAATGTAAGTCGGTTGAAGCAGAGGGAGCGGGCGGATTAGTATATAGGGCGGATTACGGTAAATTAAATAGACTCGCTTCTACCATCCTTGAAAAAATTATTCAGGAAAAAACGAAGGCTGTGGTAACCTCACTTGAAGCCAAAGTAAACTGTGTGGAAAGTTTGATAATTTTACATGCCTTAATTATGTACAGAGCCTTTCCGACTTTGATGTCATAACAATGCTTTTAATTATGTGGACAAGATTGGAAATGAAATCCTAGGATTCATCAGGAGACCCAAATAGGCCAAATCGGCTGTGTGTGGGCAGGGTCTTAACCTCACCTGAAGCCAAAGTAAGCTGGGAGAAGCTGTGTGGGAAGTTTGGGAATTTTACATGCCTTATGTACGGACCCTTTCAAACTTCGATGTCGTAATAAGGATATTAATTATGTGGATAGCTAGATGCAAATTACTAATTACATGACAGGTACGGAAACAAGAACAGAATATTTCAGTTAATGCATGTTGTGGCCAATTAGACTTTAGAGCCAATTCCTTCTCTTCTTAACTCCACACCTTCATTGCCTTCCTTCTACTCTTTTTTATCCGCATTTTTCGTTAAATTATTTTAATAAGTCTTTTTATATATTTCAGCAAATGGTGTTCAACCCATTTACTCACTTTCTCGAGCATTATCGAAAACCAAACTGAGATCTGCCACACAAGAACCCGCAGCTCATTGATTCAATGGCAACTATGGCAATGCGATCTTCTGTATCGCATACATAGACGCACATTTATCACCACTTTATAAATGTCAGCTAGATGTCATCTACAACCATCGGGGCCAAAAACACCAGAAAAAATGACAAGATTTAAGATTTTGACAAGATTTAAAATCTATGAAAAGGGCCTAATTCGTTCCTTTCAATATTAGTGAGATACTTGTTAATCTGAGAATATATTAGACATTCCAGCGCCTGATCTTGGTAATTCGCCGTCGTTGAACCTGGAATATTATTGTTGGTCATCTTTTGTAATTTACGACAAAAACAGATCTTCCCACTCAAAGCATTCTTATAACCCCACATGGTCATGGTTGTATTTCACTTTTTATTTCTGATTATGCTCCTTATTTCTGTATTTACCCTGCAAGAGTAGGCTAATTGTTTCTCTTTTTAATATAGTTGCACGAGGAAAGGTCACACAATAAAAATATTACAATATTATTAAGGCAGTGAACAAACAGGCGCAGCTGTTTTACAGTTCAAGCTGCACTCAGGGGAAACCAAGAAAGCCATTTTGCTTAATTACTAGTGTAGCATTACCAATATAAGATTTATACGAACTAGTTCCTTTGAAGCAGAAATCAGCCCACTCCAGGTAAAACGAGATGTGGTGTCATCCGGCATTGAGTGGGTGGCGACTTTGAAAAAGAAATACTTGTTTTATGTTGATTTACAAGAACAGTAATTGTTATAGGTCGCTCTTGGATATAAACAATGTAAATATTGATGTGTTGATCTATTCCTCAGGTCCAATGTAGAATGTCAATGTGCAACAAGACGAATTACCCTGAATAAAGCTACTATAATGATAATAATTAACTTTCAATGAATTTGTCATCAAATACAGTCAAACCATCTTTCCAGGTGTCCACTGGAAGACATATGCGGTCCTGCATGCATGACTGCGAAATGCGAAAAGTCAATAAAAACACAAAATGTAGCCTACTCATTAGTTTTTACTCAATTCATGACGTCCCTTCATATACATTTAAAAAATCCCTTAACAGCTTTTGAATACAAATCAATTACGCGGGTAACATTATATTTAACGCATTATTCTCTCAGTTCGGCCTCGTGATAGATTTCATAAAATGTGTAAATAATCCCAAATGGCAGTGCGACTCAACACTAAGTTTCACAATCAACATTAATTCTACATTCATGTGAATGAGACACAGGATTCGAAACTTCTCTAACAAAAGTATGCACATTATGTTACGTTACCAGCCGAGTATGCAACTTATGTTACCACATATATTTTTAGGTGACATGACAAATGCATATCAATTAATACTTAAAATTCCCAGTGGGTTAAAGACCTTTCCTGATTACATCACTTATCAACCGTTTACATAAATGGGTTCTTACCTGGTCGACCCAGTAATAAACTCCTGCTCTTATATACTACTAATATCTGATGTTCGGCATACATCGATGGAATCGCTCTATGAAGGCTGCTCGAAACTAATAGAGATATTGCTATATTTATAGTTAATATCAATACTATATGGAACACTTATCAAGGAGAACTACTATAATAACATTCGACCTTCGGGGAAATGTGACACGATAAATGCTTCAGTCTATGCGACATTCCTTTTCACTGTTTTAGACTTTCCCTCTGCTTTTCTGTCTCCTCGCCGCTCAATGTTCTTCTGCCTTTCAATCAATTCATCTCTCTGATGTCATTCTACATTGATGTTCTCTTTATTACCAAGTTTATACTTTACAATACGTGTCCTGTCTCTGAACTTATTTATCAGTATTTAGATACAAATCATGAGTGGGATATACTTGTATCAAATAGGCAAACAGCCTGCTAGAAATGTGGAAATGTTACATTTGTCTACAAACAGATGGAAACTCCGACTCATCCATTAGTTTACCAACATTAAAGACAAGATATTGTCTCGGATTAGCCATTGTGTGACTCAATCGGCCACGCGTATTATATACACATTGAAATACAAGAACTCACATAGCCAATAAAAATAAAACGCCAGTTTCGCAACAACAAAAGTGGATCACAAATAAAAACTACCTCTAATTGTCATCTGGATCCTCCAACCTCTCGGCACGTAGAATCAATTTTTTTCATGATTTTTGATAGAGATCAATAACACACAAATATTAGGAGATCAAACATCAGACCAGAGATGCATTTTCGTCGTCATAGGAACATTGGCAACATTACTCTTGTTTTGACTACAGCCGAACTCATAGAACTACATGTAGTTTATGACTCCTCTTGAGCACACCAAAGAAATATGCAGCAATAACGACTCCAAGGATTACTAACATCATATAATTGTTCATGAGTGAGGTTTTTCCTCTGCCTGATTTCCTCAATTCGGATACGTTTTAGAGAAGCCAATATCTACACGCATCAAAACTGTTCCAATACCTAACTAATTCTGTTCTAGTTTCAGAAGAATTATTTCAGTTCTGGTTTCAGGCTGTAAGTCAATTACCGCAGGTTTGGTTGCGTTACGTAAGAGAAAGCTCTTATACTTATACAATGGTGTCAATATATCCGATCGATGACCAGCAAGGTCGTCTTTTTTATTTGCTGCTGATTTCATGTAAGTAACACAACATCCTCCGGTCTCTATTTGTTGCTTCTCCTACAATAGCTCTCCAATATCTACAATATTCTAAATATATAATTTATAAGTTATAATTCGAGATATAACAATATTTATGAGAACGGTAAAACGAAATTACCATTGAAATCATTTTAATTGAATATACTTATGTTCTCTAGAAGTAATGATGCATCGATTAACGAAATAAATTATTTTAATCTATTTACGCAGATTTCTGTCATATGTGTTCCTCTACTTGCGAGACATGCAGTCAGCCTGTTTTAGATGGCTTCAAAAATTTAGGACTCCCACCGTACACAATATATCCAACAAGAGAAAAGCTAGACATATTCTGTAGGTAAGTTGATACCATCATTCTTTGTGCACGAGAATCTTTCAAATATTGTATTGCCAATTCAGCTTTTAAGAATATCACAAAGAATGCGGTGTTTTAGTGGCCTTTTAAAATATGTAGCATTTCATCTCATATGAACTAGTTTTTAGATTTCAGATTTTTTTAAACGCCATTTTATTCAGGATATCAATATACATTGGAATACACTTTCACACGTTCGGGTGGTTTTCGTAGGTGATTTTTATGCAATTATACCATTCATTAATGGAACCCTGGACACAATAGAGAGACAGCAGTTGGAGAAAGATCATTTTATTGAGTGAAAAACATGATATAATTATGATATAGATAAAATAAAATTATTAAAAGATGATTTGATTATTCAATTAAATTTATCATTGAATAAAGTAAATATATATTTTAATTAAAGTTATATAAGGTGCCAAGTCTCCATGTATGTGTATGGTGAGTGGAGGGTAGGACAGAGTAGTATAAGTGGGTCGGGGATATGAGGGAGGGAGGGGTTGGGCTTAGGGGTTTTGGAGTGCGTTAGCCAGTGCATTGTGCACAATGTTTGTGGAGTCAGTTTTTGTTTTCTCAGCTATTTTTTAACGACATTTTTTTTCCTGACCAACTATTTTTTAATGACAATTTTTTTTCGACCAACTTTTTCCTTGGTTTCCTTGGTTATAACATTTACTCGATGCCTTCGTCATCTCTGTACTGTTATATCCAACAAAACCAGGTTCCCTCTCAGCACCCATACATTATCCATTAATTATTTTGAAAGGGACAGTCTGATACATTAAGTTATCATTAACGAAATGTTTAATCAAAACCTTGTAAACGTGTTTAATATTTACACACCTAAACTGGTGGTCTATGTAGTTTACTCAGTGAGTGAGCTTAAGAAGGACACATAATAGAGTATTGCAATGCATATTGTACGGAATGATTCAGACATTAGTGACACAATAAACTAATGACCTTGAATATCTGCATGTACACTGCCAGCCCCCATACTGCTGTTTGGCGGTTTTTTCCTTGAACTGGGCTGGCATCTCATTTCCAGTACTCCTCCAGATTAAACTTGCCATAATGGGCTGCTCCAGGTAAGTCTGGCGCAGTCTGGGCCTCGCCAGACTAGTCCGTACAAACTAACAGCGCCATTTCCGACCCTAGTGGCAATTTCCAGAACATGGGGCCGGGAGTTTCCCCCGCTAGTTCCGATGTCCGCCCGAGTTGGCGCATCAGTCTAGGAGAGTATCGTGGCACCAGGATATTGTCACAACAGGAGAAGTCTTGGGCTATTTACTTTACTAAACATGGAATGAAGTGTTTGTACGTTGATATTGCCCACCATCCCGCCCACCTCCCTCCTATGGCGTCTCCCGACGCCTTCCAAATCGTTTCGTTTGTTAGCTTTAATCCACAGATCGCCGATCGGCGCTGTGGATTCCCTGCTGCTATGACGTCATTACATGGGCCTCATTCTGGGTAGGGTTCCTCTGGGGAATCCCCATGACTATGACGTCATTACCCGGGCTGTCACGTGTCACGCCGAGCCTACGAGTACGAGCATGGTTATGGCGTTTGAGTTTTCATCAGTCAGAGAAATAGGCGTAAGCATGTAATGCTGGAAGTCCGTAATTATACTAGTAAGACGTTAAATTTTTTGCTGAAATGTCTCTTAAAATCAATAAGCTTGAGACTGGGACAGGTTTGAAGTGTGTGTACATATGGGAACGTAGGGATTTTTGGAAATTATTTGCAGATTTGCGCTATAGGTGTTGGCCAATGAGCTTGGGTTGAATTGCTGAGCTGAGGTTTTTTATGCATGGCATTGCCACTTGGCGACTTTTCGTCCAGTGGGTGTTTCTTACAGGCACATTACCCCGATTATGTGCATATTATCTCTCCATGACCTATTTTCGCTAGATTAAAACTAAGTCTTGTTTTTAGGTTCATGTTTTTAGTTTCATCACATTAGGCGTTGATTTTAAAGTTGTAAAAGGATTTATAATATAACCGATTTGATGTGAACTATCGTCATGCAGTCAGACAAGTTTCCGTTCCTAGCATTAGGTATTTTTTCACTTCCATCATACAACATTGACAGTGCATAATTTGGTAACTTTATACCACTGTGGACTCACTCCATTATTGGTATTTGTTTATCCCCGCGGGGGTGAATGTGGTGTGTGTTTGTTGGGCAGGTGTACTAAGTTGCCATGAAGATAAATAAAATATCCTATTTTAATTGGTGTCCTCCACATCCAATGCTTTAACGATATATATCATTATGGTATTGCCGAGAGGCTATTCATCTGCCACTGATTTGTATTATCCTCATTGTCCTGACTTCCCTCATTATTAACATTTTCTTGATCTGTGGAGAAAGTAAAACCTCTTTACCTACGATACTTGTACACTTTTATTATACGTGTATCCCTCTTGAGAGGTGCAATAAGTGGGGTGCAATAAAAATATTCATATAGTATGCGTACTATATGAACTACTTCGTCACCAAGTCGTCTACTTTTTTCAGATTTACACATGATACATCTGTGATTACACATCAATTCTTATGCCCATATAATAAATATAGAATGGCACTCGCCTGCAATAATCGAAATTTTATTGGACGAGATTCGTCCGCATTTATATATAAGCATTATTGCCGGCTCGTTCCATTCTCTCTATATATAATATATATGTTGGCAAAACATTATGTTCATTAATCCATTTCTATGATATATCGAAAATTAGATACACCCTTATAAACATTTCGATTGTTGTCCCTTCATACAGTGTGCTATCTGAGTCAAATAAATGCATGGATAAGATGGAAGAGTGTCAATGGATGAGCAGGTTTGAAACAGAGCAGCTAACTTCTTATATGAACTACGCTAGTATACAGAAGAAAACACTCGATTTCATGTGTTCGGCAATCGGGACAAATACAGGTAATTCATATTTCAATTAGGGGTTACACTTACCTAGACATTTGTCCAAGCCACACGCCCGAACTAAGGCCTTAATGGCAAAAGATATAAATAGTCCAATTCTTCAAAATATGTCAAGAGGGTATGATGGCAAGGTCGGCGCTGGGGGCGCAATTTTGATGGGAACGACGGGGAATATTTACTACATAAATATAGATTGTTTTTGTTGATTAACACTTTCAAGACCCTACCTGCTTCCCTCCCTCCTATGGCGTCTGCCGACGCATCCAAATCATTTCGTTTTTTCGCTTTAATCCTGTGAAACACATCCCCGATCATGGCCATGCATGACACGGTGATGTGTATGCTGGGTGGTGCTGCTGGTGGCGCTACCTCGTGGGAGGGTCAGAAAACATTCTCCGAGTTCTGACTTCCGGTTAGTTTACCACATTGCCACAAGGTGTAACCACCATAGAGACAGATCTAGCATGGAGCAATGGCAACACTGATCTATAGAGCCCTAGAGGCGTCAACGCGAGAGGTCTGTCACGCCGTAATTATACCAGTAAGAGCTAAAAAATCTTGGTCCAATCTCTCCCTAATTGTCTAACATAGGCTCTCATGTAACTTTTGGGTGTTGGACAATGAGAAATAGAGGGGGTTTCCCGATCATGGAGGAAGCTGTATAGTGTATTTGGCATCTCCGAAGGAGTGATGGCGAATTTTCTTGCTTTGGGTATGTTATTACATAATTAAAATTATGCCATTTTCGCCGATTGGTCAAGATGGTAGGTTTTTAAAAATACGTGTACGCTAGTTACAAAGGTAACAACCTGATATCAGAGAAATTATATCACTGGGTGTGCTGGGAGTCATTCTGTGAATATGTTATTGTCACAATAGGTGTTGCCCAACAGCAGAATTTAAATACGTGTTTAATGGACAAACATGCTAAGCTATTCGCCAGTATGACTAAGAAGTGTGGGCAGGAGAAATTGGAATTAGAGACAGCTGACAGGACAAACCAACGCCCAGTGAACAAAACAAGCGAGTATTGTCGGTGAGAAATACGTTATATAGCATTATGTCAAATCAAATTTAATCAAATTTAAGCTACACATATCATTCATAACACCCACCTTGTTGACTTATTAAGTATCGGTCTATATTACTATAGCCTTTTTGGCATCGTCCAGAATTAATCCATTAAAAATAAACGGGAGTATATATAGTGGAAATGGAAACAAATATCATTTGCTGAAACTTTAGTATATATATACGATTCTTGAAACGCATCTTGTCATAAAAATAAAATATACATCCGTGGGTCCGCGTGCTTAATTTCTAAGATATGGGACCTTAAAGTGGGGTATTATGTTATGTTAGCATGTGTCTGCAACCCTCCAATGAAGGTTCCACAGCTCTATATTATTTGGATGACACTTAGGCAATTTAAAGAATGATAAAGAAATTCCAAAATCCAATCCTCGCATTGTGTTTTATTGTACTTGTTCTTCACCCTACGCAGGCTAGTCGATAACTTTACTAATTGCACAATGGAGCAAGCTTTGCAAACTAATCTCTGTGGAAGTGTGGACCTCGGGCCGTGGTACAGTAGGATGTTGTTGAACTTGATTGCCATCAGCAATCCACATGAGTGGTGTTTGGGCGATTTCGTCTTTTACCTTCCATTGAATTCCACCGACGGCGACGGAGTTACTAGCAATATTACCACGGAGACTACTACCATGTCAAACATGTCTAACGTCACTTTGATGGGAGCGGAAAAGGGAGCTGAAGCCAGCAGCCACAATGAAACTGTCTCGCAGTCATTGGTTTCTACCGAAGCAATGGTTACGCAATCTGAAGCAGCTTCTAAGAGTGGCAGTCAGCGTCGTCAGTTACCGTTTACTCTTTTCCCTTCCTCTAGTTTTAACGGTGCATAGTGAACATGTGAATTATTAATGGATTTGTAGCGGAGGTAGCCCTGGAGCTGTTATAGTATTAATTCCCAAAGTTTTGGTGATTCAGGGGGCTTGGTTTCTAAACTCCACCACAATCTCCAAACTGGTGCAACAGTTCTTACCCCCCAATCTAATAGATCTACCCCTGGTAATTTAGACCTTAGGTTTAAATGACCCCTTCTAGGTTCAAATTGTCATACACACACACATTTGTTTTATTGATAATCTTACACCAACAATTCTTCAGCAAAGTTTGATCAAGCTATATATTTAAATGTTATTCCAGTATTAAAACTGCTACGTGGAATGGGGATTATGGAAAATAAAAAATGAAAAAAATAGAACAAAAAACAATTTGTGGGTCTAATAATGAAATAGCCAATAATTATTACCACATTTACTGATTCTACAAACAACATTTCGAAGTGATTTTCTCAATGTAATTAATTTTGTTTGACAGTTCAACTTCAATAGATTTTTTAAATTCTATTGAATCCATTACTTTCCTTGAGAAAATTAAAATGTGTCATCTACCCCACATTTAAAATCTGTTTGATATTCATTACTAAAATCTATTCTGTTCGGTCTATTAGGCCTGTACTGTATTCATTATTATTTTCATTGTCGTAAATTTTTAATGAATTGTATTGGGATCAATTTCACATGACGTGATATTCTCATGAAGCTCAAGTAAAAGGTGATTTGGAAAATAATTCGCAATACAATATAATACATTTTCACTCGATTAATAAGGCATTTTTTATACTCGATTTAACATGATTCATTTGTGGTGTTACTCATAGAATGCCTTCTGATCCATTTAGAACAATACTGTGGGAAGAGTTCCCACTGTTGTTGCATTTGACAGATATCTGCCTTATTCTTCTCACTAAAAAAACAATTTAACGTTATACATGTAATCACCTTTTTTCTTGGCCTACTTTGTGTGCAAGATCAAAGGATCTAGGCTATCCACTTAGTCCTGGATAGCCACACATGATGCCTATGTTCTTTTAAAATAAGAAAACAAAGAGTGGCTCCTTTGACTTTCAACACTCACTCAATGCACGCAATCTTTGTAAGCCATCCACTGGTCCACTATACTCCCAACTCTTTGCAAAGTAGGTCTAAATGCTAAAAAATATTAGGCTGAGAAAACAACCCCATTACCAAATAAATTATATAAACTGTACAGATTTGAGAATATTAACAAGGGTGGTAAACTATTATAATGTCTCTCAACAAAACCGTGTAAGGATTAATTACAGACATTTTTGGCCTGCTGGCTCTCTAAATGGAATAAGCACAGTTATGCCCTGAAACCGAGTAAACTCTCTGTTTAAGGTGCTTATATATATAGCCCATAGACTACTCGATCAAGATAAGACTTATTGAGAGTTTCATATTGATGTTTAATATGCCCATTTCTACGCTAATCTGAAAAGAAATCATGCCACGCATGCTTATACCTTTTCTTCTCTATTATTTTCAGAGGAAATACTTTTGACCCTGGTGTTTGGATATTCAATTTATCTGGCCAGTCGAAGGTGTTAGATGAAGAACCTTTACAGGGTGGAGCAGCGATCTATAGCGCTATAATGTGGCTTCAAATCCAGTGGCACAAAATGGGTACTGCCATGAGTTTGAATTTCATGAGCACCTTTCTCACAATGCTCAATCATGAGAGAAAAAAACGGACACCCCGCCAAAAAAGAACCTGAACTTTGAGATCGTTTCTCTCCTAAATGCCGTTGACGTCTAAATGTTATAGATACTTTGAAATTAATTAAATCTGGTCTGATGCAATCATTATAATAATATATATCTAGGTTTTGTGCAGATTGGGATAATATTCTGAGATTCGTTTGAGGTATAAGTTATGCACTATCATAACCATCATTTATTGATAATCTTCAACAGAGCAATATTTCTTCAGGTATTTTCTGAATAATTATGGATTTATTGGAGGGGTTGAGAATTACGAATGCGAATTACATGGTTAGTGTGTTATCATACGCCTGAGTCGGAAGCCTTGCATACCCATGTAGAACGGGGGGTGGAGGATATATAAAAAGTAGTTGTTTGGTATGGCGCAAAAAGGTGGCCTATATGGTCAGGACACAATCATGGTCATTATCCCTTCCACCGCTTCCATACTTATGTGTACATAAAGTAACGAATACGAAATTAGAAAAAAAAATTTTTTAAATATTTTTATTGGCGTTTTAGTTGATATGTTTATGAAACCCCCTTCCCCTCGCTCCCCCATCCCCTCCCTGCCCCCCCCCCCCCCCCCCCCATTGTCACACAGCCACTGCAACTAATACAATAAGTAAAATATGTACTTATTGAATAGCTTCAAATCTATCTTCCTTGAAAGGATTCTTTTGAAGAAATAAATACCCAGGTGACCTCACTGTTATGGATATGTATTGTTAGTACTTCCAGTTACCACCAGTCTATATATACCCTATACTCCACCTGGTCTCAAGATTAATAACAGCTCTAGCTTCCCTCCATTTCAAGTGTGTTTTTACCCATTAATAAGCACTATAGAACACAACTCACTTGAGTTGGGGAAAAGTAAGCTGCTTTGAGAGTGAACCGGCTATGTACCTCCAGTAAAATACCTTTTTCGGTTCTTTGGCAGTATGATTGTGGCAAGAGGCGTATTTGATAAGCATGGATTACACAATTAATACAGTTTCCAGATATGTTGTGTATGTCCTTCTCAAAGTGTTATTATTGATGATAGGAATTGTGACAGTTTTTCAGGTTTCCCGAATCAATAGCATTATATTGTTTTACATACATGTTATGTCACAATAAAAACGTTTTGCTTATTTTTCCTTGTAACTTAGTATGGCAGTTTATACTGAGTATATAGAGAGAGATTTGATCAGTTCGAGTGAGAAATGTAAGGAAATATTTGCAAAAAGATATGTATATTGATACAAAATTTACAAGTAAACAAAGTTTAGCTTCATAGTATTCTAACCTTTGCAAACCTGATAAACACAAATCTACTTTATTTCTTCCTCGATGGTTTTCCAAATGCAACAGTTCAAGTGGAGGTCGGCTTTGCCATACACTGGCCAGTTCAAGCAGGGAATGTTAGAAATATTGAAATATAAGGTGCCATCTACCTAAAATACCTGAAGGTTTTGTGAAAATATATTTGTTAATGAAACACCCGCATTTTTTTGTTTTATTATTTAAATACATTTTATTTGCACTCAGTTGTCGACGTGGCGATATTTTTAATTCAATGAGATTTTGTATGCTGGAAGAACTGACTATTTTTCATACCGAAGTATAAATCAATTATATTCCACGAGGCGTCACAATTGCATATATATCAGATATACGTCACTGAGACGGCCAAAGCGTAAAATTATAACTTCTATAGGCGTCATGCCATAATGTGCTTGGGCTATAGTTACATGCTTTGAGATAAAAGTATCGTGTCCCTTATATCATGCCAGAGCTATCTGGTGGCAGCTGAACGCAAACTAGGAGTTTATTAATAGGTCAGGCCAGTAGAATAAGTTGGGGTATAAGGGCCTGTCTCAGACACCGAATAAATAGGCTGGAAAATGGCAATTTTTGGTTGAAGGTACACACATCTCCGGTATTTATGGCGATGATAGAATATGAATATATGAACGTTCAATGGCAGTATATTCATGACTTCGCATAATAAAGTAATGTATGTATACAAGTATTGTCTATTCTTCTGCTTAGGACACTACCAAGGGAATCGAGTGTAGGCCTATATGCATTGTCGACTTTGCAATAAGGAAATAAAATAATTCAATAATACCAATACAATATGATAATAGTAGATCCATACTACAACTCAATAATTGCATGGTATCTAGGTGTTGTAACCCTTTCTAGAAGACATATTGTTGAGAGGGACAAGGCATATACAACATCAGATGAATGATCTTGATGTCGACATAAACAAATATGGAAGGGATATTCGGAAACAAATTATCCAAAATAGATTTTTGAATTTCGCAGACCCTCAGTTCTGCTCGAAACGATAATTGAAATCAACGCCAACTTATATATAACAATAATATATATGAAAATATGTAAGGCCGCTTTCTTCTCTTTTTTCAATCAATCTTAGGTGATTGGCCCACTGATGACAAGGGCCAGAAACATGGCCATTATTGGCGTCGAATCCGCTGATTCATGGTCTCTCATACTTGTATTCACGAGAGTCGAGCGAACAGCGGGGGCGATTGGTTGGAAATGATCCCTGCGATTTATCAATACGCTTGCCTTATTTGGAGCCTAGTCTAAGAGCGCGATCATAATCGTGTATTTACAGATCAATAGAACCAATGAGATGTTGTAAGTGGCAAGGGCCATGATTGCTTTGATTAAAGTTGTGATTTATTATCGTCCGCTGTAGAAGATCACCCTGTCGTCCGCAGAGTTGGCAAGCGAGAAATGTCTATGCTGCGACACCGCCAGCTGTAAAACTGTGAGGGCTAGGTATGCATGCAGCTTTCAGGGTGATTAAACCTACCTTACGCAATTAAATAGTGCGCCATTGCCATGGCCTTGGTTCCAGATATAAAGGATTCTCCTCAAGAAAATGTAAGTTGAATATTACCCCCGAAAACGTAAGAGAGGGACGAGCCATAGCAAAACTAAAATGTGTTTCTTCTACCATAAAGCCTTTTAAAATATCGATGCTTGTAGAAATATGACCAGAAATGTCCATAAAGTATTAACAAATCAAAAGTCTGTACGATACAATACATATATACGTATCGCATGAATGAATGATCTTGAGGAGCATGAGGAAGAGGGGAGGGAGAGGGGGGAATCAAAGATGGGGTTGGGGGAGAAAAACAGGTATGAGAGAAGAGGGGGAGTGTTAAAGTAACCCAGTACGTAGTAGGGCTTATTATCATTGTGTTATTGTGGCCTTGAGAATAGCTTTATTTTATTCCTTAATATCTCATCCACTAAGACATTTACAGACCTCCCAGTGACATTTCGTGCCAACCTGTGAGGATCACAAATCCTAGTATTGTGTGGTGAGCTTTGTGCCTATGGGGTCCAGGGGATTTTTGAAAAAAAATAGGAGTCAAATGGTGCAATTTCGAGGTAATTTTACTTCATAATTGACTTACAAAATGTCAGGATTTCTTGAGCCACACAGTATATAAAGTTAGAATTTTCTTTATTTTTTTTGGCAAGTGATGAGTTCCACCTGAACAACCTATTCAACCCCAAATCTCAAAGACAATTTAAACAAACCAGTCATTACGATCTGTAGGACAAACACTGCGATTTGGGGTAAACTTAGGTCCAACACATGTTCAAGATGAACATGTGTTGGACCTAAATTTACCCCAAATCGTAGTGTTTGTCCTACAGATCGTAGCATCATATTTAGACGCTGAAATTGTTGTCACTATGGCGACTGTCCTAGAACCGTGTATAATATATACACAGAGATATATACAGAGAGTTGAGGGTCAAACTATTAAGATGACAAATCATTGATATCTCCACATTATATAGGCCCTCGAGATATAGAATTGTTTGCCAGCACTGGCCAGAAACATGGGTAGTTTTAAGGATTTTGATACCTCCTAAATATGTATTTGATATGCTAAGGTTATCACCATTTGAACATTTGATTTAAAGGTCCTAACAAAACCATGGCAGAGCAAGCCAGGCGTGTTTCAACCAACTAATTGAATCTATCGAACAGTTCGAGGAAATTACAGAAAACGTCCAAACCAGTGCTGAGGGGATTTCAAAGATTAAAAAAAGACAAAGTACAGCAAGACTTATAGACATAGCCAGAATCAGCACTGGGCTGGAGGAAAGGAGAGTGATCTCAAAATCTCAGTAATCTATACTGTGTTAGGACTAATGGGATCATAAATAATGATTTAAGATAAAGTAGACATCTAATATATTAACCCTTTAAGGGCAGAGGGTCTGATAAGGGAGGTTGTCTTTTAAATTGTCCCTTATTGTGGCCGTACCAAGCATTATAAAAACGAAAAAATCTTTTTAATACTCCAAATATTAGTGAAGTTATAGTCTTTCAAAGTTGCCTGCCTGTTAAATTTTGAGCTAAACTACTTAGCCTAAGTGACTTTTTAAAAGGAGATAGATGATGTAAAAGGCAATGATGTCTAGACAGTGAAAATTAATCAGGACAATGCCACATAGTCTTTTTATCACCATTTTGCTGTAAGAAATGCGATTTGTACTGAGTAAATTGCACATGAACCTAAATTTTCTGCTCTACTTGTTATGAGTTGTAATTTAGGAATTTCATGTTTTATGTCACCATAGCAACCATTTACCAGATATACACCTTTTCAATTGAAAAAAACGGGCTGTTTGGTTGCCATGGAAACCATTCTAAAGGAACCATTTTCAAAATCCATCAACTTTTATGACCATTCATTTTATTCAACATGAAAAACTGAATGAATGGCATTTTTTCAAAAAAATAAATTTAGATTTAGTTTTTTTCCAATTTAAGAATGAATATTGCATAAATAGAGTTATAATTCTTCCAATTTAGCCACAATCTATTATGGACACCAAATTTTCTGCATCTACCAGGCACAAGAACATTTTTTTGATTATTGGTCCTTACAACATTTGGAACACATTGACATAGGAGGAAGAGGGTAAAATAGCAGGTTTTATTAAATGAATAGCATGTCTTATAGGCAATATTATGGGGAAAATGACCCAAATAATAGTGCATAAATGCACTACTCGCCCTGATAGGGTTAAGCTCTAGAAGGGTTTTTTTGTCACGCATGTTCTGGGAATCTGTGATCTCCCCATCTGTCTTTTTGGTCTGTACAGGTCTGTCGACCCTGTCTGGAGGATTATGTGGTTTGTGAAGGTATCTGGGGTGAAAATGTGATTTTGAAGCCTTTTTTAAATTGGGATCTACACACTCTATTTATAGCCTGGGAAAGCCCCTGTGAGATACTATGTCACTTTCCAGGGGGACCCAACTACATACAGGGGAGTGGGAGAGTGAAGAAGAGGGGAGGGAGAGGGGAGTGGTAGTGGAGGGGAGGGGAGGGAAAGAAGAGGGGGAGGGAAAAGAGGGGGGGAGAGGATGGGGGGAAGGGAGAGAGGGGAGTGGGAGAAAGCGAGGAGGGGGAGCATGAGGAAATGGGGAGGGAAAGGGGGGAAATCAGAGATGGGGTTGGGAGAGAAACGAGCATTAGGAAGATGGAAGGCAGAGGGGGGAATCGGAGATGGGGTTCGGAGAGAAAAACAGGTATGAGAGACAGAGAAGAGGGGGAGGAGAAAGAAAGGGAGAGAGGGGGCTAGTATAATATAAACACTAAGAAAAGCTGGCAACATTTATCATTCTAACTGTGAGGGCCATGTAAATTTGGGACTTTAAATGACCCTCTATAATATAATAATATCACCACTATTTTATTGGTTGGGAGAAACATGATTATAATTTATGGCACCTTTAACACCGTCAGATTGAGAAATAAGAATGAGCAAAAGTTACATAAGTATGTGATGTGTCATAGGAAAATGAGTCACAAGTCACGAAAGATGGATTTTGAGTTACAATTATGATAAGATGAGATCTAGGGGATTCCATAATAGATGGTAAACACAAGGACATTAATAAGTACTTCTATATTTTTAGTACATTAAACAATGTACGGAATATTTCCTAAGGGTCAATCATTAGTCACGAATTAAATGTACTCCTTAGAACAACCTCAGATATATGCATAGATATATTCAATACACAGTCTTAAAGTTTGGTACATCTATTCATATCATTAGCAGCGATAAGCACCACAAGAATGAGAACATTCCAACAAAGAAATTCTGTAAATAAAACACTTTGAAAATTATAAATTTTGAAGTTTTGATTACGAATGCTAAAAGATGTCTCCGAATTATATAGAAAATATATGTTGTTTTAAGCAATTTTTAACTTATATTGTAATTTGACTTTAAAAACCATATATGCCCAGAGGGGTCGTTTTCGACCCATGCCAGACGTTTTTTTCAACAGCATTATTATATTGATTTCAAATTAAATAAGTAATCACAATGAGATGTGTGGGAAGTATAGCCTCTCCACATTGTGTAACAAGCATTGCCATTGACAACGCACTATTTTAGGTCACGTGACCATCCCTGCTTTCTGCTTGCTGCAAAAGAATGATGTCCTAATGGTAAAGGTGTTTCAAAATTGCATTATACTAACTAATTTTAGACAAAAAATACATGGAATGAACAAACAAATATCTCAGGCATTCATTTTCACACTTAAATTAGAATTGTGAAAATTTGGTAAAGAAAGAAGGAAGCTTCTTTGAGGTTGGGTCGAAAACGACCCCTCTGGGCATATATGTAGTAAAAACCCTTCTCATTACTGACTGGCCATATAGAGTAGTCAGTTATTGCAAAAATGGCTATTTTAGTGATAATAGTGCCAAAATTTGACAGCAGTTAGAATTCACATAGGGGTTTCATTTTGGAAGGGTGCCAAATATGAATGTGGTTGCCATGGTAACCATTTATATTGCACAAATTTGGTATTTTTGTGAAATACAGCAACTGAAAGATAAATTGACTATAACTTGTTGTCTATTCATGTGACTCCTTAGCAATTTTTAGGAATGGTAAACCCTTTAGAGACCATTTACTGAAATTATATTATGAATTTGACCTTTGCCAAGGTCAAGGTCACAAGACCAATGTCAAACCTCTGAAAATGTGTTAAATTTTAGCATAACCCTCACTATACTATAATTTTCTCTTGCTGTATGGGACCAAATGAGATGGCATACCCCATAGTAAAACTTGAGGTCATGCCCTATTTACACATTAACTATATGGCCATATTGACTCATGGTTGCTATGGTAACTGTTGACAAACATTCATCAAGTCCCAACAGAATTATATCGTTTAAACTATTAAAGGGTATCACGCAAGATTATTAGACGTTATTTTTATTTTAATTTCTTCATCTACACATATTTCCGTATATATCTCCCGGTCTCAATAGAAGTTTGATGCAAATACAATGCTAAAAAAAAAACAATTTATATGAACTAAAAGGCAACGCCCCCACACTCTGGAGAATCATCCTAGGTCCATATTTGTGACGTCATGTGGGGGATAGCAAAATTTGGGGCACAGACAGAGTGGTCTCACTAATTAATAAAATATAGGGGTCACCCCCCACTGAGCCCAGCTCCAGGGTGAGACCAACAGCTGCTACTCATATATACGCTTTGAACCACTGGAGATAAGGGGGAATTTGGTCATGGGCACCATGCAGAGGTGTCACATAATTGTGGTTAGTCCCAATTAAGATAGAATTCCATGTTGAGAATGGCTTGAAAGTGGTCAGTGAATATGTAAATAACTTTTTCTTTATCCTGGAAATCATGTCTACAATTTGTTTATGAATAAGCCATTTATATGAGAGGAAGCTACACTTGTGCTTATAATACTGTAGGTATTGGAGATTAAAACATGAAGGCTTTCCTTGGGAAATGAAGGGTTTTCTATCCTAAGTGGCCTTTCAGTATATCTTTAGTACAGGACCCATGCATGACCAGATGTGCCAGTACCGCTGGTGACGTCACATATCTCTATGTTTTGCCTGGATATAGCTCCAGTGGCACCCTGCTGTGATTTTTCTCCCTCACCACTTTAATCGGCTATTTTTACAATAGAATATCAAATAAACTTTTAAGTTGTGAGAGGAAGTTAATCACATTAATAGGAACTAATAGAAAGTGGAAAGTTGCCCTAAACTTGCTTGATACCCTTTAACTCTTTACTCATTCATTTGATTTGATACCAATTTTCAGGAATGATAGAGCCCTTAGAGACAATCGATTTGAATAATATGTATTTGACCTTTGTCACGGTCAAGGTCACTAAGTCAAGGTCAAACATGTAAAAAAGTATTAAATTTTAGCATAGACCTAGTCAACCAAAGGCTTGACTTTAGGACAGAACCACTTCCAGAACCCTACCCACTGTACAACAATCTAAATTTGGGGTACCGTATTTCCTTGAATTACTGCCTCCCAGCGCTTATTAACTCAAGAAATTTATACCCGGTGGTAATTCAAGACCCTGTGGTAATTCAAATACAGAACTTAATGCATTTCAACTGCAAAAAGCATACTCCACCCCAGCGCTAATTCAAGACCCGGCGGTTATTCAAGGCCTGGCGGTATTTCAAGGAAATACAGTATTCTTAGTAGGTAAAATTACTTGAGCTTTCTGAATCTGCAGAGAAAATAGCTGAAAAGGCTGCAAATCATTTCCAAATAGACCGGGTCTATGGTAACTGATGATTTTTTTTTTGTAGTTTGGCAAAAAAATAGGTTTTTAGAGTTCCATTACTACACTTTTACCAAATATGTGACCAAACCTGGTATTATTGGTGATGCATTTATTTTGCTATTTATAGTCTCTAAGTCGATGACCTTGACCAAGGTGGATATAACCAAAAATGACCTTGCAACACAAAAACAGCAGAATTGTGGAATGCGAAAAAAAATTTATCTTAAGAAAATAAGGCAATTGAGGAAAATGATAACCTACTGCATAAAAGCAATAACTGGCATTGAGAAAAAGAACCCATGCCCAGTGTCATTAGAATGTGCAATGCTATGGTAACCAAAGCTTACTTTTCACTCTAAATTTTGTTTAAATCTGAATTACATATATAAACCTGTATCTTTTGAACTATTAAGGTCAAGGGTAAGTAATTAGAGCATGTGATAGAGTTATATCATTTCCCCCACCCCCAACACACACAGTCCTACATAAAAAATAAATAAGCCCAAATTCCGCATTTGACCTTGAAACTGAGAATGGGGGCAGGGGTCATGAACAGTGTCGTTTTCGCAGCCCTTGGTATATATATATTATATATATTTTGATAATAGGAAAATTACTATTTGATATCTGGCACAAACAGAGAGAAATCGATTTAAATATATTTTTCGAAAAGCTCAATTAATATTCACGCCTTTAGCTGTATAATATATGAGATATTTCAAACTGAATGTACACAGTAGTCTACTCTGGTCATTAATATATGCGGTCATGTGATTATATAAATCCCAGCGCGGGTCACGAGTGGTGCCTTCGAGTGGCCACATATGGCGATGAAGTTGTGAATACCCGCAGAAGCGCGCCTTCTCTCCACCATCTACTCCATCCAATCACTTCAAAAGTCTCCAGTGCCGTACGTCACAAGCAGACGACTTTTGAGGGGCTTCTATAAAAGACTACAACCAACGCCATTACGGCCTTAGAATTCAGGAGCAGAAAAAGAAAACAGGGATCACTTTGTAAAGCAGATAGACGGGGAGATAGCATCATCAAATCCATTGCTGGTATACTCACTCTGAGGTTGGGTGTGAAGACATTCAGACCAAAGTCGATCAAAAGCATAAAAGCTTTGATACCACTAGAGGTATACATGTTACTTCAAATACAAGCTAGCGTTGAGTATCTATGACTCAAATTTTGCCAACATCTACCACCAGCTCCTTCGCGGCTTGGTCGTCGGCGTCGTTTTCTCTTCTAAAATCGCTGGATGTAAGATCATTAGCTGATAGTCTCATGTGTTTTGTATATGAGTCTTTCAAGGGAACGGAAGAGGAGAACGGAAACGCCAACCTGCCATCTTTAGGCTTAGTTTAATTCACCCATAGGACCTTTTCTACTTTCAAGATTGTTTAACAGGGGGAGATACATCCTAGCTCGTCAATAATTCGTCCATATAAGGAAACATTTTCAATATTCTTACGGGTACGTATAGAAAAGTTTTATTTTATAGTTTCATTCGTTGTGATTATATTTAAATGTAGAGTACAGGTGTTCTTCTTATACCCTGCGCCAGAGCAAACGTATTCGGAGTCAACTGTTTGTAAAGCAAATTACAAACATTTTCAAACCTAGCCAAGACATAATGGGGAGACAAAATTAATGTGAGTAAGTTCCCATGAATGGAGTCATGGCCATCTCCATACAAATGCCAAATGGTTTATGTGTATCTTTCTACCATCCATTTTGTATTTTGGGAACGCTGAAACATAATGAATAGAACTTATAATTTATAACAAACACTGGAGCCTTCAGGCTGCCGTTTATTGAGCGAAATGCATGTACGGGGAAATTGTGAATTAAATTTATGAAATAGTGGGTCAAGATACATCATAGTTACAGAAAGGACCTGTATTGTAATTTTAAAAGTAGCACCTAAATAGTTAGCACCAGTTTCCTGAACATATATTGGCACAAGTTTCGGTCTTTATAATAATTCACTCCCAACTATAGTAAGAAGGACTCCGGTTGTTGGAAATCTACAATATTAAAATATGGTGTACATACCTCAAGAACCTGAATAAAATCGAATTAGGAACAAAGGATTAAATATCCTGATACATCTTTAATCTGGAAAAGGCTTGAGGAAATAGATTTACATGTCTTCTTCGAATTCATATTCGGTTTTGCCGGTATGTATACAAAAGAATGTACATAATATCGTGATCATATAACCAGTAAGTTTTAATTGTATAAGACCAAGATCTACCGTACCACCAACAACAGTCTAATATAATAATTCTTTATTGGAGATTAGAAAATGCATGCTGTCTGCGAACATAGATTCGAAAGACAAAAAGAACACTGGTATCCTGGTCTTATGGGTGATCTTCACTATAATATCACTTGTATACCTTATTTTCTGCAACAATTCTTTTCATTGTAAACAATGAACTTGAAAACCAACAAAACTGCATATAATATCTACCCAATTTCAAACACATGTAATTCAACACGACGTTTCCTAGATCCATGCTTCTATACATAAAAACAGGTGGATTTTCCTATCGGTGATGAAGGAAAGATTTATTGGTATTGTGCCACATTGATAATTTCACCAATAATTACTAAACTTACGAGTAAGCCCGTTCATATAGTGGTCAAGATCGTCTTAATGAGGGCACTTTGCAACTTCACTTATGCCAACAATGTATGCATTCTGTTAATCCTGCAGTGGGTGATCCCAAAGAAGGGTATTTGAGGATTATTGGATTGCTTTAATCTTCTTTTGTTAAGCCAAAATTCATACATTAGTGTTTATGACATGATGATGTGTTATACCAAACTCGTGCTGATGGGTAAAATCGCCCGTTTGCGTAATATCTGATTTTATGACTACGTGTACGCTCTCCTCAGAAGTCATATTAGGTCTTGGATGAATGTGCGCAAATGTCGGACTGTCATTCTGGCATATTCTAAGTAACTAACACAGTAATAACTAACACAGTGATAGAGTAGTATTACTATAATCGAAGTAAACGCTTTGAATATTGATATTTATATATACGCCTTGTGTATAGGTAGAATCTGATTTCTTAACTCCAGGACCAGAACAAAAATTATGGATTCTTCCGAGTTCAGAAAAAGGGGCAAGGATATGGTGGACTATATCGCGGATTATATGGAAAATATCCATACGCGTCGAGTGTTACCCGAGGTGCAGCCTGGCTACCTCCGCGAAATGTTGCCCAATAAAGCTCCACGCAAGGGCGAGGCATGGGAGGACATTATGAAAGATGTAGATCGTGCCATAATGCCGGGGGTAAATATAATTTATATCCTTCCATTGGCTCCAGTTCCATTCATAATTAATCAATTTGTGTTCAATTTTTGTATGACACAACGTTGTGCCCCATATGTTTAATACCGTTTTCCTAATCGTATCAGTATAATGTCCTTTTGTGAATTTATTAAATGTAATCCTAAGAAAAAAACATGTGTTTTTCCAATTACAATCGAAGTGTATATAGAATACTCGATAAACGCAAGCTAAAACATTGGTTATACACTGTGAGAGGTTATTTCACCTAGGCTGATATAACGGGTGTTTTGTTTTTATTGTGGTCAAAAATGGACCCGGTTGATCGCTTCGATAACGCAAAATATAGAAATCCTGAAACAAAATCATGCATAACTTTTGGCTACCGACCTGAAACAAAAACTGATTCCAAATCCACAGAGCGCCCAGATGATAACTTGCCACAGTTTGCCCATACTACATTATGCTTTTAATTTAAGTAGTATACGTAATCGGGGGTGAAACACGGGAAACGTATTATAAATGATACGCATGGTGATTTCCCGGTGATATATCACGGCGAATTTCGCTTCGTCCAGCAACCGTTTGTATGTGCGATGTTTCCGCTTGACCATTTTAATTAAAGGGATAAATGATGCGATTTATCTAAACAGTAACAATCGTAAATACTCCCATATTTAATGCCATACAGTCATCCCTACTTCTTACACTACTTACATTACCTTGCCTTACTATGTATGTCCATTTCCCTGTATTATCCACAAGTCCCTTGGAACCACGAATTACATACTTCTCAAAGAACCAACGGTCATTACACATATATATATTCACCATTAGTGGTATGTGATAACTGTCATTGCATCACGCTACTAATCCACTTATAACTACATTGCTGAAGCGTTATGCCGGTAGGAAACTTTGTGATTGCTACTGTTTTATGGCTTTTTATGACTGGGCCATATGGTAGCCCTCACGAATTATTTGTTAACAAGAACACATTCGATAGTTACATCTGGCGGCTTATGAAATCACAGCTAATGACATTGTCTAGTACGTGATATTATTTTGATTTAGCGTTTATTAAACATTGTTAGATGTAAAACGCGTCATGCCTTGAAAATCATCTAAAACAATTAGGTTGAAAGTACTTGAAGGTTTTGTAGTCCCTTTGAGCTTGATGATTACACAATCCAGTGTTTTGGAGAGCCGGATTGTGGCAAATCTTTGGGCCGATTAAAACCAATAATTATAAAAAATAAAAATAGCCAAGTTATTTCAGCAAACCATTTGAGATTGTCTGCATATTTGAAAGTGAGTGATTTCAGCTTTAAATTACACACATAGCCGCGCATATATGTGAATGGTATAATTTGTATGCGAACATGTAGCGGTACCCGGGACCGATATACATACTATACGTGTGTTTTTTCGAGTGCCTTCTACGTATGTAGGCCTACGGTAGGCTATATACATAATAGATTCGAACAATATACGCCCGTTAACGATTTAGCCTACTGTTTGTGTTTTAATCCGATAGAATTCGATCCTCATCAAAGCAGCTAAACAATCACAACAAAATAAAGACCCTCGAAAAATGTTCTTTCCAGATAACACATTGGCAGCACCCACGATTTCATGCCTACTTCCCGGCAGGTAACTCGTACCCGTCAATATTGGGCGACATGCTTTCCGACGCTATAGGTTGTATTGGATTTTCTTGGGTGAGTGATTTCCGTCTCCCATTTCTTATTTCTCATATCCGCGGGGCTTCACACTCCCTGACAGTCAGTTTTGTCAAAGTTATAGATGGCTTTAATCTAAACAGCAGTGAGGAGTGTAAACGAGTCGCGCCTCACTGCTCCCATATTTTATCTGCAATAGGGAGGTTAGCTTTGAGTCAGGCGTTATCGCCACAAGGGCAGTATCCACAATTGCACACAACCACTATTTCTTGGGTATTGCCTACAAAACATATGTTAAACTAATTATTCTTTAACAGAAATGAAATGCATCATATAATAACCAACTTCACTTTGGTCCGATTTCTGGTCTATGAGTATAGCCTAAGGGACTTAGTGCTAGTCTACTGGCTACTAATCACATACCACTTAGTAGTATATGAAAATGAGCAAGTGACTCAGGCATAAAGGAACATTTGGGATATCTTTGTGTCAAAAAGAACATGCAAAAACCAAGATAGTTTGTGTCTTGACAATAAAATATCCATTAGTTTAATTGAAAAAGAAATAGATATTTAAAACAAAAATATGTGGACATTTCCTATTACAATAATAGATATCCTGACCTATTTGGGACAAAACAGGCATTCTGTCGACAAGTGCGTTTGGCTGTATATACACAGCAGGCGCGCACATAAACTGGAGACAATGAAAACGAGACAATATTAGGCAGTTCTAGACAATATTGTGCTCATAATGTATTTTGTCTTTTGTCTCAAATGGATTTTAAGGCCTAACGACAACAAACTAAAGACAGCTTCTAAAGCTAAGGATTTCTTTCAACAAGTCTTAATATAAACGAATGTGGCAAGTGCGGGGAACTCTGGACAAAATATCAAAGACTTTAGCCGGGCCCACACATTAATGAACTCACAATTTGTTTGTTTAGAAAATGAAATCTTGGGAAAACAAATTAAAATTATCATATAAGCGTCACTACTGCCTTGACAGAGCAAGAGTGTCAGGACGTCCCAAAAAGTGTGCGTGTAGTGTGTCCAAATCCTCATGGAATCTATCATACTTGAAATTGATATATGGCATATAGCAGCTGAATTAAGCTTGTGGGGAGGCCTGCCATAATCCTAATGCGTAAGGTCTGGCTTCTGCGGCTCTAGGAGGAGGATTGGTGAATGTATAGAATGAGTCAATGTGGGGAGACACAGGAAGGGTAATGGAATAATTCCGGGTGAGTTGTACTAGAGAAGTTTAAGATGGAAATACAGTAATATCCTGATCATGAAAAGTTTGAAAGGTGGGGGCAGAACCCATACCATGCCGGAACACTTGTGCACAGAGAGAGGTTTAGAGGAGTTACAGGGGGAGATACAGAAGGAGAGAGAAGGTACAGGGAGATCACTTCCAACCTTAAATCATATGTGAATATGTGTGAGAGAGAGGGGGGAGGGAGGGAGACAGAGAGAGAGTGGAAATCTCCTATGTAAACCAACCTATCCTTTTCTGACACCCTTGCTGGGGAATCATTAGGGAGATTTAGCATCCACTACGCACCAACACAACGCTAACGCATCCATTAACTTTTAGTACATTACTACCGCTGTGGGGATATCTCGAGAGACACTAGGCCGAGGGCATCTGTGATGCAGGCATCTCGAGATATCCTCACAACGGTAATAATGTACTAAAAGTTAGGGGATGCGTTAGTGTTGTGTTGGTGCGTTGACGTTGCTAATTCTCCCTATTAGCCCAGCGAGGCCCAGGCATGAGCGAGCCCCAGGCTGTGCGCTCACAGAGATAGACTGAGGGACTTGGTGCTAGTCTAGTATATTATATACGATTGTATGGAAAACCACTCTTATGGGGTAACTCCACCAGATGTTTAACTGCTAGCTCTTGTGACTCTTGCCGGGCAGGACAAAGTTGGCTCTATTTTGCGCCAGTTGGGAGGTGCGGCAACAGTGTTTGTTGCAATCCCCAACTCGCCGCATGAACAATTTCAGATGTTGTTAAATTGTTTAATTTTCCCAAAAGAAAACCCCTTCTCCAAAAAAATAAGATAAATATTACCGTTCACAATATAATAAACATCTTTATCTGAGATATCCCTCTACTTCACGTGTGTATCAAACAACATACATATTTCCATTTAATTACATTAGTGCCAGAAAATATTCTTTAACAAATAATTGTAGCTAGATTTATAGACGTAATAGAAGATAGATCAAATGGACTGATCTGGGCGGCAATTAAGTACCTTTGGCTTTACTGGGAGTGAGGGACGACCAAGTGTGGTAGCTGTGTATGTAACACACACTGAACAGGGAGGAGTCCACTGTGTGGAGGGATACAGATGGAGAGCAGAGAAGGAGAAGAAGAGAGAAAAATAGTGTCAGTGTCAGTGAGTGAGACAGTACAGTGTAATTCACATTCAAGTGCGCACTGCAGGAGGAGAGGGGAGAAGGAGAGAGAGAAAAAGAGGAGTTGGGAGAGGGGATTGAGAGAAAGAAATGAAGAGAGTGTCTGTGTCAGTAAGTGACGCAGTACAGATGTGGCTTTGTAAATGAAACTGTTGAGGAATACAGAAAAATACAATAATGGACAATTCAGAGTCATTCATGAATTAATAATATTATTGATGACAACCTATGCTGGGTTATAAATTGAGGTTATCATAGCTCTGCAACTTAGTGGAGTGTATACACAGTCTCTGTATGATGAATGTGTCCAATTCTGAGTCATTTATTAATTATTGATAAGAAGAAAATTGCTGTGTCTATATCTAAGCTGGGCTTAATCAACTTCTCTACTCATATTGAAGCAGTTAAAATGCCCCTGCTACGTTTCCCCTGGAAATAATCATAGAGGAAAAGACTATGTAATTGTAAACCGGATACTGTACTTGTTTTTTTGCGACACTCTCGTCCCCCAGATTGCGGCGGTCGCAGAGTTGAGCGCCTCAAGGAGGTAGTCGGGAGTGTCGCAAGCATGATGGCATCGTAACTTTCTCATAGTGTTCATAGCGTAAATTGCATTGCCCAAATCCCTGTTTCAGACTAGTCTGGGGGACCTTTTACCTTCCTGAAAGATATGGGTTTCTGCACCAACCCTCTATCATAAAGCCCTCGTAGTTGTAAATTTACGATGGTGCTAACAAGTCTTTAAGTCACGATCATGTGTAGTAAGACAGACCCTTGAAGAGATTGAATAAAGAAAATACAAGTTTGTCTAGATTTGGGATGAGTGTATAGAATGTCGGATCATGTAAGTCAAGCCCCGCTATTTTTTTATTATCTTTTATATAAACAACTTAGCAAAACATCTAAAACAGCTACCCAACGGAATTAAGTAAACGACTAGATGAATTTTTAAATGATGAAGATGGAGTAATGAATACAACAGTTTTACAATGAACATAATGTAAGAGCTCTTAATGGCAAATTGGCTCGACAAATGGTTTCTGACATAGGATTAGCTTATATCATAGCATGTGTGGAATGTTATTAAGAAGAAGAATTTGGGTTTTAATGATTTCAATGTGTTATGTATCATCGAATTAATTCCTCTACCAGCAACGCATGAACACAACTGTATGCGATTGTGCGACTTTATAGCTACGACATGTAAATATATCAACCAATAACATGTTTGAGCAAAATCAAATGACCGCATGAATATCTGAAGCACAAACATCAATTTAAATGACAAATTACTGGTTGCTAGTGATACATCATCTTGTTTTGATGGCGCGTATAGAAAGTGGAACATACTCTGAGAAATAAATGAGTGTTATGATTAAAAAATCGGTAGACGAATGCTTCGCTCGGGATTAAGAAATGAGAAAACTATACATTCATTTGCTGTGCATAGATGGGCTGCACTCGGTCTGATCTGAAAATAGCGATATTTTGTTTTGGTGGTCAGAGAGGTTTACCTTCTTAGACCTGCATAGATCGATTCGAATGTAACATCACCCGTCTCAACCATCCATCTATGAACGTCAGGTTTATAGGGATGTGATGAATAAAGAGCGTATAGAGTAGGATGAATGTTTAGCATCAGCCATATATATATGTATACATCAATATACTTTCGCTTGGCTAACCAAATATATTCATTTTGAAATGATTGTGTCAGTAATACTGTGCTCTATGATAATTCAAATTACTCCGAAATAAAATAGTCAATAAATTAGCAAATGGATAGCTTTTCAGTGCATGGCCTATTGGCACCATGTATCTCTCTTTATTACACAGTATTCCTTGAATAAACACGCTCAAATTTTACTGATTTTCTTATCGGGAAGCCATGTACTTCTGTGGAGTTAAACACACCCTTAAGTTAAATATGTCTAAACCTTATAGCAAAAGAAGCAGTGATCAATGCTACACAATCCAAGGGCGAATAATGTAATACTAATGCAAACCCATACAGATACATGGAGGGTGGATATGTGGTAGTTATATTAATCTATCAGTCCTCCCACGCATTGATCTATATTATCAGATTATGGCAATTAAGTCTACTTACGCTACGACATATTCTTCCAGGCCGCGAGTCCTGCGTGTGCAGAACTAGAAATGGTTGCTCTGGACTGGCTTGGTAGGTAGCTTTTTTGTACTCATCAGTTCTGATGAGTGTGCATGTCACAAATTAATTAATTTTACAGGCAATAATTAATCTTGCACAGTATGTTCAGATGAAAATAATTTCCCCAAACATGTATGGTATATATGCAATAGAAATCGCTTTTTGAAACGCCGTAATAAAGTGAATTTCACTTAATAACAACTAGACGTATAGACGCCGTAATAAAGTGAATTAGGTACTTAAAAACATTGTTTCTGTCACCGTTATTGAATTGAAAAGATTATTTTGTATTTTGAAATCCGCATTACCTATGTGAACCTCGATATCACTTATATTTTAGCAAAGATGATTGGCCTACCTCCGATCTTCATGCATGAACATGGCCTCGGTGGAGGGGTCATTCAGGTAATATCAGCTTCTTGGCTAAAATGTACAATAATGCGTTGAGTAGTAAGGGGTTCAGATATGAAATTCAACCGAAATAAACCTAATAGATTCACGATTAGCGATACGGCGCACCTAGAGCATGCATATCGGCGACGCCAATAATTATGATCATTCACTTGTGGAAAAACGAGAATACGTTTTGCGTATCTGAGATGGAAATTCAGCGTATCCCCACTGAATAACTGCATGTGTCTATACGCAAGATGCATTGTATATTTGTATCCTCACTCAAACATATTATTATCTGTGTGTATCCCCATTGCAAATGTGTACCTGTATGTATCCTCAGTACAAGTGTGCGTCTACGTGTATCCCTAATGTAACTGTGTATCCGTGTCCTCATACAGTGAAGCTGTGTATCTGTGTCTGTCATCAATGCAACTGTGTATCTATGTGTATCCTCAGTGCAACTGTGTATATTCAGTGCAATTATTGTACATCTATGCGTATCCTCCGTGCAACTGTGTATCGATATGTGTGTATCCTCCGTGCAACTGTGTATAGATATCCCCAATGCAATATCCCCAATGCAATATCCCCAATGCAACTGTGTATCTGTGTGTATCCTCAGTGCAACGGTGTATCTTCAGTGAAACTTGATATCTATGTGTATCCTCCGTGCAACTGTGTATCGATATGTGTGTATCCTCCGTGCAACTGTGTATAGATATATGTGTATCCCCAATGCAACTGTGTATCTGTGTGTATCCTCAGTGTAACTGTATAGGTGTGTATCCTCGGTGCAGTGGCATATCCGTGTCTTTTACTTTAACAGCATACTTTTATAATAAAAACACTTGTTGCTACACCGTTATACTTTATAACTTTTACTATTGTGGCCCAGCATTTTTCTGAACTATCAAATTATAGGGGACATGTATTCAAGACAAAGAAAATGTCAAATACATCAACACTGCATTGAGACAAATGAGAGCGCATGTGTTCTGATAATACTTCGACTAAATTCTTTGAACAGGGATCCGCAAGTGACTGTGTTTTAGTAAGCCTCCTCGTCGCCAGGTACCGTGCGTTACAAGATTTGAAGAACAAGTTTCCCTTCATGGAAGAAGGAATCCTTCTGTCCAAACTTGTGGCGTATTGCTCAAAGATGGTGAGTTGTTTCTAATATATGAAACACGCGGATGTATTATGAATAGACAAAGAGAAATATGCAAATATAACCTACTGTGTGGTCTCCTATTTTACTTCTCTAATTTATTTTCATGTCAAAGGCCCATTCGTGTGTGGAGAAGGCGGGGTTAATTGGCCTTGTGAAGATTCGAGAGCTCGAGGTCGATAACAATTTGTCCCTTCGTGGAGAAACGCTCCAAATGGCAATTGAGGTTTGTAAGACTTAGTAGAAAAATCTATTACCTCCAATGATAACAGTTCTTGGAACACATTATAAAAACATTTGTGTTAATTTTTTAATTTATATATGAATACATCTTATGTTATATCCGGGTGTAAGAGATTACCATGACCTAAATTGGGAATTTGAAAACCGCATGAACATAATCAAAAAGTCGCACACTCTGTTCTTCCATAATTGTCTTATATCCCACAAGGTTTGAGTACTAAAGTTAATGAACTAAGATATTAATATTTATGCACGTAAACCTCTTACTATAGATATGAAAAACGCAGGTATAATAGAATAGTACCGGGTAGAAAAAGTAAGGTGTCCTCCTAGCCTGGCCGCCTAGCTGGGCAGCCACTACAGCCATAGTTGTCTTGCGCATCTATGTCCTAACTGCATAACACCAGTTAAAAAGACAGAAGATGAACTGATTTAGGTTTTAACCTAGTTTATTTTCTGTACTTTGTTTTTGTTTTATAATCCAGCGTTCAACATTATGCAAGAGTACACTATTCTCAGAAGTCGCCGAACCTTGTTCACTGTATCTTTATGTATCTTTATTTCTAATTATGTATGTATGATATTAGTGAAAAATCTAAAAAGAGCGGATCCTAAAAGTCGGTTCCACAAAAGGAAGGATCGGTGTTTTAATGCGTGTTCAAAACCTAACTCCAATCAAAGTTCTTACCTCCCTCATAGAATTGTGCCTATGGGGATTTAATGAAACCGTGTGAAAGTACACTGCATAGTAAATAATACTTAACCAATCTTGTTATTTAATACATAAAATGTTTTTTTCAGGAGGATCGCCAGAAAGGATTGATCCCGTTTTATGTGAGTATCGTAAAGTTATGGAATCAAACTAATGTGACTTTTATCAGTAATTATAAAAAATAACATTAAATTCTGTCCACAGATGAAATGTCTCAAAATTATCGTCCAACTGGGCCTTTTTTCACGGTGTCCGTTCTTTTTTCCAGGTGTGTGCAACACTGGGCACGACTGCGGTGTGCTCCTTTGACAATGTTGCTGAAATTGGTCTCGTATGTGAACGAGAGCTGGTGTGGGTTCATGTAGACGCTGCATATGCAGGATGTGCTCTCATCTGCCCGGAGTTCCAGTATCTCATCAAAGGCATTGAGGTGAATATATACGGCGTTTAAATTACTTTATCAGAATTTGATGAGAGATAGCAAGACGTGTAATAATTTAATAATTCCATTAATCAGAAGTGACATATTATCGTTATTATATATCCCTAAAGCGGGGGTGGGGGGTTATGGGGGCGCGTGTGCCGTCACTTGTGGGGTGGGGTCCAAGAAATTCTTAATCATAATGACTTAAGGATAATTATATTTAATTTGGATTTTAATTAATGACATTTGGAACGAATCATTATAGAATTTTCTATGATTATTGTATTAGTATACAAAATGAAACAATAGTTTACATCGCTATACACAAAGGTTTATACCAGAAATGCCTATACATAGATTTCACATGACGTCACCCAGTAGGCTGGGGTATCACAGTGGCTACCATGTCTGGGGTCACTGCTACGCTTGCCGTCTATGGCGAGGGTATCAAAACAAAGTTGATAAAACTCACAAGAGTAGATACTTGGGTAATTCTACACTAAAGGCAGATTATCTAACCTATCATGAAGATATTGTTGAGGAAGATGAAAATTAGTAAAGGTTAAAACAGCCAGAAAACGGTATTTTCAAGTATCGCAGCATACATAAGCATTTAACTTGACCCCAAACATGGCCAGGGCCGTGACGTCAGTGAAATCTATGTATAAAGTCCATTAATGCAGAGGATAATAATGCACACAATAAGGATAAGTCTTGACTACGACTTGTAGATATGATTCATGATGTGTATTAATTGTGAGTGGTGTAGAGTATATATAAACTAGGAGCTACTGGTAGACACAACTTCATGCTCAGCTATTTGGAAGGTAACTGCTTTTATTCAACTGATTCATGTTCAACTGATTTATGTACAGGTATGCCAATAATCAATAATGTCCATCACTGGCCATCCGCTAGCTCATGCTGACGTTGGGTTTCTGGACGATTACGTAACAATAAGTATCCACATGTATAACGAAAATAAGACAGATGTACAAAGATAATAAGTATACATAATATCTATTTGGGACAAACAAATGAATAAACTGGAAGTATAGGATAATATGTAGACGATTAAACATCGATATCAATGATGAACTTTTGCATTACTGTTGGTATTGGGAGTGTTCCAGCGTCCTTACAAATATCCTGAGTGTGTTGTCGGCGAATGTTCAGTCTGCAAATCTCCTGAAGGGACCTTGGCCTACTTATGACACTCTTGAGCCAATTCATAAAGTTTAAATTATGTCTCAGGGAGGCAGAAATTCCAAAGCCGTTTCCATTGTCCACGTCTATTACTTTGGATGTTGCGCATCGGAAGTTGTAACCAGCCTTGTACAGAGACATGATTATTTCTGGGCTGACTCCCTTTTTAAGTGCAGCATCTAACTTGGTTTCACGTGTGTCCGTTGTCTCTATGTACCTTGCATTGAATGATAATAATATCTTCAGAGCAGGAAGGTTATTTGTCATTACAGCATAGTCAATGGGGGTGGTCGGCATGCCATCAAGGGCAACGAGATCTATATCGATGTTTTTAAAGGAGGACAGTACAAATGAAAGAGGGGCATCATCTCCATTTAGAACCAGCCAATGGATTATCCCTCGGCCAAATTTGTCTTTAGCTGTTACATCAGCCCCAGCAAAAAGTAATACAGACATGACTTGGTAAGACCTGTTACCAGCCACACAGTGCAGCAGAGGGGTGCAGCCCAAGGTTGCATTCGGGTCACTCCGAGCCTCCAAATTTGCGCCTGCGTATAACAAAAGCCTTACGATTTCGCAATCGTTCATTTCGACTGCAAGATGAAGTGCACTGTACCCGAATGCACCCGGTGTCTCTTGTTTGACGTTGACATCACATCCAATTTGTATGAGCTGTTTTATGACGCTACACCTTCCAAGTTTAAAAGCCATATGTAATGGAGGGACATCGGTGGTACTTTTAATGTTAGCATCTATCCCAGCTCTTAGTAACATGCTTACATATTCGCTACTCAAACTTGGATGCTTGATTGCAAAACAAAGCGCACTTTCATTGAAAGTTGTTGTCTTATTGACATCTATATTCGGTGAATCCAGAAGCAGGCGAACATTCTCCACGCTATTGCGAGAGAGGGCAATCATGATGGGTGTGACGTAGTTCATTCGACATTCCCTCACTTGACAAACCGGAACTGTAGTGTTCACGTCACAGGTAGTAGTGAGTAGGTACCTGACGCATTCCTCCTTTTCTGAATGGACCGCTCTTGAAAGGGCAGTTCCAACAGGTGCTGCGTATTGATTAGGGTCTAGTCCCTTTTCTTCAACAAGATATCGGAGAACTTTGACACTGCCTTCTCTGGCAGCATAATGTAGGAGAGGATACTGCCGCCTGCCTGTCTTGGACAGCCAACTGCCAACTGTTAGTTGCTCTGTTGGTATCCTCAGTTTGGAAAGGTGTGCGAGAACTTCTTTTAGATCGTCCCTTGCCACGGCGGCCGTCAGTCTGTTTATTATAGCCTCCATGTGTGCGTCTGAAACAAAACTTATATATGGTTAATGTCCAATACATATACAACCCTGTTTTGTACTAAGGGGAAACTGCAAAGTAAACCAAGAAAAATACGAGTCTGACCACAGTGCGCCCATATATAGAGACCACCATAGTGCACACAGTATCCATACTCCAAGACTGAGGAATTCTCTATATACCCTCAAATTACGAACATGTGACAATCGTCTTCTTTTACCAGATCCGTAAAGAAATACTATTGATAATGTGTACCCATCAATGGTTCATTTAATTTTCAGCTTACACCAAGTCAAATAGAAATCATGATTTTGAGTGTAAAGAGCGTTTGATCTATTAAGTAAGGAATGTGTTTAAGATGTCACATTTATGCAATTAAAATAGCAAATATATTCAAAGAAATGCTATTATTCCACAAGAACACATATAACTGTCAGTGGAAAAAGTGGATCAACTAGATTTTAGAACATAGTCAATGAGACACTGTTTCCCAGTTAGGTTTCGTTATTATTAGAAAGCTAAAATTGTATTGATTAGTTTGCTTACCTCCTTCCGACGTTTCCCTTTTTCTTTTAGATCCTCTATTTAAATTTGATCCGTCGCCAAATGCCTTCAGCAGATTAATGAGGGAATCCTTGTGCTCCCCACTCTCTATCTATCTCAATGATGGCAAGTGTCTTTAGTATAGGGGACACCTTACTAGCCCTTACTGCCTATTGGTTAATCCGGGTGTGAAATCTTGATGCAATCGGCATGCGTTTCGGTTACAATGCGGGTTTATCAACCTCTTTGATATGTCTGGACTAATGACTGAAACTCCTCCAATCCGCCTCCGTTTTAATGGATAAATTGAGCTGTCAGACGCCAGTTCTGACAATTCACCTTGGCGCGAATGCAATCTTGCGAAAGGCGTCTAAGGGCGAGGGGCGAACACAGACGCGTGTTTGCAGTGACAAAGGCGCGATAGCTATTTGCCGCATATTGTACTGACGCGAAGACACATACACCCGTCATCGTGTCACAAATCATTGGATGTGTATTCTATTGATGCCTCGATATCAATCATTTATATAAGTTAAAATATTTCGGGACTTGTGTTTGTTTATTGTCTGGAAGGTCACACAACTGTCTTTATTATAGATTATTGCTGTTGCGACCATATGAAAAGACATTTCTGAATGCGAATATCACTAGGACCCTAGGCAAGCAAAATATGTAATGCTATTTAATGAGGTACCGGGGTGCGGAGGGTGAAACGACAAAAGTCGTATCCCGCAACCTACACAGAGGATCCCTGACATAACTATGATAATAGCATGCTAGATAAACTTTATCGATGTTTCCCACTGTTACACATGTTACCACTGTTAAGTATGACAATATCTATGTATGAATATGGCAGTAATAGGCTGGTTTAGTTCACAAAGTTAATGTTATTTGAGGCATTTCCAACGTGCAGTTTGACCCATTAGTACATCCTCACCTACGCTACTGGAAATTGAGGATAAAAATGTTTTCAATCAAATTGCAAAAACCGATTGGTAGTAATAAAGCAGATTTACTCCCCCGCAAAATCTCTAATGTTGAAAAGTGCACACAATCGCTTCAGAAGGACCGGGAGTCAAGTTTTTATTTAGAACCCATATTGTAAAAGGGTTCAGGGTACGCCTGAATAACAACTCTACACAACAACATTCAGGGAGATGAGCAACCCACGGGTTTCGCGGATTGAGGATCGAATTATGCCATTTGAAACACCTGGATGGTGGTAGATGATAATCGCATAACAACCTCATTATTTTCAAGGATGCTAAAAATGGCAAATAAGAAGATTATGCGCTTACTAGATTTGGTGCCAACAAATAAGATAATCTATAACTATCAACTTTTACGACTAGATATAGAATGGTTACGTAACCTTGCTGGTAAAGCGCATGCACGTTTACATGGGATAGCATTTGCATCATTTATGTAGTTCTCGTAGGTCTTGTTTTACATAATGAGGTTTATGCTAACGGAGGAAAGGGCGTCACATTATTAGTGAACGCATTAAGTCAGTCGGAATTATAAAGAAACAATTTGCATGAAGATATAATCACAGTGACAGCTTTGCCTCCTTTTCTTTTTATTGAATTAATTTTGATTTAATATTCTATATTTCAAGCACGTCAATTCCTTCAGTTTCAACCCAAACAAATGGATGCTCGTGAATTTCGACTGTTCAACTTTCTGGTATGTTTAAATTGTTTAGATTATGTTATAGATATTAGTTAATCTAAAATATTTCCAATACATGAGTATACATATATGTACAGTGTTCAAATATACATCTTATGGTTGTTCAGGCTTAAATTATCACTCGGAAGCACGGTTGTGAATGCCGCGTTCTTAAATTCATGTGGCACATTGATTATATACCAAATGTATGTATACTGTTAAAATAACATTCAGGGAATAAACTTTTTCGCAGGGAGAAAGCTTAGCAAGCTAAAACATGTTAGCTAACCCCTGGTCGCTCACCAGTGCTAATCCTTAGCTTTTATACATGTAGCGAAAATGCTAACTTAGTTAATCAGTAAAGTTCTCATTTAATTTATATATTTATTGCTGAATAAAGTCATTTAAAAATATCCTTTTTACAATACACATAACTATATTTCAAAATCTATCAGCCAATGTATAAATAATTTCTGCAGGGTACGGGATAAAAAGATTTTACGCGAGGCATTGACTGTGGACCCGCTCTATCTACAGCACAGCCAGTCTGGTACGTACATAACCCGATTATATATTCAAGCATACGAGTATTAAACATAATTATATTAAACATAATATGATATATTAAACACCAGTTTTCTGGTGGTAATGGGCTTCATTTCTTTATTTTGAAACTAACGATAAAACATACGTAATAATGCATTCCCCGCCTCCAGAGGAATCGCGCCATATATATGCTTTGATGTATACAACAAATACCAATTTTACAAGCCCAAAACTACAAAATTGTATTCAGTGCCTTGAGCCTTGTAATACAGGTATATTAAATCGATTCCGCCTTCCTATTGGCTAACAATTTTTGTCGTCAGTCCACAATAGTGGAAAGCCAACTTTTTTCATGTCAGGCTGTGATAGACCTACCTTGCACCTGTAGGGCTATATAGACTATTGCCTACCAACCTGACCGCTTGAACCCATAGCTTTGTTAAAACTTACTGGCTCGTGCATGGATCCGTAAAATGATTTCAGAAGTAAGTGGATTCAACTGCATAGTATAGAACCATTATTATAGTTACTTATATTATTACAGAGGGGTGAAAAATAAGCCTAAAATATGCAAAAATATTTTAAAATAAGCCTGCGCTTGACGATGACAAAATAGAAATGACAATATAAATAGTAAATGGAGTTTTAATTTTATTTTTTATTTGCCTCCATTTCATTCAATATTAATTTTGTAGAAAAGGTCATAGAAATTAATAGCAACTGACATTAGATAATTAATATCAAGATGGTATCTGGGTTTAATTATGAATGAAAATTCAGGGGTATATGACACAATGAGGTATAACATATTATCACCCAATTAGGATTAATTGCTCTGCCAATGAAATATCAATTTACATAAAACTGATTGTGACATAATAATTAAAGTTATATGATAATAGGTAATAGGCAGAAGCATGATGTAAGATTACATAAAGGAAGACATGAATATTGAGGTGATATATTGGATTTGTCACCTGTACCAGGATAAGGTACCATCCAAATTGATTGCATAATGTTGCATGATAGTGCATAATCTTATGTAATTGATTACGCAATAAAATTTAAAAGTTGACATGGACTGTGAGTATTAGTTCAGTCACTGTACTGCGTAACCTTGCGTAATAGTTATGCAATGAAAAAATAATTAATTATCAAAATTGTGAAAAGTACAGTGGCCAGTGCCATGCAATATTATGTAATTAAAAATTATGAAAATTGAAATTGCAATCACATATCACCAGTGGCTTAATTACCATGTAAAATTAAATTAAATAAGTACGAGTAAAACTAAAACCTTGGAGGTTAAAAATGTTTTAAAATACTCGTAAAAGTTTAAAGGTTATGTAAAGTTACACCATATTACGTAAGAACTAAAATATAAAATCTGCACGAAGTCGTTTTAAAAGGTGCAGATGATGCCAAATGACGTGCGTCCATACATCCCGTTGCGTCAAGATGTAAGTAATTGGCGAGTAGTAAGAGATAACATTGATTATGGGAGTTAAGTGAAAAGGCCCTGGTCACCAAAGTCGCAACGCTGCCGTAGCGGCGCGCGCGGGCAGATATGCTACTGGATGACCTAGATTTGCACTCGGGAAGAAGTATGATGGCTGCCGAGGTTAGTGCAGTCGAAAAATCTAAAACCTCGGAGCTAGCCTTCTGCTTTGTTCAAGTATAGGAATAAAATATATTTAGTGTTTTTGATAGGTTTTGGAATTTAGAGGGTATGGGAACAGGCCTAAGATCAACCATCACCCGGGATCACCGTCATCTGCACTGAGTAGCATAGAGAAATGAACCTATCTCGCGGGTATTTTCCAGGGAGAGTATCGAAGCCAAATATTTCCAGACAAAATCAGCCGTGTAATTTAATCCGCATATCTAATTCCCGTAAAATATATGTATACTAATAAAGACATATTGACCCAACACTCGAAAATATTGGGCAATATGTATATACGGTACGGGATTTAGCTTAAATACAACCAATAACTCGATTGGTGGAAACAGTGGTTCATACATGTATTTATATATATGAGTGCCCTTCTTTTCATAACCGCATCGAATTGCCCTTTTTCTTTTCAGAAAAGTCTGAAGATTTTCGGGTAAGAAATACTTTACAGCCATTTTAGCTGCCATGCTGATTTATCCCCTCCTAGCCGGTTAAATCCCCAAACACAGCCACTGCTCATCTACTAGTCAGGGCTGGAACGCGAACCTATATTTCACAAACACCTTCTAAACCACAGTGCAATGGAATTTTCTAGCCATCTAGAAGTTGTTAGTGTTTAATGTCTATTATTATATATCTAGTCGTTATTCAAAGATCATAAAGATTGATACAGATCTTCCTTGCAGCTAACATCATGATGTTAGCTGCAAGGAAGATCTGTATTAATCTTCAATAGTTCACATCTATATATGCAGACATATAATACAAGATGGATTTTATTTTTTAGCACTGGGGGATACCCCTCAGCCGCAGGTTCCGCGCCCTCAAACTTTGGTTTGTCATCAGGTCTTACGGTGTCGAGGGTCTACAGAAGTACATCAGGGAGGTATGTACATTAATATATTAATAAGTTTTTAAGTGCATTGCCTCGTGTTAAAGGAAGAACCTCTCGACCCATGTTAACGGCCAGAATTGCTGATGCATGAGTGGCACTTTTCCCTTGATTGAAATTAATCCTCCACAATCCAACGTATGGAAATTATATTCTTTTAAATCATGTTATTAATTGGGATTAACATGTTTGATTAAAATTAACAGCATGTCAGGTTGGCGAAAGTCATGGAGCAGAAGGTGCTGAGTGATCCCAGGTTTGAAGTCGTCGGTAAAGTTAAGATGGGACTGATATGTTTTAGACTTCGGGTAAGTTTCGAGAATAGTTTATGTCTTATAACACATTCGTAATATCGCATGGCATGTAGATATATTTGTGTGCGTAATTATGTTAATGTATGTTTGATATAAAATGGAATGTACAAGAGTGTACATGTATGCATATACCTATATTATAAGTATGCCAGTATGTTGTTGTTGGAACTCTTATCTATCGAGATGATACAATCGGCGGGTCTAACTCCCAACATAGGGAGGATTTCAAGCCCGGCCGGACAGAATTTTCGTTTGCGAGTAAGGGTAACAATAATGCATACATCAATGTACATGTACGTATTAGATAGAAGACATTACATGCTTATGTGTGTATGTATAATGTATTAATGTATATGCCTGTATGGGCAATTTGGACGATTTGTTGTTTGTCCCCCTGCGCGTTTGGACGTTTAACATTAAGTTTACAATCCTGCCATTCCCTCCTCTCCCCGGTTAGTCTAGCTACTACTCATTTCGCTGACTTAGGGCCGCCAATTTAGGCTTAGGGTTAGGGTTGGTGGGTTAGGGTTATGTCTGGAATCAAACCTAGGTAAACTGATTTACGGTAAAGGCAGAAACGGGGGTGGATGGATTATAAAGTTGCTCCCAATAAATTAGATTTGCCAAATGTTCCCGCAATTTTTTCACCTCCATTAATATTGCTATACGCATGAAGGTTCCGCATATGTAAGGGTATACATGCATATGTGCACGTATACATGTTAGTTAGTTGATTCTTGTATTCTTTTAATTCGTTTTTATTGGCAGAAGTACATTATCCCGGTATCGCATGCATGCGTATGTAACGGATTTTTAATTTGATGTATGTGTGCATGTGGGAGATAACATACATTGCCTGCATATATGTTCTTGCGACACATGTCACCTCGAAAGGAATTTCCAGTGACAAAGCTATTGAGTAGCGATATTAAAATATTATGCGATGTTATATAATTCATAGATAAGAATTGTCATTTTACGTATCCTTTCGATTAATTGATTTAGCCAATGTCAACTTTAATTAAAACATTGTTATAATAAAATTGAATTGTATCAATTACAGAGCGGTAATTATCGCACCCAGACGCTACTGCGAGCTATAAACATGTCTGGTAAGATTCACATGGTGCCCGCCCTAGTCCACGACAAATACATCATCCGCTTTGCTGTCTGTGCCCAGAACGCAAACGATGATGATATAAGTTACGCATGGAATGTCGTCTCAGAGATGGCCACAGAAGTTATTGAGGCTTGCGACAGCAACAGGGCCAGTGAAGAAGCTGTGGAAAGAATGGCTTCTATTGATATTGCAGACGACGAGAGTCCTATTACAAATGGGGTTCATCTCGACCCTGTGGCCGAGATGACTCAGGAAGAGAAAGGCGAAAGCGATTTAGCGGAAGAAGACGAAGTATTTCTATATGATGATAACATCCCATCTATCCCCACACTTCCCACCAGGTATGAAGTTACAAGAACATCTGCCGTCAATCCACACAAGCGTAGGAATCTTCTCCTGCGTATGATTTCCGATCCTAAGTGTTACAACCCTAGGGTTCTAAGGTCACTCTCTCAAGATGGCAAACAGGAGGCGGGCAAGCAGCGCATGAGCGAGTCGCAAAGCAACAGGCCGCAGGGTAGTCGCGGGAGCAGCGGTGATTGCGACGGCGACAATAATGATTACGTCATGTAAGGACCATTGGTCTTTAGAACAAACCACTAAAATCCCTTTATGTCTAATTATTCATGCTTATACCATTTAGATATTATAGAGAATCTTATATAAAACAGTCCGACGAGACATTTACGAGAATATAATATATTGACCCTGGGTTAAATTGATTATGGGGAGTAGAACCGCGCCCCATTATTTTAGAGACATCCCCCTGATATTAAACCAACACCGGCTTAAACATGGTCAAGCAGACTGTTATCACAGAACTAGATCTGTGCTCAAATTCACCTCAGAATGCTATCATCTAAAACATTACTTTCCATCAATACAAACAAAACATTCATTAGTTAGTATTGATTCTTCTACCAAATAATATTTTTCCGCCTTTTAGAACCACTCAATTGCTATTCATCGCCTTTTCCCAGGGACTTTACTCAATATTTTGCCTTGGTAATAGATGAGAATTTAAAACGATGGAGATGCGGTTATAATTTATCGTTTCAATCAGTATATTATTCTGTCTGTATTGCATGTATTACGATATTTTATCATTCCCTATTGCAAATAATGGATCTGCATGACCGAGTTCCCAAAGGGACAGAGAGATCCTACACGTAGTTACCAAGTTCAGACCCAATACTGAGGCTTTGCTTACATCGGTATGTTATATATCGGTAGTGAATATATGATGGGCCTATGCGTCTACTCCCCATAAACTAATCCTACATGACTTAAGTTAATCTTGAGTGAGCTTTTCATGCACTACTTGTTTGAGTAAGAAAAATCTAGATTCTAAACACCAATATGTTTTTCTCGCAAAAACCTGCTGAGTACATTTTGGGAGAAAAAACAAAGAAATACATAACTTCTACTTGTGTGCATTCACATTTATGATTTGAACAATGGCCATTTAACTTACATGATGCAAACATTACCCTATTATATGTGTACTCGAATCTTTGGCCTCTCTTTGGCATATGGACCTTGGGTATGGTATCGCTAGATTTAGGAACTTAAGGTGTCTCTTTTTTTCTCGTGTTCCTTATAGTAATTGAAGCTATGAGATATCCTAATAATAAGACTGTCTTATTGATACGTATAAGCTCATCCCCAGATGATAATCGTAGAACAGCTATAAATACTGTAATTCTGTCCATTAATAGTGCAAACCTAAAACCTAAAATTATATTCGTCTTACTTTTAGTCATAATTCGTCATGTGAACATAGACCTTAGGCAACTGTTGTACTCCGTACATATAATAAGGACTTAATTTTTTTATTTGACATGGAAATAAGAACATACAATATAGTAAATGCACATGTATGAACTTTATGATTGTATTAAACTATTGAACAAAGACCTTCAATTCTAGGGTATATATATGAAGTCATGGTATGAGGACTTTTAAGGACAAATCAACTTGATCCAAGTTACACGAGATGGGCTGTAGCTAGAATCGAGTCCAAATGAATGTATTCACAAGTGAAGACTTCTTCGTTGAATTTGAGCAGCCTTTAAGATTGTATGTAATATGGGCAACATTTTGGGCAATTCTTCAAATACTTAATACTTTAAATCAGTTATGTTCAAAGTATATAATTATTTAGCTCGATAAATTAAGGTTTGACTGGTAAATTGTTTGTCCCTGAGTGAATCATCTATATTTATAAGTATAAATCAGCAATATATTGGGAAATGAGGACATAATTCATGTTGTTCAAGTGGAAGCTAATAATACAAAGAAATCTCCAAACATAATTAATGAGGTAAGAACCAAAGTCAGATTCAATAGTTTTCCATGCACAAATCCACAGTTCTAATAGCTATTGTGCACAGTATTTTATAGAACGAGGCATGATGTAGAACAATAGAACTAGCGTTTAATATTACTATAACGTGAACCTGTTCATCTTTACTCTAGATAATTAGGTTTAATACCAGCAAAAAGATGACAGAAATTAGATACTAGCAAGTAGAGATGGAGTGGTTGACGGATGTTTTAAAATATTGGTTTTAGTTAGACGTAGATTACACCCAGGATTACTTGTTGTCAATATTAGATTCTACGTATTCGGTGTTGGGAGTCCATATGTATATTTAAGATTGCCCCTGCCTAGTTCTATTTGGGCGATTCCATGTCCATACCATGATCTATGCGTTAACATATCTTTACAAAAGTCAAACTAAATTAGTATTTATAATCATTCAATTATGAGCCTGGTAATAAACTATCGATTCGGGGGTATTTTCAGTTTGACTCAGAATGTAAAAAATACTATTTCTTCCCCAGAAGATAAGGGTAAATTTAGAATTTTACAGGCATGAAGTTTACATGTGTGAAGTGTCCTACCAATTGTAATACTGAAAAGAAATAACAAAGGGTTTCATAATAATTACCTTTCATTTATTTAGCCCTGACACTAGTAATCGTTTCTTTCCCGCTTCGAACATTCTCATAATAAATGTTTGACTTCCATTTCAGAGGCCGTCTTGAGAAGGCTTTTGGAATACTAGTGAAAACTCGTGGACACAGTGTTGGTTGATCCGCCTCTACCTCTCTAAATTGAGTTTTAAATCACCGGTTCAGTCTCTTTTCCAGTCAATTCGCCTACTTATCGTGCAAACCGATTACATACATTAACACTAAACTCAAAATGTTGCCTAGACATTCATCTTACTTTCCACTTAATCACTATGACACGTCTCTAACTATTAAATTGAGTGTTAATACCAGTTATGCTGGCATGGTTGACATTACATAATATTGTGATACTGAAGAGTCATATTTTAGCTTTCAGATAATCATGTTGATCGGATGCTATATCACAGGTGACAATATAGGTATATTATTGTTGCTTGTATTATACTATAATAAGGCTGATGTACCTTTACTGTAGAGCATACACAATGCATCGTTAAAATCTTCCACATTTCTGTGATCAAGATTGTTGAGCAAAATTGTAACTAAGTAGTAGCATGCTGTTTAGGTAAAGCGAACGGCCTGTGGCCATTGGTAAGACTCATCAGTGCAATCGCTATAGGCAAAACTTACTAGCTTTCTGAATCAGTTGCTAAAACCTAGTAGGTTAACTAGCGACTACATGCTCTAAACCTGTAGAATAAAGTCTCACATTTGAATGCTTGTCAGATTTGTATATCTACCAGCCTCGCTCCTGGTGGGTTCAAACTGATCGAGACACATCCTAAGAACGGACGAACCCCTAAGGGCTTAGTCCGTTTTTTGGAATGTATAGATCAGTTCGGACCGGAACAGGGGACCATTTATTACACACTGGAATTATCAATATTTCTTTTTTTTAAAAAGTAGATCCAACTTGTTAAGCCGGGTGCAACCTTTCAAACTGATCATGTGTGTAAGTTCTCGCAACCTATAATTGGTGCGGAACTAAGTAGAGATATTCAGAGCTTGCATTAATGTGTGTAGTTTTCTCACAATCGATACTTAAATAACAAAATACAGTGATACCACTGGACGGAATCTCTTATTTAGTTCCGCACCCAGTATGGGTTGCGAGTAAAAAAGAACATCAGTTGCAAAGAACAAAACGAGTGATACAAATATATTTTATTTCTGGGCAATATACAAACCATTTTAGTTCCTATGTTTGGAAGTGCATGTACAGTCCATTCCATACATAGTTAACGCAATTTATATAACTCGACAGGGGGAGATGATATCGGAGAAACTTCCATCTCTGAGAATCACTGATGAGGGGCATTTCGTGTATACACACTACGAACGGCAAGGGGCAGAAAAAATTAATTCCCTTCTAAATTACATGTACGTGTACACACTAGCTTACACTGGTTTTGAAATAATGGCACCCCCTGTGGGAACAGTTTGTTTGGTGGTATTAGGCAGATTTGTTGAATATACTCTCGTGACATCTATAATGCATTATATATAGGTGAATACTAGTAAACGATTAAAAGCAAGTCAGCCAAATAGGGGGTGAAGTGCTTTTGACATTAGTAGGATATGTGCGAGGCCTAATACTATTCATTTATACATACTATCAATTTGGTTGAAGGAGCATGAATATTATTGCAACGAGTGCGATATTCGAAGTGACGATACAAACGAGTTAGTTAACTGTTTTTTATACGTGCTTTTAATAATATGAATAGAAAACATTTTTGAGTCATGAAGTTGAATTTCGGCCATAGACTTGGTAAGAAAGCACTACCACACGTAACTCAATTAGTGGCATTTGCACTGTGTATAACTCAGTCACTCTAGATAATACAAATACACTCATAATCTTCCAAAGCAAACAAATGAACATGAGGATGAACAATAATCTTTCACGTGTCCATCCAATTTCTTTTTTTTACAAGCAATATCTGCAAGGACTGGTTTCCAAAACAACGACATATATTTACAGGTCAAAAGCAATTCCATCTCGGTCCTGCTGAGAGCTAAATTTAATACGGTAGTTGAAGAGCCATATGATTATTTACACACAATTTCAGCAGGTAAAATCAGTAACATGATATGTGAAAAAGCAGAATTCAGAACAGTAATTGGTAAAGAAAGTTGCTTTAATTAATATACACAAGGAAATTATGAATGTTTGTCAATGTAACATAGTTTCTCCAAAAGATGAAGCTCTCGATAACCCGATGAAATGTAAAATATTTGGTATTTCCTTATCGGAAACATAAAGTGATGACAGGTAAGTATTATCAAATACGATGATAAAAGTGTTGAGAATGAATTCAGCAAACTCATCTTTTATAAATCATGACAGAACTCTTAAGAAAGTGACATTTTTCGGGATTGTCTTGCTTCTTAAATCAATGAACCCCAAGATTCGCCTTTTGCAACGAGTTATAAAACATATGGGTACTTTTAATATTAACCAATAAATAAAAATAGCACAATGAACATCTTTCCTGCATAATACCTACTCTATACTATGCATTTTTATACTTCAAAATGTGTCGTCTGTAACAGACTGTACAAGAATAATACAACTCTATTATAAATAACTGAGAAATAAATAAAGTAGTCATTTTGGATTTACGAAGTTCACATCTAGAAACAATTTACACCTGTAGAATACACAACTATCCTTACAGTTGTGTTGCTAGTACAACACAGACAACTATAATCAAGAGAATCAGAAACGGCAGCCATTGTTTCAGCCATCCTCCGCAACTGCAATAGAAATGAAAATTTACAATGAAAATCATCAAACAAAATTATAGATATCACTTCGTATGACTCATATTAATGTTAACTCTTGATTCAAATTCAAGTGAGTTTTAACATAAATTTTCTATGTGCAATGGCATCATTTTCGCATGGAAAATCCGTATCGATCCAGAACAGGAGATTTTCTATTTTACAAAATTTACAAAAGAATGAATGGATTTGGTATAAAATCATAATTATGCGTAAATGGGTCAAGAAAGAAATTCAAATAGACGTCCTACATTTTGTGATGGGTTTCAAGCATATCCTTACCTAACATTCTTGCCGTGCCACAGCATGAGGAAGCACAATTTTATCATATTCCAAGATGAACTGTTGTCATATCGCATTTTGTTTAAGGCACAAGCGACATGGGAGTGACAGTTATCACAAAATAAATTGTGCTGCAACGAAGGAAATTGAATACATTAGAATCTGAAATAGACTTTATTTCATATTTGGACGTATAAGATGTATTATACATATGTGGATAAATAACCAGCATCTCCAGTAGCATTTCTAGTTTAGGTTTGTTACATTCTAGGCGATTGGTCCATTATCACAAAGTTTTAAATGTAGTAACATTATTTTAACCACCTATACTCAGTTCAGACTCAATCGAGGCTTGTATAGCGAATAACTTGGATACTTATGTACAAGAAGACAACGGACACAACACCGCTTTACGTAAGTATTTATTTATTTCCATGTTGTTTGGACGACATGGTCAATGTGTAACCATCTCCATTTCAGTCCTCTGTTTCATCCACCAGTAATCAATGGAGGTAAAAGAAAACAGAGACAGGGAGGGAAGGAAGGAAGTGGATCTCCAGGCTTAAAACCCGGCTCGTATGAAACGGTTGAAATATTTTGGATTAAAACACCGTTGAGGCCTTATCGGACTCTTATCGTCCAAAAACTACTTCTGATAATGACCTCTTTAGGTTACGGTTTCCCATTCTCTTGGGCAACACGAACCACAATCCTAACAAGTCTTCCAACTGCTCCCAAGTACCCCCACCCCTATATCCGTCACTGCGGCGACGGCTACACCAATCACAATATTGCTAAGCAACTCCAACCCACCAAACTAAGCGATCTTGGACATCGGTGATTTTTGAACATTTCGACGGAATTTGGTAAATCAATTGAAAATTTGAGAGATTTAACTATTGGGTTAAACGTAATGGAATTTGGTGGAAATTTGATAATTCTCAAAAATACTGATTTCAGTAGAAATACTGAAGACTTTCATTCCTGTTCAGTTTTAGTATCACCGTATGAACAACAGTATCGTTCTATCAGCTCAATTCAAAATCAGACGTATAGGGATTACTTGAGTATACAGCAAGTCTGTTCAAGTGGAGGGACGCTGAATGAGTGATTTTAGATGTTATGCTGACACCAGCAGCAGAGCCCCCTACCCCAACCCCCAACCCCCTGACACACACAGAGTCCAAGCTCGACGAACGGCAACACTTCCGCTTTTCGCAGGAAAAGAGGCAAAAATGACTCCTATAGACCCCAAAAACCGTTGCAACCCCCATAATCGTTTTTCGCTTAGCGTCTACTGACTCCTATACTTATTGGCTTGTTCTCCTTATTTTTCCCGGTGACAAACATTTTCAGTTATTGAAATCGTCGTAGATACCATTTCTGTACACTTCAGTTTACTGCAATTTTGTAATCTATTCTCAACACTTACACAGTCTGTAATAATCCATTGGGTGTTTTAAGATAGGCATTAAATCGGCGCCATCGTTCACGGCATGTTCGACGCATTTTAGTTCCGAAACAAGCCGCTCCGGCGCTACCGTCGGCAACACTTCCGTAGTTGCATCAACTGACACCAGGGGAGCTGTTCACTGACTGAGTGAACAGCGCCTAGGCCGGGGTAGGGTCGGGGGAGGGCGGCTGGGTGGAGCGTAGTTCATCGGCAACTGTTTTTCTTTCCTAACGCAACCATAGCCAACAAAAATCATACAAATCTATCTCGCAGCGGTTATATATCTGGACGAGCACAACCGACCGCTATTCGTTACGAATAGCTTGCTATGATTATAAAGTCACGTGACCGGTTGACCCCCCCGAGAGGATAAACGTATATATACCGAGACTGTCTTCCGAAGGCCTGTTTCAGTGCTTTATTTTTTTATGGAACTTTCTAACCGATCCCAGAAGCTAGAGTCAGTCAAGGGTAGCCAAGTTCAAATGGGAACATGTGTTACTTACTGAATAATTAAAAAGTTATCGCTAACCGCAGATTCGAATCGAGAGCTCTCAGCAATGGCCGCCATATCCAAACAAAAAGAAGCCACAGCCACAGAAAGAGACACTACGACTCTAAGCCAATCAGATCCTGCGAATCGGTCACGTGACCATGGGGACAATGACGTCATATATAGCGGCAGGTCGGGGAAGCCCTCCGATCAGAAAAACAAAGCTGACATAGCCTTTTGCAGGTAGAAAATCCGGGATTATCATTTATTCCATTAAAAAGGTAACGAAATATAGATTTTTCTGCTAAAATCTTAGTGTCTGCTGGTCGTTGGGTTGGTTGAACCCATACGACCTGAGCAGACAAACTCAAAGCAAAATGTCTGCACAGCCATGAGAACGGTCGAAGCCATGCCGTAAGCAGCTAGAAATAGTTTAGTAATCGGGATTCCCCGCTGGTTTGCGAGGGCCGTTTTCGCGACGATGCTTCATTTGTACATATAAAAACAATATTAGGCGGTCAGATCTGCTGAAATAGGTCTAAAATCAACATCTTTCTAGCGCACTTTTCTGGACCACCACTATATTTACAGAGAAAGGATGCCATTAAATAATGATTAAAGTATCAGGCCTATTAAAACAGGTTCGCTGTGTTTGATTAGTTCAAGCAATAAATATATTATGACGTTCTAGTACTCATATCCAGAACAAGAGTTATAGAGTAGAAGGCTTCACCATACGAAATATAATCCAATAAGCTAAAACTCTAATTATCCGCCTCCTAAATTATCACGAAATTGTATTTATACTGAATCGCCATAAAGTATCTAATGTTAGGGTATGTGTGGGGTGACCCGACGCGCTGCCACAACTGAGGTTTTGCCTCAGAATCGAACAGACCACTCGAACTCGCTAAGCATTGTTGCTAAGTGGTAACCCCCATTGTGACATCAGCTATCAGTGTTTAGCTTTGACACACAGTACCGCAATCAGTAATCGGATGCTGAGAGGAAAATGACAGCAAATGTTTCATAATTCCCCAATATCTATTGCAATAAAATATCATTAATTATACCCACGCGCCCACAAAAGTATCTAACGTTGAAAGAGAAACAAATTTGTAATGAACCCTGAAAACAGTCTCTTCAACTGGGAATCAAACACCGGATCCCTGGTTTTCCTGCAACAATTATCTGTTTTTAACATGGAATACACAGATAACTTTACTGTAAAAGCATAGAGAAAGTATTCGATCAATATTTTCGACGATAGCCCAGATAGATTATGATTTAGGATTACATACCATCCGTCCTTTATACTTTTCTGATGCTTCATACACTGCGCGGTCCCATGTGTCCTTACCACCAGCATTGGGTACTTTCTCTGTCGGTAATTGCCAGTATCTATAAATAACATGAAGTTCATCATTATAAGTAACTTGTCATTCGCATCATGGACAGTGAGTAGAGTATATAATCTTGTTTCGCATTTAATCAAAGTTACTATACGAGCATTTATATAATTCACAAATTGAAATGAAATAAGGGACTTTGTTGAAAGCATTTCAGCATACAGACAAAATTCTCAGCATTCCATAAATGTTACAGAAATTTCATTATTTCTTCTGACAACCAACGTTTCTAGTCTATCAACTATCCCTGTTTTCCCAAAATTCTCTCCAGTATTTTTCCGTGAATTACTTTTGTATACAAGGGAGTGTGATCTTATATATATCCTACCCGTATAAACAATTTTACATAAATGATTTACAGAATCATAGTTAAAGTGACTTACTTAGTGGGATTTCCAAATGCCATGCAGTCTTCCTATGAATGAAATAAAATTGAGCGAATATAAAATATTTATACATAATGACTTCAATGGATTATGCAAACAGTGTCGGGTTCTAGTTTTGAATGATTACATAATATATAATATGACCGTAAATGTTATCAATTCTTACATGTGAAATGTGTGTTGGATCTCGAGAGAAGAACAATTTATTAGATCGATTATTTATTCTAATATACAATACAGAACTTCATGGTTTCATGATTCTAAGGAGGAATGTAGTTACGGTATTGAATTAGTTTGTTTTGTTTTTAGCGTCACAAAAAAATGGGGAGACGCCACCACGTGCCTCCTACAAATCCGCCATTACCAGGGTCATAGTGAATTAGATGCTGAACTGTAACAATAAAGGATTTTGCGTATAGACCATAAACACCAGTAGGATGACCAATGAGAAATGTCAATATTATAGACCAAGTCTCATTCTTTTTAGACCTGGGCGTCTGCCATGAGTGTGTGTATGTCGCATGCTGCATTGTGGATGGCCACAAGCAGAGTAGGGCCAAGACCATATGAGAAGCTCGCCAATTGTACAAGTGGGAAGGTGTCTACTAGTGCCCACCATCAAGGCACTAATTAGAGCAATTTTCTCTTTGCTTCATCTCTCATATGTGGGCTAATGATTCATTAATCCAGGACTGCTTTGATGAACCACACTTAATGAGTACACTGAACTAATGAACTTGATGTGGTATGAGTTTTTCTATAACACTACACCAACTGGAAACATTGCCAACCAGAACATAATATCACTACCAAAAATTGATAGGAAACTCTGCACTGGTAAATGTTTTGATCGAATATGCTGCTATTACAGAACTTCCTTTGGCTTTGTGGTCCTCGCTTTATAAGTTTATTAAACTGGGCATCAAGTAATGATCAAGCAAAGCACTTACTGATACATAGTAGGGTCCTGCAAAGTCTCTTATTACTCCCGATGTATAGGCAATACCCATATGCCCGATGAATGGGAACAACCATCTGTAAAATAGAAATGATAGACGGAAATGTTAGATACCCGTAGGCCAAATACATACGGTACCGTACCGGTACATTTAATGGTAAAAAAAACTTAAGAGTATCTTCTACTTCTTCTGTTGTTGGTGTCTCATTATTTTCTCGAAGTATTTTTTTCCCTTGATCTCTTTACTGTTTAGAATCCAAATCTGACAGGTTGACAGCATGATTAGGCCTATACCCTACGTTACCGTACTTGTGAATGTAATATCATTAGTAGGCTATATGCCAATGCGCCCTTCTCAGTAGGCCTACTCTAACTTCTAAGTCTAAGAGATTCTAAGGGAAATCTAATCAATACACATACGGTAGGCCTAGATCTATGTCAAGACAGGCCGGGAGACCGTGTTAAAACTTGAATACGAGTTGATTTATACAAATATTTGTAACACTAACAGTAACAGTAGGCCTAAGGCGGTTGCACTTTAAGCCGCATTTTACACAAAACCCACATTTTACACCACATTTTTCTATCATGTGTGTGTGTGTGGGGGGGGGGGGGGGGGTGGATTGGGGCGCAAGAAGTGTGCGTAGGGCGGAGGGGAGGGGGCATTTTTTTTTCCATGTTTTCATTTTACACTTGGGTTGTGTATTCTATTGCTACCCTCATTACTCTACCCTATAATATTATATAGTAGTAGCCTTCCCGACGACCCTCTTGTGTATTGGTAGTAGTCTGTCGATTCAATATACACTGTCTTGTCACTTCAAGTTTTTAATAGCCTACAGAGAAACATAATGGACAGTAAAATTAAGGTGTTTTTTTAGATCCGGATATCCGGATTCGTCATTCAAAGAACATATCCGCGTCGGGATCCACATCCGCAACAATTAAGGGTGCATGCAGCAGCGAGGTGGGAGGGACTCAGGGTTCACCCGGGTACCCCAATGATGTAAACATCATCGGGGTAAGCTGTAACCCCTCCCCGTATCACTTCCCACCTACGGAGCCAAAACAGTAAACATGAGCCAAAGCCTCATGGTGAAGTAGGGGAAATAATTGAAATTTGTTGAAATAACTGAGATTAAAGGAATTAAGGACTCACGTTAAGCACGGGATAGGTGTCCATACAATGCAATGTGGATATCTGATAGCCTCGTGATCCACTCTGCCTCCGTGAAGATATGATGGAATTCCAGGTGCCATCGCTTCTGTTGATGAACTCCGTCGTGGTTGTTCTAGGTTTTCGGGATCTGTCATGATAAGCTTATATTGTCGCATTGAAAAAATTCTTGGTATAGCGTTGTTTCAGTCCGCGTAATGTTGCCTTCTCCCCCAGTCAATTCTAAGATGTTACTGTTAGTAGGATATAAACGTTTACCATTTTACTGAAGCTCACACAGAGAACCGAGGACACTGTCTATTTCGCGACATCTAATTGAGGATGGCACAATCTGCTCACTAACATGCACTCCTACACAAGGATATACCGAAACTATCTAGAGACAGAAATTATTTAGAACAAGGACTATTTATCCTATCAGAAAACGATAATTCTTCTGGAGAACAATACACATAATAGAGATTACATTGGATTTTGGTTTATTTATTAATCTAATGTATACTATTTTCCATACATAATTCAAGATTATTTCGACTTATCCCGTTTTTTCTTCTGCCAGTGCCGATCAATAGTCGGGGTACAGCCTGCTCCATTACGCGGTATTTACGAGTAGATGGGAGAAGAGAAGTTGTGCGTTACATTTAGCCCTAAAAAATCTAGGAAATGATGAAAAGGAGGCATATATTGTAGCCATGGAGGATTTAGGCGATCAAATATGTCATCTACGACGTATTGGAAAAGCAGCTACGGTGGTAGGAGTGAAAGATAAATTAAGGTAAGAAGTTAAGAAGTTTCTCTCACCGGAAGCAGGATTTTGGCTTGACCTGGAATGTTGACAGGAAAAACGCCTCCAAAATATGCCTGTTTTCTACATTTTAAACGATTATTTTTTTTACTATAATCACTCAGTGGGGTAGATGTAGGTTATATCTTGTTTATTGTGGTGATTATGAATGTTTCGCTTATAAGGAATGCCAGTAAACTTGGAGTTGTCTAGTGTGTTTTGAAACAGTCAGCTGTGTGGGGTGACACCTTCCCCTATTCACCCGTGACTGGGTGCTGTCAATGATCACAAGTGATCGGTCGGTTGTTTATTGTAAATAGCCCTAGTACTGACTGTAGTAGTGGAGTCAGAGGGCGCTTCCCATGCTGCCAGCTGGTTTCTTCTGGTTCTCCATCAATGGAAATATAATCTGTAGTCTGATATTAGTGATGTATGGTATTCGTCTACCGCATTAAGCCTCCAATTAAGTTATCCACCTAAATTGTATTTCTAGGGGCTAAGGGTGTTTCTAGTGTGTTTGGGTTTTTTATTAAAGAAAAATTGTATAATATCTAGACTTATTTTTTCTGGAAATATAGTTTCTTACCATATATACTATAGGCAGTTGGACAAAAAAATCAAAATCATTGCATTATATTACGATTTGGAGGATCATAAATTTTAGCTATAACTTTTAAAATTTTATTTCTACTGTCATTAGAACCAAAATCATCCAAATAATTACAAACTAATGAATCATTGATTATAATAGGCCTTACCTATGCCTATGTTCCGCTTTTCCTGCACGTGGTTTAAGTTGTCCTTTATCAAGTTTGTTTTTTTCAATTTCCCTCCCTATTTCCCCCTTAATGAATCATGTTTGATACTTGAGGTGAACATGAGATGATATAATTACTCGTTCCTCACTAGTGATACAACTATGAGAAGAATGAGTTGATTATTGACATTTGACATTTCTTTATGGGGGATTGGGCAGTCGAAGGTAGCTCATCAACAAAGTAGCAGATCGTCATCGAACGTGGCCATTCTTTCCAATCAAATTTCTTTGATGCAACTTTAGAATCCTTAGGGTGTATGTTGGGTTCAGGATTTCTTCCAGACTGTTAAACTAGATGGCGTAATTGATTATATCGATCTACCGTTAGAAATAACCCAAGCTTCAGTGAGTGTTTTCTTTTATATTTTACGATTGCTATCATTTGCCAATATGTATAGGGTATTATAATTTAATACAAGTTAACAGTAGAACAATCAACCCGCTAGCTACACGACAAGGTCGCTAAATTGAGACTATTTAATTTGATAGAAATGAAACAATATTACATACGGTACTTGGGTTCTTCCCTGAAACCACTACCCCAACGATCTACGACCTACTTGTTCATAATAACATTATAGACGTAAACAAAAAATAATATGGGACAGTGTGGACCGACCCATATTGATAATTGTCGGCATCCATGTATACATTACAGATCTATATGCTGGTGTGTTGATAATATCATTCTTATGTATCCAATAATTGTTTACTTAAACATTTACTCTTTCACCAGGACATTACTATTCATGGCATTTTCCTTCAAAAAGTGCTCCACTAAGTTCATGTTTCACCAACCGGACTATATTTTTTTTATTAGGGGAATTTTCTCTAGTCTAGTTGGTTTTAGGAGTAATATAATTTATATTACTCCAAGGCTTTACCAACAAAGTAATTGAGTTTTTTAAATTTTCGATTTCGTAGAACGTCTACTCTTTCATAGTTCACCAGAAAGATAAACCTGCCTGGATATATAATGTATTATGCAGAAGAAACAAAATGTATAATTTTATAGCGCGACATCTTATAGGAGTTGTTCAGAGGACACTCCCCTCCACACTCCCACAGGTTTGCTTTAGAAGGCTTTTTAGGCTTTTTACTTTGCTGTTTGCATCGCAATGGCCTAGTTTTCTCTGGTTTGGTGAAGGACTTGCATCACTTGACTTCCCACGATAATTATTACTTCGGTGATCTATGTTCCAGGCCCAGGCCCTGGGATTTGAAAGGCATTCTTATTGACCTATATATCATTAACTAATACGGTAAAATGAAGAACAGGTATATAGCGTTTTTTCGTTCTTATATATCATACAACACTTATTTATACAATTTCCAACATAACCAAAAAGTGCCTTTCTGTCTCTTTATCTCTGTCTCTCTCTCCCTTCTTCTCTATCTCTATTTCCTGGGTATGATCATAAACCGCCTCCCTCTCAGCTCTCCCGCCCTTGATATAACCATATTAAATGTGTTGATAAGGGCGTAAAGCAACCAATCTCACTTACTCACTCACTCCAACATAAATACGCGGGAAATCATGAGCTTTCTCAGACAATAATAGATGTAACAGTATTAGCATATCGCTAACATGTATACATGTATAACCTTTCGCTTTAATTTCCAGGTTGAATCTTCATGCTGTTACCCGCTTTGGACGGCATTCACGCAATGATCACTTCCTCGATTCAAGCAAACTGGAGCATTTCATCTCACGTTGGCATGCAGAAATACAATGTCATAAACGTAACGGTGTTACATGTTACATCCTCAGAGACAACAGCCTCAATGGAACCTATGTTAACTCGGTTAGGGTAAGTATACTGTATACACGCCTGCTATCAGTCTTTTATATTACTGCCAATGTGTGGATCTGGTTTCTAATCTGCTCCTCAATGAAATGAAATGTTTGCTCTCGAATGTATCATTTATCTCTTTACCAAAATTTTACATTTGTGTGGCGCACAGTTTCTAATACTTAAAAGCTCCTGCTCCTCCTTATCAATGGTAAACTATTCCCCTTTCCATTTAAACCACTAATTAAATGTATTGGGATCGACTGGAAAACCCACAATAGCGGGAGTCACTTCTAACAAGATATTTGTATTCATTTGATCGAAAAGAATGGTAATCAATCTATATGTTGCTCATTTCAGGTGAAAGGGAGTTGTATTCTTAAACCCAATGACGTGGTAATATTTGGTCACACCAATGGTAAAAACATACAACCCGGGGAATACGCAAGACAGACCAACTCTGAATTCTGTTTTGTGGTAAGTATTTTTGTCTTTTAAAAAAGATAAAGAAGCATTAGAATAATAATAGTTAACCGATTTATATAAGCCCTTACTAATCGAACAAGGAACATTTTAAAGACATTTTGAGGACTTTTCCCAAAAGTACTTTCGGTCGGTTCTGCTGATGGGGTTGTGTATACCACTAGTGGCATATGCATGCAGGGTAACACACTCTAGATACACTGTCAAATTGCGTATATATATAATAAATGAATATAGATGATAGGGTAAAAGAAAGGACTCGGTAATTTGTGTTGCTGTGAATGCGACTACGCATTCTGACTAAACAGCAGCAAACCAAACCTGCTTTGAAAACTCAAACTTCTTGTTGATATTATTCAAGGACTCTCTTGTCAGCTATTCTGAAAGTACCTGTAGCCTAAGTTACACAATCAACTAATATACAGAGGATTTTAATGATTTTTTGTTTTACTAGGTCAGGGCGGGAGTAGCTTACATCGTATCTATGTTTTTAATAGTCTTGATTCAACAGCATTCTGTTTCGATTTAACGTGCCTTAAGTGTCTTAAATTCAATATGTTCACTTCTCTGTTGCTTCTAGTTTGAACTCGTTAGTCAGGAGCCTAAAGCGGTGGAAGATGTGATAACTTTAGATGATTCCATTTCCAACCCACCCACACCTGGCGGTCAACCGGAGTCAGATGGCTCACAGAGTCCAGAGATTCCCTATCCGTCCAACCTGGAAGACCAGCATCCACCGCCAAACCAGGACACGCCCACGTCAGTGGCTAGTGACAGTAGAAGTGGCATCTCTAAACGCATGGCTGATGCAACATCTGATACCATTGTGCTTAAAGATATATCAAATAGAGGGTATGTGCTCATACATAATATGTTTCTAATGTTTATATAAAATCACAAATGCATCTTTAAAATATCTACTGTAAAACTCCAGGGTCTCCGCGGGGCCTGAAAAAGCTGAAGACACCTTGAATTTGGAGAAATGAATTCAAGGCCTGCAAAATGGGCATTTTGGTCGAAGGGCCTGGAAAACCATTATATGGGCTTTGAATCTTGTTGTAATCTATTAAACGGCCTCGAGGTTCTCTTACTGTACACTTTCCCCTGGTTCGCCCCTCTCACACCTTCCGCAGATTGTAAAAGTTGAAAAGTAAAAGTTGAAAAACTGTGATTGATATAAAATGTGAATATAAAACTGGTTAAATACACCATTGGCCTAAAAAAACAAAACAATATCTACAACCCCCGGCCGTCATTAAAGTTCTGAAAAATCACTGAACTGGGCCTTGAAAAGCCTGGAATTTCTTCTGACCAAAATCACGGAGACCCTGAACTCCTGTTACCGACACCCTGGGTGAGGGACCGAAAATGAAGAGGTGTTGGATTTAGAGGGGTCACTAAATATACTGTAAACGGACTGACCCAAACACCACATAATAGCGGGGTTAAAGATGTGTCATAGTACAGCTTTTACTGTAGTGTATCAGATTAGAAAAATCATGCATACTTTGTTTTTTCCCCATTGCGGTTTCGATTAGTCTGATGTATGTTCTCTATCTTTCGTTTCAATAGTTCCCCAGGGTCCGGAATAAACTCCAATAAGCACCAAATGTCAGCATCACAAGAAGGTAATTACAAGTAAATTATTGTCTTCATGCATTTTGCTCCAGCTATCCCACCGTCTGAATAATCTTGGGTGTCCTAATCTACTGCCTTTTGTTTTGTATACTATCATTAACAAAACTATCAGAACTAAAGCTTTTACCTGACGATTAATAAAGTGTGGGTTTCTCATTTTAATTTGTAGTCTGACATCCAAATTTCACATTGCACAACTTCTTGCCCTTTCCTCACAAGCTAATAATCCAGAGTTAGTTTTCTAGTATAACGTCGTTGGCGAATCGCCACAATTCCAAACAGACGTAACAGTATTATGGATAAAATGAGTTTTTTTTAAATTTCAATAGATACAATATCAATTTGTCACCGTATTCGCTGAATATTATTGCTAACCTACTGAATTATTGAGTCATTGGCGATGGCTCTCATAATTTCATTTTGTCTTCTAACTTCTCACTATTCCCTCACTCACATCACCACCCAATCTGCACAGAAGCAGAAGTATACCAAGAAGCTATCCAACATGCTGAACGATTCGCCGAAGACAGCGATGATGATATATTTGAGTTGGACCCATTACCAGGTTTACAAGGTGAGGGTGCCGGTGCTTACTAACTCATTTAACAGTCATTAAATCATTTTCGTTTCACCCAAATCCCGTATAGCAATTAGTCACCAAAAGAGACAGAAAATTGCCACCAGTCTCTCTGTCCATCGTTCTTTTACCCCTCCCCCACGAAACCTTCAAGAAAATGGTGGCGCGGGGTTCCAGATTCCAGTAGTGTGTTTTTGTCTCTCACCCTGATATGGCCATGTGCCCTCTTTAACTTAAGGCTGGTCAATTTAGATGTCCTGTTTTCTTTTGAAATGCAGTAACTCAATAAGCCTGGTGTTCAATAAGCCATTTTTTCTCCCGTCTGATTTGATGGCCTGATTCAATCAATCTTATGAGAATCTTATCTCCACCCGCCGTGCATATCTACTGTCCTGACTCGCCCTCCGACTGCCACCCATTAAGGTAATTGTCTCACCGGGCTTTCTAGGCTGCTACAGAGTGTATATGTTAGACTTAATATAACTTTTTACAGTTCCAGGAAATGGCCACCAACACCAGGGCGTCAGTTCCTCTGCCTCAGTGGCCAAGCAACACGAGGATGACCATCGCTTAACGAGCGCCACCATGCCTGCCTCCCCCCTCCACATCACCGACAATAGCCGCCTGCCTGGGTGTATGACGAGCGATGTCGATACACCAGACTCCACCACACCAACCCCAAACATGTCATACAGAGACACACAATCCCACAGAAAGCGCTTCAACTCTAGCCCACATTCAAGCTGTCGGGGCTCTAGTCGAGCAACCAGCCAAGAATCCAGTGACAGTGATTCAGCTGACAGTGACATTGACAAATCCTTGAGGGCTAGCACGGGGAGAGGGCGGGGTAGAGGCCGAGGGAGGGGCCGAGGTCGAGGGAGGGGGCGGGGAAGGGGCAGAGGAAGAGGTGGTACAACTACAAATACATTTACAAATCCAGCTGAAGCTGTACCACAACCTAGCACAAAACGGAAAGCAAGAGGTAGGTTGTCATGGCTATTATACAATCCGCTTTAGATAATTCGCACTTTATAATTTTATTATCTATTACTTTATTTTCCAACGTTGCGCAAGTAGATGGCCCATATTCTATACATAAAGTATGGAATAAGAAATTGGAATAATTACGAGCAGAGAAAGCAATAATGCCTCGACGGCCATTCCTACTCTTTGTCTGATATTTTGTCACTAATAATCCACCTGTAGGTACGACATGACCTTTTTGACCTGAATGGGAAATATTATGTGCAGGCCTCCCAAGGAAAAACTTTTTAACCTTTTTTTTTTGTAACCTTTTTTTAAAAAAACTTAGGGCAAAAACTTTTCTTTTGTTTTTCGAAAATAACCTTTTTAATCTTTTTTTTTCGTTTCAAAAACCTCTTTTTTTTTCGAATTAGAAAATTATATGTGTCAAAGAATGTTTTTTTACATAATTTACAATAATCAGGGATGCCAGTCTTCCATGAATTAATGAATTTCCATAATGTCCATACATCCAAAAATATTCAGAATCTCCTTAACATTAACATGTTTTCTTCTCCATTAAATCTCATATTTTCATATTTATATCATAATACATATGTATTTTAGCATTGTTGAATATCTACCTAGCCCAAGTAAGGCCAGAAACAGGCAGCAAGTGCCGATGGTTTTGGTCACCCTGTCCCCGTCAGGAGTGGGGTATAGGCGGCAGGCCTTGTTCCAGTAAAGGCCAGGGTCCTCCCCGAGCTGTGTTCCATGTGTATTCTTTAATGGAAGATTAGACCGCTGGTTTGCCCTTGAGAAACCTACGGTGCACCCCTCTCCACAGCTGGGAGGTAATCCAAGTAGACCCGTTCTCCCGACTCACTGGGTCTATAGGTCATGGGTGTCATATAATGGCCCAGTGATGTTTAGATACATGTAAATACTTGATATTCATTTAGCAATTAACATTCATAATTCCATCCAAATGCACCATTTCAAGAGTGTTTTCAAAGTTTTCCGTCATATGGGCTTGGATACCCTAGTTCCATTATTTTTTCAACACCTGACTGGCATCCCTGAATAATTGTGAGTAGACTTGTGTTTTATATTTAGGCTAAACAGGCTAACTATTTTACTTCTGAGTGTTTCCGACTGGGATACTACCATAGAGGTATTCGCAGGAGTACACTTACTTAAAAACACCATTACCATAAGTGCCAACTTTTAAGATTTTTTAAAAGACCTGTTTTATTGGTCAAAATTTCACAAGAGTGATATGTTACAGTTGCCAACACAAATGGGTTACAACTCTGCTTCAATTTCATATATAATATTCAACAAAATCATTACTTCCTTTAATTAAAATTAACAGTCGCCATTGTAACAACAATTTCAGCGTCTAAATATGATGCTATGATCTGTATGACAAAAACTACGATTTGGGGAAAATTTAGGTACATGTTCAAGATGACAGGTTTGTTGGAATCGGCTGGGGATGAATCCAACAAAGTTGAATTGCATCCACAACACTCCTGTCGGTTTTCCAGGTTGGGCTATGAGTACCAGAGATCTGTTTAATCATTCCCCCTGCTTTGAAAGAACATTTATATTTCATTTAGTTATGACATCTGTTTAATCATTCCCCCTACTTTGAAAGAACATTTATATTTCATTTAGTTATGACAGTGAAAAGCATCGTGACACCCTTTTGTACTCATTCGCTAGAGCAACTCATGTGTGTATTATAACTATGTGTGTCCCCTAATATATCTTATATAAACCACCAACAGTTGAAACCGTGTACCTCTCGCTCACTGACTTGTCTATATTAACGTACGTGTTGTATGCCTTCTTGCGCTACCACAACTGAGATCGGAGGATCCCAGTAAGAACGTTCCACCTGAACTCACCTGGCAACGATTGTTGTTGCTAGGATGTGTGTGGATATCCCATTTGTGACACCATTATGTTACTATGGTTTTCTCAATATCATATAGGGTTTTAAATATTACCTTGTTAATAAAGAGATATTGGGTGTCTACTTGTCTATATTAAGCTGATTGCTTGTTTGAAGGGACCGGTAAAAACGGACCTCCTGCTAAGCGTGGCCGCCGCCCCAAGGCAGCCACTGTCACAGTTGAACCACCTTCAGGCAGCGAAGATGAGTCGTATGACTGGCATTATGACGGCGACCCGTGTGCCACGCCAAAGTGTCGCCGACCTGTCAGCGAACATGTGGACTGGGTAAGTATAAACACCCCCCCCCCCCCACCCACCCACCCCCATGTTGAACTACCTCTAAATATTTATATATTTGTCTGGATTCTATATATTTTATATGGAATTTACGATATATTTTGCTTCAAATGTGTCATATCAATCGAGGAACTAGTTAAAGTATTATGAGTATGACAGACCACTTGTTTCTATGTATGTATGAATGAATGTTTATTTCCGGAAGTGTTTACTAATATATAACTCTCATACAGTAATTTTACACCGGAAAAGGGGGCCTCTCTTCTATGGTAATCATAGCTCTTCCAGAGGGTTCCAAACAAAATGAAATGAAGTTAAATAAGATATTAGTTCTTGTAGTGTCCATTCATTAGGTTTAAGAAATAATTGTTCCTTAGTAGAAGACTTCTAGGTATCGCGCACTTGAAATTCACAAACATATAGTTGACAAAATAGACCCCACCAGTATTTTGTCATCTGTATCTCAGTTCCATCCCAGCAGAATTTCCTAAAAAAAAAACCTAGCTTATGTGATACAAAATAATTGCTAGATTTGGCCATTAGAATTCAAAATATTTCAATTTTAATAATTTTATATAATAAGTTTATTATGGTCTATTCAAGTTTCAATTGTTGGAATTGGTTTTAATAAAATATTCTTCATATCTGCTTGTCTAAGAATGGCCTCATGCCGGGTGAAGTGAATCTCTTTAAAAATATCTTGAAATGAAACATTGACTGTTTACCACTGACCTAATGGTACTGTAGATTCCAATTATGATTGTTCATGGCATCAAAAGGCACACAAAACTTCTAAGCCTAATTGATAGGGTGAGTCTTCTTAAGTCTGGGGAAATGGCTGTGTGGCTTCTAACACAGGCTAACTTGTCTGCGAATGTTGATTCATTTTGATTGACGTGTCACCTAGGGCTGGGCGGGAGAAAAAACGTCTTTACTCAGAGAGAATAGGAGACTTCACATATTCCGCAGTCAGTAACTGCGGGACCGCACTGAATCATTTTGCGCACGTGCAACTCATTTGAGTGTCACCTAAATGCAGGCGCAAATACTCCCCTTCACGGGACTTCTGGACCCCAGCACTACCCCTCACATGCCCGTCAACATCACTAGAACTGCCTGCTGCCTGTTCATGTGTCCCCATGTGTACCTGTTTTGTGTAGACACACTCTTGAAAAAACTTAGCATATTCTAAAATTCAGTGGGTCAATCCACCTGAAATCCGGCATGATTACTCTAAACATATATGATCCTATAATCCTGCCTAATCCACCCATTCCATCCGATTCTTCTCTCCCCCTTCCCCTCGCCCCTCTCCGCCTGTCCTCATCACTTTCACCTCTCCTCGTCCAGTGGTCTGACTGCGGTGCCACACAGAATGTGTGGTAATGACCTGCAAGCAATTTGTGAAATGCCCTATTTGGCTGTTAGTGACTGGGGAATAGTGGTCATATTGCGAGGTGGTCGCAATACAAAGTGGCGTTTTATAAACATCTATTACATACAACAATGTGTGTTTCAATAGAAGGTTCCACTGGATTCCACAGATTTCTCACCAGGTGAATAAGTCCTATAACGAACAGTGACACTGTGGGGTGGGGCATTAATTGCCTAAGTAAAAGCTCTCATGTGTACTTCCACCTAACGGTGGCGACGCACAATAGTTGTTAGAATCTACTAACCTTATTCTGTATGGTGATGTTGATTCATGTTTCCGCTGAACTGTATAATTAACTTGAGATCTTTGCTTAAGTTTGAGCCCCTAAGTTAATTCATTATATTTCTTGCTCCAACAGGTTCAGTGCGATGTATGTGACCAGTGGTATCATACGGTCTGTATAGGTGTAGACCTTGGCAAGATGAATCCCAACGAGGAGTTCAGCTGTGGATGTGCATAATCTTATCTTCCTTCTCCACCTGCTCCTATATGTACTTTATGGACGACACAAGCTCCAGGTAACCAACCACCAAAGCCTGATCCTCACTGCCTTCAGACACCAGCTGTCAATACCAACAATAATAATAATAACTCTTGTTACGACGACCGACTGCTACTGCGAGCTATGTCCCAATGTGTCTGAGGTCATGTATGGGAAAATCTAAGCAAGGTCTTCTATGGATATGTATGTTTTCTGTACCTCTTTCACCCCTTTTTTATATAGAAATTCAAGTCAAGTGGGTGTTAATTATTCACTTAAAAAATCTCACAGGTTAGTTTTCCTTTCTGGGAGCATGACCTGAAATAATTCAAATTGATTTCTTGAAGAAATTGTTGCCCAAGTAAATCTGATCATTGTTGCATTCAATTGAAGTTAGGTTAATTAGCATAAACTTCTGAATATCTTTAATGGGAACTTGAACATAATTCATAATAGGTGTAAATATATATTATATACATGTTGGCGATTTGCAATAAGACTTGGACATGAGACTTCTGACCATCACACTAAAAAGATTGTACTTAATTTGTACTTTCACTGGAGGGTGATTACAAAGTTATAGATCAAGGACAGACCTGTTCGGTTGATGGTCGAGTAGGTTGATATGGTTACTTAGTTACAATAAATTATTCATAAATGATCCTATCGTGAGAAGATGGTAGATACCTATGTCAAGTTATATTTGAAAGCATCATGCGGAAATTCCTAAAGCAAAATGTCAGATCAAATGTGGTGATAAGATATTCAGATATGTGCATGTGAAAGTAAAGCATGTTGCCTATTACGTCTATATATATTGCCTTTACTTGATAAGGTAAGTAACACTAGTGAGGGAATCTTCTAATATCTATTGTAATAGAAATGGTCCGCATCATAATTGTGATCATTTGTTCCCCCCACCCACCCCTCTAGTAAAGCTAGATATAAAGGAAAATACTAAAAAAAAACATATATGTATTCTACTCGTACTTACACAGACTGCAAAGTATGTTGCCGTTAACTACAATGAAGAATCCCCTAAAAGAATTCTGAACCCTCCGTTTCATTGACCAGTATCCTTGTATGTGTGGAGAAAGACTGAGCAAGAATGTGCCATTGAATGTATATATAAACACCCAGCCTGGTGAAAATCAATTTGTCTTGAGTATGTTTGGTCATTTATTTTAGGTCTATACTGATCTTGCCCAAGCTGTTTTGGGTATACCTCAAGATATTGAATCTTAAAGACGGCTCTATGGGCATCTAGAGGAGGTAGATTTGCAATACTTGCTCTCGTTAAGTACGGACATTTCCTTGGTGTATGTTGAATGTGTTGTTTAAAAAGCATCTGTTTTGAATTTTCTTACGTATTGGTAATATGCTACTTGCCGAATGTATCTATGTGAACCAGACTGTATGACTGTGTGTCTTATTGTTTTATAATTGTTAAGCATAACATTCATGTTAGTGACCGTGCTGTGTAAATGAGTGGTCATCACTTTAGTTCTCTTCTATCGCTTAGCATTTCCACGGTGCAAACAAACGCTGAGTGTACTCGTTGAACTAATTTTATACATTCAGCTATATTGACGTTACCTATGATTACTTCTGTAGAAAGAAGAGGGTTGAGTGACATTACTTTTTAACGTTTCCCTGTAGATTGTGAAACATTAGGTGGAATTGTCCTCCTTACTTGAACGTGATAACACACTTATACCAGCTTTAACCATCTACGTTGGAAATTATGAATACCTATTGATTTTGAATGCGCAACCGTGATACAAAGATTGCATGTTTATAAATTACCCAGCTTTCTGCTAATATAAAAAGACCCTCTACTACGTGCATTAATTATTTTTTTGGATTGCGGTAACAATCCTACATAAACTGGAAAACCTATCTACGTTTTCGGAGAGAAATCTGCGGACGCAAACTGTAATATAAGCATCTTGATTGAGTAACTGTGCGATAGTTGGCAGCGACTTACAACTACAAGATTTTTCATTTTCTTTTTTCTTTTTAAATATACATGGTAACATATTTCATTGATTATGAATTTTAAATTTTGGCTGGAACGGTGTTTGATCGTCATTGTTTTATTCCTTGACATACCCAAAAATGTTTTATTTACATAGGCCGCTCGGGTACATCATAACAGAGCCATTTTATGATGTGATAAATATCTGGGTTTAAATTTCTGGCAATATAAAACGAAAAAAATTAGCAATGAAGTAAGAGTAGGTGCTATAATTACCAAAATCTCGGAGTATGTCATGTTATGAATTCTTTTACAGGAAACTAATGTTCTATACCAGAATTGTCTTTTATGTATCAGGGGTAGGACAGAAACAATATTTAAATTTGACATTACAAGGTGGAGTTGAACTTAGTACTTGTTTTCGTTTTTCCCTGAAATCACGAGTCCCTGTTGTTATAGAAAATCTTAAAGTGGTCGTCACAATAACTTGTCTAATGTTGAAAAGTTAAGCAAAAAATTCCAGGTGCCCACAAAACACATAAATGCCAAGAGTTATCAAGTTACACAGTTTATTAATTTAGTAATGGGAGAACTTGGGGATTGGGGAAAAGATTTTCAATGATGTCCCAACTACTCCATGATTTTCATTACAAGTATTATTCCCAAGGTTGTCAATTTTTAAAGTGACAGTGATCGTCAATAATATGCGCTCATTTCTTTAGATTTGGATTTGTTTAGAATATCTTGTGAAAAAGTTCCCCGTCCTTTATCAAACACTTGTGATGTATTTGTGTGTTTTTTCATGCATACAGAATCTCGGTCATTGATCACAACTGATGGAGTATGAAATGCTATGACTGATTTTAAATGCATAATGTTCTTCCTCCGATAGGATAAAACGGCGAAATAAATCTTATCCAAATCTATTTCTCTGACGACTTTTTATCCTACTTACGTTTGTGTACCTGTTCAAGCATCAGTCTATGTGGATACATGGGGAAACTACTGGTTGATGAATACTTTACTCTTCTCAATTGAACCCTTGATGTTTATCAGCGACGGTTCGGGTTGTTTTTTTCATTTGTAAATTCTGTAATTTCAATGATTATGTTATAAAATGTTACAAAACCTGATATTTTGTTGATATACTTGGATGGAGATCATGCCCGAGGCAATTATTTGGATCATTGAATTGCTAGCAATGTTAGAAATGTGTCTATGCAGTCAGAACCTATTAACTACACTGTCTGTACACGGAAATCCCTTTAACTCCACTTACATGAGTGGAGGTTGATGTATATCCGTGGAAATGTGGCAAGACGGGCTCATGAGGGATGTAAGGCGAAGGTATACTAGTGTCTATGACGGTTTATTTCTAAACGTTTACAAGTATATCCTAATGATATTGATCAACAGCGTTTTAGCTGTGCATATTTTTACATGTTGGTTAGGGGCTCATTTCCACTTGGCAAGACGTCTGGTTCAAGTGGTTGTCACTGGACATCCTAAGTTTAGTGCTTCGTTCATACAGCTTGTTTTCACATTTATACAAAACTTCAATACTGTTAGAATCTTCTTGTAATTCATCTGTAAAAAATGAGGAGCTTATGAAGCCAGTGATTCCCTTTTGTTAACAAGCTATTGAAAAAGTTTGTTTTTTCACTTAAATCTGTTCTGTTTAAAGACTAGTAGTGCGTTACAACCCCATCTTCTGAATGTGTGGATATTTGTATTGTCTGTAGATGAGGAATATTCATCTGCAATTAGCTATTTTATTGTACAAATAAATGAATGTTGGCATTACACAAAATATTATTATTCCGACTTAAAGGAAATTTTAACGAATTTGCAGGGTCTCCACAGGGCCTGGAATAACCTTGAATTTGGAAAATAAATTCAAGGCTTGGAACATGGGCATTTTGCTACGTACATGCGATTTGATAAAGGTACCGGATCACGATGTCTTCAGAATTATGTCTGACTGTTCTATGGAATGGTTACTAGAAATAGTGGGACAGCATGTAAGTTTAATTATGTACATGATTAACTTATATTAACAGTCGATTAGGATTAACAACGCATAGTCAAACCTTATAGAGACTTGATCAAAATCTTTGCAAATCAAGGGGATGTATCATAGATATTTTGCACGGGTTTTTTTGTTTGTGTGTGTGGAGGATACCACCAGAGAAGTAATGCAATATTGTCATTGTTCGTGAGAAGGCTGATGTTCCCACGCCACGTTTCTTGAAAGATAATGTTCTATATATAATATATAGACATGGACCATAGAGGCCACCGATTTTCCAAGGCGTAACATTTATTGATAATGAATAGAAATGAGGAACACGTTCTAAGCTTGAACACAAAATCTTTGGTTGCATTTAATTGAAATCCTCAAAAAATAATTGGAACAAATTACATACTACATACATGTTATTTACAGACAAGACTTGTTTTCCTTCCAACATTTTCTGAACATTTTGTATCACAGTCTTCATGTTATCTTTGGGATAGAACATTTTTGTAGATTTTGTCTAAAATGGTTTAATGTTTAATGATGGCTTGATAATTGGCGGCTAGCAGTTAATCCTCATCTGACGGAATGACTTCTTCATGTCCCTGAAATTAAAATAACAAACGTTGAAATTCGTGCCATTGTGACAAATGACTGATAAAACCGACTTCAATAACTTAAAACTGCCAATATGAGTGGCAGTTCCTGATATAAAGGATTTATGTGTATGCAGCTATACATGATTATTAGAATATGGTTCTATATATGGGGAATGTTGGTAATTAAGATTTTAGTATTTCTGGTCTCTTAAATGGTTAAATGGACATGCACTCATCAGCATCCAATCATATTATACTTAGCCTTCTTCAATCCTACTCAGAGAAACCTCAGAAATATTAAACTACTTTAAGAGTTGTTTTTATATTAGTTGATATCGCGCAAATGCGGTCTAAAGAATTATTTCATAAAGATGCGCATATAATACAGAGCCTTATGAAGAAACTAGCTCGAGTAGCCTACGACTTAAATCTACGTTTACTTGGTATTTCTTAAGTTACTTGATTATGGTAGAGAATGCGTCATGGTTTTCAATATGTAAGAGTTTATAGCACGAACATAACTGAATAATAGAATAGGTATTGCATAAGACCAACGTAGAGAGCAGCTGATCGCCCATAGGGACATAAGTTAAAAAAAACTTGGAGAAAAATCAAAACTTCCTTCGCCAATCACTTACAAATAATAGTTATAAAAATGTAAGGTACACTTACAACAATGGGGGAATGGTTCGTAATGAACCATAACTAACTATTAAGCTAATGAATTTCATACATGTTTGGCGAGCGCGTTAATTATTTTTCTCCAGGCGAATTTGGTTCATTGCATCTAGTGAACAATAACGACACAAATTTGAAGCGGAGAGGAGAGACACCACACAGCTCTTAATGTGAACATTCCTTTCAACATAGCAGCGCCGCGCCTGCCCGACCCCCTATGAAAAGTATTTTCGCGTTTGGTATTTTTCGTTGAAAATTGTAATTGATTTACCGGTAAGATACTGAATGTTCATGTTTTTCTATATAACAATGTCTGCAAGGATTTGTCGTAAAGCTGTAACTAGCAGTTGTAACAAATAGGTTTTCAATACACGGTATACATTAAACTCTTTTCACATAATGCAATATGTCACAAAGAAAAAGTTAATATGTATATATACGTCTCTCTCTGCAAATGATTTTGCTACCGGTGAGGGATTCACAAGACTATTAACAAACAGATCTTTGATTTTGGTTGCGGCTTTTTTAAAAAAAGAAAAAAATAGCCATGTACCCCAAATTTTATAATTTGTTGTATAGCAAAGTATATGGGGAGCACCCAATGCCGAATATTTATCAAAAGAACGAGCAATTAAAATATCAAAGATTTCTTTTGTGAGAGGTAACCATCACCATTCATACCTTATACCTCTGATTAATGAAGCGTCATTATATTTTCAAACCAACCATCAATCTTCCTGGAATTGAATTCATAAACATGCATTTACCTCCAAAACACAAATATTTGTATGTTAAAAAAGACACGGTTGTTGCATTTACAAGTATTTCATCTCCTTGTCTCTAAACACATGTAATATGTCTCGTGAGTATTTAAGGAGAACTTTCTCTGAGGGAGAATCAACCCCAGGAATGAACCCACACCTATTTTGATTTTGTATGGAATATCCACCCACTATTTCCAGGAGATATGCCGAGAAATCTCTTAATTAGGATTATCTTATAACCATAAATTATTATCTACCTATATGATCCTATATGGTACGTAAACATACTATGCCTAATGCATCTTAACCTAACGAGTGCGTCGTAAAATACAGTGATCCCGTCGATTATATCACAGTCAAAGTTTCTCATTATGTCTATTTCAGTGGAATATACATGTAAATCCATACAATCATTTCCAGTCTCATTTGTCTGAAACTTTTATAGTAAAGAAATTAACACTAGCTAAGATTACTTGAAAAAGAAATCACTGGGCTAATTTTAGCTATTTCTTCCCAGATACCTGGTAGTATAGGTTAGGAAACCCATCCCAGAATATATTTACATCTAATGTTATTTTCATGGAATTCATTATTTCCATTATATATTTAGTGGGTAATGAAATTAAATGCGCTGTTGAACCATTACCTCCGAATATTCGGCCTCTTCCTGTATATGGTATTAAACAGAAACATTTGAAAAATAATATAATCATAGTATCATGCATGCCAATATATTTATCACGTATCATATGAGGCTTTTACTGTACCCAGAATGAAACATTATTCACCGTTAGATATGCCCTGTCAAATAAACGTATAAAATAACTCCAATTCAACGAATACACTAAAGTTTGTTTTTTAAATATGAGGTTAAGCGTGAATGGGGAAATTTTCAATCAACATTTCAGATCACCAAATAGGTAGATTAGTAAATTGGCTCAATGATAAAACTACAAATAGGGAACAATCATTTCTCCACACTTTTTTCATCATCTAAAATTGCACTAGTACCGGATAGCCATATCCCTGGAGGAGAAGAAAGTAAACATTTATTTTCCATTGCTCTATACCGCCCATTTAACTCAATAGAACATCTGCTTATTATAGGAGTATATTATATATTATCAATAATATCTAAGTGACTTGGCCTAGCAAAATGTCCAAAAATTAAGTTGAAATGGGCAGGGGGGGGGGGAGGGGGGACGCAAATCATCTGGTTACCGTAACGTAACAATAAGCTCGAAGCAATGCAAAGTAACAAACTCTTCAACTCTTATAATCAATAATCAATACCATGGAGCAAAAGTATTAAGTTAGTCGCGGTCAAATTAACCCTTGGCAAATTATTAGAAATTGCGGGTGAACGACAAGTGCAAGTTTTTTTATTGCAATATATATACAAAACTGAGCTCAATATGACACAAGCGTTTCGATCGGCGCTAAAATTCTTACTGCTCGTACATTGTCCATATGACCTTCCTGTGAGATATCATTTTTATCTCTCTTAACAAAATTAATCGAACCAAAATTCAAACGATTTAAAAACTCTTTATTACTGTGGAAACTTATAGTTAAATTATCTTTAAAATATTTTGAAAACAATCAGGGTCAAAATAAAATAAATACCAGTTCATTGTTTACCATCATTTGTAACGATGTAAAATAGGACGAGATTTAACGTGAAACAAATGAAATGAGATGTCTCTTTACTTCTCCATTTGAACTAAGTTATGTGTAAGAGCAAATACTTCACCTCTTGTTGGGCTAGCTCTTCTTTCCTCCGCGTTTCATAAATATCCTGAGCTTCAACTCGGTCGTCATCTGAATATTCTTGTTTGTCCAACCTTTCAATTCTTCGTAATGCAATCAAAACTTCTAACCTGTAGTCATCTTCCTGGGCAATAGGATTGTCTTGAAATAAACATGAATTAAGGTCAGTCGATAGACGGAGTAACTGAAGCGTTGTTATTGACGGACAAGTTAAAGTGGACGGTGCATGATATTACAACATGCAGTCAAGTTGTAAGTTCATCGTAATTAAGCATGAAAGCTTGTAAGTATGTAGATTTTAATTACTTACAAGTAGTTAGGAAGTACAGGGGGACATTATTTGTTTCGAAGGATGTAGGAATACCTGATGATTAACCCCCTACCTATTAATTTCCCACATTATTGATTTTAGGCACCACTCCTAAATGGGGGAGGGGCATAATAATGTTGTAACTTTTCAACTCTATTACTTTTCAACATTGTTGAAAAGTTACGAGATATCTATAACGTGGTTGTTGCAGTTGCAACAGCCCCGCCCCGTATGTCTTAAGGTATTAAGAGCTTGTGATTAAGGGCCTCGTAGATATATGGTGGGCAGGGTGGTCATTATTACAAGTAGTTCTCACGCGTTTCCAACGAAATTAACGCAATTCTACAACAAGTCTGTACAGATAGATTAGCCCGATGAAAGCTTTATAATTAATGGATTACATTAATATGTTGCCAAACGTTAACCGGTATCCCTACAATAATTCAAGAACCAAGGCAATTATGTACCCCACATAAACGTCCACACACACATTAGATATGTACCGGTATCACACGGATGACTATTGCACTAATTGATATATTTCCTTCCTTAGAGCAGGCAACGAGACCCTAGTCTCGTTGGAGCAGGCAATGGATCGAAACTAATAAACACAACATTACTATATTGGTTCATTCGTATTGGCTTCAAACTTCGAGGGTTATTTACATCCAGTCTTTAAGTGTATTAATTAAACAGGAATTATAGTTCTAATTAATATTCTATAATGTATCTAATCTATACATTCTATTACCGTTTTGCCGTTTTAAAGTATTTGTGACAGCTTATTCAATTAATTTCCGTTTTCAAGGGAAACGTACGTAGACAGTTTTCACTTACATTTAATGGATGGTCAAGTAGCAGTTATTGTCATGTACTGTCAATGAATTGTTATTATATAGTAGTAATAACTAAAATTAAAGTCTAATAATAGGGGCGGGTAAGAAACACAACAAACAGAACCTATCAGAAAGAAATCTCATTCCACTGGCTTCGTGTCCATCGGCCCCTTTAACTGATAGATACACCAGGCTAGTATGAGCGGAACTTGTATTACATAACACAGGCAAGTGGTGGTGACTGGCAAGCAATATGTGGCCTGTGAGGCGGGTAAACTATGATGCTTGGTGAGATAATCAGTGACTTAATCTTAATGTACAAACACCTCTTATCACAACACTGCAATAAGTGATAAGATTTCATCTTGAGAACTCCTCCCATTTGGTGTGTGATCAGATTGTTTGAGACATCTTCCCGTTATCATCCATCACTTAGCGCCCCGGAAAGCTGTCTAAACAATGTGTATCTAGAAAACGACAACGTTCTACGGTGTTTTTATTTTTCACCATTTATTAAACACTTTCTACTCATGGATCTGTGAATAGTATCTTACCATCAAACACTACAGCTCTAACGAGGGGCAGTACTTGCATCTTTTTCAGTTCCTTGACATCCGCGACGCTGTTGCTCCTAAAAAGTACCGAGTTGATTAGATATATGCACATGCATTGCTTTTATCTGATTAAATCTCGAAGATAATGGGTTTTTTTAAATTTCACATTCTGAATAAACATATCTTGCTGACAATAATATGTTCCTATATATATATATCCTACCCTAGCAACCACCACAACACAAATTCAGGCCATATTTTAACATATAGTTACAAAATATTTTCGTATATATAACCATGGCCATATATTATATATGCTCCACAATATAATATGTAAGTTATATGTGGATGGGTGGTCTAAAGTCGCTAATTCAACTTTACTTTTATTGTTACGAGGCGAAACACCTCCTGTCTTTCCTAAGAAGTACTTCAACATTTCTGGAAGGAAATCTAAAGATGAAGTTTTACCTCATATTCACATATTGTAAATTTTTCATTGTGTCTGCATAGCCGTCCAGACAGTCAATTTGGTTATCTCGAAGATGCAGAGTTGATAGGTGTTCGAGCCTCTCAAGTCCTTCTATATTTTTCAATTGATTACCAGCCTGTCGTGAAAGAGAAATATTTTCTATGGTTAGATTATCACAGAGAACGAGAAACATCTTAAATCCAAAGTTGAATAGTCAATATTTTTTTAAAGAAATACTTTGTATTGGCCTTGTACATTTAAATAATCTTTAACAATGTCTCATAATGGATAACCTAATAGTTACAGATACATTAATTGTGTTTTGTATTAGCTAAAGAGAAATTGTCCTGGCTTAACATTATGACATAACGTTCATTGGGTTTCATTCATCTTATTCTATATTTTGTCCTGTTGGAGATAGATGAAGACTATCCACTTACCAAAAAGAGATTTTTCAGGTATTCTAAATATAGTCCGTTTGTGGTTGTAAGTTTGTTGCGTCTCATTTCTAGAGTATTAAGACGCTTTAGCACACTTGGATTTAACCCACTGACCTCTGCAATATCATTGACTGAAAGTGAGGAAATATAATATCCATTTAGTAATCAATGCAAGAAAACGATGTTTTTAGCAATAACAAAGCAAATTAAAATCATTCGTAGATGGTATATCTCGAATTATAACTTGTATATATTTAGAATATTGTAGATATTGGAGAGCTATTGTTGCGTAATATGATATAACATAGATATAGTATTTCTTTGTATTTACTTAAAAACGTAATTAATTGTTAAGGCATGACACCTGCCACTAATCTGTTATTAAATGTCCACCAATCTGTTAATGACTGGTATTTCTTATATTAACGATGATCTAGTAATTATTCGGGGTGTTGCACGGGTGTTGCTCGCTTGGCAAGAAGTACTCAGGATCTTGTCGTTTTAGACTTAATTTCTGCATGTTGTTTCTAGTTCTAGTTGTTGTTGTTGTTGTTACTTTTATTTAGTCTTTAGAAAATGACTTACGTCAGTGGGTCAATCTCCCAGAGAAGGGAGGATCACAAGCCCTACTGGACACATTTAGTACAGTTTGATGGAGGTAACAATCCACCATTAGTTCAACGATCTAATGGTGGCCTCTATCTCATGATGTTCTATATAATTAAATTCATTAAGTCAGCAAGATTTCACCGCATATGTTTGTTTGAATATGGTAACATAAAGGTGGACATTTAAGTCCTGTCCATAAGCTTCCATAGTCACTTCCGTCCTGCTACTAAAGCGGCGGGGTGTCTATGAACTGACATGAGCGTAGACCAAAGTGTGTCTAACTCTATAAGACTATAAGACTATAAGACTCGATGGCCAACAACTAGGGCAACACTAGTAGCCCATATAATAATGGTATCAATTTAAGTATAAAGTATTCGGTACAGAGTGTAACTTATTGTGGATACGGAACCGATAAGGGATTGGGATAAAGTCAGGTAGCCAAGAGTAGAGGAGTAACAAAAGAGAGAATTAGTATCATATATAAAACGATGTTGCGCCGTTGCTCCCTTAAATTGCTACCATGTAACGACAATCGGCGATCCCCGAGGCGTAATTGTTCTAATAAAAAAAATCGAAAATTGGTATCATAGTAGCATAATCAGCAGTTTAGAGAGAACTCGACCTCTTTCTCTCAACTCCTTCCTACTAGTCACGTTCTATATAGAGAGCTGCTCGGCATGCCTGAGCTCTGCATTCTACATGTACACTATGCACCTATAGACTTGCCCAAGGTTCAGATCTTAGTCGTTTATATGTATCTATAGACACATTAACACCAGCTAATACTCACAGTTTAGACTGAGATGCTCCAGTTGGGGATGATTCAATCCCTCGGTAGTTTTAATACGGTTGTTATTGAAGGAGGCTACCTGGAGGTATGGCAACTCTTCAAGGGCAGCGGAAGTTAGCTTGTTGTGGTCAGCCTTTATAACAAGGAGGTGTGTGAGGGCGTTTAGGGGAGAGATATCCCGTAAGTTGTTCTTGGATACATCAATGTAACGCAGGTGTATAAATCCTGTGAGAAGACTGATATCAGTCAGCTCCCTTGAAATGGAAAAGGAAATGTTTTAACTAAAATATGTATGCATGTAAGAAAATGATTGATGCATGCATTTAAATCTCTTAGGGTCATGAGGTTGGATTCTTAGGTATATTTTATTCTCGCAAATGTTTTGAATCGATATTAACCCCGGTATTAACCGTTTCTGGATGTGCTACTGCTAGAAAGACTTTTGTTTTTACAGTTTGTATAGATCTGCGATAGTATTATGCCATGTTGAACCTTAAGTGTACAATTATTAACTTAATTAAGCGTAAAATCAATGAACCAATTTTGCAGTTTTAATTGATTTTTTCCCCCGCTGAAACAAACAGTATCAACGGGAATATTCCCCCTTCTCACATTTTCATTGTTCATTGTTGTTGTTATCAAATTTTAAATCTTCCCGAAAACCCACAAACGCACGTGTCATTATAGTAGGGCTGGCGAACGCCAGGTGACAGCATATATGTCACATGGAGAAAGCTGAGTTATCCGGTCAGCAAATATGAATGGCGGATAACTCTCTCTATATATATCAGCTCTATGGAGAGTGTGAAATGACAAAAAAGTCAATGACAAATAGTTAACAGGATTAAAAGGCCTACTTCTCCTTAACGTCGAGTTTTACATATGCGTGTGCAAGTCCGTCTCCTGTTTTGCAGAGGAGTGAGAGGCTGTCTCCGACAGTTTCCTCTGTTAGAGGTTTATCTGGATCGGGCTGGAATTCAACGAAGGGATAAATGAAATCATAATTATGATTGCAACAAAGCTGTGAGCAAGTTCTATTGTAATTCTAGGTTGAATTTACCCGATGAACCTAATTATCATTAGGTGTTATACACTACTATGGTGAGCATATAGGCCTACATTCAAACACATATGAACAGTGAGGCATGTTATCATTGTGGAATGAGTTGTCTGTATGCCTCTCTGGTCTGACCGAATAAATTGCATGAAAAGAAATCAGAGAGATATCAGTAAACGTGTAATACATGTCTTTAGAAAACTCTAACGGGTATTTTAATCCAAAATATTTTGTCTGCGACAATTCGCCAAATGAGACCTTGAGGGGAAAAAAACATTTGCATGGGAATTTCAGTCAGAAAGACAAACTGTTCAAACCTAGCCTTTCCCGGTCAATGGTCATCTGACCAACCACCCCATTCCTTTGTAAATTTCCCCTTATCGGTCAGAAAACAAACATATTGGGATGCTCTGGGATTAAAGTATAACCATCAATGTACACCCATTGATCGTTGCCTTGTGAGGATAGGTGGCAACTAGTTCTATCTGTGCGGTAGCTCTCTCATGGATACAACGATATTCAAAAAGAAAGCAGAGAGCATGAGGTCGTGTTATTTCAACTAAAATCATTTGACATATATACATGATTGTGTCTAAATTGATTAAAACAAATTAGTGTTATTGATTCGCTTGTGCGTTAATTATTGTGCTGTGGTAGGCCTACTTAGTTGAATCTCAGAGTTAGTACTATCAGTTGTCTCTTAATTTTCATTTTATTTATATTGCTATATAATAGACGTATGTAGGCCTACTAATTTGGAAAAGGGTATGCTATCATATACGGTATATATTTGTACTAATTTGGAAATATGCGTAAACTATAATATACCTACATGGTATTCATCATTACCATTAATCAATTGTAGGCTAACTCATGACATTACTGAGTCATTGTGAGAAACATGACAGGACAATTATTTGTTCCCCAACCTCAAACATATATATCATAACTTATATATAATACTTGACGCATACACCTTGACCTTGTCTTTGACGTCTATGGTATTCTAAGTTAGGATAAATTTTATAGTAAGAATAATTCTAACTAGCTATAATATTTCACCTAACTAATAGACATAGACATAGTAACGGGTTATACTGGCTTCCTGTAGGCCTATACTATAGAGCCTATACTCAGTATGGAAACAGGGTTATGTCTATAGGTAATGTTTTAAGTAAAAAAATATCGGAGTGGCCACTTTTCTTATCTGGTTGACAATCTACGGATCATCCGTAGATCCGTAGTTCCTGAGCTCTGTAGCTACTAAAACCTTGTTATACTGGTTATTTGATATTTATCTTTTCTTGACAGACTGGGTTGAATTATTATATTTAGCCTCAAAGAAACGATATTCCACCGACGAGTTGTCAACTCACACTAGTAGTGACCAAGCCACGCCCACAATCCATTCATTCATTCTCATTAAACCGGCTAAATAGATACCGTTACTATAATTACTTCGAATACAAGATCAAGGATGGTTTCTCCAATTCAGAGTAGGCATGTGGAAGGAGAGATAGAATCTCATCCTGGGATCACAATTTAACTAGGATTGTACAAATATTCTGTTCAGCTCTGTGGCAGACCGGATCCAGAGATGTAAACAAAAACATGACCAAGTTATCGTGACCGCGTACTGAATAAAGAGAAACTTACCTGTTCTTCCTCTTCTTCTGGCATTTGTTCGCCGTTTTCATCTTCATTTTCTCCATCTTCGTCCCCAATGACATGTTCATCTTCATGATCAGACATTTTGAAGTTTAAATCCCCACGAGTACGTCGATAACACAAGCTCACACACGACTATAGTCTATACCAACAACCACCTGTCAAAGTTGTTGATATAAAATGGCGTCAGTTGCTAGGGTAACCACACGACTTTTCCGTTCTGATTTTATTGAACGTCGGGAAGTATTTGAAAGGGATAGTATTCTGAGGATGTTGGGGTGATTCATAAATATCTGTGACACGCGTTAGTAAGTTTGAAGTTATTTGTCTGAGTAAATAGAGAATGTACCAAACTCACGCACGCCTGGCTGGCCACGCGAGACTGGCCGAATTAGGAGTAGTAAACCATATGTGAACTTCGACCAGATGACTCGCTCAGGACTTAACTGTCGTATCAAACTTCATATTTTGGGATGTACACTGGTTACTTAGGACAGAATATAGTCACGACAGGATGTCACTGATCTATTCTGTCCAGTTTAAGGAAAGGGGTAAGTTGTTATAACGTTCTTCACCCTTTAAAAGTTTCTTGAATGTAGGGTCCCTCTAATTTCTCCTAAACTCCGCGCTTTGGAGGTGCGGTGCTCGATCAACTTTGAGGTAGATTTCATGGTTTTTCACCTCAAATATCATTATGTATATAGCGGAGAACTTCCTTATTCCTGTTGACATTTTCCCCGAGGACAATTAATTAGATATATAGAAGAGAGAGGGCATTCCGCCACCATAGTTTAGGGTAAGGTGGATTACTTGGATATTAGTATAATTTGGGTTCTTTCTGGGAATTTCTTTTTTGCCCATCTCCGAGTCGATAACATGCCCTGGTCGCCGACTTTCGTGAGCGCAGCGGACCTTCGGACGACCAAGGACGGCAGGACCTCCACGGGTGGAGGCGGTCTCTGTGAACCGGGTATATATAACGTCACGATAAACCCAAATTAAGTGGGGGTTTGGTGGGTTTTTTAGCTAAGCAGTTTATTTTGCTGTCATTCTCCCACAAGTCATGCAAAGCAAAACATTGGAAAAAAGTACAGAGACAATAAGCTTGCTGTTTCTCCATGACCATGGTTTGGATAATTCATGTCATGACAGATCCATGATTAAAATTAGACCGAGCAAGTGTTTCACGCTATAAAGCCTAAACTAATTCATGTTTAACGTTACATGTCGGGTTCTTAGTCTAATTACATGGATGCTGTTATTCACACCCCTACTCCCCACTACTACTGATATTTACCCTCGGGGTCGGGGACGATTAAAAACCTTTCAGCAGGTATTAGGCCTACCATTCATCTTAGGCCTATTATATCTTCTCCTGATAAAAGTTAGCCCTTTTAATGATTTATCTCGAAATTTTTATGACTATTATAGTATTGGGTGGAACACATTTTGTGCATTCTTCTGAAACGTTTTATGTCATTTAATGCAATACCGATATCATACCTAGACGGTATATACCATGTAGCCTACAATATATATCAGATTGGTTATGCTTAGATCTATATTGTTTTAGAATTTGTTTTTGCTTTAAAAAGAAGGACTAATTTTAGCAACATTGTTTTTATTTCAATCTGAAAGAATTATGTTGAAATTCATCAGATTATATTTTGATTCGTCCTATGAATTAATGATGGATCGTGGTCTTGGCACTTGCAGTTGTTACCAATATTGCATCGACCCTTAACCCAATATGCGGTAACCAAAGTTACCCTTTCTTCTTACCTCAGGTGTATACAAACCTATTGATTATGTTCTCATAATACATCAATGGGCCACCAACTGTTAACTAAAGTCGCAACTTGATGTTGGCTCACACAATCAACATACATACATGGCTTACTATCCGTGGCAACCAGTTATATAGCGGGAGACAAAATTATGCATGTGTAATTAAGATAATTGCATGGCATTCTTTTATCCCATTGGCGTGTGTGGGCTTGCTTGCTCTCTCTCTCTCTCTCTCTCTCTCTCTCTCTCTCTCTCTCTCTCTCTCTCTCTCTCCCCCCCCCCCCCCCCCTCTCTCGCTTTCTTTTGCTAGCTTTTGCTCCCCTACCCTCTATGCTTTTATTTTAAAGAAATCCATTCAAATCATGTTAATTACCTGACCTAATAATTGGACCATTCGTGAACTTTTCGCAAATATAGTGAGTAACTTCCTGAAAGGGAGAGGCTTGAGGAATCATAATTAGTTGTCTTGTTGGTGTTTCCTATTCGAGCCTATACCAAAGTTCAACATATTGTTTACCCATACTGTATGTATATGGCTAATTAATGAGTTCCATGAATATCTTATCATATAGATGAAGTTATTCTTAGGCCCTGCCTGCAATTTTCTTTGTGAATATAAATATAAATACTCTTCCAACTGAATTTTTAAGATGTAGGTAGGAATATTTATTATCGCTTGTATATCGAGAGTCCCGATATGATGTTAATTAGTTTCAGTTGAGGAAGGAAACGCCCTTTATTTTGGCTTTCGAGCTCATTGGCTGATCTAAATTCGAGAGTTGATGAATTATGCGCAAATTAGAAAGATAAGGCATTACATTAGTAGGACTTTCTTCGTTTTTAAAAATGGGGAAAACTCTAATATTTGAAGAAAAGGGGGATACTTGTGATATATGTATATAAATCTATGGCAACCAATCTGGTTTTTGCTAAGATTACCGGTAAAATTCAAATTTATGCCTCAATTTTTTTTCTATTTTCATGGTTGAAAGCATGTATATCAAATCGTTGGTTCCAGTCGCTTAAAATATTGCACTCGTTGCTACGCAACTCGTGCAATATTCACGCTCCTTCAACCAACTCGTTAGTTAACCTGTATATTTCACTGACCCTCTTAGCAGAACATGGATCATATGGGAGAATTTTCTATTAAAAAATAATAGACACGGAGAAATAAGTTAAACAAGGGAGACAAAATGGGTTAGACTACAGAATTTTTCTCAGTTGTTTATATTGTTCTCTTGAGTTATATGTTTAGCAATATTTGAATGCTAAACTGTATTGACATTTTTTTCATTATACATACAAGATCATTTGAAAGCACATTTGAATCAATATTAACTGTTGGTTTCAATTTCGTATACATATTCCACATGTTGAACTATCAATCGCAAGAAACTTTATAATATACAGATATGCCTCCGACTCCATGTTAACTCGTTATCACAATGGCGAAAAAGAAACATATCAAATCCTAATGACTGAAAGCAATGTTAAAAGGAAGAAGTTTGTGGATATTATGTGTGGAGGGGGTAGCGATGAGATTAACCGCTGACACAGTTATCTAGAAAATAAATTCGAAACGCTCTTGGTGCTGAAAACACTCGCGTATCCGTGTCACATGTTTAAGTTTCCATAAATCAAATAACTATAAGAGTGCAACCTGTGTTTACACTGTAAATATAATACACCTCTGGCTTCATTCTGATCACATAGGTTTGATACTTATATGCCGCTAAACTGATTTCAAACTATCTCCCAGTTATTATGACATTATCTGTGTTTATACTTAAATTGATTTTGATAGAGAATCAGCGTGCGTGGCGAACGAGTGTTGACGACGTATAGATTGGTAGTAATTAGGGTTTGAAACCTACGCTAAACGACTGCGTTGCTGGTTCTATTGGTCCATATTATGAAAGGTTTCAACTTTTTTGTTTCAATTGGAAATTAACGTTTGGATCATTTGATGAGGGAAATTTATATAAGGGAGGGTAATGTATATCAAAATTCATATATACCGGTAGTTTTATCTTCGTCTTATATTGTCTTGATAATTGCAATTTGAATTGATTCAGACTTAATTCAACTTTGAGTGATAGAAGTGTGCCTCACGTTCAGTTTATGGTACACTTATCGATCAAGAGTACAATGCTGCATACCGCCCAATTGAATGTGAGCATGATTAAAAATATATGTATAATATTTAAGAAATTTTACACATTTTTGCATGATCTTTGTATGAATGTCATGTGGTTGCTAAAAATACCCCCCCCCCCCCTAAATTCCTAGAACCTAGAACCAACGTTATTTACACACGCTGCAAATGAAATCGTTATTTTTCATAATACCATTTAAATTTCCTATTTGACTCGCTCTCTCTCTCTCTCTCTCTCTGTCCCCATATTTCATTAACCTATCGCTCAAACATTAACCCCCTCCCCCACTTTCAATGACCCCCTCCCCTCCAGTTCTCCCCTCCCCCTCCCGGAACACACATTCAGTTATTGATTTTATGAGGTAATAGTCCGCCTGTTGCCATAGAAATCTAACAGTGTCTATATAATTGTGGCAGATTTTATTGAACTCCCTGCACGGCCCGAGTCCACTTATTCTAGCTCCTCACTCCGCTCCTCATCTCATATGCAAAGAGTTGGGTATACACTAAGAGTGTTGCCATGGATACCAGCTGGTCGTATCGGTCACGGATCGATGACCACGTGTATACTATAATGCATATATGGCCAGGTTGAATGGTTCAAGTGTCCGCGCATTTTGATGCAGGATTTAGAAATACAATGTTATCATAAACTATGACTTTGGAGCACATTTCAAATCAAAGAGTTGTGTCCAGAATTCATTCCCATAACTACTTTCTTTTGCATGCCTAATACAAAATAACTTAATAAAAGGAGGAGTATCTACACAAGGGAGGGTTGAGGCGCATAACTGAGAAAATATAAGAGTAAGTTGACAGGGATGGGAAAATTAAAAACCTCTCGAAACACAGTTTACCTATTGCCGGAAAATACTGGGTCCGGTTAATGCCAAATGACGGAACATTATGCGTTGGTTGAATATTTATCATAATAAGTTGGTAACTCACAGACGGATATTTTCTTTCTTGATCAGAGATGAGACGCCTGAACATCGTGCGATAAAAATATTTGTATTTCATCTTTTCAGTGCAAAGTTCAACCATCCATTCTGAGCAGGAATTTTGTTGGATCTAATTTGTTTACTCCAATATTATCAATAATTTCCCGCTCTCATTCGTATATTATCATATATATCCTCATTGCATTGCTTACAAACATGTATGTTTTAAAGTATGATCAATAGTAGATGACTAAAGATTAGGAGTATAGATAAGACGCAGCAACAGATTCATATAATTGATATTAGTGTCATTACTGTTGTGTCCTTCAATTTCATATTTGATAAAAAATGTAGAAATCCTTATAGAAACTGAATAAACTGAAAATTGACTGTCAATAGAAACTTAGCGTCAATCAATATGAAACATTCAATTAGTGTGGCCTGCTGTCCGTATAGTTGCTTGATCGAGTTATGTAGAGCAAAAGTAAGGTGTAGGAAGAACTCATTGACTGATTTTGAAAGTTCTTCATTTCCGTTGTTTTGTCTGACAATTTGTCAAATACAGACATTTAGACAAATGAGATGCGCCCATCGGTACGAAGGAGTTTAAAAAGTGGGTACTAAGGCCGGATTCTCTGTGTATTTTGTGTATGTATTTACAATGGCGTGGTCGAGCCCAGTCGAAACTTGTGAGGATTACATGTTTTGAGGGACGGTCCTATACTTGATTGGGTCATACGTAGGAAGGGAATATTCTCCCTGTCTGTTTAGGCACGTTACCCAAGCATTTAGGCCTGAGCCTATGGGCCCGGGCTTGAGAGCAGTTATTGACCGATTCTCCATACTCTCCCAGAATTGTACCTTGTTCACGAAGTTGTCAAGGCAACTAGGAAACACTTCCGCTCGCAACATATGAATTAACAAGTCTTATGACGTCAAGTGGGAGCTTTCGACGGGAGAGGGAAATAGATCAAAATTTGTTGCATCGAAACAATTTGAGTAAGTTCCATCGAACATTTTTCTAATTCAGCTGTGGTTTGAAACCCAATGTGTTAATTTTTGTTAAATTGGTTTTGATTGTCTCTAGTACAGGGGTCCCAGTTTGGCCCTTCACCATTCTGATTTGATGTAATCTACACAAGACGGCTATATGCATGGTGTATTAAATTATGGACCCATTGGAATATATATGTGGGTGTGATACACTTCCCAGGCCTGGCCTTTAGGATCGCATAACTCTATGCATATATTCATTGGTTAAGTGCATGAAGCGAACCACTACAAAACGACCCTAACAAGCACATTTACACGATAGGTTTGGAGAGGAATTTTGTGGCAGGTGTTACAAATATGAAACGCTTGGAGGTAATATATATAATATATGTGTGTGTATATAAGTGCTTATATACATGTATGTAATTCTATATCTACTCTGAATTTCCGTACATGTTTTATGCTTCAGTGGTTTCCTCGGGGAGGTTTAAGTTTTGCCAACACTTATTCGTTACTGAATTTACAGTGGTTGTCATTTTTATTATTTCGTCTAGATAGTCATCAGACAGGATGATATTTCTTGCTATTTATTTCTGTTAGGATTTCAGAATGCTTAAAACGTTTGGATATCCACATGTGCAATTGAAGAAGTGGTCAATGTGTTTCAATGAATTCAATATACTAATTCAATATATATCCGCCCCTTTATGGGTACCATGGGAAACACGAACTTACATCGTAAATATAATTATCCTATCTATCGTTGCCGAATACGTTCGTTTCGCCATTCTTGCGTTTAACACGGATCACAACGAATAGTTATATGTGTTTCGTTGCGTATATAACTCGGCCCTAACAGGCAGCCCTTATTGAAAAGTTTATATTTAACATAACATTCACATAGATAATTTCACACGTTATTTCCAATATGGCGTTTGCCGTATATATGCTGAGCAGGACTTTATTTTCTTTGGGTCCTTAAGTCCTTCCCTGGCGAGACTAGTATTCAGATCAGAACATCAATTGAAATGACTGATAAATAACCCAACAATTGTATTCAAGAGATTATATCGGTATGGCCTAGATAGAAGATTGTTTCCCAGTGTCAGGAATATTAATGAGATATTATTATGTGGATCTTAACATTCCGTTGATGCCATATAAATGGCGATTTGCCCTTAAATCTCCACAGTCTAATATACATTCAAACATCCAGCCACCATGGTCTGCTTTAGAACTCTTTGAAAATGAGCCTTTTTGGCTTTTCTCCAGAACGGAACCGGATTAATTGATATTTTGCAATTTCTCCCGTATCCTGGAAACTCACTCTGATGAGCGTTGAACACGCGACAATCATTTATTACAAACTCTTAGATTAAACCGCGAGGGTCCTTTCAAATAGCACAAAACCAAGCCAAACACGATATTTGCCAGACAATTACTTAACAATTAAGTGATAATTACAATTACAGGGAGTCATAGAAATATTGTGTCTGTCACCTACCCTCATAGTTACATATACAGCGAGAGACAGTGAGAGGGGAGTTGGCGTTTTATATTCAACGCGATTTTCATATTTCTATGTGGGTCAATATTCATGATTGAAGTTTTTTTGTAGGCTTCTTTATAGATAGTTTTTCCTTAAAAAGAAAGTGTGATGTCAAAGGTTATCTGGTCGTGGGCAATGGTTTTGGTCATTTTCTTCTGTAATACAGCCGGTGCAAACCACACTAGGACGTGGGAAATATTTGAGGAAAAGATTAAGAATTCCTGGCAATAGTTGTAGGTTAGAGCGGGCGGTTATAAGTACGATACGTAACCCTTCTCATCCGGCCCTCACGCTCTGTGGACTTTCTCTTATAAATAACTTCATTTTAAGGAGAGAAAATAAATTAGGGATGGTGCGCATACCAACGCCCGTCACGAGGATGCTTCTATGCCATTAAGTCGTCATCACATTCTGGTTTCCTCTGTCTAATTCCTTGAGTGGGCATGATTCTATATCACTCTAATGAGGAGTCCAACCATATGCGCGGGAGATATGAAATTAAATCCTGTGGTTAATTCATTCGGGGCTTGTGGGTCATTGTGTACGTTTGATTTTGTTGACGTGGTTTGATGGTTCACGAACTTATCGACTGACTTTTAATCAATAGCTACAATTTGGTGCTCTCAATTCGTAGGACACTTGTATGTATTCAAAGTATGAATCACTGGCTATAAACATGTACAACGAGGGTGGGTGTAAATGAACTTTGGACTTCAGGTTTCAGTGAATAAGCTTGAATATACATAGCATATCCTAGGCTTAATCTAATATTCATTAATGGTTTACGGAAAGGCGCCGAAACAAGTGGATTATTTTCCATATTAATTGCTAGTCTCAGATTTCAAGGTAGCTGTGCTAGCGCGAATCTCGCTTTCGCCACATTTTATGCTGGACGGCCGCGGGGCTTGTTCACCTGTGCTTCTTGTGATTTAAAATCTTAATTTTATTGTTCAAGGAATACGTTTCACCTTCTGACACGCCGTCCCATGCTTAGCAAGGTGTTTTCTCGGGGGAAAGGCTTCCAATGTGTACATGTGTATCATTATATATACAGATTGATTCATAACTTTCACCATTGGACGCTGTTTTAATTGCTCTGGCTGGTCCTTTAGTAAAGGTTGGTGATTAGTGAATTACTTTTTCTATCGGTTTATGGATAAATTGGTCCATCAGTTTTCGAAGGCATCGAACCTTGGTTTGTGGGCACCACTTTTTTTTTTTATCGGGAATCTTGAATAAAACGAGAAATCCAATTTATGACAAACAGCTACGCGTATCCATAAAAAAAACCTTTGGGGTTGGTCAAAGCATGCTTCAATTATACAAGTATGTGGAGAATTTGGAGACCGATCAAGGTCTCAAATGAAGGATGCATCATGCGGTATATGAAATAAATCCCACTAATTATAGAATGTGGGTCCGCGTTAAATATGCCTAATTAATGCAATTTTAAGGATCTCTATGTTGTATAAAGACCTGTATACAAAGCTAAATTAATGTAAGGTCCGGGAAGGTTCCATCATCAATTTGGGTCCAGTTTTCTGTCATTTGTCTTCATTTCACCGAGGAGTTAGGACTTGCTGACTTTTCTGGTTTGTTGCTGGGCTTTTCCCCAATTTTAGGGCATGCCTCACTGATTTGTATATGCACTCTCAAAACGTATTGTCCTATCGGTTCATTTTCAATATTTGATATATACTTTTTTGATCTTGATAACTTTGCTTACCGATATTCTTTTCTTAGTTAACTGATATAACGCAACAAAAAGTGCTGCTTTCCGAATTGGGAATTTATTTATCATTCGGAGCTTCCATAATTAAGACGCCGTGGACAGTTTTACGAGGCGTCTTTCCGTAATATTTTCCCATGGTTTTTCCATGTTAAAATGCACGTAAACATATTGACAGAAGTTGACACTTTGGTGATATTTTGTTTTCTGTGCTTTTGTAAATATTTCAAACCTTTCTCTTCGTTACTGCATTTACTGTTACATTATATTTATATTATTTGTTTATATCTTTTAAAAGAATTCTCAACTTGTGGGTCATGCTAATTTATTTTTTCTCTCTTTTCCAGGGCATGTGGCTAGTAAATTAGGACATTATAAACTATTGTGATAACTGCATCATCCAGCCACCAGCAACATGGCTAAGTCTGGAGGTGTACTGAATGCCATCTGCGCCAAACTGCTCAAAGGTAATCTTGGACCGTCTGACCAGGCAACAGAGAGTCGGCAAACCAAGACGTCACAGCTTCCCCCAGCCCCTAGTCCTGGTGATAGCAATAAAGGACTTGATATCAGTGATAAGGAACCGCCCGAAGAATCAGAGGAGACAAAAGACAGGATTCAAAATGAGCAAGATGAAGATGTTGATAAAGAAAATAATAATAACGGTTTAAAGGAGAATTTGTCTACCAGCAGTAGTTCAGCATTACACACATCCGAGGTCAGTAGTGTGACAACCGCAGCTGATACACCAGTAGGTGAAGGGGGGAGCATTGGCAGGAAGAACCGGAGGAAAAATGTAAAACCCAGGAACATCCAGGAGTTCAGAGATCTTGGAGATGAGGATTTTGGTAAAGATGAGCTAGACGAGTTTGAGAGCAATAACCGTGATGTAGACTTTGAAGCAATTGTGATGAGGGCTAATGGGGAGGCTGAGGGGCTGGGGGAGGAGGAGGAGGAAGAGGAGGAGGAGGAGGAGGACCGAGATGAAGAGATGCGTGATATAGAACAAAACAATTCCAGGGCAGATGATGGAGTCCTTGATCTTAGGGGATCAACTCAGGGAGAAAGAGAAAGACTTGCCAATAACCAATCCATCGGCAGTTACCAGTACTCCGATGGTTCAGACAGTGACAGTGGCGTATTAGACTTATCAGTTTCTCGGCCACGGGAAAGAGTATCCGGTAGACGTAGTGTGTATTTAGATATAAGTGATCCCCTCTCTGGGGAAGATAGCAGCCTAAAGCATGGCTTTCATCCTCTAGAACCATATAACCTTTCAGATTCCAACCAGGAATCTTCTCAGGACGAGAATTCCATGTCTAGTTCTAACATTGGAGGGCCGACCACATCGTCAGGAGGGCAGTCCTTACCACATGCCCTTAACTTCTCCAGGGCGTTTCCTGGAGCCAAGTCATGCCCTTCTGCTGCCCCCCATTCTGCCACTCCAGGGGAGTCAGTAGCTCTAAAAAACTATGCTCAAAAAACAGTGAGTGAATTACTCAGTATATATGGTCTTGGAGGGGAAGAGGCTGAGGCTGTAACACAAAACATTCCCTTGCAAAAGTTCTCAAGTGGTCACATACTCATGCACCAGCCTGGAACTACGCAGCGAGGTATCAAACACCCCGCATCCCACTTGTCACAAGCCCCACTCATGTTCGCATCGTCACAGAAAGTCGCGACTAGCGAATCTTCTATATTAGGATCAGCAGCAGCCGCAGCAGTGACGACGTTACCCACGACGTCACCCAAACATCCCAGCTTGAAGACGTCATTGGCCTCCGCCTCAGAGCAAGGCCGTTCTTCTGAAGGTGCGACGGCTAACCTGTCTTACACTAAGGTGCCCAACGAAGGAATGTACGCCAAGTTTGTCGATAGTGTTTCCAAGCTGGCCAAAATGCCTCCAGGTAAGACACAATTATTTAAACATCTGGCTCGTCTTGTTGTGTGTCTACAATTATGAAAGACGGGATAATATTAAATTTATATAACTCTTAAATTAGTTCATAAATATCTCAGATCCAATCCGTTATAATTTCTTAAAATACATATGGTGTCAAGATATATATCTTTTTATACAATTTACAAGTGTTTAGTTATATTGCTCTTTTAGGTAAAAGGCTAAATTTGACTAGTTAAATATAAAATTGAGAGTTATAATTTAATTTTGTGTCTTTGAAGTGTTATACCCATTCTTGTAACTGTATATATCTTTCGGCGAAGACATGGATAAATTGAGTCATTGTTTCGTACACTTAACCAGAACATTAATTCATGTACTGAAACCGCGTGTACTCATACTAATACAGACCAAATACTTTCTTCCTATCCATAGATGTTAATTTTCTATTCAATATGCACTGATTCCTAACCATGAAACGTAAGGTTTACTAAATTCTAATTCTAAAAACGTCACATCGGGTCGTTTTATAACTGCCATTACCAAAGCAATTTGTGGGATCAATACAATTAGCAGCTTATAATTTCTACAAAATATCTAAGTCAATGGAATGCAATCAATGGCAATATCCCGAAAGCTTATTGGTTATTATGAACCATTATATATAGTTTAAATGTTTGAGATTACAAACATAGAGTCATTTCATTACTGGTACTTGATACGAACTCAGAGATGCACATAAATCAATAGCATTTAAGTTTGAAGAGACCCCTGAGCTAGCGCAGGTATTCTTTCCTGTATGCACACTACAGAGTACAAAGGTCCATGATCTAATGTTTATTGTTCTCTCCACTTACCTTTCCTCTCCCCGCAAATGTTATTCTGTGAAATTCTATTCTCTACGTTTTACCTAAAAGTCCACAATTCTGGGGACCTTGAGTGACATGTTTTCAGTTACAATCTCAGACATGAATTCGGTTCTAAAACCAGTATTCCTATCACCTGCATGAATTTAGTGGGGAATGGAAATTGCGCCAAAATTGGTGAAATGAGGCGCGTTGTGTATTTTAGTTGATAAGGTATCTTGGCTGGGACCTGGAGTGTATAGTTATGCTAGATCAGGTGTGTGCATTGCTTGGTTACCATGACTGCGTCAAATATATTCGCTCCACTTTTATGATAATCCTGACTATGGAAACTTGTGGTGGGGCACCCCTGTCGCATTGCATTCCTGCACCCAAACTAAAACAATTTTTCCGCCAGTCCCATCGGACTTTTTGTGGGTGGCTTATCAAGCATTAACTAACAATTATTTGTACTTCTCCAAACGTATTTATTGTCCGAGGTGTCGGTCTTATCATGGTACCTCTGATGTTCAGGTGTTCGGCTTGCAAGTTATATTAATGCCTTATAAAGAGAAAAGAAAAATGACATTAAAATAGGCTATGAAGAGGTTTGCCTCGTCATATGATTATTCCAATAATTAAAACATGACCAACCACAGGCCACTGAAGATTATATATAATTAAATTATCGAAATTATCGAGAAAAAAAACATTCAAGCCACAGGGTATTCTAGTACCATACTCCAGTTACGAAGTTTCTACTTTTTAAGGTGACTGAAGTGGTCACCGAGGTGAAAGTACAAACATAATCTTGGTGATGAATATGTGCAACATCTGATCAAATACGTGATTCTATTGTGCTGAAAGGAGTCCAGGTTGCATATTTTTGATACTCCGATCTATGATTGCACTTGATCCTTAGAAGGTTCAAAGGTCTGCACAAATGATCTATAATTATAAATGTGAACCGCTCTATATATGTATAAAAAGATAAGCTGCCATGGTTATCTATGCGACTCTTACGCGTTGATAAGGTTACCGTTATTGGCTGGATAGAAACAAAAACTGGAAAAACAGAAAAATTGTGACTTTGATGTGAAATTCGGTATTGCTAAATACTGCAAGATTCATTTCTTGAAGTATAGCAGGGATAGGATCTGGTTGGGATATTCCATTTCCATTTCATTACACATGCATGCTCTAGGGAACTAGAAAAGATATGCTGATAAAGACTTAAACCGATTTTAGAATGATAGCAACTTTACTACTGTATCTGATGGATTTTTTTTACATATATATTATCCCATTAGTTTGGTATGTATAATTACTCATCATTTAACCTGAACAGATTAAATCAATATTTATCGAATTTGTTTAACTTAGTGTTAACTTAAACACCCTGCGTTATATTCATTGCCTTTTCTTTCGTTGGTATACATTTTAATGATGCAGAGGAGTCACAACTGCTAGCGTACACCTTAGTCTCGTATTCAGATCAGAGTGAATAAAAAGCCGTTGTTACATAATCGACCCGTTTATTTTTCACGTTTACTAAAGAAGTAAATTCCACCAGTCAAAACATGATAAACATTATAAATTTACTCATTCTCTGAGTTCAATGTTTTATATAGCATCACTATTAATGTATAGATCCGTGTGTTGTACTGATACATGTATGGCAGTTTCGGAGGGGAAGGCCGCTCAAGTGTCGATCAAGAGACATGAATTGATAGAGTGTTGGACTTCTCTGCAAGCTCACAATAGTTGACCTTAGACACCTCCTGAAAAGCGATTACTCATTCAGCCTCGGAATTTTAGGACGAAATCCGTGCCTCTCCGATTTGCATTTCATTCCTCTTAGAGATAACAATTTGATAATGTTTGTCTTTAAGTATTATACGGACTTTTAACTGTCAAACAACGAGGAGAATATTATCCTGCAGAGAACAACTTGCCGGTGTCATATCGAAAAATAACCCCATCGAAAAGTGACAGAAGGGTCGAACTGGAGGTCGATTTTTAGCAATTAAAAAATAACCCATCCTATCGAAAATTAACCCAGTCATTTTATGCAGGGGTATAATCTTTACCCAATATTGACCATTCATTTGTCTCTAGATATGGAGCTAAAGCTGTTAATATATAAACATGGAAGGTGATATAGTGTCACGCTAAATGTTACACTTATTTCCATGGCTCACACCTCACTACCCATACTTGTACTTACCCAAGGTATTTCTAAGGAAGAAATCACGCTCAGAAAAGTCCTGACTTTGGTGATTGATTTTCGATGGGGTGGGTCACTTTTCGATGGGGTCATTTTCTGATCTGACACCGGCAACGCATCTTTTTTTCAAAGAAAAAACAAAAAAACAGCCTTTGAAACTGGAGACGAAAAGAAAAGAGTGCCAACTAGATAGATCTAAGGGCAGACCTTATGATTATTGCATGTCTATTGTGCATAGCATGCTATACTACCAATACTGCCATACATAGGGGTCTTTTTTACCTTACCCTCCACTTGCTGTAGTACCCCTATTCCCCAGCATTGGCTTGAGCAGACTCTTGTATCCGAAGAATGCAGATCTGAATTTCCTGTACATTCTTTGAGACCTCTGAACGGACTCTTATTATTTTATAGAGTCCGCTCCAGCATCTATTATTTTGTAGAATCCGCCCTGACATCAGGGCGGATCCAGGATTTAATGGGGGAGGGGGCAAAGGCAGTAGTAGTAGTGGTGGTAGCCGCTGTTGTAACAGAAGTAACAAACATATTTTTTAACAATTTGAATGGGTGTGGGGGGGGGGCACCCTGCCCCCCCCCCTGGATCCGCCACTGGGCTCATAGAACTGATTTAACAGATTTGAATTTGGAATAGAGGGGATTCAAACATGGCATGGCTAGTGTGCGTGGTGCTAGATGCATATATGCAGATAGACTACCTGCGTTGCCATCAATATCACTTGAAAATAGAAGTTAAAAGGACTGTCTGGAGTCTGAAATGGTCATGGTAAAGGCCGCGGCAATTATGTATTGGGGTAATTCAATTGGGTAACTCCTCAATAATTATAAACAAATAATTGTATTGTGGTAATCAATTATACAGGGTTCATATATTTATTCTCAAATGGTTGGTGAAGATATATATTATATAGACCATTAGTATTAGAATAGTGATAGGGAGTGTCGTTGTAAGTGATAAACATGTTACATGCCGCACACTAGTATCAAATGTAGAATATTTCTGTTATTGCCATAATAATCGCTTCTATGTTCGGTAAGGCACGTGGAACTGGATAATTCCAGTGAAACAGTCGTCATTAGTGGCCAAAGCGCCAGAAATGCAACCTTTCTGAGCATGACGTGTCCAAGCGCGCTCTCTCATTTTACCGCTCAAGAATTAAATAAATCCCATTTACTCAGTTACCAACTAAAGGAATATGTCCTTAATATCGTAAAACCTCGATCTTGCTACAATTTGGCCTTTGGCCAGAAAGTTTAACCATTGTTTGAGACTGTTTACTCAGAAAGGTTCCCTCCTCCTACATACAGTTTGGTGCTCAGTCAAAGTATGTTGCCTCATGTTAGGTAATCATTGCTATTTCCCACCAGCACAGATTTAAGGGGAAATCGTTCAAATTGACTAAGATTGTATCAAATTAAAGTGCACAACTTGTTTGAATAATTATGGAGATTCGTTTATAACGCACGTATGTGCTTGGTTTTCTCATTAATGATACCAAAAGGTGGGCGAGGGTTGGGTGAAAATGTAGTTGTGGCCTTGTTTGTCTTTTTTGCGATTTGTTCAAAATCATGATACATTCATGATATGAAAATAAATCATCTTTATTTTATCTCTACCAGAGAAGACGGCCTTTGAATCAAAATAGAGGCGGCGTATTTCTTTTTTCAAATGTCTGGAGGAAAGGAAATCGTGGATGGATCATTAGTGATGTATACACTTTTTGTGGACAAAATTATTTTGATTGTTAGTATTATTTTCTATCTGTAGATTCTTTACGGTAGCAATAATATCCAGATTGCTAAATTACTTGCATGGCGCAAAAGCAACGATTAGGGAGACTTGCTAATTCCTTGGGTTATGTTAGTTTGCTAGGCGACGGCGTCAAGGCTTGGCACAATATATACCTTAATCTGTTCTCGCCAAATACTTGTATGTAACATGTATTCAATCCGGGGACTGGCACCAGTTTTTGTCCACGCGAAGGTTGCTAAGAGACCGAGCTATACCTCAATCAGGTCCTTAATGAAATTTCCACGTGATCGATACATTCGTCAGCCAATAATACAACTTACCACTAGGTTAATAATCTCTGAAACTAAAACAAATATTTGTTTCTTTACATCTATTATTTTCTGTAGTTACATGGATTTTCTGTAGTAATTGGGAGAGTTAATTGTAATGGAATGCGAAGTGGAAGAAAACAAAATTGTACGCACTGAGACACTGATTCCCCAAAACATATACTCTGCCATCTGTCTCTGAAATCTTCCTTATGCTAATTCCTTCCCTGATTTCCTTTCCTCCGCAATTGTTAATCTCATTTCAGATACCTCGCTAATTTACCGCTAATTTACCGCTAAATTTATTCATAGTCCTGCCCTAACACCTTTTTTTATACCATCGCCCAGGAATCATTCTGCTAACTTTATTTAACCTATTGATAATATACATGGATTAGTTTGGCAGCCACCGTCAGAATGAACATGTCCCGTTCCGCCACACAATTCCTGTGTTTATCCTTAAATTATTGCAACGTTTGTATTGGAATTAGTCCATACACACGGGAAGGTACATACCTCCTTGATCAAAGCAGCCCTGTAAGGCGTCACACTAAGCATGTTCAACTCTAGGCGAATGGAATTAAATATAACCCAGATTCGTCCCAATCCAGGATCTCCCATTTCCCACGCAATTCTATGCATGTTGAAACATTGCACTTTGCTTTAAATCGAAACCATATTCAAAGGTTTGTTTTCCTTTCTTGATTTTGTTTTTCTAAGTTCATAATAACGTATTCAAGCATATAAATTAAATATTCATTCAATCAATTGAAGTTTACAAAGCGAATATTGTCCATTCTTTTATTCTATCAATAAAAATGTAGCATGTAGAATTTCGATAATCGAACGGCCAGGCGTATGGTTTCCTGCATCTATTAGTACACGTAAGTACTGGCAATCAGCTTTGTTTTTAAACAAATATTTTGGTGATAATCGAATAACTGAAAATGTTTGCAATAGTTAGTGCACCATATCAATTCGTTCGATGTAGAAGACATAAGGGCATTAGTTTTCAAAAACCTGTACGCCTGGCGTCATGAATACCCACATTGTTTTAAATCCTTTAGAAACTCCCACCAATGTCGCCTGTGAGATTCGACGTCACTTCCGGGGTTAGAGAGTGCGCTGGGAGCTCCATCCCCACATGCTCCATTTGAGCCGGACTTAACGCATCAGTGGTTATTAATGAGACATCAATACCCAACCTAGAAATCTCAAACATTCTGAGACAGTTGGATAGGCACGTGCCACGTTATTATCTTTTTTTAAAGAATAGTCTTAAACGATGGTATATGGTGTAAGCAGACTCAACTAACTCTAAGTAATGCCTAACATTACCAGCCATATTTTTAAATAAATATTTGTATTGACCAATAATATAAAATATATAGCTACAGACTCTTACTTTCGGCCCTATATGGATTTACCCTACCAACTATACTTCTACCAACCCACCCTCACCTGTTTCTCTTCATGTCCAAAGGGCCATTTCTTATCTAATCATTAATTACGCAATGGCAATTATTTCCTCAGTTAATTAATTATGCCATTATCTAATACATCATATTAACTTAACAATACAATAATAAAAGTCAATTTCCCATAACCACTCTCTCTACTTCTTCATCTGGGGGAAAGCTTGTAATGCAACTCACTTTTACTGGCAGGGAATCTTCCGGGAAGAATCACCTTCATTTGGGAATCAATTCTGCTGCTTGTCATAAAATGGCCTACCTGATACCACAAACGAGGTGTGGGGGGGGGGGGGGGGCGAGTTGAAATCACTACCAACAACTGAGCTTACACTCCAGCTTTAGCTACTGTGGCCTCCACGGGGAATAAAATTAGGCTTGTGTTACTTAGCAACGACCATGGGGACAACACAATGATTCCTAATCCATGTGTGTAATATATCCCTGGAGGAATGCTTTACAAAAACCCTGACCAATTTGGCTCCGTCACATGATCCCGGAATAGGAACCTCAAAATATTCACCTCTCAATAGGTCTTGATGGTTTAATACCAACACAGAAAATATCCGATTTGAATATATATTAAGAGAGAATGTCACGCGCATTTGATCTAGGGATATGTATCGTATAGCCACGCGTTTTTATTGAGTTGAGGATCCACGAGAACCACAGCTTCGAGTAGATCCTCAACTCAGTAAAAATCAAGTTATATTCTTTTAATACCACGATGCTATATTTTGTAGTAAATATCCAAAACAATCTGTTTGTTTACCCCCTGCCGTGAACATGTCGGATTTGCCTTTAGCTCTTGCCGTAGCAATCGGATATTTTTTTGTATTACATTGAAGGCCAATACAATAATATTCAAATCCGGTTTTGTGACAATCGTCTATATTTCTATTCGCCTTGCGCTTACAAATGTTTAAGATATTTATAGACAGGATTTCATAAGCAATGCTTGGTGCATTCAGGGAGAAATTTAAGATAGATATTTTCTAAATCTATCAGGTTTCTATAAGTAGACATGATTAGCAATTGTCTACTTTGGACATTAAAAGCTATTTAGGTAAATAGGGTGACATGAGGGACTTTCAGATGACTATAGATAGAATTCTCCTGGATTGTCCAATCCAAGTTTTACCCCAAAAGTTATTCCTACTGATTTTATAATGACATTTATTTCTCTTTTTTTTCTATTTTAAAATGAAATTTGGATATCTATGTCAAATACGATGATCAAAATTAGGCTCTATCGAAACAAACATTGCACGGATCAATGTCTGCTTTTGGGAAAGCTTTCCATCTCTTTGTGCTAGGCACCAATGACTTTGGAAACGAACGTGGAATTCGGCGATAACTTGCTTGGATTAATAATTGATTTGACGCTAACTGTTGCTTTAGCAACCAGTCAACATTCCATCTGCGTTCAGCCAGTGAATATACCCCAGTCGCCACAATTTCCGTGTTCTTATTTATTCGCGGTAGCTTTTCTTGTGTGTGGTGGGGGAGGGGGGGGCACGATATATTTTCAAATCCTCTCGATATATTCAAATTTGGGTGCACCAATTGCATTAGTAACAGAATTTGTTGATTATTTATCATTTGGAAGGAGACAAAAAGTGCATTAGGCATAACCATTGTATCAATAGTTGATGGATGGCATAATGTGGGGTCTACCGCGAATATAAATTGGCTGTGAAAAATTGATACTTTTATAACATGCTATAGAGATTTGGTGGATTGAGGAAAAGGATCGATTCTCTAAACTCGGCGGTACAAGTAGGAAGTATGAATCATTCCAACAATTGAGCACACCTAGATCCTCTTGGTGTATGGCTCGGGTTTTGGATTTTTTTTTTATTTTAGAACATGCACGGAGAATTACATAAATTATATTCATTAGGACAATGTCATGACTTCATTTTGGGTGATTTTGACGTTGCATCCATTTTCTCGGCTTATTTCCATCTTCATCTTTGAAGTTAAAAAAGAAACCCTCTCAGTCTCACTTGAAGACCGCGATGCCCATAATTGATTACATTTGCATGTCAGAAAAGCAATATATATATATGTATTGGAAGCCTCGGATGGCATGGACCACCCATGGTTTTATAGATAGATTATATTTCTATATTCCGTTCACACTACAAAATGGAAGCGAACTGAATCGAACCAAATCGAATCGTTGCGAAGTGATTTCGCAAAACGGTTACATGCGCTATAGATAAAGCACATCGTTCTGTTCACACTACACTCGTGACTCTGTATATTTCAATTTGGCAAATATGATTCGATTTGCTTCAGTTCTGGGCACACTAGCTCAAATAACATTGGGAAAGTGAATCAAATTGACTCGACTCTAGAATTCATTTTGTATTCGATTTGGAATCGCTTTGAGGTGAAGTGTAGATAGAATGGAATTGTAGAATTCGCTTCGAAGCACTTTCTGAGCTGTAGTCTGACAGGGGTATTACATACTCACCGAAATCCGCTTGAATAGACCACTGTAGTAAATTAATGTATTAACAAGCACTAGGACTAGCATTGTAGTGAATTGTTGTATATGTATAGGAGTACCAAATAAAAGTTTTCTAGTAGTTGTCATGGAGATTTCCCAAGCTTCCAGAGTTCAAAGAACGTTATTGTAGTCTGAGTTGGCGGTCTCACGATTCGTCGCAGTACCTTAGCTCATGTTATGAAATATGTATTCGTTATCAATTGCTATGCAAAATAACTTTTCCTGTGCATAATATTATGCATAATGAAAAAAAACCAGAGGCATACATCCCCTACACACAAATACTGGTATTATTCATGGAGCCATTATCCATGGGTAAAGTACCTAATTGGTTGAAACCAGACGATGGGTTTTCCTATTGGTTGTTTCAAGAATGTTTTGCAGAGGAAGATAACATTCGCATCATGAGTTATTTCAATTTTTCATTAATAAGCTACAGATATTAAGGCGTGCCCCCCCCCCCCCCCCCCCACCTTGCATAGTCTCATCCTATTTTAATAGGCATTTATTTATGAGTGTTATCCATCGTCCTTAACTTCCTTACTAGCTGCATCAATATTGAAAATTGATATATATATATTGACATGTATATATAATATTGCAACTCCCAGAATACGTACTTTCTTATATGTGAACCATTTATATTGGAAAAGATGTCACAGACAAAAATAAAGAAATTGAACCAAATGGGGATCTATCTTCGAGAAAGAGCGACTTATTGCTATAAATCTATCTTTTCCATTGTCTCCATATATAGTAATATCCAACTCTAGGTTCGATTTGTCTAGTACTGTTTCAGTGACCTTCTGATCAAACTTGAGAACACCATTCGCACATACCTTTACATACTGTATTTTTTTCATCATGCCAATCTTTTCTATATTTGATGTTCTTTTTGCAACCACCAATTCAATGCTTTGTGAGTTCTTGCTAACGTTCCTATACCATTAAATATTGCCACCGTACATAACTTTTATAGGTACAGAATTATTGACAATTCATTGCGCTAAATTTGCAATTAAAATTGTTTGGCAGAAGGAAATGTGAACATTCAAATTTAGAAAGCTTTGTATAGCAGAGCTTTTTATTTCCTTTATGTATAATTTAGCTTATTTAACTTCATTCCAATGTCCATTCAAAAAACCATGTAATTGTTAAGAAAAAGAAAAGGAAATTATGTATAAGTATTACTGACAACGGTCGAAGCGACTTATCGGGAGGGGGAGGGAGGTCGTAACCTGACTATAAATGAAGCATTGAGTCACCTTTGTATACGCCTTCTTTGGTTCTTTCTACCATGATTTAGTACAAACGCCGCGGAGTGAATCTTTTGCCTCCTGTTAATCATTCATTCACTGGGAAGTAACACGTATTTTCGAACATTGCTGCAGCTTTTTCTAGCTCCACTCTTCCCCATTCGTCGCCATGGGAGCGATCGACTAAGTGGCGCAGCCAACTTGTTTCATTGCGCGCGAAATATTGATTGATATCCAACCAGTTTCCATAGAAATTCACGAACTTCTGCCGGGGGAAATAATGATTCAAGACCTGAACTACTGAGTTGCAATATAGTGAACTCCTCTTCTTCGAAACACTTTTATTTATAATACTGGAATCTGAAGAAATGGAACATGATCGGAACTAGTTGAAATTTGTTTGAATTATTACCTAGACTTTTCACATTGAAAAAAATATTCAGAAAGTGAGACCACATTTTGCAAGGAACTAAATTGACGAAAATTGACTTTATTTGTGTTGTGCCTTACAACAGGAAGGAATGTATAATGTAGAACATGTATTACAACTCTAAGGAATGTATTAAACTATCCCCAATTTGAGATTACCTAACACATTACCAACATGCTAGATAACATAACTGTCCCAATAACAAAGGTGTTCATAGTGATGCAACCACTCCTGTCAATACAAGGCCGAGAAAGTGATGACCCGGGGTCAAACAAGGTCGACAGGGTCGAGTACTAATGCCCCGATCAGGTAAAATACGGGTCAAGGAAGGATAATCAATTATTAAGGGCGACTGATCCCTATGCAAATTTAATAGAAAGTGTTATGACTCTGCCCAATGCCGTACTGGATTCTTCATTAGATGTCTCGGCTGGTTCACTTGTATTCAATTATTGAATAATGATCTCGGGAAACATAAAACATGTACAAACTATTGAATCTTTATTATAAGAATATGAGAAAAATCGAGGCAGGTTCCACAGTATATTAATATCGTATTTTCTAAGGAAACTGAACTGCAGTTTTACATTTTACGGTATATATTGCAGTTTTACAAGGAACATTACATGTGATAACATATTGCAGTTTTACATTTTAAGGTGTTCAAGAATTTATTACAAAACTGTGTACAGAATAAACAGAGTTTTAAATTTTCATTTACAATACTAACTTGAACAGAACAGAACGATGTTTTAATTTGGATGGTTTAAGTGTTACTATATTATAATTATTGATGACTCGATCTTCGTTCCATTTGCAAGATGGACAAATGGGGTAATTGAATTTAGGAACCGAGATGCGTTGTAACGATTACACAACTGAACCTAACCTTTTTGCACAAAGACAACCAATAATGTTCTCCCACGGACATAACCATGTTTTATGCTGGTCACCAGACTTATTATTTTGTACCTAAGGACACGCGCGAAAATAGGTGTGTTAATGCACATCAAGCAATCTTATCGATTGACTCGGGTGATGAGGGTATGAGGGAACGAGAAGAAAACACAATGTATCGATCATAGGTTAGAATATCGGCGTTCCCTAACAACAGCTCATGACGTAAATTGACGGAAGTAATGAATTATGTATATTTTTACATTTTTGCTCACTCTTGCATTCAATGTGCATTGCCATCGTGATCAAGACTGAGGGAGGAGGAGGAGGATGAGGAGGGGGGGGGGGGGGGAAATAGGTGGTGGAAGTGAGAGGCAGAGAAAGGGTGAGAGAGACAGACGGTGAGACAGAATGTGAAATGATGCAAATTATTTTGCACAAAATAGGGTTTAAAAAAACGAGAGACATTATATATTGCTCTTGAAGCAGCATTATCTGTTCAAAGGACAAAGGAATTAGGAGTGTATGATATACCCATAGTTTTCCTTGATCAATTTCTCCCCTCGACGTTACATTCTCCAAGCAGTGTTCTCTATTAACATAGGCTGGTGCTATAATAGTTCCACACATGCTTCTTTCCCTAGCCATAGTCATAGTATATTCAGAATCTCTTGGAAGTGCTAAATAATGATTTATTAATTGAATATAAAATTTTATTGGTATCCGTCTCCAAGATGTTTCTCAAACAAACAAAACCGTGAAAGCTATAGTCGCCACAACAACTAGTAAATATTGGTGTCTCCCCTCTCCACTCTACTCCATCCTCCTCCTGTTTTTATCTATACTTATACCAACCTTTCTAAACTTACCAAGATGCAAAAAGGTTATTTAAACGATTGAAAAGAGTTTTCCACTAAAGATTTGGGTTATGGCCTGGTTTGACAATTATACCGCATCTATCGTCTTCCTTCTCTGTAATCTTTTGTGCAGGTATGCCAGAATTTATGAACTCTATAAAAAGTGTCGGCTTGACTTGTTTCCTTATTTACCAGTTTATTTTCAATCTTACTTTCCGCCTACCCATGCGGAATTGATTTTAAACCGCATTAATTCGAGCGAGAGAAAAAGTTGGTTAAAGACAACGCTTCTGATGTATAAATTTCATGTAAGTAATACACCATGCTCGTGCTCTATTTTAAGAAAACGTATCGAATTTTTATTTTCCTTTTGCATATTAAAAATAGGAAATAATTGTTCGTTCTTCTTATTCCAACGAACACCATTTACCTGATTATTCATTTTTAGCCATGCCAATGAAAATATATTTAATACACGGTAGTGACATGCATATAAAACAGCGGGAAATGGTTGTAATCTTTTTTTGTTGGAGGGGGGGGGGCAGTTTTATTCATTATAGCCTGCCGTATCGGCTTCAACAATGCTAAAGAAACCACCATTGCTTTTTCACGTATCTTATCATTCCTTCGAGCTCATTTATTAACAACCTCCATTCCCTAGTTTTCTTTTTGCTTTTACCCTGTATTATATTCTGCCATTCTTAATGTGACCATTATTTCGTTGATACACGCTTGAAACACGATCTCATTATTCAGAAACCATTTTTGACGATAAGTGTAACTCTAAACTGCTAAACATAACCAATTTATTATAAGCTCCCTATGCTTGCTGTTACCATCGTACCCCAACACTGCATTTGTTAATATCTTTTTCTTCCACCTCACTCAAAATCTCGCTGTTCAGTATCCATGTACTTATCTGTTTCCATAAACCTTTGTTTCTTTCTCAACAATCGTTCCTCCCACCCCCTCCCATCAGTTCATTGTCTCGTCGCTATACAACTTCTTTTTAAATCGTATCATCTTTTTAAAGATCCAAAACGCGAGTTTACATGTTATACAATTGAATTTGCGCAGGTCTTTATTCTAGCTCTGTACGAAGCACAGATTGCATATCACCAATTATAAGACTCTAATATAATAATTTCTGTCAATCAGATAATTGTGCCTTCATTAATTAGTAATGGGAGAATTCCATTTAGATTTGTATGTTCTAACAAATAGGCCGGCGACGGATGAAAATTCATGTGGCATATTACTAGGTCACTCCTCTGGCAAGCAACCTTCTCAAATAGAGAGGAGGAAATCCTTCCTTTTCTCGATGACAAATATTGTACTTTTACTCAGAAAAAGCTCGTCACGTCGAATGTACCGGGTTTGGAAATATTTACACTCATTCCAACTGAGACGCAACGTGCACACTCTGTTCCCAGGTATACGGGGTTATGTACTCTCCTTTCGTCGTTCGAGCATGGAAGAATGCGACTTAAGTTTTTTTTTCTCCATAGAATGAATTAAAAAATACAGGTATATTTAATAAGCTTTCGCAGTATAACAATCGCTATGAGAGGATTCGCGGATAGAAAAGTGTATATCAAGGATTCAAATGTTTGCTCTTCCTCCACCTAAAGAACACATATGTATTTGTATTCTTCATCCCGAATGTATGTTTATTTAAGGACAGTCTGATCTTTCACAAATCAAATATATTTATTCAAACTAAAGTGATCGAAAAGCTCCAATATTTTATTGGTTCTTTCCATCTAAACACCGGTTCATTTTACTTATTATTAACTTTATTTTCCGTCTTTGCTCTTACACAGTTGTATTAACCGGATTATATGACAGGATATAGGAATTGAATATTTCCGGGTATAAGCACTTACATCTCAAATGTTACACATTTACTTAAATATTCTAAACAGGATATTTCTCCTTATCTGTGTCATTGTACCGGGCCAAACAAACATATTTCTATTAAGATATTATCAGAGGCTATCCATCCCATATGGTTGATATATATTTTTTTTGTGATTCACACCGAAACTCAGTTGCCTCTCATGTGGCATATTATCATAGTTGGGGCTGTCCTCATTCCACCAGTGATTTGTTTTATACCTATACATTATGCAATCTGATTATTACTTAATGTTAACCGCCGACAATGCTTATTACTTATCAACTCAGTATCAAGATGTGCGTTTTGGTCGACCTTCATCATTGCCTATGTAAGATGAAGGTTTTAAAGATTATAATGGTATGACTCTGTTTGGTGGATTAGGTGATTGGTAATTATGCGTTTATGTAAATATTGGACTGCGACAATATTTCTGGGAAATTAGCGGACCTATCATGTGGCACTTTATCGTAGTTCGGGCTGTCCTGATGACAGACTATTTTATGGGTTCAGACGTTGGTTGAGCATCACATGATTATCATGATTAACATGGAGAACATGTAAGACATGATAATGTTTGCCTAGCCCAGATTTCACTACCTGTGCCGTGGGAAATTTCAACCAGAAATTTCTATGGGTGGAGCTTTATTACTAACTATGTTTCTTATAGGGATAAAAGTTGCCGGTAATAATGAATTATACGGTGCACCGCGTTCCACTTAGAATGAATAATTTTCCTAAACTAAGGATGGTAGCGATTACTGATTAATATGTCAATCTTCCATCATACTAAGTTAATGATAACAAATACATACTGACAGGTGTGGCTGAAACGGAGGACTAACATTTTTGCCTATGTTTGGCAAACTAACTTAATTAACTTATTGAATTAAAAAGACTTTCTCTAATGACCATGTACCTACTAATTCCCTACTCACTACATCATCAGTTATCAATGTGAATCATACCAGTCAATTACATTTGTTTCAGTGCAAGCATTATCTATACATTTTCTATTCCATATTCAGGCTCTCTGATTGGAAGCCCCCCGGTTGCTTTACCCGGCAGCATGAACTCAGTTATTCGTATGGCTGCTTCTGCTTCAGCATTACCGCATGTTCAGGGGGCGGCCGGACCCCCGACCCCCTTCTTACCACCAACTGAAATATCGCCAACCGAAGGTTCGCTTTGCCATTAGAAAACTAATCTAGGCTTTAAGCTTAAATTTATAGTTACTAATTCATAAGAACCAAACAACTCTGATTTCACGAATCGCAGTTGATTTTATAAGATAAGCATAATTATAAGCATTTCCGATAAGGACTAGTTCTCGGAAGATATGGACTAGCTACATCTAAGTGCATTTAGGATTCCTAGACCCATTCTAGTTTTATTTCCGTCTGGTGACTTATCAGTAGATTTATGGGATTAAGAGCATACAGCATTATTCTGCCAAGCAATCTCCTTTAGTGATCAGAAAATTCATACATTTTCACAGAGTTGCAGTAATCATGCAAAATCCACCATGTGTCAATATCTGGCCACTTGGGAGTTTGGCACAGAATAATGAATGTTTGTGGCATACGATATGTCACCTGGTTATAAATACTGGTTACCAAACTGACCAATGGAGTCCTGCAGGAGTTAATTCCCTGTACTCACTGAGAATGTTTGCATTATGCAAAGTAACTGTCAACAGGCCTACCTGGTTACCGTAGCAACCAGTGTAAACAATTGATGGGAGGGTTTGGGATCATGGAACCTGGTGCTTGGGACGTGTCTGAACATAACAGTATAGTTACATATAGTGTGTTTGACATGCTCTATCCATGGGAACCAACACAGCGCCATATGTGTGAAAACCAACAACTCCCGCAGCGCATTGTTTCATATTCTTCCGAAATCTAAGACGTCCTTGACCCGATTGAAGATTGATATCAGAAAATATTCATGAATCGAATTTGTAACTTTATTTGAAATTATGTCGATGAGTTAATCTTGCCCTTGTCACTGATAACTTTGTGATTTGTTATTTGCAAATCAGTCTTGTTCTATTTATTCACTTTGCAATACTTTGGGAATTATTAGGCTCCATGTATAGAATTGATATGATTTATTGACATGTTGTAAGTTATGAATACCTCTGTTATCATGTATAATATCCATAAATCCCACTAATCATACCAATGGAGTATTATGTTATATATGAAAGAAAACGTATATATATATTTACTTGTGTAAATCCTGAATTGAGCTCAAGTTTGCACGTACATATATATATGTACGTGGAAATTTTAGCTCAATTCAAGATTTACACAAGTAAAGTTACTAATACTTAAATCTCACTTATAATGCGCAAGCAAGCTAGAACTTCACCAGATCGTTAGTACTCGGGAAACTTTGCACATATTAGACGGCGCTATTGACACAGTGGCAAAGAAATAAATCTTAAACATAGCAACCACTCAGCTTGGAACTGGCAAATCCTAACAACTCGGCCCATAGTCTTACATAAATCCCCCGAGTTAAGTATGCTCGGTTAAAGCATGTAATATTAGCAGAAATGTGTATTTAGCCCAAATAGGATTGTTTATTATTTATTCATGTGTGTATTGCGTATATGGACAGTATTCTACGCACATTATACATATCAATTGCTGATATCAGCCTATATTGGTTCTGCACGAGAACAAATCGGCTAAAATTCCATGATAAGTTAAAGCAATTAAATTGCAATTAGATAAAAAGGGAGTAATGTATGTGTGTGGTACACACGCAACCTTTCCTGAAGAGGAAAACCTATATAGGAGATCCAAACCAGAATAATATTGTACTGCATTAATACTATGGGTTAACGCCTGGCTTGATTATTTTCAGATAGTTTGATAAACATATTAAGTCGGAGTAATTGTATTTTGTGTATGCACATAAATACGGTGACCTTTCCCACACTCAAGATAATATGTATTCAGAAATATATACATAAGCGTTTAGGTTGAGTCTTCAGGATCATGCACCCTCCATTCCTCCTAGGCCGATCGATAAAACGGCCCAATTCAATAGTCGCCAGGTTACTGTTAGTATACACTCTAGCCAACACCTAGACAACGAGCCGCACCCAACTTCTGTTAGCGCTCCCATCCCAAGGAAGCTAATTCTTAAATCATGCATATTTGAAATCTTGAACTTACTCTCGCGTCTTACCTTGCAATATTTCTAGCTATAAGGTAACTGTGGGTTCAAAATGCTTGACAGGGAATTATTTAAATCAGGGGAGCCAGTTATATTGCGAGGAATGAATAAAAACTTCTTTTTTTTTCGACTGAACAAGTTATTCAGACTTCAGATATAAAGAAAATATAGGCTGTAAATATTTGGAGGCATATGGTTAAATTCGCCAGGTCGATACATGTGTAATTTAGTAATGTGTGTTAATACAATGGAAGGAGTATAATAGTTCCGACAGAAGGGAGATGGTCGTTGGAGATGTTTGTCATTGTGATTGGGGAGCCCATATATATTATCATATATGTCCCTTCAAATCAGAATCCTTGTTCTGATCTGTCATTCTCGTTAGATATTTAGATGTTTGACTAAATGCATTGTTATTCATATTTCAATAAGCTCACTTTAGCACCCATCTGCATGAAAATCTTAGAGTAAGCAATATTCCCATGAATAACGCTTTCACGTGAATCCGACATTGACATATATTAATTTTGAAAACCATTAAATCATTATCTGGGTATTTTTCACGATTATCCTCACAAATATTTTCCAATTCCTTTCATATTGAACATTTGGTTCAGAATCTATTCACATTGCATCATTAATAAAGGTAGAAAATTTGTTTTCAATTGCAGGCAAATCATCGGCAGTTCAGAAGTTCGCGGCCAGTGCTGAGTATGTCAAGGCTTGCTTTAACCCGTCCCTCGCCCCCAAACTAGCCGCTGTGGCAGCAGCTACTACTGGAGGCAAGAATCTTCTCCCTGACTACACTCGATACATCAAAAGGTGCGTGTTTCTTACCTAGCTCCTCATATCCCTTAGTGAACATATTGACCGGCGATCCAACTAACCAGACTAAATTTCTGGTTTATGTATACTCGTTGATCAAACATGGGTTCAATTTCCGTCGAGCTATAGTGCGATCCCTTTATTGAGCAATATCTTTTGTACATAAAAAAACATGTAACAATTATAGTTTTATCTTTTTTTATCAGTTTACTGTTAGAATTTCCTGTTAGCGGTATTTCCTTTATCGGTTATATGTTTTTTGTCATTTTTTTAACATTACGTTTCCTGGGTGGGAACGACAGTGATTTCACTAATTTACTAATTCACTTATCTCACTAATTTGGAACTGGAACAACTGGAATTTTAGAGTAAAGGAGAAGTTGGAAATAAATATGATAAAGAATTGTTCGAATTTCACATAACTCCTGCAATAACTGTGACAGGATTGTGACTTAATTTGACCATATTGCGCAAGTCTAAGAGATAGAAAGAGAGAGCAATATTACATCACCACTTTTATACACTGTCCACCCCCTCATCAGAGACTGACTACCTCCCCGCCCCCGGTCCCCGCCCCTTCTTCACACCTCATTACTGGCACTGATCGTGTGAGAAGTTACAAAGAAGGTGCGAACCGGCCTTCCAAAAGTATGGGACTTTGGTGTGGAATCGCCATAAGGTATCAACAGTGATCTGCTATGCTAGATAGCGAGTTTGAAATTATGACTATTCACTAGCTAGGCAGGTTCTTTCTTCCTCAATTTTCAAAACGTTGGTAGCTCTATAAACGAAATACATTCCCTATTTCTCATGGGATACGGGCTTTAGTCATGAATTATTATTAACACCAAAAAACATCATCCAAACCTGAAGACGGTACAGAAGCTTTAAATAAAGAAATTATCATATCAATATAATATTAGTGGACGGTAAAAATTGTTCCCATCCATTGAAAAAGAGAAAAGTTGCAAAGGAGACAGCGTTTGCCTGCGGGCATTTGCAAGTAATGTCTTTCTACCAGATAATACCGTCGTTTATTGTTCGCGAATCCGCATTAACATTCTTAAATTTCTGACCCCCAGAACTTGTCATTGCGAGCTTATTTCTTCAGCTTCGTATGTGTCTATGTTATTGCCTTGGGGCATTCCATTGTCTTTTCGGTGAAGCTATTAAATACATAACCTTCATTCTCATAAAGCTATCGCTCAACCAGAATATTCACATAACCGTTCGATAGCAGTTGGGCCTGTTGGGCCTCTCTGCGCATCGTAATTTGACCATATGATCAGGAGTGTAGACCGGATTCTCATAATTGTAATTCAAAGGTCCCATGTATTTTTCCAATTTGATCCTGATCAGCCTGGATGGTTTGAATCACTTAATCATCTTTTATTTGAATCAGTTTAATGTTGGGAATAGTATTGAAGTATGTAAAACTAAACGCCTAAAAAGTCAATATTGCCTCTTGGATATAATATATATAGGTATTTTTATGAAGAATTTCTTCCTCATTATGTAATAAACTACCGTCAAATCGATGTCTAAAAGAAGTATTAAGACAGCGTTCATTCGGGAATAGTTACCACAAGAAAGGTGTGGTGATAGCCATTGTTTCCGGAGCTATTGGCAAAGCTTGAAAAATCAACACGATCAAGACAGCCCCCGGGTATTTTTCACCTCAAATATAGCTATCATTTTTGCGAACATGTTTACATTAATTTTATATATTTATTTGCTTTCTATTAACCAGAGTCTTCATGTTCATGAAATTCCAAATCAGTCCTCGTCAGTGAGTTTGTTGAAATTAAACACTTGATAGAGGGGATGACATTCAAACTAAAGATATTTGGACATGATTCTGTGCAGAAATTCTATATCTCGTCGATACAGACACATTCGCTTGAATTATGGGACAAGGACCCTCATAATCCATTAAGCAAACTACAATGGGATCAGAAAATACCTCAATCACCACGTCTTACACGTGAATTAATCGTTGTTTTGTGGCCAAGACGCGTCTCTGAGGACCTATTTTTCGAATTAGTAATTCGGCCCACGTCCCAAGCTGATGACATCGGACAATTTCTTGGCCTCTCAAAGAAAGAGTATGTTTGACCCCATCGTGAAAGAATAGCGTCGAGCGCAAAATCCGTGTAGTTCTTATTTTTTGTAGAACAGGCCAAGTTCCATAGGATTTAGTACACACTACCACTTCAAAGCTGTTATCATTAAATTAATCTTATTCTCTATCATTTCTGATTTATCTTTTCACTCATGCAATTAATAGTGAAAGTACTGTTGGACATACTGTACATTATGGGAAGGTAACTCTTTATCCCCATACTTAGAAATGTTCTATTTATCTTTCGTATTTCAATTTTAACTCGCATAATCGCAGCTGGCGAAAATAAAAGGAACGAAACTGAAATACAACACTTTGTCTTGAAAAAAACAACACAACGAAACTAAACATTATTACTATTGACGCAAGTTTTCTATGGGAAATCTCGTAAAAATGTTTTGTTATTTCTCATACTTAAGGTTATGTTTTTATTGATTGCATTTCATCTTTCCAGAAAATATTTCTCAGCATTCCAAATAATAATAAAGATATCCCATCAAGTACACGGTAGAGAACAATTAAATTACTATATATATAGTCCGTACATAAGGTGCTTATAACATTAATCAGTAAGAGTAATCACCTAATAACTCAACTCTTGCTGGCGCGGGGCCGGGATCAGTAGATCCTGGGAGGAATGCAAAATTGTCATTTATAGTTGGTCTCGAAATTACTGAAATAGCTCAAATCTGACAAAAATATTATTTGTGTATTATGTCTTCTTGGGATACTCGTAGACCGGGGTAGTGGCGTAGGTACAGTAAAGAACACGAGAATAGTATTATATTTACTCCTATGTATTCAATATGCTTATATAACTCGGTGATAATATGGTTTAAGCCATTAAAATTATGATATATAAATTTTCATAAAGTGAGCTGGTTAATTACCTACAATCATGATTAATCTCCAATGAACTGTCATAAAACTCCCATATATTCAATATAGATAGTCATCCTAAGGAATAACATCTTTAATAATAAGCCAAAGTCATGTATACAGATTTGAGTCATCGATGGTAATTTGTCATATTTTATTGACGATGATCCGTGCATGTCAAGTATTTCTGACATGCCGCTTCATAAGTTTGTGGAAGAAGATGTAAGATAGCCATAAATATTATCGAAAAGTGGCCCTTCCGTAACTACATCCTCACATTTCTGTCAATCGTAGTGGGCTTAATTTTTTTTACTTGTTCAGAGTTTGATACTTAAGTGATTTGATAATGGTAATGATGAATATATAGTCCAAATACAAATGTTCTGAGATATTTAGGAAAGGTTATAGGATGAGTTCTTAAAATATGTTTTCGGAACAATCCTTGGTTTGGTGAAGAGATAAAAATTAGCCAAAACTTGTGATATTGACACGAATTGAGGTGGTTAAAAATGTGGATGAATAATCAAAGTAAACAGTGGACGATAAGAAAGCGGCACTTGTGAATGTACCTTGTCCGATATTTCTTAAATTGTCATTTGATCTTTGTTCAACTTGGCATAGATTAGAAGGAAGAAAGGTCGTTTTCTGCAATACTTAATGGTTTTGCTATCAACGCTAGTGAAAAGAGAAATGTCTTATGATCTAATCAGGAAGATAAACCAACAATATACGCTTTATTCTCCAAATTTCTCAGCATGGGAATATTTTCAAAATTTCTTTCAAAAAATCATGATTCAATCGGTTATTTTTCTACAGAATCTTTAATCTATAGAATGTGCCTTTAGCTAATAAATTCCCACTTCTTAGTATTATAGGTATTAGAGGACATATATATTAAGTTGTTGGTTTTGTGGTTTGTGGGTGACATTTCTAACTCGCAGACACCTAGCTTTCTGGGAAAAATATGAGTAATATTTGGGAAAGCATAGATAAAATTAATGTAAAAATATTTCCGTATCTGAGATTTGCGCATCGACTCCCACATTAGAAAAGTATTTTTCCGTTCCTTATCAAATATTCCGATAAGGATTTTGAACAGCGTCTGTCATTGACTACCATGGAAACGACCTAATATATATGTCTTATCTGTAAATAGATTCTCCCCTCCTTTACAATGCCAGATGTCATAAACGTCTATGAAAGGATCGGTCGGCAAGATAATAGAGATAAATTATATGACTTTTTACTCGAACCTCATAATACAGTTTTTTATTGATTTCCCTCGGATTAATTTCAGTGGCTAGCTACGGGCGTTGTTGTGAGAAAATATCTGATCTGTTGTAAATAAATTACTTAGAATGTCCTCAATAAGTCACTTGTGATTTGTATGTTGTAATCCCGTGCTATAATTACAGGCCATGTATTCAGTAATTATCCACAAGGAGCACCGTGCTCCTAGATTGTGTGCTTATACGTGCATAGGCTATGTGTTGGCCGTGTGCCTGGCTGTCTGTGCCTCTATGCACGGTAAAAGAGCTATTGTTAATAGTCAAAAATAGCATGGTATAGCACCCGTTAACGTGTGCTTTATTCTCAGCAATAGATGGTAGCATACTACCTCACGAGTTAATGGAAGATCAGCTATAGGAGCTAAACTTATCGACCTATTGTATACTCTGCATTTGGTCTTCATGGAATCTTTTTCAACGAAATTTTGAAAATATGTGTAATCTTTTTTTCACTTTTTTGTAATCAAGCCGTCAGCCTTGACTGAGAAAAATGTATAACTCACAATGTCTTTGCTGAATAAAAATCTTTAAATATAATACAACTAAACAGCCTGGTAAAATGTAATTCAAACATATCTAGCAGTGACGGTTACCGGTAACAGTGTTTCAGATTACTGTTAACAGTTGCAGTGATTTACTGTTAACAGTTGTGGCTGTCTGTTGGTAGTTTGGGCAATGTTATGTGGAATCATATCACAACTTGTTACCAACTACTAACTAATCCGCATTAATTAAGTGTTTTGTTCAGAGAACTCACGTTCGGTTGGGCGTTGGTTAATTTTGTAGTTTCATGTAAACAATGTTGAGTGAATGATCCCAAAAGGTATTTTCACCATTTAAACACGGTAGTTGTGATATGACAATGGAATACAAACTTTCACTCAAGCAGTGTAAATGTATGTATCATTGAGAGAGACGAAGCCACGAGCGATGATGAGTATATTTACAGTGCTTGTGTATCTGATTGAACGCTAAATCAGAATAACCACACGTTTGTATTTCATCTAAGTGTGCCCCAAACACATGCACACCAAATATGATGGTTGTCAAGCTACAACTTGAAAATATAGGGTATAATACTTTTATCAATTAACACCTCCTATCCCACTCATCCTCAAACGCTCCTAGTATAAGGACCGCTCATCTCCTAAACTAGCCATATACCATTATTAGTATTACTTCATTACCTCAATCATACCCAGTATAGGGATCAATCCCTAAAGTCAATTATTTGGTGGGGGAAACATGTTTAGATATAATGTTAATCTTTTAATGGTTATTAGGTAGTTGAATTTATTACTGCCCATCATAAACAGTAACATCGATATAAGATCATAATAAAATCATATTGCAGGCGTCATTGGCGGTGTGAGATTCATGACAGGTTAGCTCTGTAGTGTGAGTTTGAGCTGGGGTAAGGGGAAAGAGGGTTTAGAGAAGAGTATTTGTCTGTATGAACAAAGTCAAGTGTATCAGCAGGCGCGCACATAAACGGGAGACAATCGCCGGGAGACCATTAATATTCAGCAGTTTTTACATGCATTTAACAATCATTTATATCTGTTCTCTTTAGTGATTGAACTGTATTTAGTTTTGACATTAAACTCGTCCTCACACAAAACGCTTTTGGATTTTAAAATGTACCTTGTCTAGATCTTTGTTTTCTGAGTAAAACCAAACTAGTATAATGTATAGCGGTCACTCCAGGTTATTCAGAAGTGGGCCTTAAGATGAAGCCTATTTTCTTGAGAAAAAGAAGTACGGAATATTGAGTTCTCATTGTTTTGGCCAAGAGTTTAAGATTATTTTCCGTTCATACCGGAGGTCAGGATTTAACAATGGAGAGACTTAGCTCAGTTCCGGATTTTACCCCGAGGCAATTTCTTACTTGTGCGTGATTTTAATTGTTAATACCACAATTGACACCAAGTCAGTAGGTACGGATTGCTAATGCAGAAATTAAAATGAATATTTGTATTTCATCTGAAAGATGAGACATTCAAAAAAGTCTTGGATACATACTGATGAGTGTATTTTAAAAAAAAATAAGAAATACATATTTTATTGATATTCATAATTAGAGCCTAATTAAAGTTAAGGTCTTTTTTAGCATACACTTAACTCTTAATTGTCATAAAGCAACCCATATTTGCATTGAATGGTCAGGTATATTCACTTAGCTTTACGAAAATAATAATAAAGAATAATGTTAAAACATTATCCGCCGTGTATGCCGAAAAAACCCACAGTTTACATATAATTGGTTATTCCGTTAAAATTGGCAGAATCCATAAATTATTAAATTATTTCTGAATTTTCTTACGAAGTATGATCTTAAGCTTATAAATACATCAGCTTTCGAATTGGGGTGGGAACAACTTAAAAACACTAGGCCGAAGAAATCGCGTTAATACTCAGATTTCAACCATTTGATTAACATACTAGAAAATCAACATTTCTGCACGAACCAACACTATATTTTCAAGGAGATGTATGATTTTTCCTTAAAGATAATTGCATCCTAACGTATGGGGCCGGAAAAGGCAACTGGAAACCAATTTATTTAACCTTCGAGTAAAAATGGGGATTTCTTTTCTAGTTTTATTTTGATGTTGCTAACTGAAGTTTGTGGAATATGATATAAATATCATCATACAGCTGTTTTCTTCAGGGTCTATTCCGAAATTCGCTTTTACACCCTAATTCATTTCCTTTCATGCACCAAATTCTCACATGTTGTGACGACATCGTTAGTGAAATTATTCTCATTCCTATTACCATAGCAACGGATGTCCTATTTAAAGACTGCAGGCGCAATTAAATGTTGACTGATGCAAAGAAATGTAAAGTATTTAATGGCATATTTAAGACCGCTCATTATAATGATAATTACTGCATATAAAGACGGCAGATGGGAGGTAGAGAGTAGGGATGAAGACAATTTTCAATTTATTACCTAAAAATGTCTCTAGCATAGACAACTTTTGAAATATTTTCCGTCCGAATTGTCTGCTATGCTCCAAATCACACAAACTCTGTAAAATGCTTGAAATGTCCAATAAATTATGAAGAGAGTAAGTTTCTCAATGGCCTGGATTTTTTCTTTCTTATTTCCACATCTTCTATGAATTTCGTTGGCGGTGGTCTCAATTGGTTAATTCGGATCAACGTTTATTATTTTGTTGAAAATAGCATGAGAGTGGCGTCTACCCTGTTCATCATATAGACGAGGATAGATAGAGACATGATAAGATTGACATTAGTATTTACCCCGAGGGAAACTCACATGTAAACTTTAAGTTACTTTGGAAGCATTTTGTACTAAAAAATAAGTAGCCCAACACTATTCAGTAAAATCTCCGCGAGCCATGGGTGTTTTGACATGTTCACATGAGTAGACCTATCTATATAACTTAATGATTATACTGTGTCCCTCCTTACGTTCAATATTGTATAAAGTATTTTAGTGGTTAGTGGTTCACTTGAGTTATCATGTCCATGTGTGGGTACCCATGCCCTGGTGAATTACATACGTTTTTCTAACTGTGGCAGATGGTTTTAATAGTACAGTATATTTTTACAACAAACCTATAGAAATGGTTGGTAAAGTCAATGGTGGTAAGATGTTTAATAAAATGATCAACTTTAAATTGTTTCAAGATTTAATTTAATCTTTAATCGGGACAATGTAACCATCTGAAATTGCTATTCTCAATCGAACCCAACACAAACATTTTTAAGGTTACATTTTCACAAAGTTAATTGGAGAACCCTTGTGCGAGCATTTTTGATCCATTGATAAAGACATTTTGAGGGAATGAAAAGGGAAAATCCCGATATAGCCTTCAAAATAATCCAAATATCTTAAAACAACAGAATTATTTTTCAAGATAAATTCATGGGGAGCATGCCCCTAGACCTAGGTTCCCTAGGTAATTCTTCATTTTCGCAACTAGGATAATGTTTTTGTATGGACGATGCAAGATTCCGAGCCATAATTATTTAATTTGGGATGGTCGGAAGAACAGAATCCTGTTATCAAACTCTGTCAAGGCAGTCTCTATTCATGAGCGCTGTGCCCGGCACTCAGATATGCATGATTTGTCATTATTTTTACAACATCAAATCAACCTCACACATCTTGAAAAACATACGACAGATGGAAAAACATCTAACGATTACATATATCACGATCATATAGTATATGTAAAATGTTTCTAATTCCATTACATTTCACATCATATGAATAGGAAAACGAACTACGCACAACCGCTGCTCCTAGCGTTCGTCCCGTCCCTTGTAATTTGTCAAGGAATTCCAGTTGGCGTTAAAAAAAACAGAGGGTGGCTGGACACCTCTGTCAACCCGGCGGTCGGCCCCCCTCCCTATACTTTACAGATATCTGTACCAAAATCAACCCTAATCCTAACCCTAAATTGGTGGTCCTAAGTCAGTGAAGTGAGTAGCGGATTGTAAAAAACTGTGTGAGGGAGTGGGGCCCAGGCTACCTTTATGATGTGGCAACGCTTTGTCGCTTTTCCGCTGGAATACGTAGTGTTTTTGTGTTGCATTGGGGAGGTGTATCTTTATATAAACTATTGCATTTGGTCTTTCAGATTCGCAACGTATGAAGTGTGTGGGGGCAGCCATTGTCGGGATATGTCCTACAAAGAACACTTTCACTGCATGGACTGCAGCTTCAGGGTGAGACACTGGGTTAATAACTTGGTTAATCCAACATTTGTCAGTCAATCAATATAGGGCCGTGACCTCCTTGCACTCGTCTCACTCTGTGAATCCATTCAGATAAAAAAAAAGAATATCATGAATCAGTGTTCAGCATATATAATAAAATAATTAATCAATTGTTATTGATACAGAATTAAGATATATAGATATTACTGTTATATACTGTCTATAGTTTTGTTTGATTTAATCAACTCGCCCTATGTTTATTCTATAAAGCAGGTGTTCGTGAAGAAGGAGGAGATGATTAGACACTTTAAATGGCATAAAAAACGTGATGAGTCTCTGCAGCATGGGTTCATGCGTTACAGCCCCATGGATGACTGCTCTAAGAAGTTTGGGCCCTGTACCCACAACACCCGCCAGACTCATTACCATTGTCTACAGGTATGTTCCGCATCTAATGTGTTTAATATACTTCTATATAGTTTCACTTTTATTGACTGATTTGCGTAAGTTGACATACTCCCGTCAATCTGTCTATTCGACTGGGTTTCTATATTAGTATTCATCCGTATCAGTCCCACATAAAATGCTCAAGTACTTCTGAGGTTTGAATATAGGAAATATGTACTGAAGCATTTTTAGTAAAGCTTTCCTCGATGAAATGTAGGTGGCACCACCTGATACCACTACAGGTTTATTTTAGCGCAGCAGTAGGCTTTTTTTTTAATGTAAATACTACCATGATTTTGTTTAAGCTGACAAATAAGTTTAGATATCCTGGCCCGGTAAATGAGTGTTAACATTGGGCTTAATTTTGAGTTTAAATAATTATGCAGAATATATGCATGGCGAACAAGGCGTTTTAGGAGTAAAAGAAAGATAGATAAGTAAAGAAATCGCTTCAAATATAATATATAAATGGATAATTGGCCTTAAATGAATAGTACAAAAAAAATTCCGAATAAAATTCTTTAAATACAATAACCATTAACAACAATCTATTGTGAATTATTAGCATGACCAAGAGGAAGCTTGACAAAATAATGAAGGTCTGTGTATAAACTAAGCATTTCTTCATGTGTTGTCGTTTTCAGCCTGGCTGCAATAAGGTCTACATCTCAACATCAGACACACAGATGCACGCTAACTACCACAGGAAGGACTCCGCTATTATACAGGAGGGCTTCCAGCGGTTCCGTGCTACAGAGGACTGTGGTACCCAACAATGTGCCTTTTATGGACAGCGAACCACTCATTTCCACTGCAGAAGGACTGGCTGTAACTTTACATTCAAGAATAAAGCAGATATGGGTAAGTGAAACGGTATAAAAAGGATGAGAAACATTTCAACCCATGATATGCTATAAAATGTCCCTATAATATAAAAGCCTGTAATCATCATCTCCTCATTTCATTTCTCTCATATCTCATAATCTATTTTTAAATCTTTTTATATTAATGTTTAAACGAACAATATTTATATATGAACCCCACCTTTTATATAAACTACCTGATCCTCAGGACTCAACGAAAACCACTCTTTATGAGTGAGCGTGTATCTGCTTTTAAATTCGCCTGAATAAAAATATTTGTACACAAATAAATAATAGAGAAGGAAGTTATAGAAAGTAAGTCTAAATATATTCCGCACATACTCGTCACTTGGCGGATGTTTCCGATACCGTTCCCTCATTAGACATTTAATCAATTATTTTTTATTAATTAATTAATTAATTAATTTTTATTATTGTTTTAAGTTGCTCGGGAATAGTAAACCACCATCAATTTTGCTAATGAAAAAAACTCTTTCAGAAAAACACAAGGCATATCACCAAAAGGATGAGATTCTAGGCCGTGACGGGTTTAAGAAGTTTATGAAATACGAGCACTGCAATTTTAGTACCTGCCGCTACTCCAAAGTATCCAACCATATCCACTGTATAAGGCCAGGTATGCCATCCTTAATTTTAAAACATTCTTCACAATAGGATTATAATTTTGCTCGTATTGGAATGTTTCATTATCCTAAACCTTAGAGTTAAAGATACCGAGGACCCACGACTCGAGGTACCATGATCTCCGCCGCCCAGCTCTTATTTGGCCGTAAAAGAAATTTAAACTGAGATAATTGCAATTTTAAAAAATCATTTAAAAGTTTTGAGTTTTGGATACCAGTATCAGGATTATTTCAATACGATATCACGGGTTAGTAAAGAGCAGAGAAACTGTCCCTCTCCGGCTCAACCGCATGCACGAGAATTAGTGATAGCAATAGCCAAAGACTCCGGCAGGGGTTTTGTGACCCGAATACATGGATAAATTGTAAACGTCAATAAAAGCAAAGAAGTTCTAAGGGGAACACTGAAAGAATGATTAGCTTGTGTATGTGATCTGATCAGGCCATGTTTGTTTGATCCCATGCTAAATTATCATTTTTATCAATTCCATTTCAGGTTGTGAATATGTTCTGCACTCCACAGGGCAGCTCTATTCCCACAAGCGCCGCCACGAGAGACGTGATTTTGAGCATGCCTATCGACGGTTTAAGGATGACCAGAAAAAGAAGGACGGTGGTCCAGTCTCTGCCCCACCAAATGTATCACCCTCACAATCATCGCCATCACCTAAACCTAACATCCCTATCACTGCTGCACCTCATCAGCGTATGGAGTCTGCCCACTCTGCAATCAGCCCTGCACATAGACCTCACATCTTCTCTCAGACCTCTTCTTCTCTAGGCTCCTCACCCAACAGGCACTCAGCCATCAAGCAGGAGGCAGAGTACATAGACCTGGAGGACCTCTCACAGTTGAGCAACTCTGGCCGCTGCTCTCCAGACAACTCCATGACCCCCACTGACCTGTCCATGAGTGGTAGCTCTGCCTCATCGGGTAGAACAGAATACAGGTCGGACACAGAGTCTGCTGCGACACCAGTAGCACCTCAGAGAGCCCTGGCCATCAAGACAGAAGATGTAGGACTGGACCTCAGCAGTACAAGCCAGTCCAAGTGTGCAGCATCAAACAAACCCCAAGCCTCAACTCTAGCCAAACTTGCCTCAAAGTTGAACTCAAACAGCAGTCTTAATGGTTCCCTCAACCTGCCTATTTCCCCTAATGGCACTGGAGATATTTCTTTAGCAGGACCCTCTTCGGCGGTTGGCACGTCACTCAATTCTAGTCTTGGGGCAGGAGCCTCCCACGGTGTTGTAGGTTTTGTGCCTAAGTCTTCGCCGCCTGTAAACCACAAGCCAGAGAAGGATGAATCATGGAAGAAATATCTTACCAGGTGCGAATATAGTACTCAGCCTGTAAACATTTTGCATGTTAAATTAGTCATGACAATAACAATATTTCACTAAAATGGTTTTGAAATTTCCTATTTTATTTCGGATGTTCCCTTAATTCAATCCCATTGACCGATACATGATCAATACATAAAATCCTATACATAAATTCCTATATGTAATTGAAAGCATGATTGACATATATATATATCTTTTACAGGTACACAGCTAACGATCCTTGCCATCCAAGATGTCAGTGCCTATACAAAGACCATTACCACTGTAATATTGAGGGTTGCAGCATGATCTTCCGAAACAAGGATGGCGTGAGGGAGCATTCACGATATCACGAACAACAAGATCGCATCACATCTTTATCATTCATGACATACAATGGCCACAGCGAATGTGTTCTGGGTTGTGAACTTAACAAGAAGGCTCTGCATTACCACTGTTTATGGGTAGGTTCTTGTGATTTCCATAGATTTGGGTAAAAGGCACAATTTTCACACACATGCCTTATTCAATTATCGGCCGTGATAACAATCATAGTAACCTAAGTATAAACAATAATTAATCAAAATCCATTATAAATATATTTATAATATAATATGATTTTTAAAAAAAATATGATTCTTGAATTACTTGAATGATGCAGTTAATATAGGTGTGTATGCGCCTCTAAATCCACTACTGAAAACTAGTTCTATATGACTATAATGTCAAATACATTTATTTTTAAAATTCCAGTCTGACTGTGGAGCCATTGTGAAGCTGTCTGATCCACCATTTGCCCGTTTGGAGCATCACAAAATCCATGAATATAGCCGGGCATCTAACACTAGGCAGCCTCGACAAATGTCTCTAATGCGACCAGACCAGCTGAAGCGTCGTAGGGGCAGACCACCCAAGTACCCAAAGACAGAAATTCCAGTCGTGCCCAAAGTGGAGATGTCAGAGACAGAGATTGCTGATGAACTGAGGAAAACTACTGATGGCTACCAGAACACACTCATGGCGGGCTTCAAGAAGTTTGCAGCTTTTGAGTCATGCCCTGATGACAAGTGTATCTTCATCAGCAAGGAGCACTTCCACTGTGTGCGGCCCAGGTGTCACCATGCCACTGACCGCTCTGATGTCCTCAACCTTCATGCCAAAGATTTCCACAGCTACATCAATATTCTCAATGGGTTTGAGTTCTTTGACCGCACAGTGAATTGTCGCAGACCTCATTGCCACAACAACAAGGCAAACAAACATTTCCACTGTGTACGGCCTCGGTGCGATTACTCCTTCGTGAGGTACAGTACGATGGCCCAACATGACAAGAAGCACAAGTTGATGGAAATGGGCAAAGATATCACTCAGCAGCAGCAGCAGCAGCTTGTACAGCCCCCCAAGATTGCCATCCCTTCACTGTATAAAACAAGTAACCCAGGGCACATGCTACTGCCCCACACTGTGGTCACAACGAACCCATCTGTGCAGCTCCAACCCCCAGCTTGTGGACCACAGACAGATGATAAAACTGTGGTTAAGACAGCGGGAACTTATTTCCCGATGGCTTCTCTGGGCCAACGCTTGGGTGCACCTCAAGTCGTGCATGGCCATGGAGTCTCTGGAGGGCTGCCCAGTCAACACGGACAAGTGAGCATCACCATCACTCCACCAAGTATATTCCATGCAGGTACCAGTAACCCACTTCTTTACAACTCAAGCTCATTTGGACCATCTAAAGTCAACCAAACTAACGTCATCAACATAGCACCAAAGCCACTGCCAGTGCCAAGCTCGAGTAATACTTCAGAGGCTCTCCCACTCTCTATATTACTTCAACAGAAACCCCATCAAAATGTACCCCAGCTCAACTGGTTGGAGTTGAAGATGAAGATGCATTATGGCACAGAACAGAACTGTGGCCGACCATTCTGCAAGCTGAAGAAGAAAGATCATTTCCACTGCTTTGAATGCAACCAAGCCTTCTCTGATCCTACTCGGCTCAAGGCTCATGTCACCAAACATGGACTAAAAGTTGATGGATCTGACAACATTCTATCCAGCCCAGCTGTCCTTCCACAAGGCATGTCTGCAACTCCTATCACAATTGCTCCCATTCCTGACCATGACGATTACAACGATGAGTTGGCTCATCTTAGCGATGAAGAGGAGGATATGGATGAGGAAAATGATGAACTGAATCCCTCAAACTCACTGAATCTTGATGCCAGCTCTTTCACTCGTCTTATTGAGGCTGGCACTTTGAGCAGTTCTAACAGCAGCGTGAATCTCTTGCAGAATAATGACATAGAAAGCAATACCAACTCTAAGGAAAAGGAAAAGGTTGTACCAAGAGATACATCAGTCCTTGACTTGACTAAGCCTCATTCGGCTGAAGATCAGCCAGCTAATACAGCCAATTCTGATGTGGAAAAACTTGATGATGAAGAAGAATGTAGAGATGCTAGTGATTTCGGAGACAATGATGAGCACCAAGCAAAAGATACTGGCGAAGAGAAAGAGCCAAAAGAAAGAGCTGAGAAATCAGACAACTCGGCTCCACCACTGTCTCCTGTAGAATCGGAGCCAGGTGTGGCTGGGGAAGTCGTTGGACGTCGCTCCGGCAGGAAGCGCACTGCCACACGTCACGAGGACTTCATTGATAGCGACATTGCTGTTGCTAAGCAACGAAGGCTCTCAAGTCCGCGACCCTTACAGAAGGAAGAGAACGTACCCGAGGGATACACCAAGTGGAAATTTGCTGACGACTGTAGGCAAGAGAGATGTCCCTACCGCATGAGCTCCACTCACTTCCACTGTCTGAGAGAAGATTGTAAATATTCATTCAGTGACAAGTCACGAGCTGTGCAGCATTCACAGAAACATGAACGCCTGGATAACGTCACCGGAGATGAGTTCAACCTCTTTAAGGCTGGAGAACAATGTGACAGACCGGACTGTGAACATTCCAAGAACACTTTACATTACCACTGCATAAAATGCCCGTTCATTTGTACAGATAGCACTAAGGTACTTGCTCACAGCAAACACCACATGAAAATTGATGGTAAAAAAGACTAAGTGGCATTATCATGTTGTAAAACATAACCAAAGATATAAACTAAATTCCTGACGAAATACACTATGCTCCCATTTGAACTGATTGTTTCTGTGGGAAAAGAGGAGAATTAACTTGGTGAAAGGCTGACTTTGAAATGCTTTGAGTTTTTTCTATTTCAATGGAATACAAATCGTTATAAACTGTGTTGCTTGCATCATGTATACAATAGAAAATTAACTATTGCAGGTGTTTCATAGAAGTGGTATTGACGGGTTGATAGGCATATGATGTATTGGTTAAAATTTAGTTGTGTGGGTAGTTCTGTTATAATGAAAACACAGATATATATCATATATACTTTTCCAAACTGAACAAATCCCTGTAACAGAACCATGCAGTATAGTTCCTTATATCATTCCATTTGACCATGAATCGACATTGTCTTCTGTTACTCGTTTGGGAACATATTTTGTATTTGTTCTTTTAAAAGAATATTTGATTGACTTGTTATGATATGCTGAGAATTCCTTGACAATAACTCATTTGACTTAACCTCCAGGAGATTATATTTGTGAATCAATTGTGTCCATAGCATATCAGTTTAGTCTTAATCAAGACGTGCATTGCCCTGGTAGGAATCAGTTAACAAACGGGTAGTTCATGTTAGTCTCCCGCCTGTGAATTTGGATCTGTTGAATCAATAGTTTTTTCCTCATGTTAGCCTTAAATCGCTATGACACTTTGGGTTCCACTGCTAAAACTCCTGCATCAATCACAATTAAATGTGCAGGATAAATGACGGAAATACCGACGTGGGGGCAATATATATTGAAGAAGTCGTAATAATTGAAAAGAAAAAATACTAAATACTGCTCATGTTCACGGATTCGGCAGTATGAGTTTTATGGTTTAATTTACGCTATGTGAAAGAAAAGCCGCAAAGAAATGTACACTACTTCGCATAAGAAAAATATAGAGTCAATCACGCAAGGACAATGGTGGTTCACCTCAGTGTAATGTAATTAGACTTGTTATAATAACGTGTAGATGCGACTCATCACGCCACACAATTAACGCACAAGTGTTGATTCCATGTTCAGCACAGTATGACATATCCTGACTTATGCGCGTCCAGTGGTCTATATAATAATGGTAAGAAGTGTTTTGGAGGTTCAAAGTAGTTCCAGCAACCAGGTTTACTGGATATTTAAGTTAATATTTGTGATTGATCTGTGTATGAAATTAACCTGTCGACGACGCAAATGTACGTAAGAGTTACTAGTGTATATTGTGTTCTTGTTCCACGAGTGAAAGCCAGCAACTCATCAAAGGAATAATCAACCTGCAAAACAACGTGATTAGCTTAGGTATAGTGTAAAGCATGGTTGAATGCATATATATATACTGCATATTTGAATGCTGAGTCAAGTTTCCTTTAGAGAATTATTATGGACACATTTTGTGCACAATATATTTACACATTGCCCAAAAATACAATGTAGAGTGAAGTTTTGCTGTGATATTCTGAAATGTACCTGACGTTATACCAAGAAGAACTATTACTCATTCCAATAATTCAAGTAAATACGAACAAGTTTTGAGTAAACCGAAGTGGTCTATAAATTATTGTTAGTTTTTTGTTTTTACTTAATTGGGAGAAAACGTTAAACTGGTCGTTTGTCCTTCGTTTGAAAACGATTAAAAACGCGCGACGTTTGTAGTCCATTGACAGAAATGAGGAATCTTAACATTTAAAACAATGTCTTATGCAAAGGTAAAGTGCCCAAAATGCATTGCCGTTAGTTACAACTTCTTGTCTTGTTAGTTCTCTTTTGTTTTCACTATCTGTGTTACCTAAGGGGTCATTTTGGCTCGTTTAAGGCTGTGTATTTCTGTAAATGTCCCAGTTAATTATAAATGGGACACCTTCTTCATCTAAACAAAGTTGACTCTGATAGCAATGTATTTTATGAATTGTGTACACCAAACATTCGTTGTCATGGACCATTCTTCTGTTATCCATGATATTCATTCGCCGTTCAGTTTCATGAACCCAAACCTGGCGCCACTCGTATATAGCTTGGAGATGTTCGTATCATTGGATCAGACGCTCCCTCATATCTGTTGTCAGAGCAATATTTCCAAAGATAGGAACCTTTATTTCTTGATACATCCACTATTTATTACAAGCCCGCTACTTGCCACATAAAGATATTTTAGATGGCTATAATAAGTATAACATGAACTGGGCAATAAGAAGTTTTGATATTTTTTCTAACATTGTTATAGCTCATCGACAATATTTTTGTGAGTTACAAATGCATTCACTTGATTCTAGGTGTAAGTTTTACAATTAGGCATTGATAGCGTTATAAAATTGTTGATACATTCCTGCCATTAACCATTCCATTCGTATGTGAGCTCAATTAATTGTTTCCATTGAGATTTCTTTCTCTCTTTTTTTTTTTATCTCTGGAGGCTTATGTTATGGCCTCGTTGGGTATACATTAAACTGCAAATAACATTTTTCAAACTTGTTGCATTATTACACTTCCCTAGATATGTTTAGTATTGAGAGACCGAAGATATGTGTCGGCTTGCGAGTCAGCTAACTTTATATTTATCTTAACACACTAGACAAAAACTTGTCTTCAGATTAATACAGCAATTTTGTGGGTACATGTGGTGTATATATAGGGAAAAAGATATATTGTTGATCAATTAGTCACCAATGAACCAAAACAACGAGAAGCTGTGATGGAAGGGATGAGGACGTAAGTCGACCTCATCAACCGTCCCATTCCTTGAGGAGTTCCAAACTGTTGTCAAATAATCACCATTAGACTTTGCCTCTTCTATGTACATAAATACGTGTTTTAATGTAGGCGACTGTGTGTTACTTGTTGAAACAGTGGGTGAAAGAAAGCAGTGGATTAAGTACAGTTGCCACGTGGACTTTACATTTCTCTTGATTAACCAGAAAGTGTTGACTTGTATTTAATCGTAGCTATCAATATACTATACAATGTTATATTGCATTGCTTGATACGGACTCTGTGAGATATTTATGTATTGATATAATAATATTTGATTTCTACATGATGGAATCCTGATTTGATTGCACTAGCTAGTTCATATCAGGAGAGACATGATTTCTCCCCCTCAAATATTGATGACTGAACAAAACATCTTGCTATTTGAACATGGTCATATTTGTGGGATGTTTTGAGTGCACACTCTGTTCTTTGCTTTTGTTTTGAGGCCTGTAAAAATGTTTTTTTTCTGGCATCGGCCTTTTCCTTTTCTTCAGAATGGCTTGCACTGTTAATGCTCTAATACCGGTATTATTTTCATTCGCGCCTATGAAACCAATTCTGACTTTTTGCTTGACTTGAGTATCATTCATTTCCAATTTATTTGTTTAGCCTTTTTTTCATATACTTTGCCTCTTATTTGCGTTGGTATTTTAGCCTATGTTAAATACTGAAGCTGCTGATGTTTGTTTCCGCCATAATCATGCGATACGCAAGTAGGAGTAGAACAATATATGTATACGTATAATCGTATCAGGGGTCGTAATTAATCGATGTTAAAGTATCACTTGTTAATTGGACACTGATATCTTCAAGCTTGTCGAATAAAGTGACTGCTTCTTATATGAAGTAATTGGGACCTTCGTCTTTCTTGTATAAATGTTTCAAATATATGTGCGACCGAGCAACGAGTATGATTATTCCAAGCGGATGGTTGACACGAGTCAGTCAACGTAATCTTAAATATAAATATTTTAAAGAGTTATGTTTTAACACTTCATCATATTAGTATGAATCCGTGACTTAGAACTATTGCACCATAGTTCAAATACGTGAAAGTTTGCGTTTTGCCGTTATCCACTGGCCGGCAAATAAATAAATACTTCAACCGACCTTATCCCTAACTTTAAAATATTCCCAATATGATCCATTTTTTTATTTGATTTACACCAAACATTATTTGTCCAATTAAATGAAGCACATAAAGTTCTCAATACCTTAGAAAACAAATTCCTCTATCAAAACTCCTTTTTCACTTAAAAACAATTGCGTTATGAATAGAAATATACTAATATAAACATAAACATGCTGGTCCATAATGTTTTTATCTTCGACTAACACATGTTTATATTTAACAGATTTCCTTAGTATTAAAATGCATGAATTGTGTTCTGTGATTTCTGATCAAACAAGGGTAGAAAAATAAAGGCATATGGATCCAGTCACAAAATCAAAGCAGAATCCCTTTATAAACTTAAGTATATCACTGGAGAGGAATGGCCCTATGGGGCATCCCTGGCATGTTCAAATTCCACCTACACGACTTCGGATAGAACAGGGAAAAAAGCAGTTGCTGAACATTTCAATGATATATACCATACTGTAGAGGAAGATATGGTGGTTTATCCAATAGAATAAATATCAGATCAAGGCTCGAACGAAAAAAAAACATAAAAAAGACTACAAATTGAAGGCAAATGAATACATGCATTCAACTGATGGAATGAATATACAATTGGCAGAAATGGGAACTATTTCATTCGTAAAAGTATATAATGCCACCTTGACCAAAATCACCGAAATCATTAAAAACGCATACAAAGAAAGACCTGTAAAATTCATATCAGACACAATTTAGAGATGATACAGGAGAAACCCAAATATCAGTAATATGTTAGTTTCATCTAAACCCAATTGAGGTTTAAAGGTAAATACCAGTGTCATCCGCACTGCTGCTGGCGGGAATTCAAGGAACTAATGCATGAAAAAATAGGACTAACAATATTTTTTTCAAAATTCTTCTTGAGAAAGAAGAATTCAAAAAGCACAAAAAAAAGATGTTATCATATTATTCTATATTTTAGGGAAGACTGAAGTTTACTAGCATTCACTATGGAGGTCAATGGGGGAAAAGCATAAATTCTCAGTTGTTACAAGATTTTAGACAGGAGAATGCGATTTGTTTCTTGTAAATTTCTCTTCCTTTGTCATAGCTGACATACTGTTTTGTCCTCACAAATCAGAAAACAGGGTGTAAACGTACTTAGAAAAATATTATTCAGCTTTGAAGACATGTATACCCGTTTTTTTTTAACTCAACTTGATACAAGTTCAACTGAATAACTTTTTTAGGTATTTTCCTTTTTAATAATTCAAGTAACTGCTATTTGGAGGATAATAGCCTGAACATTGGTCTGTGTAAGCATTATCTAGATATATAATGATAGTTCTATTTTAAATCATGGTGTTTACACAACGGAAATAGATCAATTGAGATAAGTGATGTTAATGAGTGGTGTACAAACTGGTATATTTGTCAGCTGTCCAATAACTATTTGTTTAGTTCAATGACCCCATGTTTTTTAATTGGGGTGTGGGGGATGTAAAATGATATGTCAGTTATGTATAAGCAGATTTTAAAGGAAACTGCATGATTCAATCATCTGATATTATGAAAAAATGGGAGAAAATCCCCTTTTGACTCCTATAGTGAATGGTCTCTGAAATAAAAACTAATACATTGACATGTTGTTTTCATTGGCATTTTGGGTTCCCCCAACCATATTCTTTCTAAATTCAAAGTTTAAACAAAAATCCATGATTCCTTCTCTTTTTATTGAACACTGGTATTTACCTTTAATTGGTTTATAGCATCTTTGATTCCTACTGCATGAAACACTGCTTAACTGCAAGCGGATTGTGCAGTACATGTATGTATCTTTGATTCCTACTGTTATAACGGAGGCAACATAAAAGTAGCGAAGTAGTAGTAGTACGGTAGGTAACTATAGCCAAAGTCACCAAATAAGGCCCATAAACATGTTTCCAGCAATCCCTCCAATCTGACCCAGATAGATATTTATTTTCTAATACAAGTTCTGTAAATGTATATATAATATCAGAGTTGTCAATGTGGAGAATAGTTTGGTACAACTGTCATTTCTTAGAAAGTATGTTTGTTTGTCAAGTTTCCATGGCAACTGTTCCTGAAAAATTTCGAAATTAGGAAAAAAATAACTCCCATTTCATGAAAACTTATTTCATCTCTTCAAGTGGTGGTAAACAAATTTCTGCATCTGTTGATATATCACATGTATGATTCCAACGTTGTCACAAGGATTACCAACACTAGAAATCAAGGGTCGAAATGGTAAAAAAAAATCACCAATTTCGGCATGTTCTTTTTAAAAGAAATTAGGGATGAGAAAACAACTTGTCTATAAGCAGAATGATAGACCATCCAGATTATTTTATAAGGTTGATATCCAAATTTCAATGATGACATAATGTATATATTGTAAATATTGAATTCTCAAATAATTAGCTCAAGGAAGAAGTGAAAGCAAATTAAACCAATGTAAATTCAATTGGAATACTAGTTAAATGGCGAATATAGCCCGAAATATTGCCAGAGTGATGACATTACCAACGATTGGAGCATAAGTATGCACAGCTGGTTGTCGTGGTTACATCAGTAAATTCATTTTAAAAGAAACAAATTAAATCTCAAGTTTGACTCTATAATTGTAAATATACCAAAATTATAACTTACACGTTCTGGATTAAAGGGTAGAATTTTATATTTGTATAAGTGTCCATGTCATGGACCTTATTTGGTGCAAGTACCTTTAGTTATGAGTGGGTGAAACCCAGTAGGTTAAATAGGAAAGAGGATTACCATAAGGTAATCTTCTGCACCTCATTGGCAGGTGCGGGCCAACCTGACTTGTGACGCATCTGGCATTGTCAAGCCACACATGTAGGAGCTATGGTAAAGGTGTAAGCATATAGCTATGGAAAAATTAAAATGTAGGTACATTAATATATTATGACACAAGAAGGTATAACATAATATGTTACCCCCCAATTACTATGAGTCGCTCCGCCAACAAGATATTAATTTAATTAAGCTGCTTGTGGCATAATGAGATAAGAGATTACACAATAACATGCGACAGGAGCATAATATAAGATTACATAAAAGAAACATGAATATGAAGGCGAGAGATATTGAGCTAGTTACCATGCCAAGGGAAATAATTATCAGTACGGTTTTCGCAACGAAAAGTCAACAAATGATGCACTATACATGTTACTTTCCGACCTATATATGGCCACAAATAGGGGTCAATTGGCCAGTGTTGTATATTTCGACGTATGCAAGGCCTTTAATTTGGTCAACCATTGCATATTATTAGATAAACTACATGGCCTGGGTCTGAACAGGTCGTCATTAGAATTGCTGTCAAGTTTCTTGTCTGATAGAAAACAATATATTAGATCGAATTGTGGCCTCAGCAAGGATTGTGATATAGCTGCAGGCGTTCCCCAGGGCAGCATATTAGGCCCCTTAATGTTCATTTTGTTTATAAACAACATTTCTGATATGGGTCTAAATGGCAAGCTTATTATATATGCCGACGATGTGGCTCTTATCTCCTGTGACGAAAATATAGACAGGTTGCGAGTAAAAACACAAGAAGATATTAACAAATATCTGGTATGGTGCAAGAATAATAAACTCCTGGTCAACAATAAGAAGACAAAAGCCCAATTGTTTGGTCGTAAAGGTAGAAACCAGGATAATAATGACCCAATACTGTATTGTAATGGTACAAAGATTGAACGTGTCTATACCTTTAAATACTTGGGATGCATCATCGACGAAAAACTAACGTTGAATCAACATCTTTCAAACACACTGAAAACAGTGTATTGGAAACTTGGAGAATTGCAACGTAGAAGAAGATATATGTCTCCAAAAATAGGTATACTTATATTCAAAACCTACATATTACCAATTTGTGAATATGCTTGTGCTTTCTTCGGTCCAACAAACACTGGTTTGGTCGGTAAATTAAACAGGTCATGCAGATATGCGATGAGAATAGCTCATGGGCAGCAGATAAATGTGGATATAAAGTTGAGAGATTATAATATTTTACCTTTAGAATATAGAAGAAAAGCTGCCATGCTGTCATTGGTACACAAACACTGTACTGAATCACTTGTTGTAGACCATGACTTAGGATTGGGTAATGATATCGCCCCCAATCTAGTATTGATCCGACCAAACACTGAACGATTCAAAAGATCGATTGTTTATATTGGCAAGCGAGAATGGAAGAACTTGAATGGGAGTTCAAAACAATCGTCGACCACAGGTTGCTTAAACGGGCACTCGTGAATAGCTACGGAGAATTGCTCGTTGTACACAATGATAATTGATATGTATTTTATACTTGCCCGGCTTTTATTCTCGCGGTGAGATAGCTAAACGCCTTGAACAACCCAACTAGAATTATCCCAGTTACAATATATGTTTCTGGATTTGTCAACATGTAATGATCAAACATTTGTGTAGGTATGTAGAGTATTGAAAGCATTTCAAACAATTGTTATAATTTGTCTATATCAGTAATTAAATGTACGAATCGAATGTCAATAATAGTTCACAACGTAATGAAACCTTGGACACAATGAGAACCATCGTTCGGTGATCCTTACCTATAGTTCAGCAATGTAAGGGCGACGCATGAAATATAGTTGCGTGGAGAGCTATGCGTATTTTTCATTATTAAAATATATTATCTGTTAAATGTCTAGGCCAATACAAATATTTTAAAAAAAAATTATAGGAAAACTGGAATTTACAGAGTTGCGTCATATTATACAATAGTTACGCAGTAGAAATAGTTAACAGTAAACATAGACTGATATTACTGTGGTCATAGTACTACTACTAGTACCACGTAACCTTGCGCAATAGTTACGCAATTAAAAATGATTGATAATTAAAATAATGCTAAATACAGTGGCAACAGTGCCCTGTAAAATTACGTTATTAAAGTTATGAAAAATTGAATTAAAAATTAAAGATAAGGGTGGCTTAATTACCACGTAACATTATGAAGGAATTACGCAATTCCAATTAGAATTACAATTAACCATTAAGTACGGGTAATGATACCTTTTAAAAATCAAAAGTAGTTTAAAATAATTGGAACAGTAAAAGTAACAGTAAAATAAAAAAAACTGCACAGTTAGATGGTAAGGTGCAGATGACGTCCAAGGACGCACGTCCATACATTACGTTGTGTCAGGCTGTATAAGACAGGATGTTAAAGGAATGTGGGCCAGTCTGAAACTACGAACCTATGCGGCTCCTGGTTGAGTTATAATAGCCAGGTAGTCATTCTAATATGAATGTACTAGCGGTGATCTCCCTAGTGTCTACACTATTGTCGCAAAATTCATTTCAATCATTTTCGCACAGACCCTCTTATTGCCACGAAAAATAAAAATATTTAACTGTGGGAAGTATAATCAGGATCATATTGATTGAAACATCACATCTGCCATGATTACCTTTAAAAGTGATAAGTATTAAAGCAGAAGGCTGTGGGTTTCGTCGCGGCAACGCTGCCATATGGGTGCGCGTCCGACGTTGAGATGCAGGATGACCCAGATTATCGTGCAGAGAAAAGTATTATGGCTGCTGTGGTGAGTGCAATTTTGGAGCCTCTATAAAACCTCAGAGCAACGTTCAGCATTAATGACCGCGCGAAGCCTTCTGCCTATAAAATGCATAGAGAAAGAATGTTTTGGAAATTTAGGGTCATGGAAAACGGCCTAAAATTATGCAATATAACGTAATGAGGTAATAAATAGAACATGAACACTAGACATTGACGGAAGTATCCATCTTATTAGGCGAAGAAAGTATAAGCTTCCACCGACCTTTAACCCTGGCACGTATAATACAAAATACATGAATAAAACACCAGCTCGCAGACCTATAAGCATAAATAAAATAAAATACATCCTTCGAGGGAGTGTACTGGTCGAAGCGACCAAAAACAATCAACAATCAAGACAGTTATTAGGTTAACATTTAAGGAATAATTACCAGTAGTTAAATGTAACAAATACAGGATTTATGTCACGAGCTAGTTCAGCCTCTGGTGTCAATAGATAGTAACTTGTATCGTCAGCCATAATTTATAAAAAAAAAACCGCCGTGTTAGCACTCGTGCAAAGGACAAACACCGTAGTGTTAGGTTGACTATTCCGGAAATCCTTTCCGTCAGATGTCTTGGTTAGCCCGGCTGACCATGTACCTTGTGATTGCACTGTGGGGGAAATAAAGCTACGGAAACAGAGATCGTTGTCCATGTTTTACTTTCCCTTAGTCGAGAGGAGAATCGAACCTGGGTTGTCTAAGTAATAGCACGAAGGTTATCGCGGGCTGGATAACTAGTGTCACCATTTACTGATAAACTACATGTAGGAGAGCCTACAGCCCCGGATTGGTAATCGAGATATCCGGGGGTTCACTACAATTGGTGCCGTGACAGTTCTCGACCTCAGTGCTTTCAGTCCATTGGTTGTCCCAAATTTCTTCCCGGAAGAAATTGAGACTGCGGTGGCAGTCCGTGACGTCTACGAAAGATGTCGTATTCTGATTCTGCGGCGCAGACGGAAGGAGGTCGTTATGGAACGAAATCGAGGAGACAAGATTTCGTGGGTAGAGACCCGGGGTCGGCAACCCCGAGAAGTCTCCCCGCGGATTTCGAGTCACCTTCCTCTGACCGTGGTGCCAGAGGCGGAGCGAGACCAAAATATTCCGGAGGGAATTTCGCGCAGTGGAGAGACCCGCCGAACTACACGGAAGTTTCTGACCTTCGTGAGAAATTCCGGCAGTCGATCGCGGAAGAGCTCCAAACCCAAGTCCGCGAGCTGATGGATGAGAATTTTGAGCTCCGTAAGAGAATAAATACGGAATCCGTGGACAATGGTCCGGACGGGCGTTTACTTGAAGATCATGTAAAGCCCTCCCTAGAGACGGGGACCCCGCAGAGACGTGAGATGACAGCTCTGGAGTCGGAGTTGCTTGAGATGATCCAGGGGATTGGGAAGCAGAATCCTACCAGAGGTCCCGTGACATCCACGTTTATGGACCAAAAACCGGCTAGTGAGCCTACTACAAATGATCCGTCGATTGTGTCCGATCAGGGCGGAAGAGACCGAGATCACCGCGGTGTGACGTTCTCTCGGCATACGATGATGACATCATCTCCGAGGCGAACACGTAAAAGACATGATGACTCTCAGTGGAGAGAACCTGATCGCAAACGACAGGGAAATCATGGCAGAGAGCATGGCCGAGGGAATAGTCCTTCTCGTCATATAAGTCCTGCCGGAGGGCATGCGCGTTCGGCGTATGTTACCGCATCCCCGTTGTTTCCGCAGAGGCGTTCTCAGGGGGACTCGGACAGTTCTGACGAGGATCGACGACAGAGGTCGCCTTCCCATAGATCCCGTAGAACCAACCGGTCCCTGGTCCCTGGTCTTGAGTATGACGGACCAGAGGAATCTGATGAGGAGTTCACGTTTGTTCACCGTGAGGAAGTTGAGAATCACCCGCCGAAGGTCCCGCCGGTGAAGATGTGGGATGGCAAAACCGCGTGGCGGACCTACCTCATGGAGGTAAAGGTGATCGCTGAGTCGCACAATTGGACATCTGCTCAGTTGCTTTGACAATTGAGGTGCGGCACACGCAAACAGCTGGCAGAAATGGGTGACCTGCCAGTGGACGTCAATCTCCGGCAGTTCGTTGAGCACATGGATGCGAACTACGGAGAAAGGTCCAAGTTCCGGTTGCAGGCTGAGTTCTACAACTGTAGACAGACCCCAGGACAAGCTGTTCGCTTGTTCGCCAATGAGGTGGCACGGAAGGGCCGAAAGTCGTTCGGTCGCATGGACAACACATTGAGAGCTGTGTCCCTGCGCATTTTTTTGCAAGGGGTCACAAACGCTGAGATGTCCGCGTGGGTGCGTCTAAAGCAACCACGGGACTTGCAAAGCGCTGTAGATTGGGCGGAGGTATGGGAATCTTGTCAATTGGATTCTCGCTCAGTTACGACCATCAATGCAGCGGAGGCTGCCCTGGTTGTTCCGGAGATCCCTGCACCCAATAGCAGACCTTCGCGAAGAGCATCGCGGAGAGCGATTGTCCAGGCCACAAGCGCAGCGAGTGCTTCAGATTCGTCAGAAGATGGTCTGCAAGCCGCTGTGATCCAGGTCTTGCAAACTTGGAAGGGCGGACAGGGACGCAACGGGAGCGGAAGGACTTCCGGTAGTACTTCTCAGTGGAGAGGGAAATCGGAGAGGCCCCGCGGAAGGTGCTATGCTTGCGGACAGGAAGGGCATTACATCGCCAACTGTCCCAAGAAAGCGAAGAAGGGAGATTCCGAACTCAAGGCGATTACCGACGGGAAAACCTCTGAGTCGGAAAACTCCAACCGGACCGCATAGAGCGCGAAGTGCGATCCGGGGAGTCGATGGCGCCCCGCAGTACTACAATTCGTGTGGTATCTGCACAACACGCGGAAGATGGGAGTGAGGCTCTGACGCCCGTGTGTAGGGAAGCGGGTAGAGTAATACAAGATAGCTGCCCGTTACCGAAAACGGATACTAGTTGGTCGTCTGATGAGACTACTCATCCAGGGATCGGAGTTGATCCAGTGGATAGTTTTGCAGATAGCGATCCTGACGTGCTATGGGGTCGTGCAGAACTCCGAGCTGTTGTCGGTCAAGTGTTAGTCGTGGAGGAAGGTCCCGACAACCTTGCCGTCGTTCAGCAGGTTTCCGGTGATGAGCAGAGAACGCTGAAGATCCGTGATGCATGCATTGCAGAGAGATGGTCTACAGAGTGAAAAGTTGCAAGTTGCGGAGCTCCTGACTGAGTTCCGTGAGTGTTTCGCGTTACCTGGCGATGAGCCGGGCCACACTCACGTTGTCAGACATGTGATTGACACTGGTAATTCCAGACCTATAAAACTCTGCTATAGGCGGATTCCAGTGGCCAAGCGTGACCTAGCGGAGGCTGAGATCTGGCGGATGTACGAGCAGGGACGCATAGAGCATTCTAACAGTCCGTGGGGAGCACCCATCGTGATGGTTGGTAAAAAGGATGGCTCACAGCGTTTCTGTGTCGATTACCGCCAGTTAAATTCCGTGACTGTGAAGGATAGCTTCCCACTCCCTCGTATTGACGAATGCGTCGAGGCGTTAGGCGGAAACCAGTGGTTCTGCACCCTCGACCTGGAGTGTGGGTATTGGCAGATCGCGATGGACGAAGAGAGCAAGCAGAAAACTGCTTTCCTGTCTAGCGCAGGGCTGTTCCAATTCAAAGTAATGAGCTTTGGATTGTGCAACGCCCCTGCCACTTTTCAACGTATGATGGATCGTATGCTAGGCGATCTCCGTTGGAAAGCGTGTCTGGTATATCTGGACGATGTAGTAGTATTTGGGGAAGCCTTTGCGGAGTGCCTCCTAAATCTACGCCAAGTGCTCGAGAAGATCCGGGAGTTCGGATTGAAATTGAAACCCAAGAAATGCGAACTATTCCGCAGAGAAGTGGAATACTTGGGTCGGATTGTGTCACACAAAGGCATCTGTGCAGACCCAAAGAAAGTACAGAAAGTCCGCGAGTGGCCAATTCCGAAAAATGCTAAGGAGATTCGGCAGTTTTTGGGATTCGCATCCTACTACCGTGAGTTCCAGCCGAACTTTTCGATAGTTGCCGCTCCTTTGCAAGAAGTTGTGAACTCCGCCGGGAGGGAGAAGAGATATTCTAAGCCCATAGAATGGTCTCCGGAATGTGATGTGGCCTTCCAGGGCATAAAAGAGTTGCTAACCTCTGCTCCGGTGCTGGGATATCCCCAAAAGGAAGGGAAATTCATCCTAGACACGGATGCTAGCGGGTTCGGCATGGCGGGTGTGCTTTCGCAGATACAAGATGAGAAGGAGGTAGTCCTTGGGTATGCCAGCAACAGCTTGGATAAAGCCCAACGGAATTACTGCGCCACGAAGAGAGAGCTCTTAGCAGTACTAACCTACCTGAAGAAGTTCCGGCATTACTTGTTAGGAAACCGAAACTTCATTGTGCGAACTGACCACGCCTCCCTGCGTTGGCTATTGAACTTTAAAGATCCGACGGACATGCTTGCACGCTGGTTGACTCAGATGCAGGAGTTCGGTCTGGATCAGAGCATGATTCTCCATCGAGCCGGAAAGAAACATGTGAATGCTGACGCCCTTTCTAGAGTTCCGACTCGGAAGTGTGTCCGCGTTGACTGTGCAGACTGCGGAGCGCATGATGCAGTTGTCGCAACGGCAACAGTCAGTCTAGCGCCGCAGGAAGATGTGATCCAGAAAGCCCAGCAGAGCGACCCCACGATCCGGAGAGTTATCGATGTATTGGAAGGTACTAAACCGGTCCCGGACAAGCAGTCCCTGTCCGCGGAGTCCGATGAATACTGTACCTACATCCATAACAGGGGGAGTTTGGAGATGAGAAACGGTGTCTTGTGCTATGAATGGGTTCGGCCAAGCACTGGAAGAACGTACTTGCGGAAGATGATTCCTACTGCGCTCCGCTCAGAAGTGTTTCATGCTATGCATGGACCTAAGACTGCAGGGCACTTTGGGTTCCTCAAAACGAGCTGGGCCGCGAAGATGAAATACTTCTGGCCAGGTATGAGGGGAGACCTGAAGCGCTGGCTGAGAGCCTGCCCGGAATGCAGTATGCGGAAGACGAGAGGTGGTGGCGGAATCACCCCCTTGAAAAAGGAATTACACGGGGAACGGTGGAGCCGAGTGTGTTTGGACATCATAGGACCATTCCGTCCATCCCCGCGTGGCAATAACTACGTGATGGTGGTGACGGATCACTTTTCAAAGTGGGCGGAGGCCTACCCTATGCCAGACCACACGGCCGAGAGGTGTGCGGAAGTGCTGTTCCGTGAGTGGATCCTGCGTTTTGGTTGTCCCGTGTCGTTACAAACGGACGGAGCGCCGGAATTCAGATCTGCCTTGTTGAGAAGCATGTTTGAAATGCTGGGCATCGAGAAGCTGTTGACCCTTCCGTATAGACCCCAGTCTAACGGACAAGCGGAACGCTTTAATCGAGTATTAGTCGAGCAGCTATCCTGTCTAACGGACTACAGTGCCACGGATTGGGATATGCTTGCCCCATGTGTTGCCCATGCATACCGTGGAAGTGTCCACGCGAGTACTTTATGTACACCTAATGCCGTGGTCTTTGGCGCTGAGCTGGTGACCCCAATGGATCTGATCTATGGAGTGGAACCAGGAGGCCTGGACTTCCCGTGCCGAGTAGCGTTCGTAGAGAACCTGAAGCATTGGTTGAGGTTGGGCCATCAGTTCGTTCGTGAGAATCTGGGCGTATCCGCTATACACCAGAAGAGAGACTACGATCGAAAGTCCAACCCAAAGCGCTTTGAAGTGGGTGCTGTTGTATATCGCTACAACCATCCGCAGGCCAGTAAGAAGATCGGTCCCAAGTGGGATGGGCCCTTCAAAGTGAAGAGATTCATAGGTGGCACAACCTATGAACTAGAAACAGCACAAGGTATTGTGAGGTGTCACGTCGACTACCTTAAGCGAGCTTTCGATGAGAACGGACCCATCCAGGTGGTGAACTTGGATAGGGCACCAGAGTTCCGTGCATTGCAGGAAGCTGGTCGCGATATCTTGAGGCTGGAGAGAGGCAAAGTCTTGCCCGGGACGGAGTGTCCGACGCGGAGAGAGAAAGAAAAAGTTTCCATAGGCGTTAAGCCATGGGGAAGGCCGAGGAAGGAACGGAATAAGGAGTGCAATGCTACGGCAACCAAGGGAATGGTCCTTTCGGTAGCTCCGGATCCCCCGGATTCGCCCCAACCTGTAGCTGCGCCACGGAAAGTCGGTAGACCCCGGAAAGCTGTGGCGGAGGCCCCAGTCGTACCAGTTCCGTGTCCTCCGACTCGAAAGAGAGGGAGACCTCCGAAAACTGCAGCGAAAGCTAAAGCTCCTCGGACGCCACCTGCCGTCTACTCTACTGTCAAACGTAGAGGGAGGCCGAAGAAGGCTGAGGCTGCCGCTAAAGTCGGAAGAGGGTTGAGAAAGAGACGCGATGAGTCCCCGGCGGAAGTTGTAACAAGGACACGAGTGCGTCGTCCTCCAGATCGGTTACAACCGGGATCCTAGCCTTGTTGTGTGCAAACCGGGGGGATTTTGATCTGATCCCTCCACCCTAAAAACACAACGAGAAGTCGACTAAGGTTGCAAGACGGAGAAATGCACCTAAGTCCCATTCGGTGCATGAGGCTACCTCGTCTCATGTAGCCGGGAAAGAACCAACAACATCAATTTCGGAGATGAGTAACCCAGAAATATAGATGAGAGCTGTGAGTGGCTTGCAGTTAGACCTATGTTGAGGGAATGGTCCCACTCCGTAGTGTACTGGCTCTGAATCTTGGTTTGGATACCTTGAAATTGCTGCTAGTAACAGTGTCATTGTTGGGTGAATTCACTGGAATTCCCCTCCACCCTGTCTCAGTGGAGAAGTAGTCAGTTTACGTACAGTCAAAAACCTCAGTCACGGGGAGCGTAACTGATCTAAGCATGCAAAACCGGGTAACATTATCCGTCAGGCAGTGGCGGGAGCATGGCGCTGTAGTAGCGTGGCGGTTAAGTGAACTAGCGTTGCATCAGGGTGCCGCTAGAGGTGGCTGCATCCGGGTTCACCAGTTCGCTCCGCCTCGTGGCTCACTTTGCTCCTGGACTCTGACCTGTAAGTACGCTTTCTACTGTGATCGTTCTATGAGTTGATTTGTCGCATGAAACTTGTATGAATTGATTCTGTATGATTGCTAGGAAGGAAGAGAGGTATTTTAACATGATACCGATGGTTGTCACAGAGGTGTGCGTCTAGTATAAGACGTAAGTTTCGGTGTTTCTAGTGTGGGGAGATAGAGCACCGAAGCTACGACCCAACCGCCATCTTGGATGTGGACATGAATCGGGCCACGCTACGATGATTTTTCGATTATCTAGCTTGTTTGGTACATTCTATGTTCTCAGGCTTATGTATTTTATAACTAGAATACTCGGAGAGATCATACTAGTTGTATCCGTTGTCTTTTTGGGCAACTTTTTACCTAAGTTATGTGTAAATAGATGTTCCGGCTGCATCCGCTCCCGTGACTAGAACTTTAATGTTTGTGTTATAGGATCGGAGAACTAAAAAGCTGCCAACTTAACCCCTGAGAGTGCCTGAGAGAATCCCGTGTGATTTCCGTGTGATTTCCGTGAGATTTCCGTATGACCCAAGATGAGCCGGACCGAGAGCCGACACGAAGACGATGAGAGTCTGAGCGGAGAGACCACCGAGGAAGAGATTCCGGTGGAAGTGGAGGCGAAACTCCTAGAGCAGGAGGGTGAAGATGAGGTCGCCCCCTTCCAGGCTTTGAGTGAGGCAGAGTTCGCTCAGGCCTTGTCAGACGCCGCTCAGGAAGACCCGGACTCCGTGAAGATTGAGCCCACGGAGAAGAGAACTTCCCCCCGCAAATCTCCGCGCAGAGGCCGGAGTAATGCCACCGAGAGGACTGCTGGACGTGGTCAGTCCAGGTCCCCCGGCAGAGGCCGGGTTGGCAGAGAGCGAGGGCGGAGTGCGGACAAGAAGCATGGGCTGCGCCCCTTGTCCGTGAACGTAGAGCGAATGGACATCGATTCGCCTGGTGTGGCCGGAGCCTCCGCAGTGACTAAGCCTAAGGGCGCGGAAGGCAAACCCGTGGCCAAAACCCCCAAGAAGAGAGTGATGAAAGTTCACCGAGAGAGACTGAGTGTGAGAAGCGCTCGGTTCCGTGATGTGGAGAAGGTAGCAGACCTCCGTACCCTGTATGAGGAAGGTACGGAGTTGTACCCTATTGATCCCTCCACAGACGTCCCCGGGAAGTTTGTCCCGATCGATGATGAGAGTGAGGATGAGTCTGCCGAGTTTACGGACAACCTCATGGAGAGGTATGAGACTCGGCTGTGGCCAAGCCTGTTCCGTAAAGAGCAAACGGACGCAGGCACGTACCAGAAGGTGGCTTATGCTGCGGAACTGTGGAAACCCGGTTTCCGTTGCCCCTTCGCGGTGTGTAGGTGTCCACGAATGAACACTTCTGGCGTCAAGACCTACGCCACTAGAGAGCGCCTGTTCCGCCACTTCTGTGAGGAACATGGTACCCGGAGAGAGGTGTGGACTTGCCCGTCCTCCTCCTGTTTGCAAAGACTAGACAGACGTATCGAGCTGGTACGACACCTTCAGTACGGTGAGAAGGTGGCTCACAAGTCTAGCCGTGACAAAGCCGTGGAGAAAGCCCAAACCGTCACGCCGACCAGGGAGGTGAATACGCTGTTCATGCGGACAACGTATCTTACGAATGCTGATTTGCATCTAGTCCGGCGGAAGGCAACGAAAGCTGCTTCCAAGGACACTGGATTTGCAAGGCCAGCTGCCAGTGCCGCTGCCGGAGCTCCGAGCTCTTCTAAAGCTCAGTCCGGCAAGAAAGGCAAGAAGAGAGATCGATCCCGATCTAATTCCAGAAGCAGTAGCTATGGAATTCCGCCTACCCCTAAGAGGATAGCGACGTGTGCTCAGCAAGCAGCTGAAGGGTTGGTAGCGCAACTACCCCCTCCTGTCCCGACTGCTGAGCTGTTGGCAACCGGAGAGACCGCGGTGAGGGAAGTTTTAGAGCAGGCCTCTGAAGCAGTCCTGACCGTTGAGACCAGAGTCAATGAGGTGCTCCATACGCTAGCGGAGCCCCTGCGTCAGCTGCAAACGGTCCGTGACCAAGTGCAGGAGCTTGCAACACTCAGAGAGGAGAACCGTTGCAACGCTCGTCTGATCCGAGACCAGCGACGTGGACTAAAAGAGAGAGACGACAAGATCCGCGTCCAAGAGGAGATTATTGGAAATCTCCGGGCAGAGTTGGAAGACGCCGGGAGAGAACCCCGTCTCCAGCCTCAGTCCCAAGTGCCCCGAAGTGTCCCGAGTAGTACTGTGACTAGTGCCACTCAGAGTCAGCGACCTGACCTAGCGACGGAAGAAGTGCCTATGCCTTCTCCGTTCCCCGCAACCCCTGCTCCTATGCTAATGGACCAACATAGCATGCAGCGGTTTTTCATGTTTGGTCGCCTCATGAACGAGTTCATGGGTGCCCAACCCGTGAGCGGTGGTTTGGTGCCAAACCCCGCCATGCCCGTGTCATTCCAGATGATGCCACCAATGCCAGTGACCCCTGGAAGAGACAGGCCTACAACTCCTGCAGTGATTGATCCTGCCGATATTCCGGAGCACGGAATGGAGGACACTGAGCAGAAGGAGAAGTAGGTCCAGCTACTGTGTGCTGGGCGTGCAAACCGGGACGAAATGCCCACGGATGTGACTTACGGACTGAGATTTTGATGACGACGAATGGCCGGACGGACTTGATGATGACTTGATTCCTTGACGAACGGAAATGGGGACCCCTGATGTCACTGATGTAACCGACTCTTGATGAATACGGATGCCGGACTTGTCACGGATGCTCTGATGCTAACTGCTTACCGACCCCGGACCCCCCGGAAAGAATTTTTTTTCCGTGCGGAAAGTGAGAAGTTTTTCCAGCCTAAAGGTTATTACTTTATCTTGACATATTGTACATATAGCTGTAGCAGGTCTACTGAAGCTCCTTCTTGTCAAAGGCTGTTTGAGTATGTTGAATCCGAATGATTCTCATGCTGTAATTAGAGATGTAGCGATTATTGTATAACGTGCGCGGGTCACTATATTGCTCCTGCCTGTACTCTTGAATTCGCATTGTTAATTCTCTATTGGTGCTTTACTTCTTACTTATTTTATATCCACATTGCCTTATAATAATTTACATATTGTAGATTGTGTTACTCCGTTGGGTTAAAAATCTATAAATTATGGAGGGGGTATTGTAGTGGATATGAGGATCAGCGCAAGTCTAGTATAGCTTGCTGTTGTTTTAACTCTTATATAACCGGGTCGGCCTTCAAGGTCAAGGTTGGAGCTCCGCTCGCTCAGCCTTTCAAGCCTTTCGGATCTGTTCCGTTTTTACCTTGAATGAAATGTAAGCTTTACCCTAGTTACAGATTACCTTTCATCTTTCTGCATTGACCAGAATACGTACTGTATTGCATAACTGTGATGTATTGTGTATCTCCTGTATCACTTATTCCTGTACGAAGAACATCTTGCCATTTACTTGTACACACCTTGTTATTGTACGGATTGTATTTGTGACTATTCCGGAAATCCTTTCCGTCAGATGTCTTGGTTAGCCCGGCTGACCATGTACCTTGTGATTGCACTGTGGGGGAAATAAAGCTACGGAAACAGAGATCGTTGTCCATGTTTTACTTTCCCTTAGTCGAGAGGAGAATCGAACCTGGGTTGTCTAAGTAATAGCACGAAGGTTATCGCGGGCTGGATAACTAGTGTCACCATTTACTGATAAACTACCTGTAGGAGAGCCTACAGCCCCGGATTGGTAATCGAGATATCCGGGGGTTCACTACACATATATAGGCCATACCATGTACATATGAATCTTTGTCTTTCTAATTGTGGGCTGCAGTGTCGAAGGCACTTGTAGGTTGAAAGCTCGGTGCAACGCTGTCTGAGCGGTGGAGGCGTTTGAGCGGTTTGACCTACATAAAAGTATGATGGCTCCCGTGGTGAGTGCAACCTCGGAGCATCGTTTGTGTTAACTAGATCTAACCGCGCGGGTCTTCTACCTATGTCAAAGCATATAAGAAATCCTCCAGAGATAGAGGTACAAATCGAAGTGACTGTAGAAACTTTAAAACCTTAGATATTTTTGGTTCTAAAGTAGGGTATCCAGTATACGTCAAGTGGTCCCGTCAATACCCCACGTTAACGGGTGATTTGAGACTTCACATAGGCTATTTGCGGGACCAATGACGTAGGGTATCCAATCTATGTAGGACTGGAATTTAATTGTCATGTCATGAAGTATCTGACGCATTGAAATATGTTCCCCAGCCTCCCCATACTTCGTCTGCATCATGCTGGTATTCCCTGCTATATATATGCCAAAAATTGTAGAGGTTGGACCAATTTTAATTTTATTTAAAAAGTAGCATTCTTACACCATTTGTCACCCTCCTGAGAGCATCACTTATATTATGTTAGGGACACATGATAATATATCTTTTAACGCATGGAATTGTATTTTCCTAATACTTTCTATCAGTAAATGTAAACCCATCCAACCTGAATATCAGAAATACTTAGATCTATTCTAAGTGTGAAAACCCTGTTGTTACATTTTACTTTTGAGGTAGACTTTAACATAAAGTAACAAAAAGAAGAGTGAGTCGTATGTGGTTTGTGAAGGTATCTGGGGTGGAAATGTGATTTTGAAGCCTTTTTTAAATTGCGATCTCTACACTCTATTTATAGCCTGGGAAAGCCCCTGTGAGATACTACGTCATTTCCCACAACCTACGTCCAGGGGGACCTAAATGCATGAGTCATATTTTCAGAAAATGCACAATTGGCAGCTGTCCACATTTGATCAACTCTGCTCAATTAGGCTGCAATTTGGCCAATACTAGGTAAATTCGAGTATGTTCGGCATTGCATTGATTCTAGTAATCTGTTTGGTTAGATTGAACTGTATTTTGAACTTTATTTTCGTCTGAAATTTTGGTTATTTGAGAGGACTGGTGAATGTGAATTGTACTTTTTATGAAAATCTGGCCCACATGCAGAGGAGTGGGGGAGTGAAGAGGAGGTTTAGGAAGAGGAATGGGGGAGGGGGAGGGAAAGAAGAGGGGGGAAAGAGAGGAGGGCGAGGATGTAGGGGAAGGGAGAGAGGGGAGGGAGAGAAAGCGGGGAGGGGGAGCATGAGGAAGAGGGAGGGAGAGACAGGGGGGAATCGGAGATAGGTTTGGGAGAGAACAAGAATTACAAGCATAAGCTTGTGTAAACGCGGGTTTTTAATTATTCGAATTATATAGAATTGTAATTATAAGTAAAAATTAAGTATATTTTTTGATTATAAGTATAAATATAGGTCGATTACATAATTATAATTATAATTATAATTAAAAATATGAGAGAGAGAGAGAGACAGACAGAGAGAGAGAGAGAGAGACAGAGAGAGAGAGAGAGGGAGAGAGAGTAGAGAGACAGAGAGAGAGAGAGTAGAGTAGAGAGAGAGAGAGAGAGAGAGAGAGAGAGAGACAGAGAGAGAGAGAGAGAAAAAAAAATATTTAGTTTCCAGGGCTGAGAAACCATTTTTTTAAAAAAAATCCAAGGCAATTTGCCCATAGGAATGCAGTAGGGGTCCAATCACGCAAAGAGGAGCAAGAGATAGAGAGAGAGGAGGAGGAGAGAGGTGGACACCACTTGTCAACCCCTAGACCTTTTAGTACAGTCTACACAGAAGGATTATTGAAGGCCTCTGGGAAGGACTATAAGAGGAGGAGAAAGAGTGTTTGACGACGAAGTAGGGGTCCTATCACGCAATCGTACGCAAAAATACCAGTTCAGCTGCAAAACGCAGCACCAAACCCTACCTATGCCTACCGAATCCCGATCTAAGCCTACGATAAGCTTACATAGCAATTATAACATGGGGGATCTGTGAGCAGTATATGTCATTTTAGGATTGCAGCGTAAAGTGATGGCTCCCGGCGGACCTGTATGTCGACGCGTCCCGTCAGCCGCAATTGCGCAGCACTCGAATTTCCCCTCAGATCTAAAGGCAACGTTGAAGGCGGCGATCGTAGAGGGGGCTGCCCTCGGGCCGACCCATTAGAAAAAACAGGTATGAAAGACAGAGAAGAGGGGGAGGGAAAAGAGGGAGAGGGGATGTATGGGGAGAGAGGGTGACCGTCCTACATGCAGAGGAGTGGGAGAGTGAAGAAAAGGTTGTAGGAAAAGGAGAGGGGGAGGGAAAGAAGAGGGGGAGGGAAAGAGAGGAGGGAGAGAAAGCGGGGAGGGGGAGCATGAGAAAGAGGGGAGGGATAGGGGGGGTGAGAAATTAGAGATGGGGTTGGGAGAGAAAAACAGGTATGAAAGTCAGAGAAGAGGGGGAGGGAAAAGAGGGAGAGGGGGAAGTGTGGGGAGAGAGGGTGACCGTCCAGACGACGGGTACTTTGCTAGTAAGTATATAAGTGCGCTCCAACGTGGTGCAACACTGGGAACTCTGATGTTTGGTATAGGCATAGATTTCCATAAGATCCACGAGATATTGATGACTGCATTGCAGTTCCTTGCTCGAAGAACAATATAATTGTTCTTGGCTCATTCTGGAGTAGAGGGGAAGAAATAAAGCAGAATTAACCAAACTAGTTTCTATTGACGTACGTCAACGGAATTGACGCCATCCCGCTAACGGGACCCCTTGACGGGAGGCACTTTACGTATAGTGGATATCGGCCTTAAGTCACAGAGCAATGAAACAAAGATCTAAATCATTTTTACGACTAGTGCCATACTTCTGAATAGATTTATTTTAGTATATCGAACAATTAAAGCAATTTTAGACACTGTAGACACTGGGCAGTGGGGCAGAGACAGCGGACTCGGACTGCGGACTCATATATTATTAATATAATGATTTTTATTCAAGTATACAGTTACATGAATAGGATTACAAACTTCTGCGAACAGGTCTTCCAGTTAGACCTCGAAATGAAATAATGAATGAAGTAACAATAATGGTCCAGTTGTTAATACACAATACTCCCATTAACTCATGCTAGGGACTTCGGCTATATTCTCTTTTTATTTGATATTTGTATAATTCATTCACACACATTTAAACAAGATACACAAACAAGCTAACATAATTATATGTGTAGTCACGTACTATGATATCTACTGATATCGGGAGAGTAGGGCAGTTGTGACTGGAGTAATATAACTAACTTTAAAATAATAGAATAACTTTAATGAATGAATGAAAGTATCTATCCAGAAATTTTACCCGCGAGTATTTTTGGGTGGTGTTACTTACTGATTTTGTGTCTGTTTTTGGGCGTTGGGGTTTGTTATTTTGACGGAAATAGAACCCATCCACCCACCCACCCTGTCTCTACCCCTCCTACCTACAATATCCATTTGGTTTAGTGTTAATAAAGCCTAGTCACCACATGGTGGTGACTAGGCTTCCACAAGCCACCCTATAAATAGGCCTACTGTGAGTGAACATGCCTCAGTGAGCATGGGTGTTATGTAATGGTGGCAGTGACCAGTATTGAAGCTATGTAAACACAGTGAATGTGTACTAGAGGGGAGGAGGTCCGAAAGGGCTAGCTGGGACTTAGAACAAATTGGGTGCCACTTTTTATATTTAAAATTGCTACTTTCCTGTACCATATTATACATAAGTCGTCCCCTGAAAAGGCCTCATGAGGAACAAAACTTGCCATTCAGACGATGTAATGGTACCCATTTAGATGGGAAAACATAAAAAACAGGTCCATGGCTGGGAGTTCTGTATAACTGAGAAGACCAGGGGTATTTGAGCAACGTAAGGAAGTTTAAAGGTGGTCTAAATCCGCCCTGTAGGGGGCGGGTCGGTTGCGCAAAGTCTAGTAAGACAAGGCAAAACACCGAGAGAATATAGAATCAGGATAGATCTAATGAATGAGGAGATCTAAGGAGCATTTATCACATCAGTTATGTAACTGAAGTGTTTACATCTAGTGTTACACTTCAGTTACATAACTTATCTGATGATCTCATAGGCTAACTCAACTTCACAGTACATTTACAAATATTTAAAGATTCCACGGATTTGTTTAAATTAATAATGAAACTTTCAGGTGATGAAATTGCAGACTAGAACTTGATTTTCTTTTTCTTCTTCGCTTTTGAATGATCTTTCTTACTTTCTTCCTCTTGCAGTCTCCGCTCTAAAGCCTGGCGGCGCAACAACTCGGTATCCTGTAAGGTAAAGTTTTACAACAGTATAATATAAAAGAATTATTACATCCTATAATTAGATGGAATACAATGAGTCATTGGTTTGATACAGCATTTTCACACGAGGATTGAAAATGTAGGCATCATTGCTCATGGCTTCGCCAATCGGCGATGATACACACTATTGCACTCCTTGTGTGACAGCTGTTTCAAACCAATGACTCATTGTATTCCATCTAATGAGTTGGTATTAAACGTTAAATATATTTAGTGAAGGTACAGTTTTATAATCATGAGGCAGTTAAGTGTTGATACAAAACCCATCGGGAGACTTCACCCATACTCGATGAACTATTACTCCTAGTGAGGAAGAGGGCAATGAAAGGAAAAGACAATTGTAGGGCAATAGGGGAGTATATATACAGAATACATGAATCAGATTATATTGAATATTATTGTCATATAAATGTCCTGTTTTATACATTGTCACAAAGACCATGTTGGAGCAATGAACCTTAGTTCCTTCATTCCACTTTTTGTGGGGCTTACGGTATGCTAATCTTTAGGGTAATATGTCTTCCTATCACAGAGTTTAACCTATAGACTGGAATATTAGACTGGCAACCGGTTCTAACACATTATTTCTTTGGGGATGTTGAAATATAATTATTTTTTTAATTTATCGGATAAATCTGATATCCAATTGTGAGAAGATTTTAGGTCAAAGGTCAACCTTGCTCTTGAAAATGAGCGTTTTAAAGGGTATCACGCACGATGGGGACAACTTTCCACTTTATATTAGTTCTTATTAATGTGATAAAGATCCTGTTACAACTTAAAGCTGAATATACTGGAACAATCAGCTTGCAGTCCAGCATTATTTCATGCAGTAGGAATCAAAGATGCTATAAACCAGATGTATTGTACATTGATTATCCCTCAATGGGGTTTATCTGCCAGCAGTCATTTCATATAAATCAAACTCTATGTTTGTTCTAAAATTAAACTCCGCTGTGGATAATTGTTTATTTGACTAAAGTCTTATTAAATGCAACATTTTGATTTTAAAAAACCGGTCAAATCAGCTTCAGCTTCAGCCTGAACAATGTAGTCCCAAAAGGTCTTGGCAAATTAGGTAGACCAAATGTTTTACTTTTTTACAGATAAATAAATTTGTACAAAAAAAATCCAAATGTTTGATTATGTGATCCTTAATTTCTTTTTGTAAGGCAAGAAAAGATCTCTATATACATGGGAATATTAAACAGATTTATCCTTTCGTATTTACCTTTGACGGTGAGGGATCTGGGGTTTTGGCAGGCGACTTGGCAGGCGACTTGGCAGGAGATTTGGTAGGACTATTGCTTGTGCTGGAAGAGGACGCTCCAACAATAGAACCAGGAATTCTGTTAGCCCATGACTGTCCAGTAGCTCCACATCCATTGTCTGCTGGAATCGAATCACCCTCGGCCACACTTTCTCCTTCCAAATCTTTAAATAGATATATTTTCAGAATCTGATTACACACACTGTCACACAATACAAATCTATGTATAGCCTTTCATCATGAAATATTCTCCACGGCACCAAAGTAAAATACAATTTTGTGCTATTGGTTAGGAATTACACAATTTTATTTTACAGAGTATTCTATGTATAGGCATAATTATAACTTTCATAAACTAAATAGTTACAGACTGTTTATATAATATACATGATAAAGGTTAACAAAATAAGAAAATCATGGTTGTAACCGGTTGCCATTAAGAACATATAGCATTATTAATAAGAACCATTCAGTCAGGTTTGGCAGTAATGTTTCTTTTCTTTTTAAAAATAAAATAGTTAGTTATGGGATTTTATTATAAGAAACGATCGTTAAGTTTATTGAAATATATTTGGTAAAATGTTTGCTGTGTCTCATACGTGTTGGGTAATAGGAGAAGGAAGATGGGTGAACATGTGTATGTAGTGGTAACCTGAGGGCAACAAAAGTAGGGGATGGATGGGGGAAGGTGTATGTAGTCACCGGTAGAGTGACTGGAAATGTAACTAAAGGGTGTATATGAAAAATGCGGAGGAGCAGAGTTGATACTGTTGTAGGCAAATGGTTCCTAATAATGCCTTGGCCTTAGTCTTAGACCAATGCCTCCAACATTTGTTGAAGGGAGGGTAATTCATTGGTAAAAATATGGGAAAATTTATTTGAAAAAAAATAGTAAGAAATGAAAATTTCTACCTTCATCTGGGGACCGGCTCACCCACGCTTTTTTAGTAACAATCTTTTTGTAGAGATCTCGAACTGTAGTTCCAAAGGCGGATGTTCCATTATCAAGAACACTTTCCTCAAATCCCTGAAGATAGAAATTATCATAAATTTGAGATTCATCGAACCCGATCTATCAAAGACCTTATTACACACCCCTGTGCTGTTGCTTCCTATACCTTCAGCATTGTATGTCACACTTGGTCAAAGTGGTGCATAACATGTGAGTTATGTCACCCTTGGCGCATACAACAAGTAGATCCGGCAGCTAAGCCTGATCACCAGAAGTCACCATTTGACAGGAAATTCTCTGTACTTCGACAACGCACTAGATGCGTAAGTGGGAGCCAAAATAGGAGGCTGTGTAGTGACAGTGACAGGGGCTCAACTCTGACAGCACCAATGTTCACCCTAATTTCTCTTGAAATAATAGATATAAAGCTTCAAAACGAAAAGTTCTACCGTATAACAGCATTAAAAAATGGATGGATTTGGCACTACTAACTGTATTCAGAAAACCGTTGTTGACTGGTATTGCTTTTGTTGAAGAACAATCAATTCGTGGATTTGGAATTTCTTGTTTTTATTGATTAACCCAACGTTTCGGTGCTCTTTGCACCTTCATCAGGGGTGGCGTGAACAATAATCCATTAAAAAATGTTAGGTATTTTGCTAAAGCATATCTATCAATGTAGACCCACCATGAACAAAGATCCTATAGCGAATCTGGTAGCGAATCGAATACGCCACTTGGGTCAGAGTAGACCGCTTTTGTCGGAACCTCACGATAACGCGCCGGCTGAATGAAGCCAGACTGAAGTGGGCGGGGCTTAGCGGATCGATTTTTGCTATTAATAGTCAAGTAATTACTTTTATTAGTTAGTTTTTACCATGGAAAGTCCATTACTGCCTACACTGACTTAGGACAACCAATTTAGGGTTAGGTTTAGGGTTAGTTATAGTATGGATTTGTGTTCGTTCATATTTTCTTTGATCTTGACACCTAAGCCGGTTCCAGCTACAACAGCCAATCAGAGGTGCGAAGTCACTGAAGACACTTTCAGCCAGCCGGCGCGTTACCGTAAGGTTCCGCTCCTTGCGAGTAGACCCACATTGTTTACATTTTACCGTAGCCTAATTTAACTTCCATCACCGCGATTGTTTCTCAGGATTGTATTCCTGAGATTGTATTGATTAACACAGATTGAAATCTAATACATCTAGATAGAAGAAGAAAGGATAGATTAACTTCTAATAGACCTAGAAAGCTGGAAAAACTTTTATTTCGGCTGCAAATGACTGACAAGTAACAGGAAAGTAGCTTGGGTGACTGCCGTGTGGCAGTCAGTCGAGTGTGGCGTATCCGATTCGCTAGCAGATCATCTCTTCTTAATTCTGGTACTGAAATCTGGAACTGAAATCACTTCTTTTATTTTGATTTATTTATATCTTGTATTTATTAACGGGGTGTAATAAATATGGAACAAAGCTCGGGTGAAGTCTGGGGACTTATTATTGACCTTGGGGAGTGCGGAAGGATCTCGGGCTAACGCCCTCTATCCTCCCGCACTCCCCTTGATCAATAATAAGTCCCCAGACTTCCCCCTCGCTAGGTTACATCTATATATTAACAGCAAACACTGAAGCGAGTACAAACGTCTATAGGTGGCGGAGATAAGGGTAAAGACATTGCTGCTTATAACACACACAGACGTACACACGAGACCACACAGTCGTGAAAATTACAGAGCGGCAGTCTAACTGCCAAGTGCCAATAGTCATGGGAACTATGATAGATCTGCTGCCGTTCTAATTTTACTCCACTGTGGTAAGGGTGAATCATTGAATGATACATTATAATAGAAGCAAGAAATGGCACATCCATTGCCCCAGCCATGTGGTACAAAACAATTATAATGTATCACATGGTATGTACCACATGCCTCTGTATATACAACTCTTGTGTTATACAAACTTCACCGTGGAGTAAATTGTATTAACCTGGTTTTGTTTGCTTGTACCTTTAAGAATGAATTACAGGTAATATACCTCTGAGGTGTCCATACTATTGCGGAAAGCAGTTTCGTCAAACAATCCGGTCTCCAGATGACCTAAAAAATAAGATAATGATTTCTTGTATTTATAATCTAATATGCTATAGTTTCCATGCGTTGCCCAACTTTACTCCCATTATAAAGATCTCATTATTTCCTTACAGAACATACGTAGTGCAGATATCTATAGATTGTAGTGGCCCGTTTATAAGCCGGGACTGAGAAAAAGAATACAGGCCATGTCTCAAATATAATCTGGTTCTGTCTGGTCAAGAATAAAGTCGAGAATTTCCCTTTTAAATATATATTTCATGTACGATGAAACAAGCCGGGGCAAAAGGGACCCAGGCTTATAAACGGGCCACTATGGTATATTATAATAGTTTTTATTTCCGAATTGCACATTAGGCCTACACGAAGTATGATAATATAATTGAAGTATATAAGACCATGATAATCCAATGTAAATTAATCAAAGTAACAATCCAGTCCACCATCGGCTTGAACCCCTTTGGCTGCATATTAATTATTATCAAATCGCAAATCTAAATCAATATACGAAACAAGATATTGATAAGGGTTTACAAGTAACGCATGCTGCAATACTTACGTCGACTGGATTTAGCGCCTTGAACCCTGAGATCTTCGATCTCTCGGTCCTTAGCGGACAATATTTTGAATAATTCATTTTCTCGCCTCTGTTGTTCCTGGATTATCGTGAGGAACGGAACAAAGACATGTTCCGAGAGCTAGTAGAAAAAAGAGGGAAAATAGTACAAATTTAGAAACTTGCATACTTGTACCTTTATAAACGCCATATTCGGGTTATAATACACCGTACAAATGTAAATAATAAATCACACACACAAATGAATAAAATAGAAAATAAATGGTCAGTTGGAAAACAATATTAATGTTTTCAGGCCGCTGTCAATTGCAAACGCGACTTGTATACAAGTTAAATTATTATAAACAATGTTACATCCAATGTAACATCATGATCGGGCAGAATATATATATTCTCCATGTGTATATTTCATTTAGGTGTCAATGCCAAACACGACTTCGATGAAATTTACTTAATCTAGGGAAGTAATAAAATATATAACAGATGGTTTACCATGGAGCTCAGAGCTCTGGAAGGTTTGAATGTCCAGTTGAAAGGTAGCCCAGCAAGGCGGGATGTGAAAGAAAGCCGAGTCTTATTCTCCTCCCTGTCCTCTCCCTCATCCCCGATACCAAATTCATATTTGGTACCTGAAGGCTGCTCTTCTAACTGCTGCTCAATGTGACTTAGGAGTTTAGAAATGGGGGCCTCCACTCCTGGATTCAGTTTCTGGAATGTGAATACACACGCAGCTGAATTTCACTTTCAAAAATCAATGTCCATCCTATTGTGTTCTGTCTAGGAAGACATTTTCTTTGTCCAATCATACATATCTTATAATCTAGACAGTGTTCTAACTAAAGCGCGGCTTCCACTTACACGTCGGTCGGTACCAAGCGGTCACCGTCGAACGGTGCCATGGCACATTTTGACCGACGTGTAAGTGGATACCGAGGCGACCGTCGGACGGTCGCATGGGACGGTTTGACCGTCCATACCTCCCGTTTGACCGTCCATGCTCCCGTCAAAGATGTCATGGGGTACTTCTTTGACCGGAGGGGCAGCCGTAAAGGGACGGTCAAAAGTGACCACCTGTAATTTATTTTTTTGTTTGTTCAGTAATTATGGTTCTACCGAAGGTAGTCATTATATGGGATACGTCCGGGTGGCATGTGTGTATATTCTGCCTTTCATTTGCAGTTTGATTTTCTTTTTTTTTTTAACTTTTCCCTTGATTTTGTCTAATTTATATCGATTTTTGCCTATTTTACATCATATTTCGATTTGCGGGTGGACTTATGGTGCTGAATGCATTTCTGAGGATATTTGTGATCTCGTATATCATGACAGCCATCCGTATGAGTTAATTCCGATCATTATTGCTTAATAAATTGCCAAAATTACCACCAATTTGTCACTAAACTTGATCCCATATCTGTATGCATTGCGCGGGCGGGAAAGCCCATGCCGAAGTGTCTTGTGGCAATTTTATGGTGGGATTGGTGCACCCGCTTGTCAACAGACGGCGTGTCATACTCACCTTAAAAAGTTAAAGAGTGACGACAGCCAAATCGAAACCGCGCTAGAATCTACAACATGGCTCGAGCAACTCGTAGCAGAATCAATCCCAGAAGTCAGACAGCAAAGAAGACCACACAAAAGAAAGTGAAGACACGTAAGATCACTGAAAATGAAGTTCAGCACCAGGAAACAGTGGCTGATGGATCGCACGATGGCCGGGAGGCAGATAGCACGGCCATGGAGGATGGGGGTGATCGGCGTGGTGCCGACCAGGCTGTGGACCTGAGTCAACCGAGTTTACGTGTTGGTAAGGATTGTATTAATACCTAGTGTATACCTGTTATATCACTACTATATCACAGTGTTTAAGTGTTTCTTTTAAGCATTAATGGGTTTGTGTGTGGGGGGGTGGGGGGGTGGGGGGGGGACGACATCTGTGTTGAGTCTTCTATTCAGGGTAGTTACATCGGGTGGTCGTGGTCGGGGGTGGGATGGTCGGGGGTGGGATGTGGGGGGTTATTATATTGGATTAACCATTTTAAAAATTAACGAATCCATAGTAATGTCAGCAATGAATTAATTTATGCTACAACACTGAAGATAAATTATCATAAATTATTAATAATTAGATCAGAGCCCTATATGTTTGGCAATATATTAATCCAGTATAAATATTTATTCCTACTTCCTAATTCCAAATATAAAAACATAAAATGTAAGAAATAGTTGTACACTGTATTATATAGCGAACTTTTGTTAAAAAATTTATAATATTTTGAGGTTCCATTAATTATTAATTGTGTACTCTATAATATTTGCAGAGAAGGACCCTGATGAGGATAAGCCTCAAGACTTGTCGCTAACGAAGTCACCTGACATGGAACCGCCCCCCGCCAAAGTCAAGCGAGTCGATCCAGTGCTGGCTGAGGCAGAAGGAAAGCCAGAATATCCAGGACGGCGAGCTGTGGCCAAGACTTCAGAACAGGAGGACCATACCACATCCAGTGAATCGGAGGATGACGTTGAGGTGGAACCCAAATTACCACGCAAATCGCCCAGAAAACATGTAAAGCAAACAGGCTGTAGAGGCAAGTGCCCTGGTGACGAGCAGGCAACTGACAACAAAACTGTCCAGAAACCGGCCAAGCAAACGCCAAACACCTTGACGACGGACAAGCCTAACTCCAGTCAGCAGCAGCCGGCAGTGGCAAGTACAAGTGCCACTGATGATCAACCCTACATTGGTGACAATGTTGATTACCAATATGAGAGTGAGGAGGAAAGCACGCAACTGGATGAAGATGAGGAGCAGAATGAGGAGAATGAGGAGAGTGGTACTCACACTGAATCTGAACCTGCCAACTCACAAAGCCAACTCACAAAGCCTAAGAGGGTACGTCGGCGAAAGCCAAAGGAGAAAGCCCCAGTTGCTTTTGACTACCACAAGAGGGAGATGTTGGTGAATCTCTGGAAGGAACATCAGTTCCTGTACGACCCGAGTCATGACGACTACCTCAATACTGGCAAACGAGAGGCGGTGATAAAACAAATCGCCGATGAACTAGAGATGACTGGTGAGCACGTAACTTTCAGCTATAAAATTAATATTATTATTTAAATATTAAATAATATCTCTCCTGTTTGCCTAGGTAGTAATAGATAATATTATAATCTATGTACTGATATATAACTGTATGGAGAACTGTGTATATATATATAGTTTTAGGTTTGATATTTACCACAAATCGGATTAATCCTAATGGCAATGCCAGATAGGGTGGCCTACGGTATAATAACATTTATTGTCAAATTAATGGGGAATAGATCTGGTGAAAGTGCCAGAAGTCCTTAACACATGAAATAAGCAGTACAGAAAACTTCATTAGGAATTGTAGTGTGATCAGAGTAGCCCTTATATTTTACTTATATCCCATTGAAACTTTGTTGCTACCTTTGCAGCTCCGGAGGTCCAGAATGAAATGTCAAATATGAGAAGTACGTATGGGAGACATAAGGACAAGTCGGGAGCTGGTGTCGACGATTTGCCCAAACGTGCAAGGGAATGTTATGACCTCTGCCAATTCCTCCATAATTATATAATACCGAAAGGCCAGACCAGAACAAACTTACGGGTAAGTGCTACTTGTATAGGTATAGTTTAGGTCCAACTTTAATCAAAAGTATTATAATATAGGTGATACTTCCTATAATGGTATGGTCAGCCTAAAAAAAAACCTACCTAGAGTGAAAGCATACCTACATTAAGTACAATTGTTGTTATTAGAAAATGTATAAGTTACTTGTACAAAATCAGAAGATTTAGAGATCATAGACCGGTTTATTTCCAAATACTAGACGTTTTCATATATGGTTGATAACCCTTTTTTCAGAGAAAAGCCAGTTTTGTTGAAAGCGAGTCAGGCTCCAGCAACGTGGTGGTAGCTAGTCCAACCGCTGCATCCACACCTTCCAGGAAGTCGCCCCGCCTCTCACAAGATAAAGGGAAAGGTCCTGCTAAAACTACCACTGGTTTGGGAAAGGGTAAAGGTGTAGGAAAGTCTACAGCAGCTCGGAGCCTCAACCTGATGAGCCCTAAAAAGGGCAACAAGAAGAAAGAGTCAAGTCAGTCAAGCACTGTGGTGGCGGTGTTAGAGGGTCTGCAAGCACAGCGCAGCGCAGACCGTGAGATGACGGAACGCCTCATCCAACCGCTCCTCGGGTCTGATGAATCAAATCCAAATGACGAAATCTCGACCTGGCTAAAGAGTTTAAGTCACAGACTGAGGAAGTTGCCACCCCGTTCATTCAGGAAGCTGCGGCACGAATTTGAAAACAGTGTTTTTGCAGCTGAGGAAGAGGACTTGGATTAGTTAGAAACGTCTGAATATCTTTTATTCCTGGTTAACTGAGATTTTACTTGCGGGAAGGAAGCTGAAGCGGACTTTGCTTAGTTAGAAACGTCTGAATATCTTTTATTCCTGGTTGACTGAGATTTGACTTGAGACTTAACGGTGTAATGTTTATGTTCTTCAAATCACTATGGTTTGATTCGTGAAAAAATTTAATTTAGAGTACATGGAACGAAGTACCATAAATAAACAGATGTTAACGAATAAATACTGGCTTTATAAACTCGGTTTCTATTTATTTTCATTTCATGTCACAGCAATTAAACTTACTAGATACTTCTTCTTGTACTTGTATGAGTACTCACAGAAAATATTACTATATTCGAATTGTAACATGAATAATACATACAAGGTACAACAGGAAAATCAAATATAACAAGTACTACGATCGTAAATGAACTCATATAATTATTTATATGGCGGTTTAATAGACAGCATAGCACCTCTATCAAAATCAAATTCTCTTTACAACTCTTCAAGTCCCGAATCTGATAAGTCAGAAAGTTACAGTAGTCTTTAGTTTGGAGGCACATCACACTCCTCACGCTCAACATGGCATAACCTGTACTGCCAAGGCAGTTGTCCATGGAATGAGCAGAAGTATGTTGCTAATTGGTGTCTAATGTTCTTAGGGCCATTGGCATTGCGACCCATAGCTGGAGCATCATTACTTACGAGGGCCTCACCATCTTGTCTCCACAAGCCTGGCACAACGTTGTGGTCATTGTCCTCTGCGTCCACTGCACTAGGATGAATATAATTTCGACCGATTCTCATGCGACAGTAGTTGTGTAATGCACAGCTAGCCATGACCAACTTGGACACATTGTCTGGACTCATCTCTATCGCCTGCCTGAAGATCCGAAATTTGGACGCCAAAATTCCGAATGCATTCTCCACAATGCGTCTGGCACGTGAAATTCTGTAATTGAATACGCGCTGCCTTGGAGACATGTGGTGCCCTGGATAGGGCTTCATCAAGTTGGTCTCCAAGGCAAATGCGTCATCCCCCACGAAGAAATAGGGGAGATGGCCATTAAATCCCACCACTGACGCAGGAGGAGGCAGATCCAGGGGATTCTCTTCATCGTGGAGCATCGCATACACATCTGACCACCGCCACACCCCACCATCTGAGGCTCGCCCCTCACTGCCGACGCCCACATACCGGAACAAATAGTTGCCATCAACGAGCGCCATCATTATGACAGAATAAAACTTCTTGTAATTCCAATACAGCGACCCTGAAGCAAAGGGCTTCTGTATACGCACATGTTTGCCATCCAGGGCGCCCATGCAGTGTGGCAAATTCCATCTGGCACGAAACACACTCTCTACCTCAAGCCATTCTTCCTTCGATGATGGCATCTGAAAGCAAATTAATTATAATAAAATTATTCATTATTCAGGGGATTCACTGTAAACATGTTAATCAGATTAAACATAGGGCGTGTGATTAAATTAGGTACCTAAACTATTCTCTCACATTAAATAAATGGCTAATCGTTCAATGGTATATATTCGCAGTTTCCATTATAGGGCAAATAAAGTGATACAATGCTCTTATCAGTAAAGTGTATCTACCTGGAAATAATCATCTTCCAGGACCTGGTAGATGGCTTCACAAGTTGAACGTATAATCGGGCCAACAGTGCTCAGTCCAACACCAAACTGTTGGTGTAGCGTCCTAATGCTGTCACCTATAAAGTAACAAAGGAGATAACAGATTTAATATCTCAATATATAAGAATAATAATAAAAATCACGTATCTGTTAATCAAACTGCAATGTACCATTGCCTATTCTGTGTTACTCTAGATGTAACAAACTAACTCACTCAATAGCTAACGTAGTGAAACACATTTAGAGATAAAAAAAATCCTTCCTTGATGGCATACAAAGGTTAATTATTAATAAAACAAATAAAAATGTAATATTCTTACCAAGAGCCAAGTACCTCATGGTGAGGGCTAGTCGTACGTCAGCTGCGATAGCTGGCCGAAATCGAGTGGTGCGCCTGGTTATCAGTGGGGTAACCTTCTCTAACAGCTCATGGTAGAGTGCAGGCGGCATTCGTAATGTCAGCCGAAACTCCTCAGTGTCATCAACCTACATAACATTAGGACAGTATTGATTTATCAATTGTTTACTACAACACAAAATGACATACTGGTATGAGGCTTGGTATCTACTGATATACTAATCCTCAGTCGTATATGGATATTATAGTAAGCATAATAAAAAAAAATATAATTAACATCCTGATTAATATATGTTTTCGTTTATAAATTATTATTAATTATTAATTTTATTACACTTAATTGATTAGTTATTGGCAGAAAATGCACTTATTGGGTTCACCAGGGCCATGCACATTCGGTAGTCAATTACGCAGAGTCATGGAGGCCTAAATGCCAACCACTACACATTAATTTATAATATATAGGTTGAACTGGTGTGAAAACATAAATACAAACCTGTAGCAGTTTTTCATAGAAGAGCATTAACGAGTGGGTATTACGCTGCCAGCGTAACCAAAGTTGTTCCCAGTACTGGTGCTTGCGCTTCCCTTCAGACTCACTCTCCAAGACAGCAAGGAGGCACAGATATTCATTTTCATGGGCTAATCTCTCATTTCGGAGCAGGAGATATGCAGCTACTTGTTTACGAGCAGCGGCCATGTTGATTTTTGTGCTGATGTGCATGTGATGTGCATGTGATCGTGAAAATGCAGGATGTCGCCGCCTGTTGGTACACGACCGACGTACAAGTGGATACCATGGACCGTCCGACCGTGCCTCCTAGTGGACCGTCCGACGGTTACCATTCTGGCACTTTTTGACGTGGTAGTGTATACCGCGGACGGTCAAGAGCGACGGTCAAAAATGGCCATGGGTGGTCACCGTTCGACCGTCGCCACTGGCCACTCTTGACGGTGGTCATGTTTGACGTGTAAGTGGAAGCCCTATTTAAAGCGTGGCGCTGACAAAAGCAGCCGCCGCGCTGACCTTTTGAGAACAAATACTGTATATATTTTTATATTTTTTTATGGGGGGGGGGGGGCACCTTAAAGAAACATCTTAAAGAAAATGGTTGGTTTGTCATGTTATAAATTGACAAAGCATTTGTTAACATACTACCGATTGTGGTTGGGTGGATGAACTACAAAGTTGTTGAAGTCTTAATGGTGACATGTTGCATACTCTTTTCTGTTTTTATTTGAGTGACAGTATGTTTGACAATTTTGGACTGAGTCCTTCTTCAGGGATTGTTACATTGATTGTGATGGACAAGAAAATTCCAGGCTGAAGTAAAGTTAGCGGTTTGTCCCCGGTATTTACATACACGCAAAAAGTGGCCGTATTATGGAATTTTTTATTGGGTGTTACCGATACCGGTACCCGATATTGGCCCGGTAGGCTACCGGTAACACCCAATAAAAAATTCCTCCGTACTACTTTGGTCACCGACAATTGGTCAGCACAAGAGATTAAATTGTTTGGCCAAGCTGGCTAACTGTTACGATTTGATATTTTAAGATTGTAGTCTGAGGGACTTTTCCCACCATATGGACGGAAAGATTTTGAAAATATTTTAATATACAATTTAGCATTTTTACGGCCACATAGAGAATTTCTATAGTAAGTCTATGGGCGCAATCCTATAAGCATGTATAAGGTAGCATATGGGTAGGCTACCTGTAGAACTTTCATTATTAGACAGTTTCCCCGTATCCTCCCGCACCCCCGGAGGTGGAGCGGGGACGGACAGTGTTCCTTCTGAAATACCGCGGAATCTGGCTCACATTTTAAGCAATATTCATCAGTAGGCCTACTGTTTACCAAAATTCACATACTGGTAATGTGTCAATATGGGCCAATAATAGACACAGTATCATCCCCGACTTCTCCCGAACAGGAATTAAAAGCCGATTAAAAGGTATATGTCATGGACGGACATAGTACCGGTACGGTAAATTAAGTGCATTTCACAGTTATTGGTATTCATTAAAGACTTGCTGAAGTTGTGGGCTGGCAAAAAAGTCCTGGGAAATTTGCTTATGAAATGATAGGCCTTGCTGGGAGTGCGGGGCGATTACATAGGCTACCAGACATGGCGAAAACTTTAGAACTTTCACCGGACAGTCGGACCGGTGAAAAGGAACTTTCACCGGTCCTCCAAAGGTTTCACTGGTCCTCCAAAGGTTTCTCTAACGTTTCATACAAATTTTTCACCGGACTATCGGACCGGAGAAGCTTTACTTTCACCGGTCCGACTTGTCTTTCAACGGTCAAGGTCGCCATATCTGGGCTATGGTAGCCTATTTCATTATAAGCCATCGATAGGCCTATAGGCTATATATAGTGGCTCTACCATGCATCTATATTGACATGTCTGTAGTATAGGCATAAATAGGAAAGTAATTAAACTATCAGTGTGCGACATTGTGGGTTGGGTTGCCATAGACAGTCGGGCCATGACTTTTTGAGAGTTCATGGCCCGACTAGTTTTTCCATGGTCCCAATATAATCTGTATGGAATGCCTCAAATATGATGTCACATGCCTACATGTAATACGGGAGGGGGGCCCCTTACTGACTTTTTAGTCAGTCCAAATGATTGTACACGGTGAGGATTATGACTTCACCAGTGGTTACAAACACCTGTAAATTATACAGGTATCTTCTTAATGGATAATAATTTTATTGAATTCATAATTAACGTAATACAAAATCTGTGGATTGAGCCAAATCACTTCAATGTTATTAGAATGTGACTAAATCTTTGCTACAAAATATAACCAAGATGTTCTGTGGGCTGTACCGCTCTCAGGAAATGAACCTTGTTATTTACCTCTATGTGTTATAACGATGTATTTCTCTGTTGCCATATTACAATAGAGATACCCTGATAACAGTACAGTTATCATGTAATAAAACTTGTGGTTTCCTTGGAATATTTACTGATGCCATATGGTGTCAATCGTTGTTATTTTCCTTGGAATATATATAGAGATCTAAGATGTTATTACGTAACTATTAAGTCTTTTCACCTAGTGAGTGAGTGAGTGAGATTGGTTGCTTTACGCCCTTATCAACACTTTGAAGTGTTATATCAAGGGCGGGAGAGCTCAGAGGGAGGCAGTTTATGATCATACCCAGGAAATAGAGATAGAGAAGAAGGGAGAGAGAGACAGAGAAAAGAGACAGAAAGGCCCTTTAAGGTCTTACCCAGGACCAGGCACTTTAAGGTCTTACCCAGGACCATTTTTCACCTAGTGAACCTTAGACCTAAATGTTAATAACAAATGACTTGATAAGGAAAGTCAATATATATACTGTTGCGGGGACGACTCATAGGGAGTCCAAAAGGACCGGGCTCTAGATAAGGAAGGGGCTCGTCTTCTGCCCAGAGATGGTAAAGTGAAGGAGTGGATGAATAGCTTATGTCGACTGGTGGTGTTCTCGTGGATCTGAGTCGATTACCAGTTAAACGCAGACGATTCTGAGATATAGTTAGGCGATTCTGAGAGGTGTTTTACAGCTAAGTCTCTGATTAAAGATAGTATCGATAATTCTCGTCTTCTACTGTGATAGTCTTCTTCGAGCAAGGAACAAACAAGGTGCTTCACAGACAGCCAGGTTTATTATGAACCAAATCACATAATCACTCATATTTATACACAAAACGCGGACCTAAAGCAGGCCAGAGTCTTAGACAACAAAAGCGAATCACTACAGAGTCTCATGCGACTCAGAACGAATCGTGAGGCGATTCGTTAATAAAGCAATAATTATGTTTGATAAAACCCGACTCTGAAAACGAGTCGCTCCCGAATCGCAAAAGGCGATTCGCTAGATGACCAAACTCTTATAATTGGATGCAAGTTATGTAGAATTAATTTCCCCAGATAACCCCCTATTACGATTCTGCAGCAATACATATAGTTATGAAAAGGAAGAACTATCATTGAATGAATATAATTCTTCCTGTATTCTAAGCATATTTTACCGAATCAATCTCTAAATCTGTAGGAAAACATTCAGTTGTGCTGTCATGATAAAATTAAAACTTTCTGGACCTGAGCTTCGATTGAAAATTACTGATTTTTACTGATGCACATTTCTAAGTTTGAATAAATATTAGATATGCCTTCTAAGGCCTTAAAAAATGTCTAATTCGAATACATGTACGGAGATCCATATTTGATAAAACTTTCAACAACATTCAGATGTCCCACGAATTCCACCATTTATAGGACCAAATTAAAAATATTCTATTTGTTCATCAAAATGTAATTATTCCTTATTTCGACCACTGATGTATACCCATAGCCAACTAGTGACTTTTCGTCAAATTCAAACTGCCCAAAATGTTAAAACTAGGTTTTATATTGATGTAAGAGACAATTTCGCATCAATCTGTGAAAAGGGAAAATGGTCCATACAATATTTAATGAATTATTAACAAATCTATGATGTCATGATGGACGTAACAGGACACCAATAACAGTCTTTTAATTCCATTAAACAGTATATAAATATATTTGATCATGAGACCTCCCAATTTTCTCATGGCTAGTCGGACCAGTACTTTTGAAAAGTTCATGGCCCGACTGCCATTTTTCAGAAGCCTGTTGCACCAGATTTGTTGATATCGTCCCCGTTAAAATAATATTAACGGAGCGACAGCGGAACGACGTTCACAATGTTGCATGAGAACTGCCGCTGTCGCATCGTTCCGTTATTGAAAGAGGGAAATTGACGCCTCATAACCAACGTTATTAGGCCACGCCCCCCTAACAACCCTATCCCAACATAGCAACCCAAATCTTTTTTAATCAAGTGCGGCGGAAGCACCAGGTGTTACTATGCGACGGAGGCTTCTGCCTGGTGAGGTCAAGGTCGCTCAGAGATCGCCAAAGAGGCACTGATATTTCCGTCAGAAAATGTCTGTTGTCGTCGTCAATGATTACTATACTTCTATTCACTACTTTTTAAAAATTATTTTAGATTCTGAAAGGGAAGAGTTGCATCTATAATTCGTGCAAATATTGTAATTATGTTACAGCTGGTTCCTTTTTATTTAGTTGACCTAAAACGGCAAAAGTTACGGCGAAGTTAGCGGACTGCCCCAAAGGCACTCCGCTAAATAATCTCCGCTAACATAACTTAGCGGAGCGGGGGCGACTGGTGCAACAGTAACATGTTAACGGAAGCTTAGCGGAACGGAATTTATTTAACGATACCTCATGCAACGGTGTTAATCATTTGGTTTTTGTCCGTCGGACCAGTGGTTATGTCGCACACTGCACTATAGAAGCGACCCAGGGAATATATAAATATTGTTATGGATATCAGATGGAAGCAACCCCAGAGAATCTACACTACCAACCATGAACAGAATATCTGCTAGCCTCCTAATAATTAAGAAATTAGAAGGGTGAATAGCTCATAAATAGCTGGCAGTGGCACTATAGTTATTGGTACATTCCCCCTCCCCCCCCCCCCCCCCCCCCCAAAAAAAAAAAAAAAAAAAAAAAAAAAAAAAAAAAAATTGTCGAGCCTACCTTAGCACGTTTCTGTATGAGGGTTTCTGACAGTTCTTCATACCACAAATTCGATTGATCTGTCATTAGGAATTCATAGACATAGCTATTCGTCCTGTGATGCGCGTAGAATTTGATCAACAATGCATTTCCACTGACTGTCAACAGCTTCCATGGAGTGGAACTCAACGTTGATCTCCATCTTCTTCGCCATTCAAGTTCACTTGTCATAATTAAAAGTGTCAAAAAGAATATCAGTAGCTACCAGTTGAAGTTTGAGAAGGGTAAAGCCTCAAAATACCCCGGCTATCCGGCTGAAAGTCTCAAATTTAGGTGGCATTGCACACATACACCTAACATAGTAGTAATACATATTTCTGTACAGTATATAGATTTAATAGAAGTCTATAATTATAATTTATTAAAGTAACGTTCAGTATTTAATGGGAAATTAAATACTACCGAAGAATAGTGATTCATTTTGCTATAGACATGCAATATCAAATTTACTTAAAGAAGACCTGAATACACAGAAACGCAAGACCCACTTTCATGGAAAAATATGTGAACCCATTGGGGTCAGGTGACTCAATGGCTTCCGATTCGCGTGCACGGGAATGTGGCCTCAGTGGCGCCATTTGACGTTAAATATAATCATCTCCCGCCTTGGGTGAGATGGATATAATTTTTCGCGTTACAAGACGGCTAAGGGACTGTTCATAATTAATGACTGGGGGCGGGGAGGGGGGGGGGGGGGCTAGGAGGAAATGGCCAAAATTCCTGTGCAAAAATGTATGACCCCCCTTTCAGAATCTGTGCAAAAATAGATGCCCCCCCCCTTCAGAGTTGGTGCAAAAATAGATGGCCCCCCCTTCCTCTCAACCTTCAGTTCAATGTGTTGATTAAAACTGTTGTCTTTATTAATGGCCATTTCTTGTTTATTTTATCAATGGTCTTGTTTTTATTAATACTTTAACTCCTTTTGGGGCTTTTGCTTCTGGGCTTACTCGGCGAATATAATCCACCTCGTACTTGAGACTATGGTAATCTTACTATAATATTACCTCGGTTCAAACTGGAGATTACCGAAATGCCATTTGAAATGATAAGTTGATCTGTATGCTGTTTTTTTTTTTAGTTTTATTTGGATATTAACAGTGTGGTCCGAAGTCTTGCGTCCCTCTTCAGGGACTGTTACAGGGTTTATATATTTAGATGTGTTTTTTATACATTGTTTTTGAAAAATTGTGCAGGCCTAGTTTGGCATTCATCAGCAGGTCAGATTAATAGGCCTACCAATCCTCTTTCAATTTGAGGCAGGCCTACAGTTTTATATTAGGCCAAGTTTTTGCCTTCTCATGCACCAACTGCCAATCTCACAGGGTTAGTCTCTGCACATGGGGATCGAGATCTGAATTTTCTACGAGTTTAGTGGGAAGTCTATGAATTAATTATTCTTTGTCTTTTGGTATCATTTGGTTTTGAGTTTTTGTTGTTTTGATTCAACCCTGCTAGTGACACCCTCTGGGTGTGTTTGAATATATTCTATTACTTACTAAAGTGATGTATTGCTTGGATTGTCACGATATTGTTGTTGTTACTTTATTCTGCCTATAGTCTGTCTAAAAAGTAGTTGACACGTGATTCCTTAGTCCCTTTAAGGGGAGGGGAAAGTGGGAGATTTTGTACTTCTATTTATGACAAGGACCTGTCAACCCTTTGCCCAGCGAGTCGCCCATTGCACTCAACCATGGAGTAACAGGGCCAATATAATCAACTCGTCCTTCCATCTAAGCAACACAACATCTGCTGCACATGGAGCAGAGACAGTGCAATACAATACAGCTGGATATTTGGCCATGGTCGGTCGCAAATGGTCATGGTCAGTCGCAAACGGCGATTCAGGGGGCAAAGGTTTGAAGTCAAAACTCCCCCACTTTTCCCTCCCCTTAAAGGGACTAAGGAATCACGTGTCAACTACTTTTTAGACAAACTATACAATCAAGGGACAATGTCAGTGGGTCAAACTCCCAGTATCGGGAGGATTTCAGGCCCTACTGGACGCGGTAATATAGACATGTTTTGGCCCTTTAGGCCTTAACTATTCATGTTGTTATTTCATCCTTGCCTATGTGAACTTGTCTTTAACTCGGAGTTTTATTTATTAAATATATCTGTCGTTACTACCACGTTTCAGCTGAATAAAACAATTTAAATGTAAAAATGTGCGTTACCGTACTCTAGGAATTAGAGATCAAAACATGAATTGAAACTTTCGCTAGTTTTCGGCTCCAGTGGCAACCTGCTGTGATTTTTCTCCACTTCAAATACTTTTTTTATATATTAAAAAAGTTTAATAAAACTTCTAAGTACTTGTTGAATGGAAGCTCGCTTTAACTATTGTTTTGTGGTATTAGCGCGCATAGAATACACAAACGGATGAGGGTCTAGGCAACATTCTATAAACTTCATAGGATCGTTGATCTAGGTATTAAAGTTAATCTTAAGGGAATTTTGGCAATCAACAGAGAAACAGCAGCCTAGTAATCAATTAAAAAGTCTGAAGTCAGAAAACGTATTTTTGTGGCAGAAATGTACTTTATTTCTGAGAACTAACGGACCAATCGCATTGATATACAACAAAATCTTGTTATTTATCTTATAGGTTTTACACCCCATTAAGCACAATTCCTAAACAAGTCTTACACATAAATATTACCCAAACATATTCAAAGATGACTAAAATCGCCTTGATGCAAGATACATTATGTGGCACTATCACAATATTAGAGACTTGCTATACAAATACACTCGTTTTGAAGGAGCCATAATATACATAATCTTTCTTTTAAATATATATAGATAGTTATCTCTTCTAGTTCCATTCTGTGGAGGATGGTCGTATAGGAATACCAAATTCAGCATCCCACAGACAGGGGTCGTTAATATTTTAAACCATGACATGATGTCTTGCTTGATTGGCTGACATTAGAATCACAACATAGTGTAGATCACATTGGGAATTTGTAAAGCATCCTTGTAAGATGCACTACCCAAGCAAAAGTTATCCCCATACCACGGATTAGTACATCCAAACATTAGGTGAACTTAAAATCAGGTGTAATGTTGGGAATAAATAGTCATAGGTAAGACCACAGGTTTAACATTTTGTTTCTCAAACTGTGAAGAACAACTAGCATCTGAATTATTATGGAGAAGACATGAGATCTAGACCAGCACATCCTATTACTATGACCGAGTCCACAGGTAAAAAAGCACCATTCGGCTTACGACGAGTCTTTTAATGGCTGCCAGAGAGAAATAACTGCTTTCTAGAAGAAGCCTTAGGACTTCTGGCGCCGTCCAATGCGTCGTGACTAGGATCGTGAATGTGGAACATCAGCCAATCTATGGTAAGGGTGTATTAAGAGGGTAGGAGTGATTTGTTCATTAGTACACAACTGTTCGCCCGTTTAAGCATTGTCCATTTTGTAGGCGTGGTTGAGGAGGTCGATGACACGGTTGCTGTAGCCAAATTCATTGTCATACCTGAAATGTAAGAAAGAACATACATGTACCAGATAATAAATCATGGCAAATATGTACCCTTTAGGAGAAATACAAATATTTTTATATGACCTAGAAAAAAATGCATACGCAACTAAAAAGACCCAAAACTATGTCAAATTCTTTTCCTACCCATCTAAAAGTTACCGGACTAAAGCTTTAACAGAATTTAGCCCCATTCTCGCAGGACATTGACAGTTCTGCGCTGCTGTAATTGGGTTTTTCTGGGGATAATCTAAAAATGACTACATTAAAATGACAATCGCTACCCTGCTACATTCTCAATTAACACAGATAAAAATTCATATTTTCTTTTTGTTCTGTATTGTTCCTACTCATCTGAATGCCATTTGACCAACATTTTGGAGGATTTCACCATGTAACTGGATTTTTTGCTGGAGGACTTCATACTTGTCCACATTTATAATCCTTTGGCAGGGTGGTTTTACTCACCGAGGTTCGTTTTCTTTCGGGCGATTCGACCATATAACAGCGTCATATATTTATGACGTCCTACATTTTAAACAATGAGTAAATTTGGTAAGATACTGTCGTAATAGCTAAATAATGACTTACCAAGTGATCAGCTTAACGAAGTTCTCATTCAAGCAGATGCCTGCCTTGGCATCAAAGATAGAACTATGACAGTCACCAATGAAGTCAGTGGAGACAACCTGGTCCTCGGTGTAGCCGAGAACACCCTTCATGGGTCCCTCAGAGGCCTTCTTTACAGCGGCCTTAATAGCGTCGTAGCTTGCCTGAAGAAAAATCAGATAGAAATCAATCAACAGTAGCAGCAAAATAAGGATTAATAAGATAGTGAAGGAAACATGTCCTTCCGTTTAATTTATCCAAGTTAGTTGGCATGTGACCACTAGTCCAATTTACAGGTAGGTTTTCTAGAACGAAAATACTCAAGCAAACTGGACATCCTTTTATATTAAGATACTGTTCGTTCGGGGACTCTTCCTGCTGACTATAAGTCACCTTGTCTTGAGGTGTTCTAGTATAAAAATACGTTAACCCAAATTGTAATTTTGTCACAGATCTATTTATCGTAATCACTATCCTCAAACCGTAAATCGACCGTAACTAAGAAGTAGGTGCAACAGACTTAATTAAATCAAGTGAAATAGCTACTTACGCCTTTCTCAAGTCTGACTGTGAGGTCGACAACAGAGACATCTGGTGTAGGTACACGGAAGGCCATACCGGTGAGCTTGCCGTTGAGCTCGGGGATGACCTTACCGACAGCCTTAGCGGCTCCAGTGGAGGCGGGGATGATGTTCTGGGCAGCAGTACGGCCATCACGCCATGCCTAGGATAAAGGTTGTATACATGTAGCAACTGCATCTTCCCGTCTTAACCCTGATTTATCCAACCTAATATAATCACTTTATCACTGGTGTATTCCGCTATCACTTGTATATTCCACCAGTGATGTAGGTTTAGAGTTAGATAACTTTAATGTATGAGGAGGAACTGCACTTGACTATTACAGATGATAGGAATCCTGGCCGTCTGAGGAAAGTAAAATTATCTAACGCCTGATATTGGGTTAGACCGCCACATACCAAAAAAAGGTCAGTCATCGATGTTTATTCCTTACCTTGGAGGACGGGCCATCTACAACCTTCTGGGTGGCTGTGTAGGCATGGACGGTGGTCATGAGACCCTCAACGATTGTGAAGTTGTCGTTGATGACCTTAGCAAGGGGAGCCAAGCAGTTGGTGGTGCAGGAGGCGTTAGAAATAATTTTCATGTCACTCTTGTATTGCTCATGGTTGACACCCATCACGAACATGGGGGCGTCAGCAGATGGGGCAGAGATGACGACCTGAGCCATAAAAATACGATTACATTAGTCTCAAACCTATTTGGGTCAATTATAAATCTTCATGAATATTCGCCAACCCATTTTCATCGTTTAATTCTTATATGTGTGTTGTGTAGCTAATTAACCCCATTAAGTCTCCCATTCTCATATCAAGAGTCGCTCATTAATGTTTGCTTCTTAGCTATAAACAGACCTAGACAGCAGCTCCAACATTGAAGGTGATGTGTCTTACCTTCTTGGCTCCACCCTCCAGATGGGCACTGGCCTTCTCGATGGTAGTGAAGACACCGGTGGACTCGACAACGTACTCAGCACCAGCCTCTCCCCAGGGGATCTCAGAAGCCTTCAACCTGTAAAGCAACAAAGTTAGAACTGCTTATTTCAAACATCCTGAACGAAGGCCACGTGTATTGGGAAGTAATAAGAAAATTTAAGTACGTTCTATCTTCTATTATAGCATATTATTCACATCTGCTTTTCTATCACGTAAGCTAGTTTTCCTATACTACTCACACAGAGCGACACCCGCTCACTGTGCGGTAAACTAGTCTACTGCCCATGCTTCCATCCGATTCCACTAGGGGGAGGAGGGAGTGGCCCAATACCATTGGTAGGTCAGCCTGCTCCACAAAACTCGAATATTTACATTTGAAATTTTTATGAGAAAAATGTTTTTAACAACTGTTCGGTCACTCAGTGTTTCTTGTTCAGCTGTTCCACGATAAAAGTGATAGACTCACTTGTTGAAGACAGAGATGGGATTTCCATCAACGACCAATTTTCCGTCCTTGGCCTCAACTGAGCCCTGGTAGCGACCATGGGTAGAGTCGTACTTGAACATGTAGACCTAGAGACAACAAAAGGCATTGACTTCCACAACTCAAGTAGATAATGGTTTACAAACTATACTATTTCAATTACAAACAACTCTTTATTTACAAGATAACAAATCTTATCATCGCAAGATAACAAATCTTATCATCGCGTATCTATATCCTGTAAAGTCTTGTGGTACCTTTCTGGTGTGGTGTGTGGCAGAACCGTAAATATCTAATATACTAGTTAACCAAAAGACTGATACACATACCAGAAAACTCACCAACGTATCTCAGGGTTCAATAACTATTAACGCAAGTAACACCAAAACACTCGACACTCAACACTTCCCAGACAAACAAACTTGAAAGGCTTGTCAGTGATGGCCAGGAACTGATAAGTTCAAGAGACTGAGTGAATTGAGATATCATATCCTGTAGCTGTGAATGAGGGGCTTACCATGTAGTCCAACTCAATGAAGGGGTCGTTAACGGCGACGACCTTCACTCCCTGCTTGACAGCAGCGCGCAGCACAAGTCTGCCAATGCGGCCGAAGCTGGAAAATAGGTAAAAAAATATCATTAAAATCTTTTGTAAGAAATCCATAGATACGCCCGCCCACCTTCCGACAAATATAGGTCACGCCTTATCGTATCAGGACTGATAGGCCAAGTAATCTTTAAATCTTGTCAAAATAATTGATATGAGCACTTACAACAATAATGTACCCGCATTGTAAGTAGTTTACATGTTATACATTGTAACATAAATATGTCAAAGTAACATTAAAATGTCCAAGTTAACGTGATTAAGATACTCCCAAATTCTAAAATATTTAGCACGCAAAATTAGGATTGAAAAACTGCAGTACTTACCCATTGATGCCAACTTTAGGTCCACCCATTGTAGAAGTTTTTGCTTGAGTACTAGAAAAAAAAGGTGTGAATTACTCGAAAAGTTTTAGTATTTTGAGGGCCGGTAAAATGTATCAAATGTTCCTCGTTTATTGAAGCTTTGTCTGAACAAACTACATGTAATATATATCAGGAGGCTAGGCGCAGTTGTAGCTGTAGTCATATAATTAATTTTAGAATAAATGTGTTACTATGTTATGAGGAATGTATTTTAGACCAGAATAGTTCAGTGGGAAAAATGAAAAAAAATGAGGAAAAGCCTTTTCGGTGAGGTTAGAACAATTTGGAATATGTTGCCTCGGGAACTTAGATCTGCTGATGATGCTTCTCTTTTTTTCGACTGGTATAAAAAAAACCTTTTTCTGAATTATTTCATAGCCAGCCGGGAGTGTTCGATTGCCAGACATAACTAGGCTGTAGAGTAAGACTAAGCTCAGATCGTAGTTTGGTAAAACTTTTGATCAGAACTTCATTTTTGCGCCGAATGTGTTTTTTCTTGTTCCAAATTGATTAGTATTGTTTGATCTAGTCGCTTACATTCGTGAAGCTTGGAATTTGCCCTTACTCTGAATTCGTCGACGAAATCAAAAGGTTTACTTTATTCATTCTTTAGAACTTAAATGACATAGCCCTACATACTATTTGATGTTTTATTAATATTATTTAGTTGATTTATGTAGTACACGTAGTGGTATTTGTTGTTACGAGTATTTTCTGTAAACACTTGTTCTATCCCTATTAATCGATCGACGACATGGGCAAACTAGGCCTACCTAGGCCCAGCCAAATTTACCTGAAGCTATTCACTTAAATAATGTGTTTAGAAACAAGTCTTTCCAAGGCGTTGACATTGAAATATGTTGTAACAAAGCAATAAAAGGCTCAACATGATTCAAAGCGACAGAACTCTCGTCCTCTCATCATGAGCTGACAAAACACAAAATGACACGCAAATATATTTTTCTCTCTCTAAAATTAGAAAGGTTTGATCCATATTATGACGATGCACGATATTTTTCAAGGACAGGATCAGTGATATCTCTACCATATTAATGGATATATAGTATTATTAAATTAGCAAATGTATAAGTATGAGAACGCATCCTCGAGAAATATATCCTCAAATATAGAAAGCATTGCCTACATAATTATTATTATAAGACAAGTCTAAAGTAAGATATAAAGGCTACAGCTATTTACACATCTATTGCACACCACGCAACTAACCTGAGTCGAGAACACCGGGGGCCTTAGAGTGGGTCCTTTCCCTGAGTTATGGTGTCTAAGACTGGGGAGTACCTGGGATGTGGCCGAGTATATATGCCGGGTATCGGTACTACCAGCTGTCAAGGACATGCCCTTCACCTACTACTCAGTGGCATGTATGCCTAGCAGTAGCACTGAGGCAGCGATACACCGCTCAGGACCCAGTTCAACTTTAGTAGGGCACCTATTTCTGTACATCATTTTACCCAATACAGGGAAGGAACCACTACTAATTGGTCATTTTCAGAACAAGTTAGTTAACTAAGCAAGTCTCTATTGAAGGTCAAAATGGATTATTATGAACTACATGTATAACTCAATCATTGAATCATTGGCTGGAATCCAGGTTCCAGTCTCGAATGAGCGACTGATCGATGGTTTCTATATTAAGGCCATGTAGCTGACACTATTAAGCTTTATTGCATGTAATGTGTCGGATAGTGTCCAAGAACATGTATAATATCTCCTGGCAGACGGGTAACTTGCGCTCTTAAGTATAGAAAATATTTACTAAGAACCAACACCGTACAGACCTAGCCAGGTGCCAAGTATACCTTGTCTAGACCCCAAAGGTCAATTTTTAGTGAGTGACTTGCGTCGCGTCACGTAAGCTCAAGAAACTGTACTCTTACATTTAATGATGCTCACTAAAAAATCCAAAACGGAGCATAAAATTAATTGCTCCCTATCATAAAAAATAAGTATACGGTAGTTGAAATGATGCTAGTAGACTCACGGGCTAAAATGTCTGTGTATACGCCACGTATACATATTTGGCAAGATTCCTCGTGGAAAGAATTAAAATACTTCAGTTAACGTGATAAGTTGGATTCATTTTACTGACTTGACCGAGCATCAGCAATAAGAGTTTAAATACCGGTACTTAATATTTAAACACCGGTACTTAATAAGTACGGTTAGTTGACCTTGACAGTCCAGCAACTAGCTCAGTCTAAGAGGAAGGGAGAGACGTAGTCATCATTTTTCTTCCACAATTGCCTATTTTTAAAGCCGGGGTGCCCGAGGAAACCATCACTAAGAAAGGCGGGTGCAAGATAAAGTGAGTAATAGAGCAATAGGCATAGGCATAAGAGTTCATTCGCACAGGAAGGGCAGGCAGATTGGAAGATTATGCGGCGCTGGAGGTGTGTCGGAATGGTCCAGTACTGGTAGGAGGGGGGAGGCAAGATTTACAAATATAGACCCGCCAAGTGAGTAATATATGACTTGAAGTCACCGTGGATGGAACTCGCCTGACATGAGTTCTGAACGTAAGAACGGATGAGGACAAACTTGGCGACTTTATATTGTAGTTTTATCCAAACAATACGGTAACATTCGCCGTGAAATTCCATGATTGGCATATTGGCGCATTCCCAATAATTGGAAATCTAGTGTAGGTGCAATCGGTACTTAGTCATAGACTATAGTACCTATCGACTCACACACTGTACTGAGTTTATATATCATACATTGTAACATAATATATCATATAGATAGAGGGAATCAGAGTACGATAATCATAGTACCGCAATGTTACATTGCTATTGTTAACGTCAACAACGAGTTCACATTTGTGGAATAGCTAGGCCTTGGGTTACATAAACTGGTATTGTTTTTCTATTAGATCTAGGCCTACCGTTCGCAAATTATTTAACTAAAATCTGTGAAACAGGTTAGCCATAGGAAATTGCAGAATGTTATGTGTATCGTACTTGTATAGGGCCTACTGTACTAGTTTATAGCATCCATAAATTCAAGGACTAGGACAACTATGTGTATGACCTTGACATTGCCATTGGGACAGAAATGAGTTGGCATCATGACAGGTTTGATTTGGCAGATATCAGTAAGCAATAGGCATGAGATGAACATGAGTTGTGTAACAGCTTTTAACCAAAAAAAAATCTACGCTTCACGGGAACGGGGAAAATATAATATCCTAGACAACAATATTATGTCTGTAGGCCTATATGGCCTAGACCGATTGGTCATTACATTAGCCTAGAACACACACACTGGAGTTGATAATCGTTGAATGAATTGACTCAAGTGAAGAGATAACATAGTGAGAATGGATACGTCATTAAAAGAAACCGCATAGTATGGTATTAAGAAAGACTGAACTGAAACACTAAGACTTAGAAGATAATTAACCCCACAGGCACAGATAAAACGAATGTATATCCGATCAAAATGCCCTGTCTAGCCGGCCCGATAGCCAGACACTGGGTCGTGGCATCAAGGCTTCCAACAGTGCTATAATACTGCAGAAGCTGAGAAGGACACCATCAAACTTAAGTCCGTTTGGACACGCCTTATTCAATAACTAAAGAGTGGCAAACTCTATTTTCGAATATATTCGTTGTAAATAAATATTGTACCTCAGTTACTGACATTTGAATAACATACTAGAAACATATAGAAGAAGGAATCACAATTTTAGGGAGAGAGCTTCTACTCACCGTTCGAGTTCTTCACTTGCAACCGGCGCAGGGGACGAGCATGCGCCCTTCACGTGATCACGTAGACCGGCTTGGCCGGAGACAGCCGAATGGAAATTGTATCGACATTACTTCTTTCTCTGTGGTATTGTCACCAAATTTGAATGATATAAATATGTTTTCGATAGGTATTATAGTGATTCGGTATGACAGTTACTATTTTGAACCGTATTTATGTGATTGAATGTGACTTACGAAATTGGCCGACCATAAATTGACCTTGACCTTGGTTTAGACCAACAAACCGATGTAAACATAGGGAACTTATTGATGAAAAAAAAAGAATAAATAGGTATTGTCACCTCTTTAAATGCTAGGGTTTTGTAAAACACAATTTCTTAAAGAATAATAATGAATCAGTTCATATATTTTCTCCTAAGATTCTCCAATATAATAGTCTAAAGAACTGATTTTTTTGTCTTCATCCTCATCCACGGCACCGTCGGGACGCGTATTGTGGCGAGCCATGGCGTGCCATATACCGTATTCAGTTTACGCAGGCATGCCCTGTGTTTTACAATTTATCACAGTGTGTCCATACTTCATTTCAAGCTAAATTCAATTTTATATCAGAGAGTCATCATCATACATTGTCAAGCTTTGCTTACTCCTGAGGTGTGTAGTTATTAAAATGTCTACATTTCATTATAAGCTCCAATGTATCTATCTACAGACTACAGTCGGGAATAGTACTTTTTCCATAACTGACCGGAAGGTGAGGTTCTCAAGGTCGTAAACGGTGATCACGTGTCTACCGGTCTAATCCTAAGGACAAAACAGCAGCAGGATGGCATCTCCTCCACCAAATCAGATCCCCAATTATGTTAAATTCGCCTTCGGGGGATCTGCCGGGTATGTCCATTTAAGATTGGAGTTTTTCTGTATTCGTTTCATTGTCATCTTATTCGCTACTTACGAAATGTCATGTTTGTCTTTAAAATGTTCGATCTGGACCGTCTTGCTCTTACTGTGCTCTTGGCTTAGCCTTACCACTTCACTTGCCCTTTAAACTGCCTTAGCGTTAGTAATAGTTTGGGCTTACAGTTAGGCCTACACAGTATCTTGATGACTGATGTAATTAAGGCCTTGCTTGATGCTGTGATCAATAAATTGGTAGCCTACAGTACTTTACTGTGGTACCGTATTCCGTGAATTCTTCATACTGGTAGGCCTACCAAATAATTAATGTTTTTATGTCATTTACAAGTGGGATTCGGTTCTAGGAACCCATGTAAAATTACTAACAAATTCGACATTTTTGCATTTTTTTCCCTTTGTAATTAACGCCACTTCACATTGCCTCATTCCTACGCCACTTCCAGTAAAAAAAAAAAAAAAAAACTTCATTAGATATTAAATATCATGAGACAACAATGAACGGGAATGAATAAATATAGGCCTACGGTATCTATTTTGACAATGTCAATGATAAACGAATGTTTTAATTACGGTATCTAAAATTGTTGAGGATAAAATAAGAAGTGTTTTAATGGAAATGATTTAAAATTATACATAACGTTGGATATTGATAATACAAGAATTGATAAATAATTGATAAAATATTAATAGCAGGATTTACAATGAGATTTCTGCATAGCGTTAACACTTTAATAAATGAAGGCTGAACCTTATACATGTTTCTAATTAGTCTGGTCGCCCCCATCCTGCTTTCTCACCCTAAGTTTGTTATCCCGCACATGACGTCACAGATTTGTACCTACGGGTATATTATAAGCATGAGTTCCCAGCCTTAGTAAGTACCATATACCGTATAACCTCCAATAGTGACCGGGGATCTAATTACCGCCGGGGTATCAGTGATATTTGTTAATAACCGCCGGGATTCTAATAAGAGCCGGGTGTATGTGGTAGTGGTAGCTAGGGATGGTGGGGGTGGGAATGGTCATTTGACTCCCTGTGATGACAAGCTTATCTCCTGGTGCACTACCATTAAAGATTAATGAGACATGTGTGAACTGTGGTGTAAAACATCTGATAATTCTGACCAACAACTGTATTGTTTTCAGTTTTATTCATTTTAACGGTCCTTTGACTTCTCATCATCAGGATTGGACAGTGTATCAATTATTACATCTCCTTGATAATTAACATTAGCATTAATACATCTCCTTGATTACCTTTTCTGTATTTGAATTGTTATGTACCATTGCTCATGACGATGCATTTAAAGGGGCACCTTCGGTTTAAAAGGGATGGGTGGGGCCAGCGGGAGCTTTCCCCTGTCAGACACAGTTCCATGAAGAGCAGAGCACAGTTTTTGAATGTCTTCCCTAATATCTCATATTTTAGCCACTGTTTCTTCATGTAACTAGACCACATTTCAAGCATTATAATAACGTCTTTGAGATTATCAGGAACAATAAAAGTTCTTCTCTATGAGAAATTTTTATCACAATGATATATTTCTATTGTTTAATGATTAAATGAGGATATTTTATGATTTGTCATATGGTTGATGGTACAGATAATATCACAAGTTAATTTCCCGAAGAATGAATTCCATTGATTACATTGTTTTTAAACTCATCAGTCGTCCCCATCTCCCTCACTCCCTCTCTCTTTCTCTCTCTCCAAATCCAAATCCAACCAACTAAGTAGCATCTGTCGGGAGACGATTATTTCTTGGGGTTTTTTTTTTACATTTTTACCAGGACTAGTAACTGGGGGAAGGAGATGAAACTAGCCGTACCCGGGTTCAAACCCACAACATGCTACTCATGTCACGGAGCTGACCCAGTGTTTTAGACCACTCGGCCACCCCACATCCCCTTTGATGTTCAATTGTACATTGGGATACATATTAGTTTCATTTTGTCGAGAAGTGGAACCAGTATTGCCTGGATTGAATACATAGATAGCTTTAACTGCTATCTTATCTTCAGTCTAAAATCTCTACCCCACAAATCAATGTCAAATATAAAAATCAAATACTTTGTGTTCAAGATTGACTTCAGGTCGCTGTAAGGAAGACCTACTTGCCAGAGTAGATATTTCTCTCCATTTATATGCACCATTGACCAAAGCTTCCGAATGAATATCTGATACTTATGCTTCTTTGTTCTTCTGGTTTCAGAATGGCAGCAACACTGTTTGTGCAGCCCCTCGATTTAATAAAAAACAGAATGCAGATGAGTGGTAAATATGTTGGCATATTATGGTTTTGCATAATATCACTACTGACTTGAGTTTCCAGTGGGTGGGGGAATTTGAAGAATATTTGATATTTCAGAGTATTCTCTCTTTAAACCTGATATCCAAGTGGTTCGGTTCAAGTCATATACCATTGGGTTTTAGTTTTTGGTTGCTTTTGTTATATAACTCCTTGTGCCACGTAGCCATGATAGTATCATTTTAATTTTAATTCTTTTGATACTTAACTACTACGACACCTGACGGCGAACCCCCTTCAATTCATTAGCATTATTAGTGATGTTATATTCTACTGTCCCTACATAAACTCTAATTCAGTATATTGCCTTATTATTGGGGACAATACCAACTGATGCTGTTCTAACTAATATTTATAAATTTGCTTCCCTTTTTGAGGTATGGGCGGTGCTGCCCGTGAACACAAAACCAGCTTCCATGCCATATCCTCCATTGTTCGAAGTGAAGGGGTCCGCGGCATGTATACCGGGTAGGCCACCTCTGATTTATTTAATTCAAAATAATTATTTGTGCTGTTTTTGCGAAATATTCCCAATAAATACCAATGTTGAAAACGTTCTTCAGATTGACTGCCGGTCTCCTTCGCCAGGCATCGTACACAACCACAAGACTTGGAGTTTACACAATGTTATTTGAAAAGTTTTCGGGGTAAGTTTGTATACGCATGTTATAACGTTTGGTTAGATTTATTGTCCACAGATTCACAATCACACAGTTGTACTAATGGTAATCACATGTTTGTACTGTGAATAAACTACCTCCTGTAATGATATACTTCTCTCTCTCCTTCTACCTCTCTCACACACCCTCTCCCTCCCCTCTTTCTCTCTCCCTTGTACCCTCTCCGATTCCCTCTCCGATTCCCCCCACCCTCTCTCCCTCCCCACTCCCCTCTCTCTCCCCCTCATCCCCCTCCGCTCTCTCTCTCCCTCCATTAGTAAATTTTGCCATATTTTTTTGGGTGCTCACAGACACAGATAATTGGCATTTATGATTCGATAATTGACCACAGCTGATCTCTAGTTACTAGTCAATGTAATTCTTAGTACCTATCAAAGGGTCCAAACTTACATACGGTATATAATGTGTTGTGATATTATGGCTGCACACACAAACTCCTTAGGAGTTAGCATCCCAGTAGGCTTTTAATCCATTCTTGTTGTATAGTTAAATTGCTATATGTGTGTATTTGTATTGTTATCGTTGTCCCAGCCACTCCTTTTGACGTTCTATGTGTTTTCTTTCAAAAGAACGGATGGTAAACCACCGAATTTCTTCACCAAAGCTGGGATTGGAATGGCTGCCGGAGCCGTTGGTGCTTTCGTTGGAACTCCTGCTGAGATTGCCCTTATTCGTATGACATCTGACGGCAGGTAAGTTTGATTGAGCTTTGTTTACAAACAAAATATTTAAGTTTGCCGTCGCCTTCGAGATATCCTGGTCTTATATCTTGATATCGTTTCTTCATTTGTGAGCTACGCATTATTTTCAACAAGAAAAAGATAATAAAAGATCTAAAGAAAATCAAGAACATTTCGACATGAACCTACTTTATTTAAGTAAAAGAAGACAGAAACATATTCTAAATCTCAGCCATTTTTTGGCGACAAAGAAAGATAATTTAGATGATAGAAATCTCTCTACTAGAAGACATGTAAAGGGCAGAAGAAACTTTTAAATAATTCAACCAAAATCAACCAAAATTCTAAACTCTTTTACATACAAATCAGCTAAATACTGGAATGCGTTTGAGACTGAAGCTCATCAAACAGGACCGGAAAACATTTTACAGGTTCATCAATGCTAGCCTAGTCCAAGAACATACTTGAAGACCTGGAAGTCATATTTCAGATGTATGTTTCGTTTTTGTACACTTGTAGGTGCAAATAAATGATAGATTGTATTGAATGTATGATGTAAAAATGGGGACGTTGATAGACAGGGATGAAAGACTCCCGACTATTGGCGGATTTCTGAGTTAGTTATCATTGGTATTTTGTTTAATATCCATATCTTTTTTTATCTTGTTTTCCCCTTTTTTTCTCCCTTTTCTATCTTACTAAATTTTGTTTTGGTTCCATTTAAATTTGTTGAATCATTGTGCTAATTGCCCCCAAGTTTAGGTCTCTCACACTCCACATTGGTGGAGGTCGGGACTACCCAAGTAACTACCGGTATATATATCCCCTCACTAGCCAGTATTTTAATTTTATTTCATTTGAATCCTTTACCTGAGAAACGAATAGAGGCCAACAATTTTCATTTATGATCATTAGAACCGAAGTTACCTGGTATATTGATTTATTGCCAACAACAAAAAATTGCCAACATTAATTTTTGAATTTTGCTCATTAAATAGTCGTAAAAAAAGGAAGTTGGCAAATGTTAATTTTGCCATAAGCAACTGCATAAAAGCTGAAAGACCTATAAAAATGTAATACTTATGTTGACAGACTTCCAGTTGAACAACGACGGGGATATACAAATGCTTTCAATGCTCTGTATCGTATCACTACCGAAGAGGGTGTTCTAACATTATGGAGGGTATGTTTATAAGCTATTGTTTAAATCTATCTGTTCATTCGCATATTTCATGGCAGCAATGATATAGGCTACGCATTTTAATATTTTAAGTCCTTCTGTTCGAAATGTGATTTTCCAATAAGGTGATGGCATCTATTTAATATTTACTCGTTAACTTATTGTAAGAAATCAGCAATATTCACTCGCCATTTTTTTTCGATTTTCTTCCTCTAGGGATGCCTTCCTACTGTTGCCCGAGCTATGGTTGTCAATGCCGCCCAACTTGCTTCATACTCACAAGCTAAACAATTTATCCTAGGAACAGGTATGTTTACGTTGTCATACATTTTACTCTTCTTTTTTTATACCATTAGATTTATTGTTGAACATACACGGTCCACTGAATTTGATGAAGCCAACTTTACGGCATCTATAATTTCTTTTAAGATGAAACATCCCTTTTTCAGTACTATACATTGTTTCAAATATGTATACCCTTATAATGACGAAGAAGGTTATTTGGGGCTCAGGGTAATACTGTACGTAGTCTATATAACTATGCAAACGACCTTTTACAATTATAACGTAACAAGGAAAATAAAATTGCTCTTATTATGACATCCTTTTTGTACACTTGTAGGTGCAAATAAATGATATGTTCTATTACAATAAAATTGATATTGATAATACATTAAAATGGATAATACATTGATATTGATAATACGTTGATATATTCTATTACAATAAAATTGCTCTTATTACATTCAGGATACATAGTGGATGGCATCTTTTGTCACTTTGTGGCTAGTATGATCAGTGGTTTAGTGACAACAGCAGCGTCAATGCCAGTTGATATTGCCAAGACAAGGTAAGTTTAATATGATAATTGTCATGCGAGTGTCTCAAATCAATGTCTAAATGTGAGTGTCATCGTGAACGAACAAATTTTGTCTCCCAGTTTTGTCTGAAATGATAGCTTGTAGGCCAGGGGTTCAGTATGTTGCTTTTCATGTATTTAGCTTTATAGATAAATACACCTATATTAACTTTGATAAGAAGCATTAGTCCCCTACTTAACCATTATTGATATTTTAATCATTTCTTTGCATTTTTACTTTCAGAATTCAAAATATGAACATAATAGACGGAAAACCCGAATTCAAAGGAGCGTTTGTAAGTTTTCAATATTTGTTACCCCTGTAGTTTATAACTGTATCTCCCTACCTTGTTCAGCTACACCTGGATTTTGTTTCATCCTGAATATGTGTACTGGCAGATGGTATTTTACAACATTCTACCTTTCAACTGAATCATACCGGTAGTTGTTATCACAAAAACGAGAAATTGGATGATATATTAACCTATTTTGCGCTTTTTTGTTTTTGTTGTAAAAATGAGATTCCATTTATTTCAGGACGTTTTAAGTAAAGTTATCAGAAAGGAAGGATTCTTCAGTCTGTGGAAAGGATTCACACCATACTACGCTCGCCTCGGCCCACACACCGTCCTCACTTTCATTTTCCTTGAACAGATGAACAAAGCCTACAAAGTCTATGTGCTCAAAGATTTATCAGCCAAAGGTGGTGGCTTATAAGTTGAACAGGGACTACGAATGTGACTGGAGTTATTTCTTTATTAACATTTAACCGCATTTCTTGAAGATTTTAATAAGGGCCCTTTTCTGTGAAACGGTAGCTTCCGGTCTAGAGCTTCTCTTCATTTTACTAAAGATATTTATCTATTTTGGACGTATGGCTGGGGCCTGTGTAAATTTAGTTTGGGTTCCCGAATTAATCATTTGTTCCACGAATAATCGGCAAACTCTTGAGTAGCTTAGCTCATCTGGTATACAACGATGTAACCATGACCATGTCATGTACTATAGTCAGCTAATTTCACTACACAACACTGCTACTCGTTAGTAATTCTCTCACCGAAAAATATTGTCTATTGTTTATCTTTCTATGCGTTTCACTCTACAAGCCGTCTGTGAGAATCTTTAATTCTTGTGCTAAATATCAAATAGCTAAAAGCTCCCATTAATATTAAATCACTGCTTTCTACTAAGGGTGAAGCAATTTCCACATCACGGCAAGGAAAAATAATCATCCACTCCAAATTTTCTCAAAATCTATTGCAGATAGCCGAGTCACTCACTTTTTGTTTTGTTTCACTGGGAAGACATATAGCAGATGTGTTTGCCGGACAATATATTGGTAGTTGTAAACGAGGAATAATGTGTGTTAGAGCGGAATGATATGACGGGAATCTGAGAAAAATGCCTTAGTGGATGTATAAATACCCCGCTGTAAGGTATCTAATAACTGTAAATATGCCAGTGACAGGAATTTGTTCAAAACCCAGTTGTCTTTGAATGGCACTGAGGTATCGTATGGTGCATCAATGTAATCCAAATATTCTCTTGGCACTTCTCCAATATGCAGCACATTCAAGCCTGCTTCCCTATTTGTCTTTGATAACAATGACTTTACGCGAGAATGCTGAACACAGAAGCCTCACTTCGTTCGGTATTTTTCAAGTCAATGGAAAGAACGGTTACTCTTGCTAATTAAATGGTCCTTTGGCTGGGTTCGGCTATTCAATGATAAAGTGATAGTTAATTTGCTTAATGTGATAGATTAATGTGTTAGTGTTAAGGAAAGAAGTAAATTATATATTAGTGAACGGTGTTCTATTGAAAGTGAAACGATCTTTTGATCAGTCACAGCTTATTTTGAATAACGAAGGAAATGTATATGACGGTGCTCTCGCAAATGGACGAGACTATATTCTTCTAATGGTTCAGGTTTAAAGGCGGGGTTTACCCCTTATATTATACTGGATGGCAGCCAGAATATCCAGAGATCTAGTATTTATTTTCAGTGTGGTTGGCTAACCAGGCTTTCTCGGGGCAAATAGTGACGAAGATTTATCTCTTTCCCTAAAAATATCAGTACTCTGTCACCACTATGTAGATAATGATAGGAGTAGAAAAATCTAGAGCAGAATATTTTGAAACATTACGTTTTCATTTGAAGTCCATCGGAATATCTTGCACTATAGTGACAAGTCTGCGAACTTCTTTTGTAAATGATAAATGTTGGATACAATTGCTTTTTCATGGATCGAACCGTGCCAAATTATTATTTGTGTATTATATCACAACTTAGCTTGTTATCACCTCGGTGACATGTGATCCGTTGTATCTCGCATCTGATTGATTGATGAACGTGATTGATTCTGAAACCGACGTATTATGCAATGAGATTAAGTCCCTCATGGCGTTTTAAAACAGGGTAGTTCTGATATAAATATGGAATACAAAATCAAGGTTGGTTGCTCAAGTTTTCTTGTCACACTCTGAGTGAAATTGTGAGCAATATCGTTGTATTCCATATACTATATACTTGAACGGATGTCTATTCCCGCTAGAATTACAATTTAGAATTACATAGGACACTCAGGGCACAGGTTTATACTATGACCATCAAATACTATTCTTAATAGATCGCTGGTACACCAAGAACATCCTACTTGCCAATGTATACCATCCAATCTATCAGTCCTTTTATTCATGATAGATTATATAGTTGTACTTATACAATTAGGATATTGTCTATTCTTCACTTGTAGTTTCTATCGGTGCTACCAGACTTGGAAGCAGCTAACATAATTCTTGTTGCGATGAAGCATTTTTACATTCTGATTAACCGTGAATGTTGTGGACAGTTCTCCTCCAAACATATGCTGTGCATTACTTGGTGATTATAACTAAGAGATATATCCCGCCATAACAGAGACACCATCTTTTTTCCCAATATTATCCCATTAGAAAATAAACACTGGTATATGAACATCCTATATGTATTCAGACTTGATATTTCTTACGGCAAGTTCTACTGGATTAAACAAAATATTGATCATAAAACGATTGGACAATGAGGTAAAATATTCCTAAAGGCAACAATACTAATTGAAAAACAAGATATTTTACAACGTGCTCATTTCAGAGAGGAAATAAGTCTCGTACCAGAGGTAAAAGTTCGGATTAATTTGTTTACCTGACTATAATTTATTTTACTCTATAATGTGAAGTCAAATTCATTAGCCGTAGCACTCCATGTGAACCAGACCCCACATCTGTTTGATTGCAAAAAATCATTGCTAATAAATAATAGAGATATGCTGTTACAGATTTCGATCAAATTCAAATAAAAGGTTATTCAGTTTAATTTAATACATCCAGTCTAGTCTCACCATTCAGTCAACGACTATTTGAAGTTCTCTATTACATATATTAGCCTTAAATGCATATTTTTTAAAAAAAAATGATCGGAGACGTCGCCTACTGGGGGGAAAAACGGCTTAGTGGACGAGGCCTTACACTCACCATCAAAATCGAGATACGAATTAAGATGTGTTTACGTGAGTGAGTAATGGTTACCTAACGCCATGACGACATCCACGTGTCTCTATCGTTTATTGCTGTAGGCCTATTAGAAATGTAAAATTTATTCGACATAACTACTCCATGGGTGGCCCGGGTATGAGAATGGCTGTCATTAGGGCGAGAAGCCATAAGACCCCGAAACGCGGTGATCGCCATAGAGGACCCGAATCAAACAAAAGCCAGTCAGAGTGATGCGCGACCCAACAACTACACGAGCAAAGGAATCCCCCACGTAATGAGTGGGAAAACAAGTTCTGTTGGGGAGTGTAAGAAGGACACAACGTTAAAATGAATTCTCAATTTTGCCTTTAATCACAACTTTAAAATGGCTTAAATATAATTATTATCCCACACACCTGGGTTGTGAGAAATACACAAAATATCGCGGTATACAGTAACTACCCGATCGTACTCTAAGTTGCATGAGATTCAAAGAAAAATAACTTCTTTGTTACATAATAAAGTGTTTTATCGTTCATTATGCTTGGCACAATCGTCCCACTTCTGATACAAAATAGAAACGGCATAGTATAAAACATGACTTAGTCACTGTCATATTCATATATCAAGACTTGAGTTTTTTTCTGAATGAACTTAACGTGTATACGTCATCTTTAATTATGCGATGCATCTAAGACAAAATATTAAAACCAGTGTTCTCACAGACTAAAATATTGCTTTCATCAATGAAGACTGATCGTTAATTTGTGGCTATGATTATAAAAATATCCTGGTATACAAGCATGTATATGTACTACAGGTGAAGCTTGATCATAATCGTTTGAAATTCAACATATTCAACCAAAGTTGGGAATGCTCCTTCAGGAGCCTAGAATATACACCTCTTGATTAATCTTTATATTTGTATTATACAATGTCACGAACAATTTTGCAGGGTTCCGTTTAGTAGAGAATCGCATCGGAAATTTAAGTAGTTGTATGAATGAATAGATAGGTTTTATACATCCACCTCATCCTCCTTAGAATATCACTTATCAAAAATAGGATATCTAGCCAAGTACTACCGTTGTTTTAAAACTTATTTCGATTGCATAAGCGTACGAGATTCACCTTTTTGATATAATTAAAATTCTCTACATTTCCTTAAATCTATCACTTAGGATGCAGCAATTACTTTTTTCCTAACGTTTCAAAATCATGCGAAACCACGAAATAAAAGGAAAATAGCGACTGTAAACTATTAATCAGCGTTATTCTTACTGGTATTTATCCACATTTAAATTGGATTTGTCGTACCTCTTGATTATTGAATGTATACAAACATGGTATAGGAACAATTGCCGTATATAGTAAACGCAGTTTGAAGAAGAAAGGGGGTTTGCTGGTGTAACAATAATACCACACATGACACTTCAGTTCAGTTTTTCAATGTATTATTGTATGTCGCATACACAACAATGAAAATATATTTACCAGATTTAACAAAAGATAATAGCAAAAGAGAGATCAGATGCTAACAATATCACACCAACCTATCACCTATCACATCTTGTATACTTCTTAAGACTATAAAAGAAACATAATTACAAAAATCTTTCATCACATTTCATCAACAGTGTTCACATAAGAGACATGGTAGACTATCACTTAGCGGTACAAACTCATACTCGCACTCTGTTAAGCCATATTATACCAACAGCAATATTCTTGATTAAATATTCACTAAAGAATGTCCGTTTATGATGGGTTATACTAGACTACAACCCTATACTGACACCAATGATGATTAAGTTTTCAATCCGAATGTATTGAATGGGAGAAGAAATGAAATTACTTCATGGTCCTCGTCACCAGAGATTGTATAAGTCTTGAATAATAGCGGGAATTTACAGTGTGAACATTTTATCTCATGAAGAGTCAAACTTAAAACAAGTTCCCATATATATGATATTCAATAATACTGTTTAAATGCATTGCTCACCGTATATTGAATGATAGATAATAAGTGTTCAGAAAAAAGTAAGAACCTAAGCCAAAACATTACTTCCTCTAGATGTAGAGCCATCAATAATTAACCAACTAATTATTGTTTCAACTTTTAATGGACAAGGTTCCGACTTTGACTCTGGTATATTTACAGACTAAATTACGTTTCAGTTGAAAACAATTCGTCTCAAAGCGCAAACATTTCTTCTTTTTTTTTTACTTTTTTTTTACCAGAACTAGTGCAGCTTACATGAGCTTACAGTTGGCCCTCCCCCTAAGGTATCGGACATGGATTGATAAAAAAGAACACATCTGAAATGAAAATTGAGGACCATTGGTCTGAAGACTAAAGATTTGGCTCAGTACTGTCGATATGAACATACAAAGATAATCTTCTAAGTACAAATTATGAGAATTGACGGTACTTTTGGAGTACCCTAGAGTATTTGCGAGATTCTTTGACTATGTAGCAATATAAACATTTCGCCATGATGCATATGTTAGTGACTGATTCTTTAAATACGGTCCAATGCTTATATATAATTATCTCATGCGCACACCGGATGAATCAAAGGGAAAATGTAGAAAATGATTTCCGTAAAACATGGCAAGTAATCCTGGATCACGGAGGTACACATGTACCCAAACTCCTCACTTAAGATCAAATATATGCATTTTATATGGCAGGCGAACCGAAGGGTATAAAGCATGTATAAAGTACCACTTCACCTGCTAATGGTAAAATAAAAATAAAAAGTAAAATTAAAGGTAAATCTTATTCACTCGTATCCTCCGAATACCTATAAATATTCAGCTTTCCGTCTAAATATATTCTGCAGTGCTTATAGAAATAAAAATATCCATAAAAGGCATGGGCATCCGCTTAAAATCAATAAAACAAAATAAAAAAAAATCTTCAGATCTGAGACCTGTATATTAGAAGTTTATCAGATCTAATATCTTATTGATAGGGTATATTAGATATACTCATCTTCAAACGGGGTCATGCTACTTGTCCCACGAATTTAAATTTAAATATAAAATTAGAGACTATGTAATTGTAATACCTGACGTCGGTCACGTCAAACAATAGAAAATATTAAAATATGGAATGATATGAATAAATATCTAAACAATGATTAAAAACAATGTAAAATAGTTATCCATATTTGACTTATGCTATAAAAAATATTAACCTAGTATTTTCTTACTACTAGTTGGTGGAAAATACCTATACCACCGTAGGAAACCATCATACTAACCGTTTAAACAACGTTCACTTACTGAAAGACGTATGAAATATATATGATATATGTTAAGATAACATCAAGGGAAAAGATTTTCCCCGTTTGGTGCTGGAATATTCACCCCGCACCGAGAGAGAATAAAAAGGATAAGGGCAAAAATCCCTATTACTAAAACAGTGACGAAGAACGCGACGCATGTGCTCTTAAGTGAGTTCTTGTGTCTGGCTGGAGCGAAGATACTGAGGAAAGCTATGCAAGCGGTGAGGGTGTACAAGATTGAGATGCTCGTGTTGATGGTCACTATCTGTCCGAACTTAGAGAAGGGTTGGATGACAGTTTGTGTGAGGGGAATGGCGGCGACTATCGTCGTGAGAGCACTGCTTGTGATGCTCACCCCGATGTGGCTCACAGCGGCCAGGGTGCGCCAGCGACGTAACTCACCCTCATTCTGAAATACATAAGAAAGAGCTCTTATAGTTTCCCGGGGATGTCCCGACAGAGCACATGCTTTAGTGATGATTTATCTCATTGTGTTGTACTAGTTGTGGCAAACTTCTACGTTATATCTCAGGAGTGTTTATCTGGATAGAGTTTGTTAACAAAAACTAATGTAGATTTTGTTTAATAAAAGCGAGGCATTATGGAGTTTCCTAATGTGGTAGATGTGGTTCTATTAAAAATTGGCTTCAGAATGACACATTATCCGGGATGTGTATGACTCTACCTCTTTTGACAAAGAGAGCAGGCGTTTAAGCTATGTTTCTTAGGTTTTTAAACTCACTGGAATAAAACAAGGTTAAGAAATTACTTACGTGTGTAATATGAGCAGGAGGGTTGCCACCTGCCAGCAGATAGCCCTCAACTATATGTACACAGTAGTCCACAGATGATCCCACCAGAATGGACAGAGACACAGCTTCCACGGCGCCCATCTCCCAGCCCACCATGTAAAATATAGCTACTACCAAACATATCACTCCTGCAATAATAGGAACAATGTTTCACAAATTTGACTTTGACAAAGAACGGAGTCGTGCTAGTTTTATTATTTTCATAACAAAAATAATAAAAAAGAAGTGGGATTACTTTTATTATTTTTGATATTGAGGGTTTTTTTTCGGGAACGGACACATATACGAGGCTATTTCTGGATAAAAATTGACAGATAAAGATGTTGATGAAGTGGTTCTTATGGAGACAGTGCCATATCCATATGGGAGGGTAGTTTTACAGACCTTTTAAATTCCAATATAATAGTGATATTAACATAACCCACCTAGTATTGTAGAGCCTACTATGAGGAGAAGTTTAATATGGCCAGTAAAAATAGCCACCGCCATTATACAAATTATCATTGAGAGCACCAATCCATAGATGGCACTACTGACAGCCACCACTTCCATCATGACCTGAAACACAAACGTATACATTTATATGTGAAAGATTGTTAAGTTATAGAGGAAGCTTTCCTTCAATTTGAGAGAAGGGCGTGAGAAAATAAGTAGTTTAGTTTTCATTGGGAAATCTGCATACCTCATAATAAAAGGAAAAAGAAATAAAAATGCAAAATGCAAAATGCTGCTAGATCTATGAAATGCAATAAGAAAATGTTCTAATACACTTACATTAGTCCAAAAATCTGAAGTTTGGTAGAAATTGATGAGGGGGGAGTCAGGGGTGAGCATTGTATCCTTTATATGACGGATAAATTTTTCCCACTCGTTGTATTCATTATAGGCGGTGAAATATGACTGTCCTTTAAATGTAGTCTGCAACAAGAAAACATCCATTGATTGTAGTGTCCACATCAACCTCTAAAATTAAACTCAGTTCCTAACTTCTTAATGAATGAACTGCGTTCTGAGCGTAACTCCAGTAGAATAGTTAATCGAAGAAGTTTTTTTGATGATCTACTAAAACGCATTTCTAATATCATTTGTTCGAAATACAAAACAAAACTTAATGTTATCATAACTTACAGATTCAAAGGCAAACGCAAGCCACTGGATTCCGGAACTTGTGATACTGGCTATGGCACGGGCCGGAAGGCGATGCCCATTAACTATCTTATTCTCTGGTAGATTTTCACACTCCGGGATCTTCTGCAGCAACATGCGAATGCCTGAAGGAAGGCCTAAGTGCAAGAATCACGTATTAAACCCTTCCCCCCTTCTTAAATTTAACGTTAAAGAAAATGTCGTAAGGACAGTTTTCTCATGAAACAAGATACCCAAATGCAAAGGTTATATCTATAAACATCGTAAACAAATACACGAAGAAGATACCGCGAATAATTAAAGTAAATATGTGTTAATAAAACAAAACTAAATAATATTTGCACTGAGGATAAAAGGTATATAAGTTTGGAGTAATTACTTACCATACTGGGGGATACATTGGCTGCCATTCGGCTTCACTAGTTTGGTGTTGTTCGCAATCATTTTACATATTTTACACAAGTCGCGTATCGCAGTAGCATGGAGGAAATTTTTTGTTATCCCAAAATGTTCTGCGAAGTTATCATCATAATCAACCGAACCCTGTTGAAAACGGGAAACATGTTAAATAGTTGGACATATATCATCTTTCCAGTTTTATGGGTGCGGATCATTTAGCGTTAAATGTAAATACGCCTAACTTCACTCTCTGTTTTCTTTCACATGTCACATGCGTATTATGAGTTAACTGAAATGTATTGGTACTCCTTCCGGAGCTTTAATTTAATTCAAAACCAAGTTAGACAATCACCTTTTCTGTGAGCACGTGCTCCATGGACACGTTAGTGCGGTCAATACCGAGGATTCCGAAGACCACGTGAACGACAGCTCCGAGCTCAAGGTTGGGTCTGGCAGTTTCCTGGTTACACTTGCCTCCCGTACATGGATCGAAATTAGAATCCACAGACTCGGGGTCAGGGATTTGCGGCAGAGGATGAGAAGCATATGTAGAATGGTGAGCGGTGGTGAAATCTGGGATAGGGGCGGGAATGGGACTCAGTGTAGGGTGATAATCTGAAATAATAAAGGAGGGGAAATTTGAAGATAGCAATAACATAAGGTACATGTAGGTGTATTGAATACGACAATATAGATTGCCAGGATTTGGGTCGAAACTCTCAGTAGAACACAGAGCAAGATACATCAAGGTCGATCGATATTGAGGAAAATTACACTAGACACCGACAGGATATTTTGTGAATGTAAGCCATCAAATGTTTGTAAACATAAGTTCTGACAAAACAATGGAAAGGCATGGCCGTAGCACTCACTGTGTTGAGCAGGTTTGGTGAAAGGCACCGGTGGTTTGGTAGGGAGCAGTACACTCATATCGCTGTGCTCCTTGGTCTCTGTCGGTATGGTAGGGAATCTATCGTGATAGAAACTGTCTGGATTAGGAGGTACAGTGAGGCTTACAGTAGCATCTCTACTGCTGGGACTACTCGTGCGAGGCTCTTGGGACTTACTAGGGAGGCCTCCAGCAGGCTTCGGTGCTATTTTTACAGCTGTTTCCTATAAGGATAGAAATGTTTCTACATGAAATCACAATTAATTACCGTCACAATGGGAGTCAATGAAGGTATGTTATGTTTAACTTATAACCTTAAATTTTGTTTTGTATTATTGAGTTGTATCCTATCGATATTGCCATTCTTACTATCGGATGATTCTAGAGGGGTTTCGATAGAGGTGTTACAAGTTTCAGACTGGTGGTTACCTTAAAGAATCCCGAGCACTCATCACAAGTTATGGCACTATCGGAGAAGTTGGCAGCCAGGTCCATGATACGCTGTAGGTTGGTGTCCTGGTGGAAGAGTTGTGGAGGACGAGTGGCAGTATGTAGCTGTGTCATCAGTCCGATCGATATTACCAACACCACTCCATACGTTACTGTGGAAGTATAAATTAGAACTATGCTGAAACTTGTGAAAAATCGTCTAATAAGTTTAGAAAAAAATATAATCAATGAACTATCCAGAATGTAGGTTCAAGTAGAACAAGGTCTAAAGGGAAATTTACCTTCACTTTGGGGAGTGAATTCGTAAAGGGAGTCGACTATGAGACAAGGCCTTTATATCGACCATAAATGGGGCGTTTTGATAACGCTTTCAATTTAGCCGCCTATTTTGCCAACCCTGGGTCAATTAAATGCCCAATAGACAACCAGGAGCATTCGGCATCTATTCCTGCTAAATAAGATTCATATTAGAGGCAAAACGAAATACCGTCACTATTACGCCCGATTACCCGATGGATTACATTTGAGTGAGCTTGTGAAGAAAGACTGGGCCCACCAAATTGAGGCCTATGACCAGAGTCCTGACTACCATGGAGAGTAAGCCAGAACAGCAGTCGTTGAGCGACCTGGGAAGGCTTGCTTCTCCATGGTATTGGGATACTCTATCACTAATCTTAGTCTCTATGTGCTTCCTGACATTTGACTACAATTACTACCTGCCACTACTATATTACATAAAAGGAGTCCTGATTTTCACGGAGAGTAAGCCAGAACAGCAGTCGTTGAGCGACCTGGGAAGGCTTACTTCTCCGTGTTATTGGGTGACTTTAACAATAATTTCTGTTGCTGTGTGCTATCGGACATTTGACTACAAATACTATCTGCCGCGTTCATACTACTTAAAAGGACTGATATTTTGCTGCATAAATCCCAGTAATGACAAATGATACTATTAAAAACTGGTCCGACTTGAGTAAACGCAAGGGTCTAAAAATAATACAATATAATATAAGATCATTGTTACCTAAGATTGACCTAATACGTAATGATGTACTATCAAAGGACTTAGATGTTATAGCTCTAACTGAATCGTGGTTAAAATCTGATATTAGTGACCATTTAATAGCGATGAAAGGCTACACATGTATTAGACTAGACAGAGTTAGAGGATGTAGAGGTGGAGGCATTTGTTGCTATATTCGTCAGGACTACTCAATTTCACATAACTCAGACGTTAATGTATCGAATGAAAATAGCGAAATTCTATGTATTTCAATCAAACGGAAGAATACACCTAACTATTTTATCCTGATATGTTACCGCCCACCGAATGGAAATGTCCAGTCATTTATAGAAGATTTAGATATTATTAAAAGACAGATTGGGTCACCCCAGTCCAATATAATCATTTGTGGTGATATGAATATCGATGTTAGTTTAAAAGATGCGAAGTCTAAAGCCCTACTAAGTTATTGTGATGACAAGAACTTGCATGTTGTATCTAAAAATGTAACCAGATTTGGTCTCCAAAGAAATTCTATTATTGATTTATTCCTGGTGAGCTGCAAGACTGACTACTACGACGGTACTATTGATTACTCATTGTCAGACCATCAGCCGACGTACTTGGTTTTGAAAAAGATACCGATAAATAATATTAAAACACAGATTAGGGGTAGAGATTTTAAGAATTACAGCTTTGAGTCACTTAGTAATTTATTACTTAATTATAACTGGAATGAGTACTTTCTTGGCAATAACCCCAACGATTGTTGGTCAATTATATACGATAGAATATCCGAGTGTGTGGATAGGCTTGCACCTTATAAAATATTTAAACCCAAAAGAATTAACCCTCCATACTATACTGCTGCATTAATTGAACTGGGTAAGCAAAGAGACAAACTATATAAAAAGGCGAACAGGACAAAAAATCCTGATGATCTGAAAGCAGCACGTGCGGCTAGAAACTTATGTAATAGGTCTATCTGTCAAGCAAAGTCTGACTACTATAAATAGCTGTTGTACACCCATAGAAAAGATTCTAGGAAGTTCTGGGATGTTGTTAAGGATATAGATGGAGTACCCAGGAATGATATTACCAGTTTGGAAATAGATAATATAAAGGTAGAAAAGCTTGAACTGTCAAATGGGTTGAATGATCACTTCTGTGCCGTTGGTAGTAATATAAATGTCAAACTGGGCAACACTCCTATCCGTGATAGAATACACGAAATAGTTTACAATGATTGGACTGATTTTGATATATCCGAACCTGATGTAAGAAAATTAATACAAGATATCGATACAAAAAAGAGTTCCGGTTGTACACATATCAACAGTCGTGTATATAAAGATGCTTTTTGTATATTAAAGAAACAGATGCTTCATTTATATAAGATATCGATGACCTCATGTACCTTTCCCACAGCTTGGAAGTCAGCTATTGTACGCCCTATTGCTAAAATTAGTTTACCTAAAACTCCCAGCGATGTTAGGCCAATATCACTAACCCACGTTGGCGGAAAAATCCTAGAACGCATTGTAGTGAATAACCTAGTAGAATACTTATCTAATAATAATATCCTTAGCCCCACCCAATTAGGCTTCCAAGCAGGGCACTCTACCACAGAAGCACTTTATAAATATTTATCAGATCTAAATATTGCAGCACACTCGAAGCACTTCTCGGCTGCTGTATATGTCGACTTTAGTAAGGCATTCGACTCGGTTGTTCATAGTATTATGATAGAAAAAATGTATGACATAGGTTTACCTACAAGTATTGTTAACTGGTTTAAATCATATTTAACAGGAAGAAAACAGTGTGTGAAATTAAATGATTATGTATCTAATGAAAAAACTATTGAGTATGGGGTACCACAGGGGTCTATTTTAGGGCCCATAATGTTCTTGATTTACGTTAATGACCTAAAATATATCAATATGTCATGTAAGGTAATACAATATGCTGACGACACTATTCTTTATGTCTCAGGTCAGGATGCCAATGCTTGTACAATTAATATTAACTCAGATCTTTCTATATTCTATAAGTGGTGTTGCTCAAACAAACTGTTAATGAATGTCAAGAAGACTAAGGTCATGCTATTCGGGACTGCTAATATTCTAAGAGAGCCTCGTCAAGATATTATGTTGAATACTGAAAAAATTGATATTGTTGAGAAATATGATTATCTAGGTCTTACTATCGATCAATCACTATCCATGAAACTACAGTACAACAGCCTTATTAAACAGATAAACAGCAAAATTTTTATCTTTAGAAAGATCAGATGTAATATGACCAGAGAGGCAGCAATAATAATTGTAAAATCGAAAATACTCTCTATATTTGATTACTGCCTTTTCTGCCTAACACCCTTAAGTCAAACAATGATAACGAAGCTTCAGAAACTACAAAATCGTGCTCTCAGGATAGCTATGTGCTGTGACTATTACACCCCAAACTTGGTACTTCTCCAAACATGTAAAACCATGAATATTATAAACAGAATGACATTTAATCTATCGAAATTGGGACATATGGAAGTATACGTAAATAATAAGGGCACAATACCGGCCAGATATACTAGGCAAGCAGAAGCCCCAGTGCTGTCAAGTTTTATTTCACGCACCTCCAAAGATTCTAAAAGCTTATTTAATTCAGTCACTAATACATGGAACAGATTACCAGCGTACCTTAGGTTGATCGGTGACCCTATAAGGTTTAAAGTATCGCTAAAAAGGCACATCTTTGCCCTCCAGGCCCCAATTCCTGGGCCGGTATGACCCGTATGATCTCATTATACCATTACCTGGTCGTGCACCCCTGATTGTATATATTCTCGCACTATACATATGTATATAAATGAATAACTTACCAGATGGTCATAGCTCTTTGAAGCTCTCTATGTATAATAATGTAGATTGTTGCTACCCCGCCGTGATACTATATGTTCGTCTAAAAATCCTTGTGTCAAGTATCATATTGTATTACCCTTTGTATTATTATTATTATTATAGGTACTACCTTAATAATACGTGTATCCTCTATTGTATTGTGTAAATTCAATGTTCCAAAATACATTATAATTGAATATTTGAGTGGTTGCTATAAGTCCAAAAATCATAGGCACCCTCTCACACCTCAAAATTCTAAATGTAATTATACAACTAGACTGGAGTATATTATCATCTCATCATTCATCTCATCAACATCCTCTCATTGTTTTGTATTATAATATAATTGTATCTGTCGTAAATTAGAAATGTTGTATTATCCTTCGTGCTCTCTCTCAATATATATGTTAAACTAATGGTAACTCAGGGCACAACGAAAATTCATCCTCGGATGAGCGTGCTATAATCTTTGTAAAAAAATTTACCTGAATAAATAAATCTGTTCAAAAAAAAAAAGACGCGTTGGAAGGAAAATCGTTAACGACAGCACATATGTCGTCAGAAGCTGGACATTTCGAGGGAGTAATAGTCTCCCAACTAAAGGTCAATAGGTCAATGGACAATCATAGTCGACTCAATAAGGAAGAGAAATATGGCTAAAGAGAAAATTCTTCGATGAGGCATAATAAATGAAAGATAACAATAAGTGGCGTATTTAACACAGAGCTATGTAAAACATCCTCGTGATTTGTATACATGTTTAGAAGAGAGGAAAACCAAGGGGAATATTGTATACTTACCTAATATTCCTAGTCGAGCCTTTACCACAGGTTTCGCCACAAAATGGTACAGAATTCCCTGAATCCAGCTAGTTAGACTACAACCCTCCCGACTCTCAGTAGATGGGAGGCCCTCTATTTGATCAAACGAGGGACTGGCTTCCAACTCTTGCTCTAGTGTTACCATAGGGTCGTCCTCCTCGTCATGCAGCATTTCTGTCATTACATCGGCAAGACAAGGTACCAGGAATATATAACATGAAAATAGTTAGTTATCAGATCTCAATTCGTTACTGTTCGAGGATGAGTATAGATGAACAAATTCCGATTTCTTTTTCTGCTCAAGTAACATATCTCTAAAAATTCATTATAAATAAATATGGCCAACTAGCTACACTACATTTCTTGCAAGCATTGAGAAAGGAGCGCTTCAAAACAATAAAATATGTATTCATTCAATGAATATGCAAAAAATATACCGCGTACACAGATGTTCAACAATAATACATGATACACAACCACTCCGAAATCAGGCGTAATACAATTTTAAAAGCGTTTTTGAAAATATGAAGTTGCAGAGTCCAATTACATGTAAGACTGAAAGCTATGTTTATGTACATGAAGCAATAGCAAATTTCCATATTAAATTAGCCCGAGTATCATGCCTGTTGACTCGAAATGTTTGTGGATGACAAATGATAATGATTGGTAAACTCGAAGATAGATGGTGTAAAAAGAAACAGGATGTCACAATTTAAAAAAAAAATGACAATGCAAAAGAAGACGTCGTGGTGACTGCATGTACATGCATTGTAAAATCAAATAATGTGTGTGTAGCATGGAATGTGCTCAGCGAAATTGAAATGATAAGTCCAAATTCGCCTACACGTATCAATAGAAAAACGAGTTTAACTTCACAATACCATCCTATCGACGTTTTTGCCAATCAACAAGACTGAAATCAATTTTCATTTGGAGATACAGAACTTGTCGCTAAGTAAGATAAATTATATAACGGTTGAGGAATAGAGTAACTATGCCTAAAAATAATGTATCTGATACTCTCTACTTGTGCTAATAACAAGAAATCGCTAAGCCAATTAAGTTTTGATACAAAAACCCGTCGGAGACCTTCACCCCTATTCGATGAACTAACTCCTATTGAGGACGATGACGATGAAAAGAAAAGAGGGGAGAATATACAGAATACGAATATTACGCCTTATGAACGATTAAGGCGGCGTGGGTGGGTTGCTTTACGCCATGATTTAGGAGGATAGTGTATGAAATACGTTATGTTTTAGGAAGGAGAGGGGGCTGAGAGAGTGGGGAGCGCTTGTAGGAGAGAGAGGGATGAAAAGGCATGGATGGATATCTTACCCACAGAGAAAACGCTCAATACCTCCAGAAATATTAAACACAATAATAGAAAGCTGTAAAAGAAAGAAAAAAGAAAGAAAAAAAAGGCCGATGTAAAATCGACAGTTCAACTGGGTTTTATTGTTAAGTAAGCCAGCTTTCTATCTCAGAGCAAAAGGAAGAAGGTCCCCGACCCAAGAAATGGAATATATTATATAAACAATAAAGCAGAAAAAGAAGGAACATATAGAGCATATTCGGACCCCCGTGCTGGAATCTGAAAATATACGACACTACCCCAATAAACCTCACAATACTATCATCATAATCATAATATTAACATTATCAAATGAAAATTTAATCACATGAAATACTGTACGAAACTTACACAAAATACATTTAACATTGTAACCTACAGCTAACAGTGTAAAATACATGTTGACGTTTAATAACGTTTTTATAATGTTGAACCAAAGAACTGGGGAATGGATTTGTCTTCCTGGGTAGCCTACTGAAATAGCTCAGGCGTGGAATCTATCGTGGCTGGATACGTGCGACAAGACAACACTGACCTCCAAAGAAATTGTTACCAGTCTTACGTACGATTTAGCATCCCTAGATATATAGGCCAGCCACCTTCATGATCATTAACGTCCTCCATTTGTAGCAAAGGAACATCATCACTCAGGTCGTCGTCATTTGTGTCCCGTCGTGAAACATGTGCAGGTCCATTTGGTTTAGAGTCCAAGAAGTGCGCGATATCGGCAGGGACTTCTATACGGGAGACGTTTTTACACTTGTAGCAACTGGAAATAAACCACGGGAAAGTTGCCGTTAATATATTATACTTATGTGGACTAACAATGAAATGATTGTAGAAATTAAAAATAGGTTTGATAGTTTTCATAAAATGATTGTATGGTTTGATTACCCCTTGTAACAGCAATTTTCACAGGAGGCAAAGCATGTCGCCCAGAGATTGATTGCCGGAGGCATAACTATGACAACCATCACCCAACAGCAGGATACGATGAGTGACATGAAGAGTCCGAAGTCATGGATGGCTGGGATCTAAGACCAAATATTCACAGAATAATTGTAATTAGCACCGTTATTCGTAATGGAAGAATACACTCAAATCTTCAATATTTTATCCTCAGCCCCTTGATCATCACTAGGTACAGTTTAGACTAAGTTTGCGTTGCTCTATTGCTTTAAGCCCTCGATGCTAATTAATCATGAAAAAAACATAAGCCTACTTCTCTTTATTCATGAGTTACAACAGTTACACAGTTGGTTACATGCGAGTAATTGTTCATTGGGAGAGAATCTGACCCATATGTCTTTTGCAGCGAATAATGGTATCCTCATAAACGTAACTTACCGACGATGCAACGTTTGCAGCAAATGCTGCAGCAGTGGTAAAAGAGGTGAAGAATGTAGCTTTGCCTGCAGTGAATATTGTGTGAACGAGCCGATCTCCTAAGTCAGTCATATGGTGAGCTTGACGAAAAGTGTTGATGAATACAAAGACGTCATCCACACCTGCAATATATAATAGTTGACTCTATGAATTCAATGGGTGAGAGGGCATTTAGCATTGACTGAAAGAAGTTCAAGTAGAAACCACTTCATATGACCCGTGGTGTTTCTTTGACACCGGTGTTTGTTAATGAAAAATGTGTGCATATATATAGCAGGATCAGGCATGTTCATATCCTGATTTTGATACTACCTAACAAATCTACCTATATACAAAAAACACTCACCAATGCCAATAATTAGGAAAGCTGCAGCACCGTTAAGGATTCCGAGTGACACGACCCCAAATAGCTCCCGATATAGGAAGAGAGCAAGTGGAAAGCTCAACACTATACTCAGTATGCCCCAACACGTCAACCATAATGAAAAGGACGTAAGAATGAACATAAAAATGACTATAAAGAGCAGCGTGAAAAACGCCAGCCTCACGTCGTTCCAAAATGTCGCATCTACCTCATGGTCAAATATTTCGTTTCCTCCATACAAAACTTGCACTTTGCTGGAAAGATGAAAAAAAGTAAAACAAAACAGATAACAAAGTGTGAACATGTTGCACGGACCAATGCCTACTTTATATGAGAAAAACTTAAACTACTTATTCAAGTACTAAAAAAGTACGCGGCACATAGTAGTACTCGGAGTAGGCCTACTCAATTGATAGTTCAGTACCCATAATAGTACTTAACTCATAGTACAATACTCATAAAAGTGCTTAGCTTATAGTTTCGGTACCCATAGTAGCGCTCGTAATAGTACTCAACTCATATTACCCATGATCCTAGTAGTAATAATCGCATATTGGTATTCATAATGTTACTCATAATTACTTTTGGCATTCATAGTTCATTCCTAGTTGAAGTACACAACTCATAATATTCACAAGTCCTTGTGGTAGAACCACCCTGCAATAGTCTAGAATCCCCTATTGTAACTGCTGACATACACTACTGCTATTAAAAACCCGCAATTGTAACTTCCATAACTGTAGCTGTAACTTCTGACTTTAACCACGGCTGTTAAAAACGGAAATATATTATTAAAGGAATATATCCCAAGCACTGACACATTAAATAGTCTGCCAGTCACAATGTAAGGGTTTAAGCCTGTATACTTCCAGTTATATTGTTCCCAATTACGTTAAAATGCATACATGTCTGATTCTTTAAAGAAAGCTAAATGAATCAATAGCGGGTGTTCGCAATGAAAAGTAATCTAAATTGTATTTATTTGGGTAAAAAATGTAAGTGTATGTACAGGCAAAGAGATAATGGAAGGGATGTTTGCCATTTACAGAACGAGAAATCCCTTTCCTGAATTTATGACTTCTTAAAATATGTACAACTAAATTGTATTCGGAAAGGAAAATATAATCATAATAAATTTTAAAAATCATAATTAAAAGCATCATTTGCCACTATGTTAATGTGAGGTATATATACCTTATGGAACTTCCTGTTAACAGCCCCCCCCCCCCCCCAGTAGTTAATTGTTAATTATGAACAGTCCCACAGGTCCAACCGGTGTGAAAATGTTTGAGGCTTTTTGGGTCGGGGCGCAAACCACCGCATACTGAATAAAAGACCTATTAGATCATGTACGGTCGAGACTGACAATGCTAACTTATCTTGACATACAGTGATACTCACTCAGTTGATGCGTTTTCAAGTATATCGATGTATGAAATCACAAAGTTCCTGAACTTCTTAGACTGTTCTGATTTCCTATCAGCGAAACTTATATATCCTGAAGTAAATAGGAAAATTATGGAATAGGATAATGCATTTAGGTAGAAAACTGACGAGGAAGAATGAAGTTATGCTGACGGCTACATATTACCATAGCTACATATTTTATCACGCATTTTAGGATTTTTCCCAACAAGTCATGTGCCATCATGATGTACACCATGCAGATGGCGAAAGGTCAAATCTTAGCTCTAAAATATATCATTATGGGAAAACACAATAAATCGGAAATATGTAGAAAAGGAATGATAATGGGTTAAAGAAATTTGATCAAATATAACACAAAGACAAATAAATGTTGCACAATGTATAAGGAAATGAACATAGTTGCTCTTACCTGGTAAGGGAGCACCGAATTGAACCTCACTTCTTAAAAGTCTACTTCTTCGATTAGTACTATTTATTTTGTCGTCTACATACCAGAAAAAAGTGTCACGAGACATAGCGAATTTTAACGTACGATTAATACGATCTAATTTAGATCCAAGACCATCGTAATGAATAGTACCGTCCTTAGTTTTGGATGGATAAAAATATGTCAACAAAGAGTTGACTGGCGAGCAGCCTCGGTATCTAAGCAAGTTCGGGTCCTGCCGGAACTTCTGATAATTTATGTAGCAAAAGTCTGGGAATTTGGAATGATTCATTATGCGCCTCTCAACTTGGTGAATAGATTCCAGGCGCTCTGGTGTAAATATATTTTGGTTCTCGCCTTTGGCAAGATAAATAACAGTCATTTTCCATCTTCGGTGAGCTTGTGTTATGCCGATAATTTTCCTGTCAGCGGGTATTGAACGCTTTTCTCGCTGCCTTGACTTAGTATAGTTCATAAAACTATGCTTCGAATTAGGAACGATATTTATATCCTTTTCTCTTCTTGCTTCTTTCTCGTAGAACCCATCCACTGATGTTTTGATGTGCTCATGGAGTATTTTCTTAGAGACTTGGATTTCTTTATTTTGTTTATGATCCCACATGGAAGTCCAGAGTCTCTCATCCTGTCTATCTTTAACATCAGATGTAAACGCGGTGCCTTGATGACTTAAGTCCCTTTTGCCCCTTCCAATGATATAACTATGTCTTAGGTCAGCCAGAGCTTGAGTAAAAGCGTCTTGGCGTTTAGTTACAATATGGTTGGGTATATTGAATGCTTTAATGGATTTATCAATCATAAGACTAGGTTTGACTACGAATAACGTGTGCAGACCTGGTCCAAGGGACATTGCTAATCCAACAATAAGAACACAAACAGATACTATCTTATTTGTGAGACCAATGCGGGCGATTCTTTTACATTTCTTTGCAAAGTTTATACATCTTTCTGGAACAACTCCCTCTAGGTTTCTTCTTTCTGATGAGTTGGCGGTGTTTCGTCTGAATATGTCTAGAGATAATGTTTTCCGTCTGTTCCTTCGTGAAGACGTGGGGGCTACGGGGCTATCGATACTTGGGTAGTCGTACTCATCGTGCTCCAGACTAGAGCCTCTCATCACAAGTCGCCCATAACACCCCCGTGAGGGTGGATGTCGCATACTGGGCATGGTGATTATTGATAAGATTCCGTTCAGTCATGTCTCACATGGTTTACATCTGAAATCACATAAAACAAATCCCTGAACTTCTAGATAGAAAAAGACGATTCCATTAGCATAAACATGTACATGTATCGTACATCAATGTGTTGGATCTACAGATGGTGCAGCTTCGCATATACATAAGACCTAGATTGAGGGATTCAATACATACACTGACATGAATCATTGTAGGCCTACTTTAACATGAATGCGTCTCAACAGAATCGGTTGCCAAGGAGTGTCGTAATTATTTTACAAAGGAAAGAGCCTCAACCTGATGCCTCTATATTATAGAGTGGATAGGGAGATTTCCTCTGCCTCTCTACCCTTCCCCCTCTACCCCCAACTCCAAGAAAAATATAATATCAATATTGGAAGGAGGAGGAGGGGCAGGAGTAGAGGCCCGGAGGGGAGGGCAGGTAAGGAGGAGAGAGGAGAGGAGGGGGAAGGGGAAGGGGAAGGCGGCGGAGACGGAGAAGGGGAGGGCGGCATAGAAGGAGGGCGGGGGGAGAATGAAATGAGAAGGAGGAGGATGGGGAGCAGGAGATAGGCATACGGATAGGGGGGGGGGGGGGCGGGTTGATGGAGACGCCGAATATATCCAAAATCAATGGATGATTTTTACACTAAATATGTTCAAAAATATTAAAACCAAAAACTCAAAAGTTGAAAAACTTTTGCACCCTGGCTGTTTCATAATAAAGAAATTTTCAAAAATGAAGAGCAATACGCACGAATAACTACAGCACCTGACTTAAAAAAACACATAATTCTGAAAATGATAATTTTGCACAAAAAAATAGATTTAGACTAATTTAATTCCCCCTTAATATTGGATGAATATTGGTTCATTTTCTCCCCTACAGCTACAATTTGTTAACCATCACCCCTCAACCATTTACTTTCTAATAACACCAAAAATTAAGTAGAAAGTACTGAGAAAGTGACCCTTATTCGTGAGAATCGTCCACACACATGAATATGCTATTAATATTATTATTTGTGTCCAAGACTACTAGGGGGTCGGATGAATCACAATCCGTGAATCCATAGGCTGATAGGGCATAACAAATAAATAAAATGGATTGTCTAGGGCATCAAATTGATAAGCTAGAGCATCATTAAAAGACAAAACTATGAAATTGAAAATGGGGAGAATTATAAGGCGGTATAACGGTGCTAGCGCCCGTTTAGTTTTATATATCAATAGATGTTCATCAAAACGCCAGGAAGATGCACGATTAATTACGTAAGACGCAATCAAAGACATAATAGGTAGTCACGTCTCTGGACGCTCTCCATAAGTGGCATAGCTACAAGTCAGCAGCAGGACCCGGACACACTGCAGTTTGCAGTGTGACTGAGTGTCGAGGCGAAAAAAATGAAGAAAGATAACAGACGGTTTAACCGAGGTATGTACCAAACCGTCGGAGTAAAAGAACAGTACCTCTTGTAAGTGATTATGTAAAGTGGATTTAAGTCTAAATCTGCACAATCTATTAAAATTGTCAAATAATTTGGTGCATATTACAACCTCCTTAGGCCTACCTTGTTTTGTTCAAGCTTCAGCCTTGAACAGGAAGCTGCTAAAACATATGACGACCGCAGAGATTTCTTGATTTTTATGACTTGCACAATAGTATAAGAAAAATATCGGCGATAGGAGGTACGCCCTCAAAAAGAACAACGCTGGTGAATTGCAGTAGAGGCGTTGCTGCTTAGTCTAAGTTAAATCCATACTTGGATTGAGTTTATACTTCCGTTACCAACAGAATAATTCTTGGTTGTGCCTCCTGAATCCGCATATTGGAGGTGGAGGTAAACGTCAACAAATGCACGTGTATGGGTGAGGGACGCAGCTGCGCGTCCCAGCGACAAAACGCTGGGGAAGCCTTTAAAACACAACACTGGCGGGTGGCGTTCACAGCTTTATAAATGCTATGGTCTCAAGACAAAATTACTCATTTGAATTGGAAAAGATAATCATACTGGCTTGAGGTAGGTGTAAAAATAGGGACCGTCCATAAATTACTTAACGCCCGCGGGGGTGGGGTAGGGCCGTGGGGTGTCAGACCATCAGGGGCGGATCCAGGATTTCAGGAAGGGGGGAGGGGGGTTCAGGTCTTAGAAAAGGGCACATGTTGGGGACTCTGTGAGCGCCGAAGGCGCAAAGCCTTCAGAGGAAGGTCCAGGAGGGTTTTCCCGGGAAATACTCCTTGAAAAATACTCCTTAAATGGCAATTCTGGTGCATTTTGAGTGGATGAAATATTTATATATGTATTTTAACAATATTTTATCCTAAGAATTGCTGCTCATTACATTAGAGATGATGTAGAAAAAATAATAGATATTCACAATGACATGTTCAGGCTGGGTCAGTTTTTTCATGTGTGCTGTTTTGCATGGCAGTGTGGGAGAGGGGCAAACTTTGTTAGTCCCTCAAACTATTTTAAGACACTGTGACTGTAATATATGTGATGTGTTTCAGGAAAATGAGTCATAAGTCGCAAAAAATATAGTATGCATTTGAGGTACCATTATATGTGAAAAGATGAGATGAAGCCGATTCCAATGATAGTAAACAGTCTAATAATCCAATAAGTATTTCTAGAGGTTAAGTTTGATATTTTCGTTTTTGAAAGAAAAAATTACAATATTTCTGGGGGTCATGAACAGTAATGTACCTAAATATAGTCCATATGTGGATCGTTAAAATGAAAGGATATATTACATAGATTGTCCCTAGAATTAACACATCAAATGATATAGCCATAAATGATAAACTCTCCAAAAATTAGAACATTCTAATAATGTGATTTTGTGAAAAAAACACTTCGAAAAATATCAATTTTGCGACTTATGACTCATTTTCCTGAAACACATCACATATGGTCAGTTCTCACAAAACGAGCACACAGGCTATTTTGAACCCCTCATGGAAACCAGTTTATTATATATGAATACATTTTATACTAACTGATGCAGCTTAGATAGACCTTTCATGCGACATAACTTTTATATAGCTAAAATACAAAATGGCCGCCCTATGAGCAGAAAACCATCCAAATATCCCACTTTTATAAAGAGAAACAAATAATTTTGTCAAATAGAGTTTCCTCAGCATTGTACAAAACATCAAATGATTATAGCATGTGTCTGAAATAATGCTCGTATCTCTTGGCTAAAAATACATAAAAAATATAGTATTTGGAAATATTGCTAATTTCTTTTAATTCATTTTTTCCTTTGGGGAATTTTAACGTTACCATCCTGATGCACTTTTAAATCATTCAACTATAAAAATAATAAAATAATAAAAAAATAATAAAATAATAAAAAATAATTATTCAGTAAGATTTTGTTTCTGATATGTAATCTCAAACAACTCTATTCTGAATATAAACATTGACTAATTGCATATCAGAAAAACTGTTTCAATGAGATCTGGATCATTAAAAAAAGGTCATGTTGGGTAAGTTTTAATGTTGCCAACCCAACAACATTCATTTTGAAACTGTGCCTAAACAATTTCAGATTATCTAATGAAATTTTGTCATTCTAAAGCATTTCATAGAATTTTAAATTTCAACCTAACATTTTTTCTGCTATTGTTGGACTGAATTGTTGGTGTTGCCGCTCCGATGCAGCATCTGGGTGGTAACATAAAAAATTGGAACACAATAATTTCAGTTGAAACCGATGAAATTGGATATGATGAGAAAGATATGTAATTTTACTATACAAATCAATGATAATATTAATTTTGAGAAATCATGAATATTTGAAAAGGATTAGTACAAGGCCATGTCCTTGAACTTTGGGTGTCAAAAAATAAAGATGATTTTCAAATGAAGTGCCTAAAATTGAAAAGTAATATTTTTTTCCGATTTTCATCCAAATATTTAGTTTGATATGTTAGCTTAATGATACAATAATGAATCAAAATATTGAATTTTAAGAAATGGCCTTTATTATCTCTACAATGATTCTATCCAAAAACATTGGGGTGGCAACATTAGTAAATGGATTCCCCACCAAATGCCCAGTTTTTAATGTCAATGTTCCCAATTTTTGTTTTGAACCCTTGAATATATATACAACAATACGTGTAAATGGCAAATAGTTTCAATGCATTTAAATTTTTAGCCAAAAATACTCCCTGTGTACCTGTTTTGTGAGAACTGACCATAGGTTTTATGCTTTCAGGAAAACTTTATTCCAACAAAACCAGATTGGGAAATCGGTCTTTTTGGGCCTTTTGAATATTCTTCCTCACTTACTGTGACAAAAGTAGAGCCTTCATTGTTGGAATTTATTGAAGACTCAATATTTCCACCAAAGATGAGAGAGATGAATATTTTGGAATCCCATACCCACAGAGTCATGTGCCCTTTTCTAAGACCTGAACCCCCCCCCCCCCCCCCCCCCCACACACACACACACACAACTTAGGAATCCTGGATCTGCCCCTGCATGGCCAGCAGAGGATATACTTATGTCACACACTAAAAGCCTAAATACATCAAATAAGGTGAAAAAGGCTAATTCTACTTAATATACCAAAAAGGGACTAGGATCCACAGAACTAAATAACCAAACAGGTAAATAGGGGTTGGCAAAAAGGCAATTTGGGGTGGGGAAAAAAGGGCACTTTGGGGCGGAAAAAAAGTTTTGGGCAGGAAAAAACGCAATTTGGGGTGGGAAAAAAGGGCACTTTGGGGCTGGAAAAAGGGCACTTTGGGGTGGGAAAAAAGGGCACTTTGAGGCGGGAAAAAGGGCACTTTGGGGGGGGGCAAAAAGGGCATCATGGGGCCCAAGGGGGGGTTTCGAACCCCCCCCGAACCCCCCCCACTGGATCCGCCCCTGGACCATGCTTTAGGGTCCCCTAGCATATAAAGTGCTGCTTCCATTGGTGCGGATACGGATCCGTCATACGGATACGGGAAACTATCTTGGGGTGAACCCATACGTCCAGAAATTTAGCCCGCTAGCTATAGGCCTCAGGATATTATTTTATTGTCTGTTTTTGTTCTTATAGTTGTCGTTTTTCTCACTTTTAATGACTGCCCACCACCCTGCCCTGCTTCCCACACTCTCTCTTCCTTGTTAATGTTTGTGTGTAATACCTGCTCCCTACAGTAGTGGGGAAGCAGGGAGGGAAGCTTGAGCCTACTACCCATGCATAGTGGTGAGTAGTGTCGTGTGCAAAAGTTTGAATGGAATAGCCATAAGACCAAAAGAAGTGCTTATCCTGATGTTCGTCTACCATAAATGTATGTATTCCTCCAATCAATAATGTAGCCTACGAATATGGCTTTTGATTAAGACTAAATAGGCTGCTGTACGTAGTGTTTAAGTGTGATAACTGGTCGAGACATATGACCCAGACATAACTGGGAAATGACCGAGATATCCTGCAACAGCTTCAATTTTTAGTTCCGTGGCAATCCGCCTCTTCTCAGAGGGCGGGGTGGTCGCTAGTGGTCCAGAAATTTAGCCCGCTAGCTATAGGCCTAAAGGATATTATTTTATTTTCTGTTTTTCTTATAGTTGTCGTTTTTCTCACTTTTAATGACCACCCCGCCCTGCTTCCCCCACACTCTCTTCCTTGTTAATGTTTGTGTATAATACCTGCTCCCCATGGTAGTGGCAGACGCCACTACCATGGTTGGAGCAACGATCCTATAGCTACACATGCATGCCTGCACTAGAGACTAGTGAGAGGGTGAGAGGTGGTTGAAGCTATGTAAACATGACAGGAGTGAGTGACAACAGATAGAGGGTGCATGAATGTTTTCAAAATAGCATTGCTAGACCATGAACGCAGTAGTTTTTCCAGACAAAAGGGTAGCTAACTAAGTCAAGTTTCTCTCAGACGAATTACAGGTCGCCACTTACAGGGGGAAACATAAAAACAAGGCCAGAAGTACGGGTCGTGTATATATAGGGAGTGGACACTGATGGGTTGGGTGATGTGATAATTTTTTATGTAGGCTATCCCGACTCACAGAGGGCGGGTCGGTCACTGGTGGTCCAGAAAATTACCGCAGCAACACATTTATTTGTGGGAAGTAAATTGGTTATATTTCACCAGATCTGAACGCTTTTAGATTGTTTTATATTTAAAAATAAAGGATTGTCCCGACTCCCATCCACCCACCCTGTCTCTACCCCTCCTACCTACAATATCCATTTGATTTAGTATCAAATAATGTAGCCTACACAACACCAACGTGTCGAGTAGGCTACAACACCCACCCTATAATAGCCTACATGTTGGAAACAAGGCTGTGATGTTATGTAATGGTGGCAGTGGCTTGTATGTGTGTGAAGCTATGTGAGTGTGTGGAGGTAAACAGCACTCAACTTTGAATGGTTCATAGCCAGAGGACCAAAAGAAGTGCTGATTCTGATGTTCGGTTACCATAACTGTATGTAGTTTTTCCAATCAAAAAGGTATCCTATGATTATAGCTTTCGATTAAGACCATTTAAACTACCATACGTAGTGTTTAAGTGTGATAACAGGTCGAGACATATGGCATAGACATTACTGGGAAATGACCGGGATATCCTGCGACAGCTTCAATTTTTAGTTCAGTGGCAATCCGCCTCTTCTCAGAGGGTGGGGTAGTCGCTAGTGGTCCAGAATGTAATGACATCAAAGAGGGATACCATATACGAATGGGGTACGGAAACGTCCCAATCGCTACATGGAGCGATCGGTCTTAACGTATCCGTATCCGTACCTGTTGACATGTACAGATATGCGCACATGGAACCATGACTGTATATTTTAATGTGGGCAAATTTTGCCATATCCGTATCCGTACCAATGGAACCAGCCCTTACGCAGCCCAGGGGTGTGTAAATTTTGAGGCAAAAAACGTTATGTATATATGGATGCTCCCATAGAACTATCTCCGTTCTTTGTTGACGTGCTTCGCGGAGACCCAAAGGCGAACACCCTAGTTTAATAATTTCGTAGTTCTTAGTTCAAACAATGTTCGGGGTGCCCTGAGCTCAGTGTTATCTGATGATTTACTCTTGTATTTGATCAGATTTTATGCACTATGGCATGGGCTTCCACAGAGGAATCAAATCCTTTAAACTTACAATTACTGGCGGCCCATAACATTACCCATAAACATAACGTTTCTGGACGTCCCTCCAAAATGAACCCTGATAGCTTTTTATTTGTTTATACAATTTCTGTAAATGTGTATATAATATCAGAGCTTACAATGTGGAGAATAGTTTGGTACAGCTGTCACTTAGAAATTATGTTCGTTGGCCAAGTTGTCATGGCAACTTGTTTTTGAAATTTTATCTCTTCAAGTTGTGGTTAACGATGTTCCGCATCTGTTGATATATCACAGGTGTGATTCCATCTTTGTCACAAGGAATAACAAGAAATCAGTTGCAGTTAATATTTCATAATGTAGGCCTATATAATCTATACAGTGGGCAACATATACCAAAGCTTTAAGGTGTGGCATAGACCACAAAGTTTAGCTCCTCCCCTCATAACAAATGAAAACAACAGGTTATGAATGGGTATTTTTTTATGCTAGATTTAACACCAGGTAAACCTTTATATAAGAGATAACAAGAACGAGGAATTTCTCTAGCTTTGCTTATATTTAACCGATAGATATGCCTAACGGCTCAAAGTGTTTAGGACGCAAGTCGTGCCTTTTCCAAGGAGAAATACTGAAATCTATGTATGAATGACATTAGCATTCATATATGAAGGACACAAGTATATGTATGTGTAATAATAAAGGTCTTTGCCTTGTCTATATTAAAATAAGAGTTCAACATGTGAGTTCTACCGGGGATAGCTCTTGCACAAACAGACTAATAATGTGATCTATTCGGATTAATGTTTTAGCTAGTAATCATGGCGTAATCAAATATAAATATGGCAATATGGCGATCGAGTCAGACACAACAATAGTAAAGAAAAGTCTCACAAATGGAATCCTCTTGGTAACAGCAGTACAATAGCCTATATAACCTGCATGCAAAAGTTGTACAGGGTCCCAAATGTGTCAAATGAGTCAAGGTCAGTGGTTATATAAAATAGCAGATATTCGGTATAGCTGACAAGTGTGGTGTTGTTGTTGATGGTTCCTCTATCGTTGCTTCTGCCACTCTGCTTGCCTGACCTTGTACCGACTGCCCTTTTATATCCGACTCTTGCTCATTATTTATTAATAAACTTGGTTTGGGAACCCCTTTTGCACATGGGTTAACGGTTCTTGTCTCAGTTTTATTCTGTATATCAAACAAAGGAAACAAAGAAGTATCCAGACATATGTTGCGGGCTGTGTGTACATACATGCTCATTAATTATAGGACAAAGAAACATGGTCTGGTTCTTTTAAACTACAAGCCTTTGTTCTAAAATGTAAAATGGCGGATATATGGCTGCTTCGTTGAAACATTACAAATATTATGGAAAAATAAGTTTTATTCCTGCGGAGTAACCTTGTGAAATATGGCAGCAATTATGGGAGTCAGAAATCAAAATATATCACTGGAGGTTAAATATAAGAATTTGAGAAAATCTACCAACAGATTTCTGATGCTCAATAATCTCGCTATATGAAGGCTCGGAGTCTATATCTTCTTCAAACCATTTAAACCCTGCATCTGCAGCAGACTTGAACATGAGTTGACTGGAAAATTCACTCCGTGATACATAGCTGATTATTAGTTTGCTTGAAGCCTGGAATGAAAAAAATCGTTCAATTAATCTTTATTTATTTCTGAGCTATCGTTCGATGTGAAAATGTTCTACCAGATTTAGTAGTGTTTTGTATTCTATACTCCGTATTTACCCAAGATGCTATCAGGTCTAAGAACTTCGAGAGGGTCACATTGCAATTGTGTTCATGAAAATTTCTTGTCAACCATTGAATGAGCACTGCATGAGCAGCTCCTTTGCAATGATTCATGAACACAGCTGTTCAACTCACTCCTTCCAGTGACAGAATTCAATTGCGATCATATCAGTAACCTCCCTCTCCCCGTTCTATTCCTAATTTGTTAAAGGGTATCACTTACAAAAATGCAGGGTAATTGTACTCTAAGATAAAGCATCAGGAATAGAAATCCATGTCACTTGAATGTATGCTAGATAATACCAGAGTTGTATACAATGTATATCAATACAGTACCAACTATAGACATATGTTTCTTACGCCAGGTTTTAATAAGACAGCAGCTGTTTGAAAGAGGAGAGGAACTGCTGAAGGCCAGAAAACTACATCTGCTCCACAGATGATATCGAATGTTCCATGTTTTTCTTTAAAAAGTTCAACATCTTCGCCCCAGGCCAGATGCGCACACGTTGGTCGACCTAGACAGAATCAACAGGAAGAATAAATAACTTTATTATATGCGCATGCTATATGAAGGGTGCTATAAGTGGGGTGCTATAAAAATATTCATATAGGACGCTTCCTATATGAATGTAGTTGTCTAAAAATAGCTCTGTTTATATGCTTCGCGGAGCTTTGGCTCTCCGTGAAGCACGTAAACAAACCCCCGCGATTGGTAATCCACCCGTGATTCTGGTACTTTAATTATAGAAATACATAATAAAACCCACACCATTAGATAGAGCATTTAATTCTCTATTGAAATATATAAGGTTTATTAATGTAGGCCAAGAAATGGCTGCGATATGAACGTTTTAAGTCAACAATATAAGTAGGCATAAAAACTGCATGATCGCACAGTGGGCACCAAACATTGTAGGCCTACTAACGGGGCTGTCAGCGGGGCTCTCTGAGACTTCTTTAGTATTTTTTTAGTGATATTTGATGACATATGATCAAATTTTATGCACATATAATAAATATAGAATGGAACTCGCCGGCAATAATCGAAAATTTATAGGACGAGATTCGTCCACATAAGCACGATGTAGGCATCGTGCTTATGTGGACGAATCTCGTCCTATAAATTTTCGATTATTGCCGGCTCGTCTCATTCTCTATATATCATTATCATATAATATTACCATATACAAAGAATACACATAAATATCTCATAAATATGTGTGTTCACATCCAGTGATACACAATGTGTACACGTCCAAAATGAGAAGGGCGCCTCAATAAAAATCCCTGGCAAAGAACAGGCTGTCCACAATAGAAATTAAGTCTGTAAGTAAGATAGATCTTCAATAGAGTGGTGACAAATTAATTTCATGGCAAATGTCTCTTACTAGGGGACTTTAATTACGACTTTAAACTTATAAAGGAAAGTAGCTCAAGTGGGGCTGAAAAGTTTAAAAACCTGTTACATGGACACAATCTTCATCAAATGATCTCTTCAAAAACCAGAATTAGTAAATCCTCAGCCACAATTATCGATCATATATATACAAACAACAACACTGTCAACAGTAGTGATTCTATTGAAATTCCCCCATTAATATTCAAATTAAGAAAGTTAGAAATGTTACAGAATAACAGGGGTCGAGCTGGATCGTAATTTGAACTACAAAACTTTCTTAGACAAGAAAATAAATATTATTTTACTCCATGATGAAGGGAGGATTAACTACAGTTTGTATGGGCGGGAGTGTAATCCTACTGTGTAATCATGTGTGTAGGCTACCATGCAAACTCCCTCCCTCCTTTTGCTATGCTGTTACATAGCATCTCACTGATACACCGGAGGGAGGGGGGAGCTTTTAGGAACAGCCATTTGTTCTACTTCCTGTGAAATGAAGTTTTGTTTCACAGAAACCTTGGCTGTCGTTTTCACTGCTACTCTAGCTCCTAGGTACAACATTTATTAATTGAAACTAGATTCTGCAAGGGGGATAGTTTAGTCTACAATAATTGTAAGTCCCATTGTTCTGTAATGACAATTGTTTACATAGAAAATCGATCAAAAATAGACCAAAAGTTACATCAGGTCTACCTGTCTGCCCGCCTGTCTCCAAGCTCACTATTAAAGTTAGGACAGTCATATTTCCGATCAGTCAACTGTTGATTTTCTTTGTCAATAATATATTTTGACATGTTTTCCTTTATCATCATGGAGTAAAAATAGAACCCCAACTCGTAGGTATTATTAGCAATAGGATTGCATGGGTCCTCGTCAAATCTTTTCACATAACAGCACTCGCCCTATCGGGCTCGTGCTGCCATGGAAAAGATTTGACACTGACCCATGCAATCCTATTGCTAATAATACCTACTCGTGAGGTTCTATCATAAGAGTAAAAATCAAAGCCCTATCTAAACTATTTAAGGTATGTGATAAGAAAACACTCCTTATTTACAAAACAACCATCCTTCCACACATAGATTATGGTGACATTCTTTATTCGTCTTCTAGTCAAAAATATTTAAAAAGGATTCAATCCCTTCAAAATGCTGCACTGAAAATAATTCTTGGTCTCCCAAGAATGACAAGTACAGTACAAATACATAAGGAGCTAAATATACCCTCACTAAAGACTAGGAGAGATTCGCATATTCTAGACCTCGCATATTTACGATCGAGGAAAGTGGAAAATACCTGTAATAGGACATAAACATTCGTGGGTTAGCTAAAGGAAAGAAATTAGTAGTTCCACACCCTAAGAACGAGATATTCTTTAACCCATTGAGGACGGGGGCAGTTTACACATATTTGCCTGGCTGACGGGGGCCCTTTTCCCCCTTTTTGGGCTTCAGGACGGGTGTGTAACATGGGGTTTAGGGTTTAAAAACACATTAAGAATATTTTCTTCACATAATATGTATCATATATACATCGTTTAATAGGTGTAAACAGTTATTGATCATATTTTTTCATAATTTCTAGAATTTGGTCTTCAATAATTAAAATAATGGGTCTCAATTGGGTGCAATATGGTGGCAACCTTGCTCCAAATTCACTTTCCAGCATTTATGTATGTTAGTTATGACGTCATCATTATTGTCTCCATGACAACATACCTATAAAAATATTTCTAATGTGTTTGTATACATATATTTTAAATTTCATCAAAATCCGTTCATTTTTTATTAAGTTATGCCCCCTTCAATTTATATAAAAATTATATTATTATTATGAAATTTTTATTCAACATTCACATAGTGCATACATAAAGCTCATTATAAATCAAGAAAAGGACAGAGATCGATCTCCTATAGAGGTCTTCCGACATGCCCCTAAATGAAATCGATCATGATTAATGTTATCATGAAAATTGATGCCTTGAGGCATCACCCCGTCCCCTGAGCCAAATTATGTGTGATGCCTTGTGGCATCAGCCCATCCCCTGAGCCATTTTGATGTTGATGCCTTGAGGCATCAGCCTGTCCTCAATGTGTTAAGAACTCTTTAAACAGCCCATACAGTTTTATATATATGCAATAGTGGAAAAATTATGAAGATACATAGTACTTACTTTTGGGGTTGTCGAAATTAAGATATATATTGTCTTCTAGTACTTTTAATACATCTATTTGATGATCAGTGAGGGTCACATTATTTGGGACATCTCCTATTTTAGCTGCTACTAGGCCACTCAAACCGACGCCCGAACCAAGTTCCAATATTTGCTTGTCTCTCATATCATTTTTGTTATTTACGAAATAAAGTGATAGAAGCTGGAAAATAAGGTTCAAATCATGGAGCCATGTGATTATTTTCAAAGGTGGTTCGATCATGATTAATGTTATCATTAGAGCTACTCTGATTGAACATACAAAATATTGTGAATTCTTACATGTGATGCAGGCCATATTACTTGCCCCGTGAGGTCAAAGTCAGCTGAAAACAACAGGAAAAAGTTATAATGTTTTCTTTGTGCATTTGTGTGATATGCAGCATTTAAGAATCATTCTCAATAATTTCATTGCTTGTATCCTTCTAATAAGAGCTAATAATGTTTTTACAATCTTACTTGATGAAGTGCTATGAAGAGCCAAAATATTCAAACAGATATCTCCGAAACGCATTTCTTTGGAGGTGTAACTGAAACCAAGGCATGAGGTTTACAAATAGAAAATTGTAAGTATGGTATGTGTGGGGGTGGGGGGTGGAGGGGTGGGGGGTGGAGCGCTCCAAATAGCAAGAGGAAATATCACATGTCAGATTTCTAGATTCTGAATATCAAACAGTCAGTAGTCACAGACTTTTGAAGGATACTGATCTAATTTAAAAGGAAATACATGCTACAAATTCAAAGTTATTTCCTTCGTATTTCTATTATGTTCATCTCAAGACTCTTCTTGATCTTCATTGTCGGTCAATGGTTTGTAGAGATAAGCCCCATTTGGGAAAGTTATTTTAAAAGCCATAGTGTAAGATTATGTAATAATCGGAAATAAGTGTATCAGGCAGACACTTGTCAATCATTGATAAAATCTGGTTCCCTCCCATCATCGATATCAGGGTTAACCATCAGTTGTTGATTCTGATATCAGCAGATAAGATCAGTAGCATGCTGGTAATGGCCAGGAGGGGGAGGGGATGGTGTATAGGTGTGAATTAAAGGGTCAAGTGGAGGAATGATTATATCTTCCAGCAAAGATGTTAAAGGTTCTAGGGATCAATGAGTTGCTGAGTTGATTACCCAAAAGAATTTTATGGAGTAACCAGTCATATAAGGGGAAGGGGTTGGGGCTATTTCTTTATTATTGGCAGATTTACAGTAATCTGACAATTATGTTATAGAGTAGACAAACGTCCATCATTGATTAGAATCTGATGTGTGGGGAGGTTGGAGTTGGTGTTAATCTCAGATAAATCAGAAGCAGGAGTGCATGGCTTAAGATCAAATCAGATTTATCTCACTAACGATCTTGTCTTGCTTCTCGTCATGCTTCTGGCTTTAAGATCAAATGTGTGATAACATTCTTTCCCATAACTCCCCAAGGACTATATGCCACTTATCCCAAACCCCTCTCTGGTCCAGCTCCATGCCTGTGTTATTAAACACCTCTGCCCTACCTGTCTGTCTGATTATCATATAGCCTCCAATAAAAGTGCTACATCAATAAGTGTCAGGATATTATATTCTTATACATGACAATAATTGTCACTTGACCATAGGTTGCATGAAACTGAAATCTGCCAATGTTTCCCATAGAAACGGAAATTAAACTGACACAAGTTGTGAATACTTTAAAACAGCAAAACAGTAATAGAATAATAAATTAAATGCTTCTTGTTAACCAATGGAAGAGGTCAGTAGAGGCTCCTCACATGGAGGCGGGACACTAACACATGCATGTACACACCCTCTCTGTGTATAGGAATAGTATTTCATAGGATATGTGGGTGGGGTAGGGTTTCTTGCAGAAAAGTGATGTATACTTTGATTTGGGGGTTTAAAAAATGGTTAGAAGATGCACTTTGGAAAGTTGTAAGTCAGGTAAAATATGGGATTTTTTCATGATGTATTTCACAGTATTTAGCAGCTATAGTGAGCTCCATTATCTTGAAACATGATGACATGGACATGGCAAAACCTGCTGGTCCTCTGTCTGTGACTGGTAAAAAAATTGAAAGACTTCTAATGATTTTATCCATGATAAACAAGGTTTTTGCAGTGATTATCTAGGTATAGTCAGCCCCGTCTGCTGACCGCCATTTATGTATTTTCTTCAAGTAGGTATGACACAGAAATCCAGGAGTTTGGTCAATAGTAATTAGTCATAATTAATTGATAGAAAAAGCTATTTTTCTGTAATATTCTGTATGGTCTGGTGAAACTATCTATAGGGAATGAACTATCTATTGAATTAAGAAGAATAGGTGAGAAAACTCTTCACATTCAAAGTAAAAAAGTTGTATACAAGGAGATGGAGAGAAAGCGTTCAAATATAGCTTTTAAATACTGAACTATTATTTTTATCAGGGGGTGCGGCGAGGAAATCCAATTATACTTGTAATATAGAGGATGCATAAATGTGTTTGTGTAAAAAAAGAATTGATTGATAGATTGATTGTAATGTAGCAGGTAGAACGAGGTATTGTGATGCATTCACTGTGAAATTGACATACTGACATTTGTTTTTGTAGAAGTTAGTAGACAGTATGGGGGAATCGAAAGTTGCTCTTATGAGAGAAAATTTGATTATGCCTTATGTCCTTTCCCCTGGTTATGAAACAGCACCCAGATCTTTTGTGTTGTCTATACCTATACCATACAACTCAATTGCCTATACATAGATTTCACATGACGTCAGGCAGGCTGTTGGGGAAGCCTGCTGGCCGCCATCTTTAAAGTCAAGCATTTCCCTTGCGTTTACATGTGTATTATCAAAGTCAAGCTGAAAAGCCCACAATGGTGGATACTTGAGCAGGTAAAACAACAATTAGGTGATTACACAATGGAATAGAACAGGTGATTACACAATGGAATTCAAATGAAATAAAGCTAATCTGCATGTTTTTTATTTTTTTTCACATTAAATACAATGTCATTGCCCACTTCTCTTTGCTAAAAGATCTCTCCATTTGTCTGTGACAATGTGTACTATCAGAAGTTAAAGATCCTTCATCAAAACTAGCTAAAACTGGCAAAAGTTATAGTTGTTCCACAATGGATGTTTTATAGGGACAGACTGTCTTGCATGTGCAGTGATCAGTTGTCAGACTGCTTGTCGGTCTATGGCGAAATGAGGTCAGCGCCACAGTGGGGAGGAGTTAACTTGCACTAGCTGAGAGATTAGTGAGATAATGCAAGCCCACGCATCTCCCAATGCTAACCGAAACCGATCACCCTGCGTTAGGTTCGGACCCTAAGGTACCCCTACATAGCGGTCTCAATCAGTCTCGGTAGTGGCCATCGGTGAACAGATAGCAGCAGTAAACTGGCCATTTTAGCATTGAAAAACTTATTTAAATAGGAATTCAATACTCAGATACTATGAAAACATGTTAAACTTTAAAATGGAACCATTATTTGCGGGATGAATTTGACAAATTTACCTAGAAGAGGATAGGGAATCCAATTGTATCAATGGCCCTTCTTACGTTAATCCCGCAGGGTTGGTGTTCATAACCTATGCATAACGTGACATAGTGACCTCTTTAGATGCGTTTACCTTAGTGTTGTACTCGATACGTTGCTTGCATTATCTCACTACTAATTTTCTTACCTTCTATCAATAAAAAGATCCGCTTGAAACATATCTTCTGAGTCATCCATGTTTATCTGGCTGGCCTTCAGTCTGCTTACCTGGCCTTGGCTCTTTGTACGCCTAGAATGCAGACCAGGAGATGAATGATTTATATAGCTGGCCTTATTGCTTATATGCAAGTTAATTAAGTCCTGAAATTAAATGCCAAGAGTCAAATTTTTTCAAAGAATCAATACCAGCACAGAGGTGAAGAAGACTGAAACATACATGAAACCACTGTACAAAAGCGAAAGTGGTACAAAAGCGAAGGTACATTTCCTTCATTGAATGCACTTGGTTAAAGTAAAATCAAATAGGCCACACAACTTGACTTATAAGCACTTGACTCTTTGATAATTATTAATCCCAATATAACAGTCAATTATAGGCTGTCACTAATACAGGTGCACCACTGCCTGCTTGCCACACCAAGAGCCTGATCTACAGAGACTACTGACTATTTATAACCAAATGTGATTGGTTAGGTTCTAATGTCAAGCCACCACTGCTGCCACTTAGTCTATATAAAGCCCTACATGAGCGTATGTGGGAAGATAGGACAGAAACATTATTATTACCATACTGGCCTGTTTATAAGGGGCTTCAGACCTATAGGCCCTGCGCACAGGACGCTGAGGCCTAAGCAATTGGACGCTGAGGCCCAGGCCATTAAAGAGGTGTTGGACTTATGGGTCCATGATTCAAAATTGCGTTAAATTCCACTATAATCACCTACAACATTATTATTATTATTATTATTATTATTACAAGTTGAACCGCACTAACTGTATATATAATTTCATTTCATTTCAAGAATTCTTTTATTTGTATAGATGGTAAAATACAGTAGGTAGTTCAGTCAATCATGATACAGTTATATCATTTCCTCCGACGAATGCCTAATATGAATTCCAGTTTAACAGTTATACAAAGTTTCAAAGTTACCAAGTTGCAAAAATTACAAACTATAAGAGCTTATCAGGGAGAAGAAGGGTATGTAAAACAAAAATTTCAGTACTTAATGAAAAGGTACTGTCAACAAGAGGCAAGGCGATGTGCAACCTCAATGCGAGAGAATGTAGTAGTAGAATACTTAGCGAGGTAAAGTAGGCCTACTAATCGTTATTGTACCATTCATTGTATCAATCGTTATTGTACCATTGTAGTTCAAAAGAGTGACTGCAGCACTAGTATCTTAATAGCTATACGACATTGCATAGTTATATATAAAAATCAGAACAAGTATGGTAGGGCATGGTACTTCCTCACAATACTGTGTATATATAATTATAATGATAATGACGAGAAAAGGGACAAGGGAAGAGGACGACGATATTCTCTTTGCTTTATGGCGGGACCATGCGGAAATACAAAGTTCACCCAGCAACAAGGCTCATTTGCATATGGTACAAAACAGGTAATGACGTCTCCACTGGCAGGACGGTGATGCTCACTGTGGGCTAGCCGATCTTTTTTTCATACTCAGAGATGCCAAGTTTTTGAGTCAGGCTTGCGGGACACTGTCCCAGCCATTAAGGCGTGGGGTCTGGGGCCCGCCTAGGGCCCCAGAAGCCAGAGGGTTTTCCTTGCTCCCTGGTGCATTTTAAGCATTTTGGGGGGTTAAATATTGTCCAAATGATAATATAAACTTCTTACTTTGATTCGCATAAAAAAATAAAGATATAGACTTGTACTTTTACAATTTTTTAGTTTTACATGAAGAATGGTGGCTTTGGTGTATGGCCTACCATGAAAACTTAAAGGGTCTGCCACACAAGTTTGATTTTTTCTTTCATGAATATTATTGGCTTTATATTTGTATCATAGTAAGCCCAATTGTGAGGTAATTTGTTATATATTTGTACATAGTTTACCGCCCCGACGTAGGCACCCTGTAATTTTAGCCATTTTTTTAAAGCCAATAATTGGGAATAAAAATAATATTTCCTATATTTTTCCCAGAATTTAACAAAAAACGCTTATTAAATGGTCAGATCCCTTTTATGAAGTAGGAATTTTGATATAAATTCATTATTTTGAGTGTCTAGTCTCATTTTATTTATTTCAGTTTTTAAAAACGTCAATTTTCAGTTATATTTCCTCCTTTTATGTACAAAATACACATTAATAAACAATTCAGATTAATAAACTATATATCCATATATGGGAAAGAAAAATAAACAAACAAAATACAAATGTGAACCTTGGAATAAAAAAAACGCTAACTGTCCCCATTTCGTGAAAATTGACCATATAATTAATTATATTTTGAATATCTTTATGTAGGTAATAGTTATATTGTGATTGAGCCTTGAGGACAACTTAATTGTACTGTATCTCAACCCATGAGGCATGGGGTCTGGGGCCCGCCTAGGGCCCCAGAAGCTAAGAGATTTTGCTTGCTCTCTGGTGCATTTTAAGTCTTTTTAGGGGTTAAATATTAACTGGTCAAAATTACATTTTTCCGGGACACAGTTGTCTGCGGGCGGGACGCGGGACATAGGGCTGATTTCCGGGACTGTCCCGGACAAATCGGGACACTTGGCATCTCTGCATACTAAAGTGAAAAAATGGCTTTCACCTTATTCAAATTGTTTGTCATTGGATTATTCTTCATCAACGACCAAGAAAAGGATATGGAGATAGTATCATTTGACTGAGAAATATCAGAAAAATATCTTTGATTGACGATTTGAATGGTTGACTTCGGGAGCTGTAGCTAGCTGTTGTGTACACCTATGGAGGTTTCTCCCACTGCCTCTGTGCTTGTATTTTGAATACATTTTAAATCGTCAAGGTTTATTCTGTGCTTGTATTAACCAAAGGGAGTTGGGCCTCGATTTACCAATAGGATAAGTCAATGGATTATGTTACCTGTTCATTAGGATTTGGAGGTAAGATCTTAATTCATGACTAAATCAGACTGAGTCAGTTGTCAACAATGACAACAAAGTTGAAAAAAAAAAAAACACTAGCCTACTAGCAGTATCATGGTGTGCTTGCTGCGTGGTGCCCCCACTCTTTCCCCTGCTGTCAAGAAACATTTCTGAATGATAAAAACTGGGTCTGCATTCAATATTCTATTTGTCTGGTTGTTTCACAGCTTTATCAGCAAATGGAAAGTTGAGTGATGGCTCTTTATATGCGACAGAGGCAGAAAGGCTACACACCGCGGGAAAAACAAAAATCCGAAAGTAGTACACATATCCATACGCGAGCGCTGTTCGGCAAGAAAGTAGTTCTATGTTCGAAGCGTAATTAAACAATAAAAACCTATTTCATTCTTAACAAGAGCCTTCGGCTAAGCCCCTCAATCAGAAAAACGATCATAATAAAAAAAAATCAGGAGAACAGAGATCAAAAGGCAGTTTTGGATCCAATAAAAACACCCATTTTTTAAATGTAGTGACTGTAGGCATTATTGCATTAGAAAACACATATTTCTAAGGTGCTATATTATTAATTTAACCACCTATATGGGTTACTAAATAGAGATGGGATTTCGGATTTCGATATGTCATTGTTGATCGATCTATATTTATTCCAATTTCCCCATGGATACGAAAATTATTAACATTTATCTTTAGTATTTAGATATTGCCCAAAGGAAGAAATTATAGGCCTAATGTTGTCAGAAAAGGGAAATTCAATTAACCTTAGGCCCTATACTTATGATGTGATCAGAATAATTAATAATAGAGATGAGTTGTTTTAAAAAACCTCTGAAACCTTTGATAATTATTTCAGAGAGGCTGTCCAACTTTGAAAGGAAATAAATAGAATATTTATATGATTCATAATATATGAAGAAATTATATAGAACTCAAAGTTCTGGAGGATGATGCCGAATCTAGTTTATAGTAAATTCAGAAGTGCCAACATTGCACTTGACTCTGCAGAGACTGAGTCCAAGAGAGCGCGGGAAAAAGTGTAGTTAAGGACTCAGAACAGTTGCGCGGTTACTTACGTCATTTTAGACAACGTCATCGGGACTGTTAGTCCATAGCATGACCCATTCGCCGCAGCTCAAAGCGGGGCGCCACCAGGCAGGCCCATAGCGTGTCGACGTGCTACAGTCTACGGGACTGTGAGCCGCAAAACGTCGTCGTGAGACATCAAGAATTTCGTAGGAAATTGGAAGGAGCAGATTGCAACTAGCCTTACAAAAATTTTTTCTATGACTTTGCAACAATTATAGGTACATTTGTGTTGGTTTATAGAGTAATCTATTGAATGATACTAAACTAAACAAACACCACTGTCTCCCAGCCTACATCTCACGAACGGCGTGCGCATACAAACGGCTTGAATCGGAAGTAGAGTGGAGAAAGCGTAGCCTCCTTTAAAGAGTAAGGTAATAAATGAATCTATGTATTGAACACCACCTAACAACGATTCACTTTCTCCAAATTAATATCATATTAATCCACTTAATCATGAAAAACGGGATTATTAATATTTTTATGACGATTATATATACAGTTAGTAAATTATAGAATTTGTTATCAAGTTTGTCAGATACAAGAGAAGGACATGCAATTCTAAAGTTAGACATGCTCATGTTAGATCTTCCATCTGGCCCTAGTCCGACACTGACATTAATTACATAACAAATAGGTTTGATCATCTTTACATTCAAAGTGTCATTCAATTGACTTATAGTAAATAAACAGTTAAGATCGGATCATGTTATCCTTCACATTTATACAATGAAATTTTCATTAGAAGTATTACTGGACAAAATCTTTATCTAGATGGAAGATTTAAGAAAACTTATCTCTAACATCGATTGTCATATTACAAGTACCTTATTGATGTGTCAACCCTACATTTATGGTAATTTTATTTACTTTACTTTACAACATAGTCCAGATTTGACGCTTTCAAGATATACTTTCAATCTGCAGTACTTACAATAGATAGATTAATCAGTAAACATTGTAATGATAATACTCTTGAAGAAGAGTACCCTACCTCCGCTCCATTCCCCTATAATTATCCCATTGATATCTCAATCTTAATAATAGGTATTATACACCTTAGATGTTAAGCACAGATATAGTCTTTACAATCTTTAATTATACCGATGTAATTCTGTGCTAAGTTTTTACGAAATGAATCAAATCACCTATGGGGATCTTACAAATGTCTTTTGCTGGCCCAATATACTGTAGTAAAATACCCAATTACAAGGTATTACAAGCTCTCATACATTGTGAATTTGTAAGAATGGGGGACATAATTGGCATATATTCACACCACCAAAAAATACTTCCTTTAGCCTACAAACACCGAAACTTGTTCTTCCTTGTTAGAGATGACAAGTTATATACCCAAGACAATGTTTGTTTATGCGGGTAGTTATTTTTGGCTGGGCCTATCCATCAAGTGGCCTATAAGTCCAACACAAACATGACTTGGGGCCTATACGTCCAGAGTTGTCCCTTTGTGACCAGGGGCCTATAAAGTCCAGGGGCCTATAGGTGTGGCGTTCATTTAGATGCCTGGACTCGAATAAAAGCCTCTCAAATACAGGCCGGGGTTGGGGGGGGGGGGGGGGAGGGTCACGTAGTTTTTGCCTGGAATCCATCTTACAGTCAAACCCAGATAGAGGGAAAGCTGTGCAGAAAATAAGCTAAAATATGTTATCTAGGTTTTAGGGGAATCTATCATATATACTAGTGCCAGTATTGGTGGAAAGCTTAGTAAGGTGTATTATTCAGTTGTTTATACAGCATGTCAAATAATAATAATCAATTATGAGATACCATACAAGTATCCGTACAGTGAACATAAGCTAACATAATTATGACAGTTGAGGCGATACTATACTCCCTGGGTTGTACCTATGGGTTGTGTTTATGCAATTCAGACCTTTTTTCATATTGAAGATATCAAAAATCAGTTAGCAGGAAAATAATGCTGAGAAAGATCTCTTTCTGTGTAGCTATATTAGCTGTAGAATAACTAAATATCTAATTTTCACCTGACCACCCTAGCAATGGGTGAAAGAGTCTAAGACTAACAGGCCTGTTCCACTGGTTGGAATGACCCGTTGGCGCCATTAGTTTTACCAATACTATCAGTTTTCATCATTTTCTTACGGTGGGGGGATTAAATGTTGCTATACCGACTGAGCCAAACTGAAGAAACCTTTCAGTTTGTTCAACTGCTTGGCTTGGAATGAAAGGCGTTGTCTGTTTTGAATATAAAAATCACGCTGGGAGTGAGGGGACCCGGGACGTTCGGGCCCCAGACCGTTAGGGCCCAGGGCCCAGACCAGTGTGCAACACAGTGAACTGGGGGACCAAGCTAGACCATCGGTCCCTGTCAGATTGTAACAGTGGAGACCAAAAGGATTTTACAGAGAATGAAAAAAGGGGGGTATTAATATGGTAAATAACATGCAGAAAATAAGATTGTCTAAGACAGGGCCAGGTAGACTGTTACCCCTACCTCTACTGTTGTAGAATACTGTTTTTGTAATACATGAGACTCAACGACAGTTATGCCATTATTTAATATAAATACAAGACAACACACTACTGCCCAATTGCTATAGTATCTTTCGATACTAGGAGGGTAGCCCAGCTGATTTGCCTAACTGCTATTTTCTTTTGCTTCTAATTTTTAGTATATAGTTCTTTTTTTGTATTTATTTTTTTCGTATTAATTTGTGGATCATGCTATTGTTGGGTGTTCCATTGGATTGCTCAGTTGAACCTGTGCTCCTACCTCTATCCCATCAATACCCTACAATATGACTCCACATGGATGTTGTCATGGCAACCATCACGCACTTCCAAACCTGGCCTCCTCCACTCTGGGCCACAATCAGCAGGAGGCATATCACAGTGATGTTACACTTCAGTTACATAACTTATCTGATGATCTCCTCAGATATTTCCTCTCACTGAAATCAGTTGACACAGATGTACAGATGACAGTCTACAGATCCAAAGATAAAGATCTTACAGGATGTAGCTTGTAAGATCACACTTGCCAACCCCCTGCCTAGTACCCAACCCCCTGTCAATCACAGCCAGTCTGTACACCTCCCTCCCTGTCCTCCCTCCTCCCTCCCTGTCACTCACAGCAAACAGGCCAAGCCAATACACTCCTCCACTTAACAACACCAGCCAACACAGTCAAAACAGACCCATGTGGCCACTGACAGGCCACCCCTCCAATTTAGACTTAGCCAGGGGTGCGACACACAGGCTCCTGTATAAGTATACCTTTCCTATAGTGATACTAAAAGGAGGCTGCGCCCATTCAATCGAAATACAACTTAAAACAGAAAAGCACTCAGAGGCTACCCTCCTAATAAAAACTGCTCTGATTAGTTAGAATCTGATGCAATGACCAATGAGATCACAGAACACATAAGCTAGCACGGCAAAAAATGTGAAACAGCAGCCGCAGTTGAATCAGAGTTTTTTATGAGAAATTTCAGAGTTAAGAGTGATTAAAAAAAATAACCCAAAATAAGAAAAGTTAGACAAGATAATTTTATCACTTGTTCATTTCATTGGAGACAGTCGGACTCATTATGTAATAATTATATTACATAATAAGATTAAAACGTTCCGGCTGAGGGTCAGCTTGCACATGATTCCACGCATCAAATGAGATATTGCAAGATTTCCCACGGCTGGGGGAAACCATGCACTCCTGGAGGCAACAGTAGTGGGGTACCGGTCGAACTTAAGAGAGGCCGGCCGGGTCCCGGGGTCGAACTTAAGAGTGGTTGTATTCGGGAATAGGCCTATACCAACATAGCCAATATACAGACCTTAGTGGTTGCATTCGGGGAGCATATATAATGCTTTGTATAGCTCACATGCTATAACTTTTGAAATAATAGTTCAATTTGAACATAGTTGGTTTCATAGGCTTTGAAATGAAGAGATCATTTTAAACCTCTTTCTGTCAGTGTTTTCATTCTGCGCATTTATATGATATAGACCTATGTGGGCTCAAGTGGCGAAGCCGCTTGTCATTATCAGAAACCGACACAAATTCAATGGAGACCTGGGCGTCGGTCTCTGGGTTATGTTGCACACTGCAGACGGTAGGACCCAGGCCTTCACACCCTTGGCACCTGCAACCCCAACTGCAGTTACCAGCATTCAAAATGGCGGAAGGTGGGTTCCCATTAGAACAAACAATGTTGGTTTTTAACGATCAAAAGCCGTTTTCAGTAGCTGTCATGTTCTGTGGGTGTTTACTATAGTTGCATTTAGGTTCAGGTGTTATCAGATACATGTATCTGGCTTATACTACAGTGTAATCTAGGTGAAAAACATTGAGTGGCATACCCGTAACTGCATTGAAGTAAACACAAGGTATGACCCTAACTTTTTCTTGACACAACCGTAACTACAAAGCTATTTGCATCTATGAATGGTTGAAAACATGTGTTCTGCTACATAATCCCCAATATTTGTAGGTTCCAGCATATGTAACTTAAAATCAGAGTGATTCCAATGACAGGTCTCCCTGAATTAGGCCGATTGTCTGAAAGGTGACCTGGTTCAGTACTCTAGGCTAATGTAGGCTCTAAGGAGCACCGTAACTGCACCTACCACCACAACTGCACCCCACCTCCCTATTAGCATAGCTGCCACCAGTTGTATTTCAGTGTTAAGTTCTGACTAAGTTCTACACAACACATGTACATGTAGGTTATGTTTATAGCAGTCATAAATAATATCTACAGAGTAAAGTTTGGTCCTATTATACAAATGACACAGTTGGGGTGATACTTTTTGCACCAGTTGAGGTGATACCAGTGAAATTCAGTTATACAGTTAGGGTCGTAGTGGAAAGCAGTTGGGGTCATACAGCGTGTTATTCCAAGTAGAAAATACAAGTTAACTTCAACCCATCACAATGGTGTCATACCTAAAAAGGAAGGGATCTATGGATTCAGTTTGTTATATAAAGTATTTTTAAACAAGATTTCAAAGAAAATCAAGAGTGCCAACAACTTCCCTTCCTCCATCTTGAATGCTGGTAACTGCAGTTGGGGTCGCAGGTGCCGAGGGTGTGAGGCCTTGGACGGTAGGGCCCCCGGCTTGGACAAAACACCGTACCAGTAGCATTATACTAGTAACTGGGTCAGATTTTCAGAAAATATAGTTATTGGCAGCTGTACATATTTAGTAAATTCTGCTAAATCCGGCTGCAATTTGGTCAATACTAAGTAAATTCGAGTATATTCGGCATTGCATTGATTCTAGCAATCTGTTTGGTTAGGTTGAACTGTATTTTGAACTTTATTTTCGTCTGAAATTTGGGTTATTTGAGAAGATTGGTGAAGGTGTACATTTTCTGAAAATCTGACCCATCTACTAGTATCGGTTGCACTATAAGCCGCATTTTACACAAATGCCGCATTTTACCGAAAAACCCGCATTTTACACCGCATTTTACACTTTTTTGTGTAGGCCTATTCTATCAATTTGGGGTGGAGGCGGGGGTTGGGGGGGCGGGAATTTTTTTTTCATTCTAGGCCTACACCTGGGCTATGTATTCTGTTTTAATTTTACACATGGGGGTTAATGCTTTCCTTCGTTTATTCAATCAATCAGGGGGGTGGTTTAGCAATATTAATCACATGAACTGCAGTATCATGTACTTCCATTCATCAAAATGGCATTTTTTAGGCCCATATATGTATTGAGATGAAATACATTGATATTTAGGGGGCTGGGTACCCTGTCACATCACATCAGATAATTTTATAAATTCATATCGCCCAAATTTAAAAAACTATGATATAAATTGCCACTGGGGACCTTGAGACATATTTGGGCAACTAAGACCACATTAAAAAAAATGATCCATTATAACGTTTGGCTCAATTATTTTATTTGAACAATACTACATAGATCTAGATACAATTCCGACAGACAATTCACAGATTTATTCAGGCAAGGTAAAACATGATGGAATTCTTTGCCTCTCGATATATTGATGGGTTATATCAATAGTACAATAAAGCCTTAAATCCTCACTTAATGTGTATCAGGGGCAACGCATGGGTTATAAGTTTTAGACCAATATACTGTTTGCAATTGTGTATTGGCTGAGCCAGCATGAATACACATGTATATTCACTACACTCTGTCCAGCCTCTGTAGAGCGCGGCACCCGCGTACTGGGGTATGTGTCCCTCCTTGAAGTCTCTTTGAAGTCCCAGCTCTTCAGAGGCTGGACAGAGTGTATAGTGTGTATTGGCTGACCCAGTGTGTATTGGCTGACCCAGCATGAATACACACACATATATATATTTATATATTCACTAGTGTCACTGTGTATTGGCTGACCCAGCATGTATACACATGTATATTCACTAGTGTGTATTGACTGACCCAGCATGAATACACATGTATATTCACAAGTGTGTATTGACTGACCCAGCATGAATACACACATATATTATATATTCACAAGTGTGTATTGGCTGACCCAGCATGTATACACATGTATATTCACTAGTGTGTATTGGCTGACCCAGCATGTATACACATGTATATTCACTGGTGTGTATTGACTGAGCCAGCATGAATACACATGTATATATATATTCACTAGTGTGTATTGACTGACCCAGCATGAATACACATATCCGGCTACCCCTATTAGGTAGATTAATGAGTGTAACAATAGAATACACAACCCAAATACACAATACACACACACACCCCACCCCCAACCCCAAACTTGATAGAATACACAAACATAGTAAACAAGCCAAGTGTATGTAAAATGAAAACATGAACCGCCCCCTCCCCCCCCCCCCTATATACTGTTTGCAATTGTGTATTGGCTCAGCCAGCATGAATACACATGTATATTCACTAAGTGTGTATTGGCTGACCCAGCATGAATACACACATATATATATATATATTCACTAGTGTGTATTGGCTGACCCACCATGAATACACATACGGTACCCCTATTAGGTAGATTAATGAGTGTAACAATAGAATACACAACCCAAATACACAATACACCCCCCCCCCCACCGACCTGCCCCTCCCCCCTCCCCCCCCCCCCGACACTCCCCAACTTAGAATATGAAATAATATAAGATAGAATACACAAAAAACATACAATACACAAAAAAGTGTAAAATGCGGTGTAAAATGCGGGTTTTTCGGTAAAATGCGGCATTTGTGTAAAATGCGGCTTATAGTGCTACCCACTAGTATGAGTAGCTTTGTCGTAGCGTAGGACTGAATTTGTCAAACCTATACAAACTCGTCAAAGACAGGAAACAATATCCCTTCCCTGAGTAGTTAGAAGTTGAAGAAATGACTACTCAAAGTTTTGATGATTGAAGATTAAGATAAGTAGAGGAAAAACCTTTTTATTTTTGCAGCTGTGTCGGGAGCTGTGTTGTCTTCATGCTGCCGCACGATGGCGAAATTAAGGTCTGAGCATACAAAATCTGGGATTCAGGGGTCATCATACAAATTCCTCTCCCAGTGCCGGAGAGGACTATATTGACAAGCGCCTTCGGCGCTTGCACCCGGCAAACGGGGGATAGAAATTGTGTGAAACTGTGTAGGCCTATACTACTACTAGCTATTGTTTACATGCCACGCCCTCTCTACACACTTTCCTTCCAAACAACCAGGTATATTTTTAATGATTCATATGCATCAAAACTCTTGTGTTACATGAAAATTAAATTACAATATATAGGCCTAGGCCTACCCAATAAAAACAATTTGCAGCAGCAATATTTACTGTAATAATAATATTCACAGAAACATTTTCTTTCTCCTATCAGAATACCTCATACCAGATTCAATCACATTCACGTCACTCTTCAAATCAACAACAATAAGGTTTCAAACAATGGCCCAATAGAATTACCTGCAGCCGCCTTGAATGATTTCCTTTCTTCAAGGGATCATACGGTATATATTGTTTCATTCAATTATCTGTTAAAACTTTGTAGTTGAATTGAATAATACTTATTTTCCTAAGTTACTGTTGTACATAGACGTAGGAGGCTGACAAAAATGACAAACCGGCCTCTAGCTAAGATCCAGTTGTTAGTTCTGGCTGACTACATAAAAAAAAAGAAAAATATGAAATTGTATGAATACGGTATATATTTATTTATACCAATATATATAATAAAATACACCCCACAGCGTTTCCAATATGTGACCAGCCAAGCAGAAAGGGGACTCCAGGGCCAAATTTTCAAATTTTGGTTTATTATTGATTCGTAATCTGCATGTCCTCCTGAGTCAATAACCGAAAAAAATAGTTGAAAATTCCCAGAATTTGCCAAGATATGGGTTTTTTTGTAAAGTTTGTCAGTTTTCAGTAGATGACCTCAAATAGGTTGGGGGAGTGACTCATTTTCCTGTGACACATCACATGTACAAAAAATAAATATTAAAAATATTTTTTTGAAATGACAGGGATGTACAGAAGGGGAAATGAGCATCATAAAAATGAAAGAATTTTGTTGATACTCCAAAAATTAGTGATGTTACAGACTTTCAAAGTTACCTCCCTCTCAGAATTACTAATATAAACATTTCTGACAGTGACGTCATGAATATGATGTGACTCCTAGCGGGAATACCAGGAACTATAACTCCCGTGCGGAGCCTCCTTTCCCCTCGGCGGGTCACATATCTTGTACAAAGTAAAGTAAATTATAAAATAACAAATATCATTGTAAATGGTAGGCCTACCTTCGTTTTCATGAACAAATAATTTTGAAGGCTTGTAGAGCTGTAAGACATCTAGAAAAGCTTAGGAATTATCATGAAGATAAAACCTTATTTCAACAACATCCAATAAGTCCTTCTATAATTATTAGGAGGGTAGCCTCTAAGTGTTTTTCTGTTTTAAGTTGTATTTCGATTGAATGGGCGCAGCCTCCTTTTAGTATCACTATAGGTAAGGTATACTCTATACTGAAGGCTCTGTCGCACCCCTGGCTTAGTCTAAATTGGAGGGGTGGCCTGTCAGTGGCCACATGGGTTTGTTTTGACTGTGTTGGCTGGTGCTGTTAAGTGGAGGAGTGTATTGGCTTGGCCTGTTTGCTGTGAGTGACAGGGAGGGAGGTATACAGACTGAGTGAGTGCTGTGAGTGACAAGGAGGGAGGTATACAGACTGAGTGAGTGAAGCCTGTTGGCTGTCCTGTTGGCTGTGATTGACAGGGGGTTGGCTACTAGGCAGGGGGTTGGCTACTAGGCATTCCTACTAGGCCAGGCCTACAAGTGTGATCTTACAAGCTACATCCTGTAAGATCTTTATCTTTGGATCTGTAGACTCTCATCTGTACATCTGTGTAAACTGATTTCAGTGAGAGGAAATATCTGAGGAGATCATCAGATAAGTTATGTAACTGAAGTGTAACATCACTGTGATATGCCTCCTGCTGATTGTGGCCCAGAGTGGAGGAGGCCAGGTTTGGAAGTGAGTGATGGTTGCCATGACAACATCCATGTGGAGTCATATTCATGGCAATGAGGGTTAGTGAGATGAGATGAGCAAAGTGATTTAGTTTTGTGATTTAGTTTACAGTCTAGCTGTAAATGTTACATACTTCTTATACTTTCATATTGTAGGGTATTGATGGGATAGAGGTAGGAGCACAGGTTCAACTGAGCAATCCAATGGAACACCCAACAAGCGCATGATCCACAAATTAATACGAAAAAAATAAATACAAAAAAAGAACTATATACTAAAAATTAGAAGCAAAAGAAAATAGCAGTTAGGCAAATCAGCTGGGCTACCCTCCTAGTATCGAAAGATACTATAGCAATTGGGCAGTAGTATGTTGTCTTGTTATAATTATATTTTTATGTATAAAAAAAATGTTTGCAATATCTGTTAATGAACCGTCACTAAGTAGTCAAATATATTTCTTAGGATATGCATCTATATATTCAAGGCATACTTAGCATAGAATTATACAATTTTAGGACAATCTAATAGACATCTTGGGATATAAGAAATAAGCATAAATATTCAGATTTAGCAAAATACAACATAAATAAATTAAACCACTACATCATGTGATATAGGCCTAGAAATCCTGGTTTCATATTAAATGATAACTATCAATATTAATAAGTCATATCATATAACACAACCTTCCCTGTCTCTCTCTTCCCATTTATTTCTACCCATCTGCCCCCCCCCCCCCCCCTCCCCTCCTCTCTCTCTCTCTCTCTTTTCATATATCCCCCCCAGTATGCGATATCGCATTCTGGAAATGCTATATATTGCACAGGCCATTATGATAACGCAATGTTACAATGTAGATATTGCATATAGTTAGTTGTGATATTGTATGTGACGTCACAATAAATCATTATAGTCACATTCGCTCCTCCATCCGAACACACCAGCCAACGTGGGCACCGCGCGCTGACTCAAATGAACTCCCCAACCGCGCCAGCTAGTGTACCAAGTGCACAAGTGGGTCACCAAAAATATGATGGCTGCCATGGTTGGTGCAACGCAATATAAGCACCCACTTCGTTGGAAATGGCTCTAGAATGTTCTGTGTTGCGATTCGGATATCACCATTCCAGTGCAAACTGCACACAGCCAACCATCTCCCTTGACAGATATTAAGAGAGTATCACCTAATCATATTTCATTGCGCTCTAAGATTTAAATAAGAATGTAAATTCCGCTAATGAAGTTTGAAAGTGATAAATACTAGACATCTCCTACTCTTTTGGATACTGTTATGTTGATTATGTATTATGAACCACCATTTCTTTAAATTTGGTTTATTTGAAAGGATTTTTTTTACAAACTTTATTCAATATGTCCACAAATAACCGTCTCCTCTAGGGGTAGATCACATCTAGGTTACATCTTACCCTCTCTCCTTGTCTTGTGTACGTTCATGGTTTATTACCTTCAACTCATTTTTCCTTGGCGGAAATACCGTTTTCTGATTTCAGCTCATGTATTTTGTTTTAAAAACCTTTCATGACTGAACCCATTTCGTCAGCACAGAAAAAATATGGCAAGCCATACAACTGATTACAATGGTCTCAAATTAAATTACACTTTTTGGTATTTATTTTCACCATTCACACACTTCACATAAATCTGCACATACTTTTCTCTTCTTGGACTTCGTTTCTCACCTTTAGACATCTGTTTTGAAAAATACACAGCCTGTCGCCCAATACTCTCCCTTCTTTAATAACTGAGCAAAACATTACTATTAATTCTACCCTTTCGTTCATAACCAAATTTCACTTTATCAATGGGCAACATGTCTAGATACTCAATGAACATATTCATTCACCTCCAGGCTCAAACTGGACCTGGAGAAATTGACAGGTTACATTATTGAGCCAATACTGCAAATACACAATATAATGCTGATGTGCCTCTGGAATGACACTTAGGGAGCAGAAATTTGTAGCCAACATCTTCCATTTCTCCTGGATTACTTCTTCCTGGCAGTGTGTGTCCCTCACTAGCTCCACATCACCTTGTACAAGTTGTTGGGAGGCTTCACTGTGCACGACACCTTCATGTTCCTCCACTCCATCATCTTGAGCCCGGTACTCATTGGGCACAATTTCCTCTTCAATGCTCTCATTGGGCGCAACTTCTTCTTCACACTGTTCCAGCCGCTCTTTGGCCTTCAACAGGCGGAACAGCTGGGCAAAGGAGTCCATCCGTCTTTGGTGGTATCTTTCAGTCTGATCTGCCATACACTCAATCAAGTCGAGTACAGATTCCATTGTTCCAGAGGATACTCAAAACTATTTATGTACTTCCAACAATAAACACTAGGTAGTGCCACCCGCCTCTTCCAGGGTGAGCGATAAGTGGGGGGAGAGCTTTCGAGCCCAATCAGTTTAATCAAGTCCTAATCCTCTTTTTCTGAATTTTTCTGGCGTTACAGCTTTAGTATTAATCCTAGTGGGTCTAATCCCTTAACTGTGAAGCCTCGGAGCAACTCTGAGGGTTGAGTAGTCCTAGTTTTCTCTTGGAGCCTTGCTCGTCACTGTTGGAGAATGGCGTCTTGTCTCGCCGTGCTATGGCGTCTCAAACTTTCTCTGATATTTCATTAATCTCTGTTAGAACAATGCTAAAATCGTATTCCTGAGAGTCTTAATATTGAAACGTAAATAAATCCGCAAGGATGACTTTGTACGTTCCCCTGGTCTGAAAAAAAAAAGCTAGAACAAAGGGAGCACGATGTGCCTCTGTCTAACTACCTCGAAATCCAAACCGGAAGCCTATTTGAAAGGATTTGTTGAGATTTAATTGATGATCTAGCAACCTTCCCCTCCTCTTGGTCCCTTTTCCCTCACTCACTCTCTCTTTCGCTTATATCACTTTCCGACTACATATAACAATATGGTCTCTCTATGATCAGACCATTGTGAGGAAAATTAAATCAGAAATTACTGTTAGACACACCATGTAATGAAAGTAGTGTGTGCACTTTTTTATTATATCTTTTTACTGAGGTCGCTTGCGACCTCCATTATAACTATAGCTTTGATCCGGCATGGGCCGTGTTCCCGGCCCACCTGCTATTTGCAGGAGCTCCCTTCATGTCCCTTGCCTGTGCTCCTGCCGCCTCACTTCCCCGATGTCCGATGTCCCAGACACGATTTTGTACTCTGGTGCCTCATCTGGGCACCTCAGATCAAGCTCCTCATCTGGGCACCTCGGCCTTCCTCCTACATTTTCTGATTTAGATTAAATCAAGAGAGAGGTATGCCTTATTTCACTTTATATGTAGGCTAAGATTTATGTCATTCTTGGGTGCTTTTGCTTTCATTCCCGAATACCGGTATCGCTCACACCGCGTACACATTGCGGGGAAATTACGCTCCCGCAAAGTAATAAAATAAAATAATTTCTACTTGAAATTCATCAAGATGTTAAAATTCAGAAAGAGCATGCCTTTCCAACCCGAAATATGTACTTTAATCATGTCAAATATTGGTACAAAATCACCCAGGTCCATGCCTCTTAAGAATTAAGTTATTTGTTTTAAAACATCTTTTTTTCTTAAGAGGGGTATCCAGTAATGTGCAATGTAGACAGATGGCAAAGGTGCTTTGATGAAGTTACAAGACTCTCCCAATATATAGAGGTATATGATTTATTTAATAACCTTTCATGAGACTTTCAGTATAAACTTGATATGTATGGAATATCTCCGAGGTAAGGGTGCTAGTGATAGAGTGTATTGGAGATATACTATCGTCGTTGATCTAGAGTCTAGGCAATGGTATAGCCTAGATCTAGTAAGGAAAGAGCAGCAATTTAGTCCTGTTTAGACATAACTTTTGGCTGAAAACATCAGTATTTATAAATAGAATACATGTAATGCGCAAACGCGAGCATGCGCAGGTATTATCCAATCATGGTCATTATACCTGGTTATCCAATAAGGTGTAACCTTACATTTTAAGACATGTGGGGTCCCTCTGGCTATCCAATGATAATTAGCATGAATATTCATAAGGTTAGAGTCATGGTGGTAGCTCATGAACTCTACCGATAGTGGTCCCCCTAGCGTGAAGCTTAGTGACTTATGGTCCTAAATGATATTCATAATCCACATCTTACATATATTAATATTTACCGTTCTGCGATTGCATAAAGTTACGTAATACCTATAATTATAAAAGGAGGATAAAGTAGTCGTGACAAACTGAAATTGTGCTCAAATAAAATTTTATGAAAAAAATGATATTAAGAAGGAAAACACCACAGCCTCAGATTTCTGTGTTTGCTAATTTATTAAAGGCATTTGTTGGTACAATAAACGGTTTCTGTTCTTCTTCAGGTGATGATAGTTAAAAAATGATAATAATATGATAATTTTATCATTACCATATGAACAACATGTTGTCTACAATAAATGCAGGATTTAGTTAATTAAATTCCTTGATTTACATATTAAATATCAACATTTTTTTATTCAACATTTTTATATAGCAAGATTATTCGCCAAGACCAGAGGTCATGGGATAAATACCATGCTGTTCCACCTGCATGGTGCTGTGTCTAGGGTGGGTTTATAGCTGTTTACCTATCTAGGTGCATGACTACTTAATGTAACTAAAGCACAAGTTACTGACATCAAAATGATAGCAATATGCTTTTAAAAACACAAAACATACAGGCAAGCTATAGTTTTTACTCGCTCTGGCAATGAAGATAGGGGACAAACAAAACATTACTTTGTAACGAAGTGCATACAATACTCACAGATATCTGCGGCAGTGTTAAACATCATCAGGTTTCTTAGAGTAATGGATTCAGGTACTACATGAGATTTGGATTACATCTAAGTATATTATTGATATCCTTCTGGGTTGCAGTAATTCCATTTAGTTCGAAATTGGTCATGACAAGAACATTCCACCCATAGAATCCTATAGCTAAAACAAGACCAAACCGCAGAAGGTACATAAAGAAACCTAATCCATAGGGAAGAGATATGTCAGAAAGGAAAACAAGAAGCACACAAAAGATGAGGAATGTGACGACTTGGTACACCTGGTTGGCCTTCACCCTCTTTCCTGCAGTGTCCAAAATGGGAAGCGCAGCCGTAAAATGTTCTTCAATGGCCTTGGAATCCCTGGGTGGGGAAGTTGCTGAAATAAATGCAAGCAAGCCTAAGCCAAGGAATACATAATACAGAATTTCAGCCATTATAAACGAAAAATACTTTGAGTAAAATTTCGAAAATTAGTGATTTTTTATAAATCTACCAATTGAGATAAAAATGAGGCTAGATACAAGTATTAAACTACAGTAATACATCTTGAGAAAAAATATTTCCTCAAACGGTAACTCACCTCCAGGGCGACGACGTATTCTGTAGGTTGCAGTCAGGCCTTCATGGTCAGAGTAGGGGAAGGGCTTCCCTGGAACCTGACGCAAAGTGAGCTCACACTTCTCACATGTCATCTCCACATCTGTGTATAAGTGTATAAATGAAGATCAATAATCTTGTCTTACTATGGCGTATGCTATTTTATTTGGTCTCATACGGCAAGTAAAAAGCAAAGTGTACAACACTAACAATGGAGATACAGTGATAGGGATTTGAAAGCCATGATTTCATTGGACTTGCGCAGAACTCTGGTAATTCCATACAACAGGCCAATAGTCAATTAACCTTTTAGCAGCTCTATTTCACAAAACTAGCCAATTTACAATTTAAATTGTTACTGTAGTGAACTCGGTTCGGGACTCTTAGCTTAGGAATAAAACGGAACAAGAATTACTCTCATACTCTGGTTTTATTACCACACAACCTTAGACCAACCTTTCTGGACCAGCCAGAAAGGGAACATATACATTGTGAAATAGTATAAACAAGGTGTGGAGAATATCCATATCACAGATATTCTCATAAAAGCGAAGTTAAGAATAAGTAAAACCAGAGATTGGGTACGAACACATAAAGGAACATTTGCATAGCATAAAATGACAATATACAAGGAAAAGACACAATATAAAGTGATGAATACAAATAATAGTAAATAAGCTACAGACCACTCTTCCAGGGTCTGTGCTTCGGATAGATCCGAGAGCCCTTGACTGCCCTCTGGCGTCAGTCCGAAAGGACTGGAATCAACCAGCGGACAGTCTCGGACTCCCGGACTGCACTATTCCGGAACCCATAAAACACACGACCACTACAATACCCCCTCTTTCTTTTAAAGAGTTTAAAACCATGTTTAAAAATCGGGTAATAGAACAATAAAGCATATGAAAAGAGGAAAAATAATACAAATCACCACGAGTAAACACAAAAGTCACTCAACACATAATAAAAAATCATAGACAAGTACAAGCAGGAGCATTCAGTGTCCTCACTACTGATACAAGTGGAAAGATAAAAATGATTGGTGTAAATGGCGAAATAAAAGTAAAAAAATTCCTCCGGCTCTCTGTGAGAAAAGTAAATCTCACTACTACATTCTGTAGTATAACAAATAAGAGAGAAAAGTTCATTACTTCATTACTTTAGTTCCAGTGGTCAATATCCGTGGGTCATGCCGATTCATCTCTGTGTCCATCCGAATGTGTCCATATCCATTTCCACGTCCATAAATCAGTCCAGTCATCATCATCCACACAGGTCGTTCCATTCCGAGTCCGAGCATCATTCGTGGGCGATCCGTGTTGTCGTCTGGTCCGTCCTATGGTCATCCTCCTTCACTGGCGATGAGAGTCCTTCTCGTCGTCCTGCTCCATGTCCATGTCGGCATCATCCTCCACGTCACTGTGGCCAGTTTTGGTTCCAGGAGTGGGGGGTGCCTGCATACCAGAGCCGGGCGACGACTTTAGAGGGGAGATCACTTTCTCGGGTCCAAACAATTGGTGGATTCCGAGATCTGATTCTCCCACTCCTCCCTGTCCCAGACCACTTCCCTCTAGCCAAGTCCGGGCCCTGCTCTGTGAGCGTTGTCGGGGCGCGGACCTCTGCGTTTGCTGCTGCCTTGCAGCTTGAGCTGCGGATCCAGCAGCAGCAGTGGGAACCGTCCGAGAAGTCTCGGGGGACACAATCATCCGAAAGGGGGATGCTGAAGGATGGCTAGGTGTTTTAACACCCATCTGGGCCATCTGGGGGAGTTTCCCGATCTGTCCCAACAACTGTGATAGTACATCCAGTTGGAGGGCATTGACCTGGATCGCCCCAGCCTGACCACCATCCACATGTAGAGTGGGGGCAGATGGATCTGTGCCTCCCACACTCTCTGTTGGGTCCTGCTCCGGCGGAGAACTGGACTCCGCGGACTCCAACCTTGACCTCAGCCGCGCGTTAGCCTCCATCAAATCGCGGATTTGATTGTCCTTCTGGGCTAGGGACGCGCGCTGGGTCTTGATGATGACCGCCTGTTGGTTGTTCTCCTCTCGGAGGTTGGCGACCTCATCAATCCTGCTCTCCACAGTCTCCAAACGTTGAAGGGGCGTGGTCAACGAAGCAATTGACCGACGTACCCCCTTGCTTAGAGCTATGGCTGCCTTCTCTAGATCCGTCAGGGCAGCTTCAACGTTAACATCAACTGCCCGGACCAGTTCTCGAGTGTCATGGCGAGAAGGCAGATCTTCCTTGGCCTGCTCTACCCATTGCTGGGTTTTGCGGCCCTTCTTGGTGATGGGTGCCTCCGGATGGCTCGAAGACTGTCGTTTGTGCGTCTTCTTGGAGGTCTTTTTGTCCGAAGCGGGCCTACTTCCGGACTCGGGGGCAACGCTGCTGGAAGCAGAGCTCACTGATACCGAGTCTTGCTGTCCGGTTGCGGGTTTGCTAAGCCCAGAACTGGAGGAAGAGGAGGCTTTCCTTGCTTCGGCCTTCTCTGCAGCCTTTAGCCGGGTCTGGACTGCAGCCTGTGCCTTTCTTAAGACCTTCAGGTGATTGAAGGACAAGTACACCATCTTGTAAAAGAGAGGATTCTCCTTTTTTCCGGCGGTTACTGTGTCCTTCACCATGCGGGCCTGGGCCTTCTCCCGACTGAGGTTGTGTTGTCTTACCTCACCATTCATCAAGTGCTGGATAAGCTCACCCTTCCGATCCAGGACCTGTGCACAGCTAGTGTACGGGCAAGTCCAGGCTTGACGGAGGGGGGCGTGGCACTCGCACAAATGGCGGAAGAACCTCTCCCGGGTGGTGTAAATTTTTACACCCACATCTCGGAAACCAGTGTACCGACACACCAAGAAGGGGCAACGGTGTCCTGGCTTCCAGAGCATAGGGGACATCTTGAGCTTTCCCAAGGTGCCCTCATCCAAGCTGTCCTCCTGCAACAGCTCGGGCCAGATCTCGGACTCATAGCGTTTCATTGTCCCGGGGAAATCAACGTCGTCCGAGTCTGATTCCGGACCATCAGAAGGGAACCGGAATCCTGGCTTGTCCGAACCAGGGTTGATGGGTGCTGTATTGTCGGGCTTATCCATTACAGCCTTGAAGTGTTCCAAACTTCCCCCAATCTCACCAACCCTAGTTCTCCACACAGACATCCGAGCGCTGTGGACCCTTCTCACTTTCTTAAAGGACAGCTTCGGATTCTGCTTCTGCTTCTTGGAAGAGGTGGTCCCAGCAGAAACAGAACTGGTGCTTGGTTGTGGCACCGCGCTCTTGCTTCTCTTCTCCTCCTCCGACCTACTTGACCCGCCTCGGGTCATGGATGCGGATCCCGATTTGCCACCGACAGGGTATCTGCGACTTCGGGATCTGCCCCGGGATTCCATGTCCTCATCGTCAGCCTTTTTAGGGCTCGATGGAGACTGGGATCCATCCTCACTTTTCCGGGGTGCTGACTGCTTCCTCGGAGAGCGGCGTAGGACATCAGGGTCGACAACAGTCTCCCCTTTGTCCCTCGGACTTGCTTCAGCTACGGGTTTGGCCTTCACCCGAAGCTTCGGCTCCTCCTTCACCACTTCCTCGGAAGCTTCAGTTTCCATGGCCTCGGACTCAGAACGGTCGTGTCCTTCGTCCTCCACCACTTCACTGACTTCGGCTGCTAACCCCATGAGATTAGCAGCCCCCTCCTCGAGCAACAACTGTTGCTCCTCCGCCTCTGTCATGGCAGGGAGCTCAGTCTCGATGCCCTCGGCCATCAGTCTTTCCGCCTCGGCCAACTCCTTCTCGACTTGCTCAGCCATAGCCTTCTCCATCTTCGATTACTTTGCTAGAAAAGGAATACAAACAAAGCATTTTAATGACAAGACTCCATGGAATAACAAAGCCCGATTTCTGAGCCTTGTCCATTCTCGGACTGAGCTTCGGATGGCCCTTCGGATCCGAACTGTGCTGTCAGTCCCCCACTCCTTTAGCGTGGGTCGATCCGAACTAGGTTTCTAGCGAGCCAACACACCGTTGCCACATCTCCCACCAATCCGGAAGGGTTAATTACGTCCAAACATCATAATGGAATAAGTTAACAGGGCATGATGGTTCACTTCTATGCTAGAGAACAACATACAACACGCATACCCGTAGCCAGTATTTCTAACAGTGTGTATATCAAAATGGACGTAGCGGTACCAGGCACCAGCCCGCCAAAGTATAGAAATGCCAATCGGCAACAAAATACAGGGTACCATACGTTCAAATCTCTAGACATCTTACATTCATACAAGATCAACAACATGACAAGTCCTTTATGTACATCATCGCTTGATAAACTTACTGTACGGTTGGTGAAAGTCTGTCAGTTGCTTACTCATACGAGTTCCGGAAGCAGAATGGCAAAGGGTAGAACACTCTCGCCGCACCTGATGCAACGCTAGTACTCCAACCCGACACCGCGACGGTAGCGCCAACGCTTCCCGCGCTCCTTCTCCGAGCACGCTCACATAGCATGATTGGGTGCTAATCCAATAGCTATTCTGATCTGCCTGTTGAGACATGACAGGCCCTTTGTTAATCTCCACTTTCTTTGCCATCAGGATAGGTTTAATTGCTACATTCTATCTGCTATAAATAGATTCCGATCTTACAGCAAGTTCCAGGTCTCATTGACCCGCAGTGCAAGCCTAGATCATGTCAATACCTATCGTTCAAACAAATACTTATTAAGACAAAGATTCGTCTCCCAGTCACAATAGAAATGAATCTATTACGCCGGTAGGGGACACAGCAGCAATTCTCCGGTCTACTGCCAGTCGGACTTCTCGTTGTGTACTTTTTTATTGAGCCAAAATCAGTCCGGTAATTTTAACTCATTTGATACCATATTCTATTTGATTTGCAACCGAACTGGGGCATTGCGCGTGCGCTTAGCCCTTGTCAGAGCTGGGGAAGGGTTACTAGTATCCGGACCCGGATTATTTCTTGTCCGTCTACCACCCGGTAAGATTGGTGGAACAGCAGCGCCTGGTAACTTCCTAGGCCTCCCAACTCTTTTCTTCGGAGTTGTGGGAGCTTCGGGTTTATCCGGCACTACTGTTTTCCTGGGTCTTCCGGGTTTTCGTCTAGCCCTCGTCTTTTTCTTCTCCTGTATAGCAGGTTGAGACACTATTGCATTCTTTTTCAATTTGCCTCGGCCTCTCCCTGTCACAGGAGGAGGAATAGTTGACACAGGAGCTGTAGTTTTTACAGTATCCGCTTTCTTTGTCTTCCTACCCCTCTTTCGGACGGGCTTCTCTTGTCCTGCTGGTTTAACTTTTCGGGGCCTGCCTCTCGGCTTGGCCCCTATAGTTATTTTAGCTTTCGCCGCAGGAACTATACAATCTTTCCCAGCTACTACTTTCCCGTCGATAAGTCGGAGAATATCTCTACCTGTTTTAGCCTGTTTCTGGAATTCGGACGCCCGATGCAGGTTCGCCGCCTGTATGGGTCCATTTTCGTCAAAGGCTGGCTTCAAGTAGTCTATATGATATCTCATCAGACCTTCCGAGGTTTCTAATTCACAGGTGGTACCTCCTATGAATCTTTTGATGACGTAAGGCCCATCCCATTTGGGTCCGATCTTTTTAGAGGCCTTTGGGGGACAGAATCGGTATACCACCTCCCCCACTTGGAATCTCGGAGGACGAGAACGTTTGTCATAATCCCTTTTCTGATGGACTGCAGAAATTCCGAGATTATTCCTCACGCACTGGTGCCCCTTTCTCATACACTCTCAAGTGCTCCACATATCCCACTTTGCATGGGAAATCCAATTCTCCTGGTGTCACACCATAGACTAAATCCATTGGTGCCACCAGCTCTGCCCCAAAGACTACAGAATTCGGAGTACAGAGTGTACTGGCATGTACCGTGGCCCGATAAGCATGAGCAATACAGGGCGCTAATATATCCCAGTTATCTTCAGTTCCATCTGTTAGACATGACAATTGTTCCACGAGGACACGATTGAGTCTCTCGCTTTGACCATTGCTCATGGGTCTGTAGGGAAGAGTAATTAATTTCTCAACCCCCAACATTTCTAACAAGGATCTTAAGAGCAGAGACCTAAACTCGGGAGCTCCATCGGTTTGCAAAGCAACAGGGCACCCGAATCGTAGGATCCATTCTCTGAAGAGTACATCTGCACAACTCTCTGCAGTGTGATCTGCCATGGGGTAGGCTTCGGCCCATTTTGAAAAATGATCCGTTACCACCATGATATAATTGTTTCCCCTGGGAGTTGTCCGAAGAGGTCCCAAGATGTCCAATCCTATCCGATTCCACCTATCCCCATGTTTTTCTTTCTTAAGGAGGGAAGTCCCTCCCCCTTGTCTGGATTTCCTCATACTACATTCCGGACAGGCCCGGATCCAACGTTTCAAATCGTACCTCATCCCTGGCCAGTAATATTTCATTTTAGCTGACCAAGAATTTTTAAATGTACCGAAATGACCCGAGATCTTCGGACCATGCATCCCTTGGAATATTTCCTTTCTCAAAGAGGCAGGAATGAGTTTCCTCCAATACTTCCTTCCTGTGGCTAGTCTTGTCCAACCCAGACATAGCACACCCTCTCTCATTTCCATATTACCCAGATGCTGGACAAATGTACGGAATTCATTGGATTCCCCAGCTAGATCTTCTCTGCTAGGGACATCCTCTGTACCCGCAACAATAGCCAGTAATCTTTTGATGAGTGGATCTTCCTGCTGAGCCTCCCGCAACACTTGCTCCTGTGTGCCTAAAGCCACAGTAGTGGGGGCAGCCACAGCATCATGAATACCACAATCCGAGCAATCTAGTCTTCCACATTTCCGAGTGGGAAGTCGTGATAACGCGTCAGCATTTTCATGCTTCTTTCCAGCACGATGGACAATCATATTCTGATCCAGACCATACTCTTGCAGCGTCAATAACCACCGCGCGAGCATATCAGTTGGATCCTTAAAGTTTAGCAACCAACGTAAGGATGCATGATCTGTCCGAACCACAAAGTTCCGATTTCCCAATAGGTAATGTCGAAACTTTTTCAGATAGGTCAGAACGGCTAAGAGCTCGCGTTTAGTAGCACAATAATTCTTCTGTGATTTAGAAAAACTATTGCTAGCATAGCTCAATACCACTTCTCTCCCATCCTGGATCTGAGACAAGATCCCAGCCATCCCGAAACCGCTAGCATCCGTGTCCAGAATGAAGTCTCCCACTTTTCGGGGAAATCCCAACACTGGAGAAGTTACTAGGGCTTCTTTCAGCTTGCTAAAGGCATCGTCACACCGTGGCGTCCACACTATAGGCTTGCTATAGCGCTTCTCTTTCCCTGCCGCGGTCACTACATCTTGCAGAGGGGCTGCTATTATTCCGAAATCCTTTTGAAATTCTCGGTAATAAGAAGCAAAACCAAGGAATTGCCTCACCTCTCTGGCGTTCTTGGGAATAGGCCAGTCCTTGACCTTTTGTACCTTCTTCGGATCAGCTTGAATGCCATCCGGAGATACAATTCTTCCCAAATATTCCACTCTTTGCCGAAAGAAATCACATTTCTTCGGTTTTAGTTTTAGACCATAGTCTCGGATTCGGTCTAGGACGAGTCTGAGGTTACTTTGACACTGCTCATAAGTCTCTCCGAAAACCACAATATCGTCCAAATAGACCAGACAGGACTTCCATCTGAGTCCGTCTAACATCTGATCCATCATGCGTTGGAAAGTAGCCGGGGCATTACACAATCCGAAAGCCATAACTTTGAATTGGAATAAGCCCACAGTGGACAGAAAAGCAGTTTTGTGTTTACTTTCCTCATCCATGGCTACCTGCCAATATCCACTCTCTAGATCTAGGGTGCAGAACCACTTGTTTCCTCCAAGGGCTTCTACACACTCATCTATCCGAGGTAATGGAAAACTATCTTTTATGGTCACTGCATTTAGCTGACGATAGTCGACACAAAACCTCTGGGTCCCATCTTTCTTGGCCACCATAACTATAGGAGCACCCCAAGGACTGCTGCTATGTTCGATCCGGCCTTCTTTGTACATTTTCCAGATCTCTGCTTCGGCCTTGTCTCTCTTTGCCACTGGTATCCGACGATACGCTTGCTTAATAGGGGCCGCATCACCCGTATTAATAGCGTGTCGGACTTTATGTGTACATCCCAGTAGTTTCCCGGACCCTGGGATGGAGAAACAGTCCTGATATTCTTTCAGTAGATCTGTTGCACTTTTAATTTCTTTTTGATCCCGCAGGTCTGAGTCCGCTATTAACTTAGCCAGCGGACACACAGTGGGGGGCATTTTCTCGGGCATTTCAGGTGAGATCAAATCATCATCCGACACAGGTGATTCCATAACCTGTATTGAATTGATGATTACCTCTTCGATCACACCGTCATCCTCTTCCCCAGACATGACTGAATCTTGTGAAAGTAAAGTCACACTATACAATCTGCCTACCATTCTTCTCTTTCCGAGCTTAATAGCTCGCCCGGACGGATTACTAAATGCCACCACAGCCGGTTTCCCGTCACCTGATACGTATGTATTCAAGCTTCCCAAGGCATAGTCACTTAGTAATTTTTGGTCTGGCTCGAACATCAATCCATCCGATGTGTCTGAGCCACCGTGAATGTTTAATTCGGCCAGAGTCACTTTGCCGGGTACAAGGGTTACACCTCTTTTGAGTGTCACCTCTATACCTGCAAGTGAATTTCCGACCTGCACCGCCTTCACAGAGGACTTTTCTTTACCACTACCTTGTCTCTTCCAGAGTTTACAACTCACGGAATGACCGTAGTTATCCAAGTAAAGTAATCCTGACCAATCAAGACTACATCGATGCACATAATAAAAATCTGCACCGAGTATCCCATCCTCAGGGCCTTGTAAACCACTGACAACGAGACATGTAATCATATAGGTCCGTCCACCTATATTCCACGGACATAGCACGCTACCATAAGTGTTAATAGGTGTTCCATCTCCCATCGCACACACCGTTCGGACCGGCATCATTGGCGGTGGATGTGGAAGGGAATCATAGAACTTCTTAGTGATCAAACTGGTAGTAGCACCAGGATCAACCAAAAAGAATCCACTCATCCCACCTACCAGCACTGGGGCATACCATCTCTCCCGAACTAATAACTTAGACGGGATCTCCAGAGTTTCCTTCCGTAGCACAGAAACCTTCTGAATCTTGGCAGGTTTATTACGGTTCTTCTTGACCATTAAAATCTGCCCTTCCTCAGCTTGGAATCCGGATTCCCCCCATCATATTAGGGTCATCCTCCGGACTTCTCAAAGGAGTACAGACCTTTGAAAGAGCTTTACCGTCCGGCAACGATCTAGATTCTCCACCTTTCGACTCGGATTCGTCCACACTTGGGATTCCTTCGAGCGTACTAAGCGGTGCCTGGGTTTTACTCCCGATCTCTACACTACTTTCATACTCCTCTCGGATTGCGGTATTATGAAGCGCCTTGCCGTCGACCCTCACTACGCTTCTCATGAGGGCCCCTTCTAGTTTTCCGGATTTCCTGCTGCGGCTGTCCTTGCTTCGGATGCTGCAAGGAGTTTGAACAGCCCCTTCTTCTTTGAACATTCAGAGATTCTATGTCCAAATTCACCACAGAAGTAGCAGGGTTTAGTTTTCGGAAACTCTTTCTTCCCCCTATACCCAGACCTCTCATAATAAGATGTTTTCGGGGCATCCGGGGTTGGTTTCTTGTGAGCCTGCCATGACTGAATGACCTGTACAATTGCGCCAATGCCAGAGTCTTCTTCTTCTGACTCCACTTTATCACTGGTGTGCAATGCCTCAGTAATCTGGGCAATGACAGACTTCTTCGGGGTCTTGCTCTTATGCCCTCCACCAGCTTCAGGCGGTCCGAAAAAGTCCGGCGCTGAACTAGCGGTAGTGTTCTGTATGGATACAGTATTCACAGCATCCAAATCAGCTCCCTCGAACACCTCGGACCAATGGACGGCCTTTTTCAAGTCATAAGGTTCCTGGAGTCGTATCCACCAAGCTTCCTTGGCGTTGGATAGGCCATCTAGATATACCTTCAAACACAATGTGCGTCCGGTATAGTCTATTACATTGCCGAAGGCAATTCGGGCTTTCTTCACAACTTCATTTGCGAAGTTGCGGCTAGTCTGATTCATTGTTTGTCGCGAAGCATAGAAGATGGCCTCCTTCTTCCGGGAGTTGTGTTCCCCGAAATTTGCCTCCATATGCTGGACAAACTCTGGGAGTTTCAGTCCAGGGGGTAACTCCCCCAGCTCCTGAACTTGGCGGCGGCAGGTACACTTCAGAAACATCAAGAAAATATCGTCTGACCAATTCTGAGCTTCTGCCATCACCCTCATCTCTCCCAGATGGATGCTCCAACTGTCTTTGGAAGAATCCCATTGCTTCAAGAAAGACATCTTCGGGACATGACTTGCCGCATCCTGCATGTACTCATAATGAAATGAGCTTGCAGCTGGCTCGGGCCCGTCATATCTTAATCCTTGTGTCAAGGATTTATCTTTGAATGAGTGTGTTTCTCTCCTCATTGTTGTACTATGAGCCACAGGAACATAACTCCGCGAGGAATCAGCACCTGCACTACCAACAACATTATGACGGACATAGGTTCCATCCGTGACATGTCCACCCGGATAACCAATAGTGTTATCCGACAGTTTCTTAATGGTGGAGATGCCAGCTCCTATGCCCGGTCTACCCGCTGTACCAGTGGGTGGGGTGACTACTCCCTGGTTTGGTGAGGAAGTTTGGGGAATTTCCGGGGTCATAATCTGGACCTTCTTTTCGGATCCCCTAACGAAGGAAGCAGGAGTCCTAAGTACATAAGACTCCCCCTGTCCTTCATTCCTCACATTGCCAGTTTCTTCGGGTGCTGGATTCGCTATCGGGGACTCGGGTCCAGTGCCCGTCCCCAATCCGAAAATAGCAGCCACTTGCTCTAACGTTGGCTGTGCCTTTGGAGATTCTGCTGTCTGATCTGCCTGATTTATTAATCTGGACAAATCATCGACTCTAGAAGCTTCGGCCCGGAGTTTTTCGTTTTCAGCCATTAACCTGGCTGTTGAACGATCACTCCTCTCAGCATATTCTTGTAGAGTTCTCTGGAGCTCTGCATTTTGATCTTCCAACATCACCACTTGGTTTCTCTGGCCCAAGCTGAACTTGTGCGCCCGCTCATAGGCTTTGCGCCAAGCCTCTACCTGAGACTGCAGAGGTGGAGTAGACTCTTTCCTCTGTGGGGAGCCCTCATCCGTATCGTCCGAAAAAAATCTTTCGCGAGGATCGCGGAATGCCCAAACATCTTGTGTGATTTTCTTTGTGCTTGGACTCGGTCTAGGCACTGCGGTTCGGACCTTCGGTACAGCACCTGTACCTCTACCTCTGCCTCTGCCCGCACCTCCAGTAGCCCCGGCCGACTGTTCCGTCTGACTCGCTCTATTTAGGTCTGACATTTCTACCGACCTCTTTCTCTTTTTTTTATTTCATAGAATTCTACCTGGATGGATCCGAACACTTTTCAGGCTTTTTGAAAAGCTAACTTCTGGTTGTGGCTAAGAACTGGTCACGGCACCAATTGTAGTGAACTCGGTTCGGGACTCTTAGCTTAGGAATAAAACGGAACAAGAATTACTCTCATACTCTGGTTTTATTACCACACAACCTTAGACCAACCTTTCTGGACCAGCCAGAAAGGGAACATATACATTGTGAAATAGTATAAACAAGGTGTGGAGAATATCCATATCACAGATATTCTCATAAAAGCGAAGTTAAGAATAAGTAAAACCAGAGATTGGGTACGAACACATAAAGGAACATTTGCATAGCATAAAATGACAATATACAAGGAAAAGACACAATATAAAGTGATGAATACAAATAATAGTAAATAAGCTACAGACCACTCTTCCAGGGTCTGTGCTTCGGATAGATCCGAGAGCCCTTGACTGCCCTCTGGCGTCAGTCCGAAAGGACTGGAATCAACCAGCGGACAGTCTCGGACTCCCGGACTGCACTATTCCGGAACCCATAAAACACACGACCACTACATTACCATAGAAACCACACACATACTTCAGAATGGGCACCCCACCAAAATGAAAGCCCTTTGTGATTCCTACCTGCTACCAATCTTGGTACTTTGGCTACAAAAATCGTTATTTTTGACATAACAGGCTAGACTACAAGAAAGTCATTGTAGGACTTATCTGACCGACTGTCAGGATATATATATAAGAAACCATAAATTTGCCATTTTACAAAGGTATCTTTCGATACGAAGGAGGCTAGTCCTACCTTTTGATTTAAATTGAATTGAAAACATTTTTTATTTGTATCTAGGGTGTTATACAAATAGGAGCCATACATCTGAATATGAATCCAGGTCTTCCAGTATGTTCCTGAACTACAGGGAGTGGGTCAGAATTGAAAATAATTGTTGATTAGTTATAAAGTCTGGGAAAACAAATTTTAAAACTATCCTAGTTTAACAAAGTTAAACAAAATAAAAGCCTTCCATCTTAGTATGGGATCACATCATTCCCCTGCCCACTCCACCCACACCCAGATAGATCCTAGTATGGAGTGGTCAGATCTAAAGAATGAGGAGATCTAAGGAGATCATCAGATAAGCTGGTCACTTGTCCAAACACCACATTATGTAACCACTAGTTACTACTATCTTTAGATGGTTACCATTATCTTTAGATCTACACACTCACCACACCTGACAGCTCAGTAGCATGGAGTCATGGGCTCTTCTCACAAGCTCTTAGTTGGTCACCATCTCATTTACATATCTGGCCGCCCAGATTTGACCTCAGTCAACTGCCCCCTCTAAGCTTTCAGTTACCAGGAATAGGGGATTTGCATGTGCCACTCTGCATGTCCATTACAGTGCAACTTATGTTACTAAAAATCTTGATCGATTAATGGTAAAATAACTGATGTAAAAGCCTATTTACTCGCCCCGCAAATTCCAGAATATGTACAATTTAAAGAAAGAAGTTCATGTCTTTTCAATCACACAATTGAATTAGGAAATATCATCCTTTCTTTGTACCAAAACAGGTTTTGTCTTAATCTCTAATAGATGATCGAGTTCCATCAATGTAACAAATAGGAGACAGGAACCTGCTATCATTCTATCATCTCCCCCCCCCCACCTTTCTCTCTCTCTGTTGGATCTCTGTCACCCTCTCCTTCTGAAAGAGCAGGAGTAGCAGGAAAGTGAGGGGGAGAGAGAGGGGAGAGGAGAGAGATACAAGAGAGGGAATAATATCTAATATTTCACCATTGATTATTTCAATGTTCAATAGATATTGATGACTGCTGATGAATACGATATTCATTATACTTCATATAGTAAAATAAAGAACTATGTCCCAATATTATAGATTGAGATAAAGACCAAACTTTTTTTTAAATTGACAAAAACGCAAAACGTTATAACCAGGTTGTTTCCATGAGTTTTCTAGCTTTCAATTTCCTACTATTCAAATTATATTTCTATCTTGATACATTTCGCCACACTATTTAAAGCAAGATCATCATAACCTATAATAACTACAGCATACTTGAATACTCAATCACTCAAACACATCACAATGGACGTTAATTTCTACTCTTTCTGTCTGTCACTCTGCTTCTTTCTCACTTTTCTTTAACCGCCAAGGAGGGCGGGTAACTTTGGGGGTTTACACGCCCGCAGAATATTTTACCCACATTTGGCAGCGGGCGGTTGTTAATTTCACACTCTGCTGAACATGGATTGATTTGTTTAATTGGTAGTGGCTATGCAAATTCTCCTATTGAGTCACCAAGGCACAGACACAACAAACCCATGTGCTCATGCTCCTTCTACCAAATCTCTACTAAATCTGCCAGCCGCGACCATCCCCGTGTAGAGTAGTAGTACTGTATGTAGGATAGTACCATATTATGTACAATAGTGGCACTAACAGGATGCTTCGCTCAATTTAATTCCTAACAATACATTGTTAGCAAAAATCTAAACATATGTGACCATAATAATTTATATAAAGCAATAACCTCATAGGTGAAGCACCTCTTCGGGACAGGCAAACTCACCGTGATTAGCTTGATAAAAGAGATAGTCAAGCCTAAGACCATGAGGATTTCTAGCTACCCATTTCGGTGAGTGATAGATGTTATCTGGTCTGTCACACGTAGATCCACTGTGCTCATCCTCAGTTTTTGCTTCCTAAAGATAGGGAAACAGAGTGAAGTAAGTCCCTTGTTGTCCTGCATGAGAGGTGATGCAGTCTTTTGGCATTGATTACAATTGTTGTCAGCATTCATGATATCTTCATTTATAACTTTCAATTCCCAAATATAAATTCATCTAAAATGTGACACCTTTTAGCTTTTTTAACAATTTTTTTTACAAATATGCAGCATAGTAAAAATAGTTATCCAAGCATGGATTTGAAATTACCTGCGTGAGCCAGGAATCCTTAATGTTAGCATTTGCGACGATCATCTTGTAGCCGAGGTCTTTGGGTTGTAAATTGAAATCACCACCCGCTATTAGAAGATCACAGGCGGTACTGGTCATTTTAATATACTGGCTAAGTTCATAGGCTTGGGATATGCGATGTGCAATGTACTCATCCTCATCCTCATTATATTGAGCATGTAGCTGTAAGAACAGAAAATACATGATGTCTAGGGTGGTGACATGAGCCGCAATTGACTATTTTCAGCCATGAATCTTAAATAAAACAGTTTGAAATACATGCATATTACATATTCTTTGCTGGTACGTCCAAGTATTTATACAAACTTTACAGAAGAACTTTCTTGCATAGTGTAATTTCATGTCCTGCATATTTTGCATTATAACAGTTAAAAGAATAAACACAGAGCTTCTTACATGTGTCCCATAGGCATGCACTCTATAACCGTTAATATCTAACTTGGCTAGCGTGATACATTTCCCTCCAAACCAGTCGCCATGATAGACGCGATTAGCATATCCATTCAGACTAAATCTATGCTGGCTTGTTTCCACGATAGGATATTTTGAGAATATACATACACCACTACCAAACATACCACTGAAAAGAAGAAAGTTGTAACATTAAACGCTATTGACTTATGTTCATAAGTTTATAAACATTACATTCATCATGTATTAACATGTCAGCAGTCATATTAACATAAAGAGGCAAGCCTAGACAGATGATGACGTAATGTCTAGGCATACATAAACCACCACACATACCTGTGTCTAGATATGTTTACTATGTTTATTTGTGTAATGGCAACCTGGTGGCCATGATTGGGAAACGGACGATATAAATATGTGTGATACACAATGAAAGTCAGTTCTGCTCTGACCTGTAATTTGCAATCACTTCTGAAATGTAATTATGTCATCTACAACTCTACTACTTTAAACATAAGAGTAGATTTTACACATACCTGTGATAGTAGTGGGTATATGGTAAATTGTTATGGAGTTTGGCCGTAAGTTTTCCATAATCCGACTGAGTCCAAACCTTTTAGTATAGCAAAATTGAGAACATGTATAAACTTCTGACATTTTGATAAAGTAGATGCAACATTAGTACCAATATTGAGTAATTTTCTAAAACAACATGATTGTAAACGTGTTTGGAATTGGGATGATTAACAAGTAAAATCAACAAATGACTGACACCATACATAATGCTGGAAAAACAATACAAGAGGATTCTTAAAGGTACAATCCCAGCTAAGTTTACTAACTATTTAAATCTTCTAATCTTAGGTCAAATAGAGGCACATTTCAGGGATGCAAGTCGCATAAATACTGAAAATTATCGAGAGAAAAAAAGGGTAAATTCTTATTGTTTAGGGACCCTTCTACCTTTACAGAATATTTTAAACTGACTTATAGACGACAAAAGATTTTTTTTTTATTTTGACAAGATTTGGCCAATCAGATTTTGATAATTTTAAAAATATATATTTATGTAAATGGGGTAGATTTGACAATTTCGGAAGTTTAAAAAAATACTGATTCAGTACTAAGACTTGCATGCCTGAAATTAAAAAAAATTCGGTTTATATATTAGAAAGGATGATTAATCAGACAGGTATTTTCAACTATATGTATTGCTAGGACCAATACAAATTAAATGTATGTTACTTAATGCAGATTAAGAGGACCTGATAACTAGGAAGGGTTTACCTCTTCTAGGAGCACTATATCACACGGAATGGCAGATATTGCCTTTCCAATTGCGGCTATACGTTCGTGGCGATTTGAGCAAGCACCAGGAGTGAAGACACCCCTAGATTACAGGCAAAACATGGTTGTAATTTCTTAATGATTAAAGGGTTTGGTTTGTAATGGAAATAAGTAATCCTATACCTGAAACCAGAAAATTAAAGTCGCATATATACATACATACATATCATCCTCCCTAGGCAGGCCCTCTATTCCACAATGAGTTACTCCATACTAGTATGTAGAAACTGGTTGCGGAGTATAGGGCCTGCCTAGGGAGGATGATACATACATGACTGAACAGTTGTCAGTTTTAAAAGTGATAAGATCTTTCCTTCAGATGATTTGATAGAATGCTTCCTGTCAGAGATTTGCACTTAATTAATGCTAGTCACCCAGGGGAGAGGGTAGAGAACAACTTGACAGAGCACTCCAGGCTTGAAAAGCCATTAGCTTCTGTACAAGTAAAAGCTGCCACTTTTTTGCACCATATTTTGTGAGGACTAGTGGAAACCTAGGAGAAATAAAGATCACTAGTCTGTGGGACTAGTGGGAATTTTGAGTTAGCCTGAAACCCTGCCTGGTGGTGGTAGGGGATGAGGGGTGGAGGGTGATGATACCGATGATCAACAGCTAAGGAGGAGAGCACAGACAGGGGTGTGATTGAATACCCCAAAGCCAATGTGGTATATGCGAATGTGACCAGGGCCTAACAGTGGCCAATTAGTCACAGAGGGAAAATCAGGCGACACCCCCACACCTGTTCCAAGCCCTTTTACTCCATGCTGGGAATAGATTAGTGGACAAAGGAAATTGCTTTGTATGGTCGTAAATTTGGCACCTAATGAGGTCTTGCACCTCATAATGAGGTCTAATGATAGCAAATTGCCCCCATTTTTGCCGTTTTTTCCCCCCAAAATCGCTGAAAAAATGGTAAATCTCTTAAAGGGTCAGTAAACCCCAAAATATCATGAGAAAATCAACTTCTTTGCTATTATTCAAATGTAACCGCCCCAGTTTTACTTAATTCAACCTAACATTTAGTGAGCTTTACCCATTTAATAGAGGTAAAAAGTAGTTCCACAGTTTAACACTGCATTCCAGGCACCACTGTTTGCCTACGTCACAAGGTAGCATAAATATTGAAATGAACATTCAATAAGCATAATGAACAAGTCTCCTGATTGCTGCTAGACAGACAGGAGTTGGGCTAGGCTCTTGTTGACTTGCCACAAATGCTACCCATTGACTGACCCTTTAAATGCTTGGGGCTATGTAGAACAGGTACATCTGCTAACGCAGAAAAAGTGCCAGACGCCTACACAGATGGGAAATAAGGGAAAAACGTAAGGTGAATGCTCTTCATGGTTTTTCTGCATGGGTTTTCTTGCTAAATTATTGGCTATATAAAAGGCTCACCAGATGCTTAATCGAATAAACTAAAACCCTTGCCTTAGTAAAGTGTAATGTACACAGCTTACTGACGAAAAGATGAAAAATCCCAGCAGACAAAACTACGGAAATCTCATAATAACTACTTACAAATGGTAATAACGCACTTTATGAGTAAAAAGGAAGCTTAGTTTGTAATTGATAGCATGATGCTTAAAATAACATAGATGTAGATGTGTTCTAACCTCCTCTAAGAATACAAGGTCCACATTGCGAGTAGATAGTGCCTCAGACACTGCATTTATTCGCTCCTTTTGGCAGTGAATGAATAACCCAGTTGGGTCAGGTATTCCCCTAGCAAGGATTAGAAAAGAAAAGAGTAATGAACCAATTTGTGTTAAATGTTAAACCAGAGAGTCCTACATAAGGTACAGATTTGGGAAATGCGCTTTTCCCATTCTGGCAACAGCCTGTGCAAGGCTGCTTAACCCATTCAGGCCGCGTATTGCTTTAAAGCATTCCCACACGTGTGGCCGCGTATTGCCTTAACACACTCCCACGCGTTTGGCCGCGTATTGCCTTAAAGCACTCCCGTGCGTAGGACGCGTAGTGCGTAAAAGCACTCCCATGCACAGGACGCGTAATGCGATAAAGCACTCCGTGGGAAAGGATGCGTATTGCCAAAAAGCATCATAGTAACAACGTTATTCAATGGTGGCGACGTTATTGGCCGTCCGTAATTCAGATGACGTTATTAGAATGTGCGTCATCCAGAGTAAAGTGGACGCTGTGGAGCGTCGTCCTGATGTGACGTGTATATTTCACACAGACGTCATCAATTGAATGTTCTTTTCCCGCGCTTGGTCGTCAAGCATAATGCAACATTGGCAGCACTGTCCTGAATGGGTTAATAGCAACAATGCGACGGTCATTACAAGAAGACAGAGAATTAGATGGATGTCTTTGTTTATAAATATGCCTACTTGATCCAAGGAAAAGCGAATGGATTTCATTGATATCTGCCCTCAAGAACCACACAAAGGGTTGATTCCATTCATTTCTAGTTATTAATGTAGCACACATATGAAAAGGAAATTGGTACAGAGAAGATTCATGAATATATATCTTATGGTGAAAGAAAGTGTTGAATTATATTTTTTATTCAGATATATGCATATTAATTGTAGGAAATTTACCCCCAAATTCCCCTGGGGAGGCCGGGGGTTGAAGGGGGTTTGTTTTTTCGTTGGAAATACAACCCATCCACCCTCCCTGCCTCTCTCTTCGATGAGCGTAGGTCCGTAGGGGTGCAAGATTTCGAATGGCCCAAAAAAAGTTCCGCCAAGATTTATATTTAAAAGCGCTAGTTTTGTGCACCATAAATGATTTAGTTCCTCCCACAAAAAGGCAACCTAACTAAGACAAGTTTCTATTCAGACAAAGTACAGTTCGAAAATTACATGGGAAAACATTGAAAACACGCCCATAAATCTGGGTCATTCTTAGATGGGAGTTGACACTGATGGGTTGGGCGACGTAAGGAATTTTGAAGTGGGCTTATAGGCCTCTTCACAGAGGGCGGGTCGGTCACTTCTCATCTAGAAGTATACCGCCAAGAAAGATTTGTTATGTACTGGGGCTTTAGTTACTATAATGAGGAACAGTACATTCATTGCAGCACCACACACACATACCCCCACCCACCCTGCCCTAGTCGGCACATGCATGACTGCATGCGCTGAAGGTTGTCCTAGCTGTTGTTTACAGGCAGACGGGAATGGCGCTCATTTTAAACATTCAGGGCCAGTCCTTGGTAGGTAAACATGAGTCTAGCATTGTTTGTGTGCATTATCGATGTATAGATTATGGGCGCAAATCCAAAGAAAATGTCTTTAAGATGCTTATCTTTGACAATTTCTATAGAGTGATGTTGAAAAATGGGCAATAAAATAGCGTTTTTCTCCTTAGTGCATTGAAACAATGTATTATTGGGTATGACGTTTCGGGTGTTTCGGTATTGGCCGTTGGCGTGCTTCTTTCAAAGCGGATTAGGTCATATCTTGTCCAGAAATGATGCCTGCTAATATTTTGTGTTATTTTCTGATGATTTTCCTTTTGTTTTTTTTAATGTTTCTCACTTTGGACCCCACCCCTGCCCTCCTCTGCCACCCTCCTACCTAAGACTAAATGTTCATTTGTTGTTAGTGTCTAATACCTGCTCACCACAGTAGTAGCCGTGACCGCTACCATGGGGAGCAGGGGTGCAAGCTTGGTAACATGTGCAAAATGAGAGTGCATTTCATATGGGCCATAGTTTAGCGCCAAAATTATTATTTAAAACCTCTGGTTTTGTGAACCATAAATGATATACTTCCTCCTACAAAAAGGCCACCTAACTACACCAAGTTTCCATTTAGCCTAACTACAGTTCGCAAATTACATGGGAAAACATGGAAAACAAGGCCATAAATCCGGGTTGTTCTTAGATGGGAGTTGACACTGATGGGTTGGGCGATAAAGAATTTTGGAGATGTGCTGTCCACCCTCACAGAGGGCGAGTCGGTCGCTTCTCGTCCAGGGAGGGTGGCACACTAGGCAAATAGGCTTGAAGTCCTTATAGAGCTCTTAGATTAACTAGGATATTACATTATTGGGCGGATAATGAAACCTTAGGCTATTTAAAAAATGTCCAGCCTTCACCGATGCCGTACCCACACGCCCGCCACAGCAGCCAATGTAGCCGGGAGCGGTCTACATGGCATGCCAAGTATGGTACAGTAACGCTTGCAAGCTGTGTTCCCATTGGCTGAGCGCTGTGGCCTGAGGCTGGCCGAAGGTTGATGTAATGCGTCATGTGATTGGTCCATTTCCTATTTCCGTAAAAACCTGACTGTTCCTGAAGTGGCCTTGCTCGCTCCCTATGTGGCCGTACGCATGGAATTTCGATCGGAGCTGTGGGGAATAGAGGTCGGGAATCGGTTATTATTCAGTTTTGGTACGAGCAAGACCCTGTTGAGTAGGAGGTATTCCCACGGTAAGGCTCTTCCCTAGGCCTGGAGTCATTGTTTCCGTCAATTTGAAGTCAGGAAGAGGCATTTTCACATGAACGAGGGTGGTCGGGTTTATAATAGTATTTTCGAACAGAAAAGGGGCGTGGCACTATTTCTATGTGTTATGCCTAGCATATTGTATGCCACAAAAGATGCCTTATCGTCTAGACCCTAGTTGGCATCTTTACACATGTAAGTCCAACACAAACTGGACTTGGCTATAAGTCCAGAGTTGTCCCTTCCCGACCAGGAGCCTAGGGGTAGCACTATAAGCCGCATTTTACACAAAGACCGCATTTGACACGAAAAAAACCCGCATTTTACACTTTTTTGTGTATTCTATCTTTTTTGTGTATTCTTTCTTATTATTTCATATTCTAAGTGTGGGGGGGGGGGGGAGGGGAGGGGGGGAGCTGGTGGTGGGGGGGGGGGGGGGAGGGGGGGCGGTTCATGTTTTCATCTTACATACACTTGGCTTGTTTACTATGTACGGTATGTGTATTCTATCAAGTTTGGGGTGGGGGTGGGGGTTGTGTATTGTGTATTTGGGTTGTGTATTCTATTGTTACACTCATTAATCTACCTAATAGGGGTAGCCGGATATGTGTATTCATGCTGGGTCAGTCTGAGTCAATACACACTAGTGAATATATATATGTGTATTCATGCTGGGTTAGTCAATACACACTTAGTGAATATATATATATGTATTCACGCTGAGTCAGTCAATACACACTAGTGAATATGTGTATTCATGCTGGGTCAGTCAATACACACTAGTGAATATGTGTATTCATGCCGGCTCAGTCAATACACACTAGTGAATATACATGTGTATTCACGCTGAGTCAGTCAATACACACTTGTGAATATGTGTATTTATGCTGAGTCAGTCAATACACACTAGTTAATATTATATGTGTATACATGCAGGGTCAGTCAATAAACACTAGTGAATATACATATGATGAATGGATGTACATGATACTGTAGTAGGCCTACATGTAATTAATAATTATATTGCTAAAATGAAAACAGAATACACAAAGCAAGTGTAAAATGGGGGGGGGGGGGGATCCCCCCTCCCCCCGATTGATTGAATAAACCTAAGGAAAGCATTAACCCCAAGTGTAGAATGAAAACAGAATACATTGCAGATGTAGAATGAAAAAAATCCCCCCCCCCCCCCACCCCACTTCCTCCCGCCCAATCCTCCCTCTGCCACCCACCCCTAACCAGGGTGCCTATCTCCGCGGAGCATCTAACCCTGTCTGACGACAGGAATAACAGGGAGAGATATTCTAACTACCCACCCCACACACCCGCCTCCACCCCAAATGAATAGAATACACACAAAAAATGTAAAATGCGGTGTAAAATGCGGGTTTTTCGTGTAAAATGCGGCATTTGTGTAAAATGCGGCTTATAGTGCAACCGTAGCCTAGCCTTACCGGCCTTAGCCTAGCCTAGGCCTAGGGGACCTACTACTAGTACTCGGGCTAGTACTACACTACATACCGTACATAGACATAGAATTGATGCTTATTCTGAAGTGAAGATAAGCCTTATCTTCAGAACACATAGACACAAATTAGGAGTCGTTACCAGCAGTTCAAAGTTAAAACTTTTAACTCCAGTGACATGATGCTTGCTTCCGTCGGTGATCAGTTTTATCCAAAGTTATCTATGTCAACGTACAATAGTGGTACAACGTACAAATAGATTGGGGAAATCCTTTCCAGTCCAAACGAGGCTGGACGGAATCCCTCGGTGCTGCATCGCTCTCCAGTAAAAGGAGAGAAATATCTGACTTCCGGCCATTGCCACCGCCATCTTTCTACCGCAGCGTACCCTCATTGCCCTATGCTAGTTCAAGTTACGATATCTCGGTTATTACACTTATTGTATGATATAAGGTGCACTTTTTGGTAAGTACTAATATGGTTTGAATACCATCAGTATTTATTATTCTATACAACGATCGATAATGACTGCTCACGTAATGATCGTCGCAGTGTGTTGGTGTTGCGGAGGAAAAACGCAAGTTTATAGGGGTTATAGCAATATAGGCCCTAATGTTTTAAATATAGCGGATATTTTCATTTAGGGATTTTGGACGGGCAGTAAGCTGAGGTTTGGCATTTGGGGGTATGTGGCAGTTTTGACCCCCAACCTCGGCCGTAGTGACCACTACTATAGATCTATATTGATTGATCATATACGATGAAAAATTAAGATTTCTATTGCAGGGCTCTCAAGTTGTGAGATCAGTAATGCGTGAGATCCCTGGCGAGTGGAGCGAGCCAGCCACTCAGCTGGGGGTTTGGGGGCGCTGTAGTAAGCCCCCCGAAAAAAAAATTGGATTTTAATCAATGAAAGGGCCATTCTAGGGCCAACATTTAACCATGCAATTCCACATTATATTGTGTATATTTATAATGGTGCAGTGTTCTCGCCAGCAAAAATTGACAGCATATATAGGTGGTTCAAGCCCCCATCTAGGGGGCGGGGGTTTAAAGGGTTGCTCCCCAGGGAATATTTTGGCAAAAAAGAGTGCTGATTTTTGGGGCATTATGGCAATACCTTAAGCATACAAAAGTTACATAAGTCTTAAAGATCCAACTTTATTCTCATTGTCCACTACTGGCACTAGTCTACATACATTACCAATACCAGGGCAGTGTTCAGTACTGCCATTTTAATAATTATGTGCGGTCCTGGGTAAGACCTTAAAGTGCCTGGTCCTGGGTAAGACCTTAAAGGGCCTTTCTGTCTCTTTTCTCTGTCTCTCTCTCCCTTCTTCTCTATCTCTATTTCCTGGGTATGATCATAAACTGCCTGCCTCTCAGCTCTCCCGCCCTTGATATAACACTTCAAAGTGTTGATAAGGGCGTAAAGCCACCAATCTCACTCACTCACTAATAATTATGTGTACAAAACAGGGGCATTGTGGGGACTCTGTAAGCATCGAAGGAGCAAATCCGTCCAAAAGGATTGTCCGGGAGGGTTCTCCTCCTAGGAATTTAAAAAAAATATACTCCTTAAATGGTGCATTCTGGTGGATTTTGAGTAGATAAATGTGAATAATAATAAAACCAAATTTATATTTTTACCCAAGTGGAATCGATCTAATATATAATGAACATGTGTCTAAGAGCCAGAAATCCATTTAAAACAAGAGTAAAATGTAGTTTATAAGAGCAAAATGGCCTTATGTCTGCCAGTAAGGACTTTGCACCTGAGAATCATTACTTTTCTACAAAATTGACCATAAATATATTTTTACCCAGGTAGAACGATCTAATGTACTGTAAATGTATTAATGTTTGCGCAGTATTTATTTTTCGCTATTTTAGCGCCCCCACCATTGTGTCTGATAATAAATCCTGCGCGAAAGGTATAATCATTGCATAGACAAGGTGTGAAACTTCCTTGCTGTGTGAATTTAAATCCGCACGAAAAAAAAGGCGTCCCAGTACTTAGTCAGGGATGCAAGTTGTCCTTCAGTTGATGGATTTCCTTCAATCCCATTATTACCACAATGTGTAATTAATTTCCCATATGTCTCTCAAATTACCTATGAAAACTTTTAAAAAGGTTAATTGTTAATGGACTGACTGAATAGCATGTCTGTCTACCCCAGAGTAACGCGGCATGTCTGTCTACCTCTTTTAAAAATAAAGTAATCCCTTGACAAAGGGTGGACTTTGATAAGGTTGGAAGGATTTTAGTTTATTAATTGATTTGATAGCTGTATAACATGTTTGCCTGTGTTGAAAGTTACGACAATCTGAAAACCAGATCCTTTTGTCAGTTGGCCACTGCGGGAAAATCGCTCACATTTTCGAATCAATTTATAACCTTTTCACAGCTTTAAATGTTTTTAAAAACACAGTAATGCTTTAACAAAGGACATACTTAAATAAAGTTGAAAGTATTCTAGTTTATTTCCTTCATTTTGATCTAATTTCCCCCAATCTGACTGCGTTAATGTGTGTTGACAACTGAACAGTCCAATGGCGTGATTCCCCTCAGTTGGGCCTACTTCTGGCGGCCACACTGATAGGCGCCTTTGGGATGCCACTCAGAGCGTGGAGTTGTATATGACACAACTCAGAGCGTGGAGTTGTATATGCACACAACGTATACAACTCTACAATATGTTGTTTCAAAAGCAACGCGTATATAATAAAGTATATATAATGTGCATGTGTCCAAAGCTTATAATTAATTCGAAACAACAATACAACATAGTTTGATAGTGAAAAAAGGCGTAATATGATATTACGAAATAGGGAATAGGAGAACTATCTCTTTTCTGCAAAATAACCATGAATAATTGTTTCCCTCAATATCTATAAATTGTCCAAACTCTTCAAATAACCATATCAAAACATTGCATTTCAGTGAACATATACCTTTAAATTTTGTTGGGACTTGTACATGAGAATGTATTTATGAGCCTTACTGATGTTATTTAAGCTAGGGTTCTAGGGTTCTCTCATCATTTATTTCCTAAGGAAAATATGCACCCAAATGTAGGCCTCTATATCCGAATATCGGCGATTTTTCAGTATTTGATATGCCATTTAAATGAATTTGCGACGAAAAAACACAAATTAATTTTTTCATCCAGACTTAATTTTATGCGTGAGATTTTGAAGCTTTAGCATGAGAGTGTGAGATATTGGCTAAATGCGTGTGTCACGCGCAAAATGTGTGAGACTTGAGAGCCCTGCTATAGCCTACATTTCCTGAACGCGCAGCCTAAGGCAACACTAAAATATGTTTCTTCTTTGAGACCTGTGTAGGCCTACTGTATCATCGCCGTATGTGATTTTAGGCTCGTTATCGTTGTAACAAAGGGCCTTCGGCACTTGAACCGGAGAGGAGAGAGAGAGGTGTTACATTTATATAAGCCTATGGTGGAGATTGGTGAGAGCCATACAGCCATCTTCACTGATGGTTCCAAAGATGGTAGTCGTGTTGGATTTGCTGTGCATACACCATTTGGGAACTTGAAGAAGGCTCTCCACAAGGAAAGCAGCATCTACACTGCTGAAGGAAAAGCACTGCTTCAGGCACTTGAATGGGTGCAGGTCTCACGGATGAAGAAATTCATCATATTCTCAGACTCGCACCCATGTCTAGAAGCTGTGACCAACCTTTATCCTAAGAACCCAATCATACAAGCAATTCAAGAGACATACACTGAAAACAAAAGACTGGACAAAGAAGTGGTGTTGTGCTGGGTGCCAAGCCACATTGGAATAGAAGGAAATGAGGCAGCAGACATTGCAGCCAAAAATGCATTGAGGCGCCCTGTTGGGGCTGACCAAATGCCATACACAGACATTGTACCTGTGGCGCAGGCACATGTCAAACATAGCTGGCAGCGCACATGGAATGGTGTTAATAGTAACAAGCTGCGAGCAATCACACCATCAATCACACCAAAATTCAAAGATGATAACCTGACAAGACCCGAACAGGTGATACTGACCCGTCTTCGTACCGGTCACACCAAACTGACTCACAGGCACCTTCTAAATGGTGAAGTGGCTCCTGTATGTCAGACATGCGACACTCAACTGAGTGTAGAGCATCTCTTAATACATTGTCAGGCAACCAAGAGAAACAGAATAAAATTCCTGCAAAATTGCAGGATACTACTGCAGAGTATTTTCCGTGAATCTAGGAACAAAAATATTCTTGATTTCCTATGGAAAACCAAATTGTACGACAAAATTTAGGTAACCTAAATGAAGCCTGACTTCGTCAGGCCAAACCCCGTTTCATGAAATAGGGAATTTCACAGAATAAAATAATAAAACCACAGTATATCTGCTAACTTTTAATTACTATTAGCGGAGGTGAAGCTAACCAAACCAAACCAAAACTGGTGAGAAGAGCGCTATCCTGCACAGCACTGACCACTGAGATAAAACTCAGGGTTGCAGGGAGACATGAGCAGCGAGGCATGACGAGTTACGTAACTGGGGATTGTCGTTTACTTGTTATGTACGGTAGCGGAAATGTCGCAATATAGCGGCCGCGCCCAAATTCTGGTAGCTGTCTATCCATGCTCCCTGTGTAAATCTGGGTTGATTTTAATTAGTAACAAGCGCCTTCGGCACTTGAGAGAGAGAGGGGGGGATAAAGAGAGAGATAGGCCTAGGGAGAGGGAGGAAGAGAGGGAGATAGAAATAGGGAGAAGAGAGAGGAAGAGGGAAAATTTCGAAAAATTAGAAGCAAATTGGTGAAGTCTGAAGCCAATTTCAATTAATTTTGAGCTGATTATTGCTGTAAGATTGGTCAGAATATATACATAATTTCCTGAAAAGCGCGTTGTTAATTAATAATCTGCCAAATGATTATGGTAGTATATCTGCACTTTTTCAAACTATTTGTCACCTGTTAAAACTTAAGGGCAAACATAAGTCAAAATATAATGTTTCTGAAACTTTAGTATATGAACTGTTCATCTGGTCATAGAAATGGGAAAAAATCCTTGAGTCATACATTCTTGTGTTTAAGATATACTACCTCAAAACAAGGAAATATAAAAAATGGCCTACCAAAACAAGGCCAGCATCGAAAGTTTCCAATTCAATTTTATGTACTAAGTATGTACTAAATTTCAAGATAGTGTATTAAATATATCATTGCATTTCTAAGGTAATTTTTCAGAGTATATTTAGCCAGATTACTAGTAAAATGTCCACCCATATCCACCCAGAGATATTGCAAACTTTTTTCAAAAATAAAAACTTAATCACAAATGTCATTATATACTAAATTCAGGAAACTTTTAGAGTAATATACAACTGGAAACATGAAAAATAGGGGGTCCCCTATTAAAATTTTAAAAAATATACATGAAATCGGTACAAGGCAAGGAATTCAAAAGCCTAGAAGATGGGCATTTTTGGACGAATGGCCTGGAGAATCATTATTTAGGCCTTGAATACTGTTGGAATCTATTGAATGGCCTTGAAAATTCAAACCTGGTTTCTTTCCAATTTTTCATTTTAGTATTGATGAAAAATATTTGATCTAATGCTGTGACAGTATGAAATATTTGGAACAAATTTTCCAGTCCCAAATTTCCCAGTCCCAAATTTCCCAATCTACTTTCCCTTTTTTTTTCTTTTTGTTTTTAATTGCAATGGGCAGTTAAATGTGTTTAAGTAATGTACCATTGTGATTCTACATTTGTGAATAAAATCGTCGTCGTGACCACCACTTTCGCACTTCGTCTGAGTGGTAGCGCAGTGGTAGTGGTGGCAGTGGTGCTGGTGCTGGTCATGCTACGTCACGGTTGGTTGGCCAGCTGAGTGGGAGCTTAGTGTTAGTGGTGGTAGTGGTGGCAGTGGTCGTCAGCAGTGGTGACAGTGGGTGTATGTACTAATGTAGGTATGAATGTACATGTACATGCAAACATAGTTACACCTTACAACTACAATCTGAGCAGCTATTATTATTGTGGTGACCCAGTATGTAGTATGGTTACAATCATTTAAACATGAGAAGTTTGCATGTGTTTTAACAAATGTATAATTTGAATAATTTTTTATTTAGAATGGTTCTTCTATGTATGTATGTATGTATGTATGTATGTATGTATGTATGTATGTATGAGTATGAGTATGTATGAGTATGTATGAGTATCAGTATGTATGAGTATCAGTATGTATGAGTATCAGTATGTATGAGTATCAGTACATATGTATCAATATGTATGTAGTGCTGCATTTTAAGAGTGCTGCGCAGCCTGCTCTACCTATGGGGGCAAGGGGGCGGATACTTTCTTTTACCCTGCTAGGGTCCTAGGCAGATAGCGAGACATTGGGGCCCCTGGATGTTAGGGCCTGGCCTGGACAGTAGGGCCCCGGGCTTGGATGGTAGGGCCTCCGGCTTGGACAGTAGGGCCCCGGCCTACCAGCCGAACCTTACATCAAATGTGACTTAACACTAAACAATACCATAGCTAACCCTAAACCTAATCTTAAATTGGTGGTCCTAAGTCAGGAAAGGGGGTAGTGGATTGTCCGAAGTAAAAATTTTTACTTGGGACTAGTAATAAAAGTACCACTTGTAGTTCTCAGCGCTGCGCTGCAATGCGGCACCACGCTTTAGTTAGAACCCTGGGTTTGTTTACTTGATGTGTGTTTGGGGTGGGGGGGGGGGGGGGGGGTGTTGGGGTTGGGTGTGGAGGGGTGAGTGTAGATCTAAAGATAGTGATTTTACAGGAAACAGGAGGCTTACGTAGATCTCAAGTGATGTTACCTGGGTATTGATTTCCCCAAAATAATTTATTCAAGGAAGTTGTTTTGATGGTATTTCAATGCTATTCCATTTGGCTTTACTGGGCTGATGCAATGTCACCCCTGCCAGGTGGGACTGAAAAAGAATAGGAGAAGGGATGGAGGAATTGAATAGAAATACATGCTGAGAATTACTACCCGTTTTAGACGGGGGACATCTAGTTTTGAGTATTTCCATATCTCCCCTGAATTTCTCCATTTATAAGAAAGATGAAAGTGACTATTCTCGTCATCTTTATCTCTGGTGATGAGTAGTAAAATTTCTCTTCCCAAATCTCACAGATGGTAGTATACTACCCTCTAACTCTCATGAGTAAAAGTTGACAGTGACATACTTCTTTCAGGCTGCTAAGCTAAAATCTTTCATTTCAACAAGTACAATTTTGCCGAAAATTTTACCTTGCAGCTCTTGTTAATTTAGAAGCGTTTATTGGACTGCTAACGACTTTATTTCGTCAGTAAAAATTGGACCAATTAGTACAAGTCAGTAATTTTGATGTTGGCTGGACCGCAGGATCCGTGTAGGTAGTAAATGATTAGAAGGCCCTAAATATTGTGGCCTGATATAACTGGCGTCCTCATTATTCTCAAGAGCTTCATTTGAATAATCCTTATTAAAAAGGTTCTGATTTTAGAGTTTAGTTTGACTCCAGTTTTCAGTATTTTTTGTGGAAAAAAACTTCATTTGTATGCATTTAAAGGGTAGACAATGCATTGTCTACCCCAGATTGGACAGTTTACTTCAATGGATTGAAAAGGACGGTAGTCTTGAGCAGTGAGCTCTCCCATCAATTACAATTCTACAATTTCGGATAAAAATTGCCCCCTCGAAACATGGCCTGTCTCCCAAGCCAGGGCAATTCTAGTAATCTAGCCCTGCCACATCCCTTCCGCTTTCTGCGGGCAGACCCCCTACTATGTATGTCTGCCTCTTAACTTGATGGGACCAAGGGGATAGGGGAGTTGCATGTCCGCCTACTTGAATCTTGATTCAAATGGAAGTATAGAATTTATGGTACAGTGTAAATTCCATATACAAATATCTCAAATTCATCATGGGATATTTATTGGAGGTCTAACGTTAATATCAATGGGTTTTACTGTTTCCAAAGCACAAACCTCTATCTTTCCCAGACTTGTGCAAGTCCCCTATTAAAGTGACCAGAGCTTAAAATAGGTGTGTGCAGAAAGCTTGACGCTAGCCCAGTGATTGGATGAGAGGGCTGATGAATTATTCATGAATCCCCGAAAAGTGCTAACGATGGTGCAGGGCCTATGACTAAGGAACGCAAGAAATAAGCTCTGCTGGGGGAGGATGGGTTAAAGCTGCATTCTTTTTTTCTCATAACATAACTTTATTCAGGTCCCTGCCATCTTGGCTCATACATGACTAGTGCTCTCGCGGATGGACATATAGAATATAAGAATATAAGAATGCATGTTTTCTCACGAGCCCTTAAGGTACTCTTATATTAGGTTTTTTTGTAATTTTCAATCTACTACCACTACTTATTAACCAACAAAAACAGTTTGACAAGACTCTTAGGAATAAGCTGCATTCTTAGCTATTATGACTAACACAATCTCACCAGATTTACTCATATTATGACTTATATTTGTAGGTGTCAAAGTCAATAATAAACAAGACAGTTTTTATTATTGGTCCATCAATTATTTATATTTGGGAAAAAGGGTCCTACATCCATTATTTATTTATAAAAAATAATTTGGGTGTAATTTCCAGGTGTGTTCTGACATCACACCTGGCAACAAGTGCACCAGCCTATGACGTCATAGGCCGTAGCGAGGTGAAAGAGACCGTCGCCAGGTGAGAGTTCCTTCTCTCGTTACATAGTAGCAGTACCGAAGGGAGCAGAGGTGTTTAGCTTCGTCGCATATATTATGACTTATATGTTGTTATATATTTATACACAAATTTGAAGTAGGGATAGTCAAACGTTCGGTGAGCAAAAATAAGTAAGGTCATTATAAGAAAGGATTCAGGTGGGTCCTCCAAATACAAATAAGGATGTTTTAGAAGCCCTGTAGCAAATACAACTCAACAAAATCCTCCAAAATGACTTTAAGATGAGTTGGAAGAAAATGTGTGAAAATATTTAGTTTTTTACCAACATTAACCGAGAGTGCAGCATTAACAGGTCAACACCTGGTGTGATACTATGACAACATGTTGTTTCTTATGACACAGCATTGAACCTTTTGACACACCTTCGCTGGTTGTCCTGTTACGTTCTTGTATAAAGTTGGATGCGACATAAACAGGTGGATGTAAAAAAAAGTGTGTGGAAATTTAAATTGAAACACTTTTTAAACCCTTTTTTTCAAGAAATCGCTCACAAAACATAGTGGAATGGCTTTCCACCATCAAAAAGCATGGCCATACAGAAGACCGTGGAAAACCCTCCAGTGGTTTTGGAGGAGATGCGGAGAATCGCACAAATGTCTTACAGAATTAATATATAGACTAGCTTTTCATTTATAGACCATAGACTAGCACATACCCGTGCTCTGCACAGGATTTGCTAGTTGGTCAGTGGGGCCCACACCATTATCTGTCCTCATTCTCTCTTCCACCGTCTTTCTTTTTCAACATGTTAGTAACTTAGTACCTGTAATAGCATTCATGCTTGGAATAAAACCCTATTAAGATGCTGTTCTGCACTATTCAGAGGCAATGTGGAATAGATACAGAGTGCTGAAGATTGAGGCAAAGAAAGAGAAAGGATAAGACAGGGAGAGAGAGAAAGTAAGAAGTGGTCTGGACTGTAAGAAAGACAGGGAGAGAGACGGAGGGAGACTAAGAGTGTTAGACAGGGAGGCAAGGGTTCTAACTAAAAGCACTGCGTTGAGAACTGCTAGCGCCACGCTGAAGGTTTCTCAAAGCAGGGTAAAAATATTTGTCACATCCTATTAATTAATTTGGGTTTTCTGTTTGTATCTCAGCCAATAATTGGAATTTTCTTATGATTTAAGTAGTGATTTATTTCTCCTCGAATGGCGCACCCAATAGGCAAAATATAAAGAGACTAAAACAGAATTAAAATTTTTCTATTCTCAGTGCTACATTAAGTGACATCAGCTGATAATTCATTGAAAGCCGTAAAAGGTTTAATTATAATAAAGGTATCTAAACGATTAGAGTACCAAGTGTGTTTGGTGTTTCTTATGACCATGAAAAACGATATCTCTTGTCTAGAAGTCTTCAAATTCTATCATGATAGATTACAATTTATATTAATAGTTTGATGTTTTTCTAAAAATTCAGAGCTTAATTCTGTAAAACAGCCTTCAAATACAAGTGTTAAAAAGTATATTTTTTCATCGCAAATGCACCTGAATGCACCATTTAAACAGTGTCAAAAATTTTCTGGGGGTTCTCCTCCCATACCCCCTGCAAAAGGGCTGGGATCACCGACTTGCGCTGCTCTGACAAAAAATCCTGGTGAGAACCTGGGGAGGTATGAGTTTTTTAGGTTGGAGGCCTATATATAATTCCACTCTGAGATTGACAGAATATGGTGTAACACACAGAGATACAGAGACACAGACATGGCAAGAAGCACAAACAGAGAGAGAGGAAGCAAAATGGGAGAGATAGGAATAGACAAAATAAGGATAGAGAGAAGGAGTGTGAGCAAAATTAGACATAGACAGGGAGAGACAAAGAGACAGAAGGAATGACAGACAGAAGGACCCTGAGGGGAGAGAGCAGTGGGAGGTGGTAGTGGCAGAGGAAGTGGATGTAGTGGTGATTGAGATGAACGGAGACGAAGAGTAGCAGGTGCTGGTTGAGGTTATAAAAGAGGAGATACAGGAGGCAGAGAGGGAGGAGAAGGTGGAAGTAGTTGTTGAGGTGAAGCATGAGGAAGAGTTGGAGATATAGGAAGAGGAGGAGATTGAGGAGTGAGAGAAGTAGTAAGAAGAGGAGGGGGGTCACAGGTGATGGAAGAGAAGATACAGGAAGAAGGTTGAGGAGGAGTAAATGAGTTGAGGAGGAGGGGTTGGGGCCAGCAGATGAGGGGGTTTGGGTTGATGAGTATATGTGTGTGGGATGGGGGAGGAGGGAGAGGGGAGTCACCTGGGTATTGGTTTCTTCCCCAATTTTTTTTTCAAGGAAGGTGGATCAGAGTACGAAATTAGCAACCGCCTGCCACCAAATGTGGGTAAAAAATGATGCAGGCAGGTAAAACCCAAAAGGTGGGGGAAGGAAAGTGAGAAAGAGAGAGAGAGAGAGTGAGTCAGAAAGAGTAGAAATTAACGTCCATTATGATGTGTTTGAATGATTTAGTATTATTATAGTGTATGATGATCTTGCTTAAAATAATATGACAAAATATATCAAGATAAAAGTGTAATTTCTGTACTGAATAGTAGGAAATTCATAGCTAGACAACACATGAAAACAACTGTTAAAATATTGGGAGATAGTTCTCTATTTTACAATATGATGTATGATTAAAAGAACATATCGCATTCAGAACAATTATAGCCCTATCCCTATTTCTTGAGGTAAAATCAATGTCAGCTAGGTTCGAACATAAATATGGTGAACAAGAAGAGTCCTGGAGGGCTTACAATCTTGGATTATGATGTTTTATATAGGCAGACATCTTCGGAGAAGTTGTGACATCACTCATGAGACAATCCGGCCAGCCATGCCAGCCATGCCAGCCATGCCAGCCATGCCAGCATGGCGAGTGCACTGTGGTCATTCCCCTCCACCTACTGGAGTTTTTGCAATGATATATATATATATATAGCAGAAATAAGCATGTCCTCATTAGATCTGAATGTCTACATGCTATTCATGTCCAGATTTCACTTTTTGGAGTGTGATTTTATGAAAGAGAAGGTGTTTTGTAAGGAGTAAATAAGTGGCTAAAACCGGAACTGACAACATTCTAAAACCGTCTATTATCGCTCACAATAACAAAACCCTTTCGGGACTATACAGGGTTCATTTCAAACCATCTAAGTTCAAACAAACCCATACCAGTCTAGTTATATCCTCTCTCTCACTATTAGCAAAGAAAATGGCATATTAGGGATCTGAAGGGAGGAAAACCTCATTCAAACTTTAACCCAACCATGCCCTCAGCTCACTCGCACTATCTCAGCCGGTGTGGAGCCAAGATTGGCTCAGCCTTCATGACGTCAAAATCAAGGAGGAGTGTGGGTAATATTCCCAAAAATGGCGGCAGTCATGAATCTTGAATCAAGTCTATTTCAGACGTTTCAAATGCTTCTATCAACGTTGTAATAGATACTAGGGATATTTCTGAACTACAGGTATGTTTTTATTTAAGAACCTATTGCGGTACCATTGTACTGAAGGTGGTACTTTTATTTTAATATCATATTCATCATCAGTCATCAATATCTATGGAACACTTAAAATCGATGGTTAAATATTAAGGAAGATGGAGAAATTTATATTATTATACATCTGAGGATTTCATTGAGGAGTTATTTGTGGGCAGGAAAATTTCTTCCCTCTCTCCTCCCTTCCCCCCTCTCTTTCTCCCTCATTTGTTACATTCATCAGGGCTATGTATAAAGTATATAATAGCTCTGCATTTATGGAACTAGATCATCTGTTAGACATTAACTTAGATTAAGATAAAAGCTCTATCAAACGAAAGGATGATATTTCATAATTTAAACTTCTTTAATTTAGGGTAATTCAAGGGCAGGTAAATTTCTATGTGGGCGGGTAAATCTCTTATTTCACCCGCCAGGTTGACGGGTATAGAAAAAAGTTAATTTCATACTCTGTGGATGTGAATCTATTTTAATGTACCATATTCGGCTCCCTTTTGCACATGCTTCAACTGACATACAGCTGCATATTTGGCAACATAACTTTGTGTTGAATGGCTGCTCTTCATGACGGGTATCTACACAACATAGTTGGCATAGAAACGTTCCATAGCAACATACTTCTCTCTCTCCTGCTCTGACTCTATGTGCCTCTGTCTGTCTCTTCTGTCTTGTCTCCCTCTCTGTCTCTACCTACTTACTTACTGGGTATTTTCCTACCCTCTACAGATCAGATAGTAGTCCATGTTTGGCAAAATTCATATAGATTTTAAAGCTATAGATCTATATTTGTGTTTTTCTACACTTGCTTGAAAATAACAGTGCTATATTATGGATATCTATGAGAAAATCTTTTTTCATGTTTTTGACACATATATTGGAGGACAATTGCTACACATATAAAGAAAAAAGGATGTGATTGGAATGGGCGTGGAAGGAGAACCGGGAAGGTGAGGAAGGGCGAGGGAGCAAATGGGGGAACCCAGGAGTGAATTGTGAATATTGAGTGTGCAAATGCCCAGGGCCTTATAGGGTCTTGACAGCAAGAAAAAAGTGGCTGCACTGTAAAAAAAAACCCTGCAACCTGAGTTACATGGTGTGCACATGTAACATGGTGCATTGCTTGGAGCTTGCCTACAAAGACACTGCAGAAAAAAACTATATCAATGTGTAGATAAATGAGGACTAAATGTTGAAAGTGTCATTTTGTACAGCTGAAAAGATGGCTGCTTGACAACCATAGCAACTGTCACGACTATAAATAGCTCATCTTCATTATTATGTAAGGTTAGGTAATCCCACGTTATCATATCATACATCATAAAAAATCTCCCAACTTTTCCCCTTGATTTCTTAAATAATAACCATTTGTCGGCAAAACGGAACAAGTGACTGCAATCTATGGACAATACTTTATATATCCATGTAAGATCATAGCATTTTGACCCGTTTACATATGGTTTCAAAGGGGTTGAAAATAGGCACTTTAGCATCGGGGTGAATGGAGCTCGGCTGGCGTATTCACCAACACAGCTGAGGCACACCTGCCGCCGATCGTAGCACCACCTAGAAATGCCCGGATTCCCGTCTCAAAGAATGGTTAGGTAGCCTCCTGGGCCTACTCAACACATCTCAACAGGTCTATACTATTTTCCACCTTATATTTGATACTATGATATTCCTATTATAGTATTTTGCCAAGATATAGTTAAACAAGTAAAATAATTAAATAATTTGCAACTTTTATAACCTAGACGAATTAATAAGACTTGAACTTAATATAAATTGTTTCATGTGAAAATATAATAAATTATTTGATTTCGTTTTTTAATTATCAATTGTCTACATCATAACATGCTACAAATATTCTGCTTACTCGCTAATATTAATAATCACTTTCTTTCTATTCAGTTTCCTACTTATTATTATTAAAAAAATATTTATAATATCCAGTCTATGCCCAAACTTGAGAGAGTCCCTTCAAATATAGGGAAAGCCTTTCGCCTCAAAGATTCATTATAATTCCATTAAGACCGCAAAATGTCTTTATATGCCCATTAAAACGCTGAGTTCTAGGACAAGGAACCGATTAGCAAGGTAGGCCGACATACCATTCTTATCTGATCTGAAGGTTTGGACCTAGAGTGTATCGCTGTATATCAAGTGATCAGATCCTTTTATTTGTCTTTGTTAATCTTGACAATAGACAATGGTTTCTGTCATACTGTTATATTTTACAACATATGTATGGTTTAATTCCCAAGCTAAATCTCGCACTACTTTGTTGACAATTCGCCGACGGCCTAGTTTTTCAGGGTAACGCATGGAAATCTTTGTTGAAATCAATATGTAAAAGACATGTAAGGGTTGTAGAATCGATCAGAAAAGTATTATCTAGGTCTAGCCTATCTAACTTAGAGTTGACAACAGCAAACAACGATGTAAACAGTAAAAATTATGGCAAACTCGACCTCTGACTCCACCTTGACCTGACACTTGAAACGTTGTCTACCAAAGAATCTAGAGTGGGGACCCCCAATATATTTGACTGTTTTGTAATCTAAACTGTTATGAGGATATGATATGAGAATTTGAAAGAAATCTAATGACTTTTATGGTGAAATATGTGAAAATGTGTTGAATTATGAAAAATTACTACAGGCTGTTAACTTGTTTTGATTTGTAAAGTCAGCTGCATTTAGTCCCTATAATCAGCATTAACCCAAATATTGGCATCCTTGGAGCGTTGACTCTCTTGCCATATCCTTTAAAGGCATGCCAACAGCCCCCATGCACCTATTGCCAGTTTCAGAAATCTGGGTCAGGAGAAGCACATAAAAAACATACTGGAGAAAAGCCTTATCATTGTTTGTGTGTTACTAAAAGGCAGCAGAGGCTGAAACTCAAAAAAATTATGTAACATTTCACATAGTCAGAACTAGATGTGTACAAACAAATACTACAGGTTGGACCTACCCAGATTTAATTTAGGCCCACCCTTCCTGCACTGCCACATTATTTTGTGGAGGGATGGGAAAAAGACGCCTTCTCGGAACTAAGAGTTTCTCCTGAGACTCCCACAACCAGAGGCTGCACTTTGACTGATGAGCTACCCATAGCAAAAGCATGTTGTGCCAAAATTTGAAACATCAAATCTAAATGATGCATGGGTTTGGCTTGGATGATTAGCTGTATTTGTCCCTAGGATGTATTGATTGTTCTGATAGAGTTGGTAGTGTGAAAATCACATGGCTAATCTGCATAGGTTTGAGTCTGCTGACTCCCTACTGTCACTTGTTGGGTCATACTATTGTCAAAACATTCACTGTCAACTATCAATCAGAGATATTGACAGTCCCACCTAACTTTAGGAAACAAAGAGAGCCCTTTGTGATGGAAGAATTGTGTCATCAAGAGCACATTCGGAGGAACGTTCAAAATCAGCAGTAGCATGCCATGGTAGCAATGAGAGGGAGAGGTTGTTTGTTTTGCCCTTATTCAATTATCATTTAATTAAACAACTTCATAACATATGTAACATGATCTACCTCCCAAAAATGTTATCCCCAGACTGGGGTCTTGTTTAATATGTTTTTTTATTTCAGGTGTGAATATTATACATTGCATATTATACATTGCATACTAATTATCACAGTATTCTTATGTGTAAAGGTCTGATGTGTGCGGCTGACATTTTTTTCATGCTGCTGAGGTGAAATGGGGTCCCTGGACGATGAGGCCTCGGGACTATTGGGCCCCTGGACGTTTTGGTCCTGGCACTGGACATTTGCGCCCAAGACTTTTGGGCTCTGCGGTTGGACGTTTTGGCCCTTGCCGTTGGACGTTTTGACCCCTGCACTGAACATTTGGGCCCAGGTCCACCCCCTGTTTTTGCCTTTACCCAGGTCTGACTCCAGTCTGTCTACAGACTAGACAGTATGATCCTTGACTGTCAAGACCAGTATGATCCTTGACTGTCAAGACCTGACCCTAATCCATAATAAAACCAACACTAACCCCAAATTGGTGGTCCTAAGTCAGTGAGGCGAGTAGTGGCTAGACTGACATGGGTGAAGAGGGGGTAGAAGGATTGTAAAGTTAATGTAGGATGAAATAGTGCATACAAAAAATTAAAAAAGACCAGCCTCTGCAGTTCAGGTGGTAGAGCGCAGGAGTCTAGGTCAGGAGGTTGTGGTTTTGAATCCCATAGTCGGCAGGGATTTATACCACAGCCGCCCCCAACCCAGGGGAAAGTGTTGGCCATAGGCTCAATAGGGTAGACTGTCCACAAGTCGAGGGTCACTTACTATACAAGTGCGACTTTGGGGGAGGCCCTGTCACGCCCTCCACAGTTGTCCGTGTTCCTAGACCTGATTAATCAGGATATCACAGGTCAGGGGATGGGTGAACACCAACTGGCCTGTGACTGGTGATAGCGAGCATGGAAGGCTTGCAGCTGGCAAGATATGTTCCAGTCCGAGAATGGACACACTACAGTCACATATATATGAAGAAGAGAAGAACGACGGAGGAACTGAAATAGAGAGGGAGATATGTCCAGATACAAGACGAGATAACAAAGATGGAGAGAAGACTGTGTGTAGAATAGAAGACTTGGAACAATAAAAAAAAATAGAACTTGGAGAAAAGGGGAGAAGAAAGAGAGAAAAATAAAGGAATATATGAAAAATTAAAAAAGAATTTTTGGGGCAAACCAGGGGATCTAAATGCCAATTTCACTGGTTTTCATGGCCGGGGCCTAAACGTGCGTGAACCAAACGTCCAGACCGTGGCCCAATGGTCTAGTCAATGGTATCACCACCACCTCATACAATGAGTTCTAGAACCATACTGGGTTGGTATCCTCAGCTGTAAAAGAGGTAGGAAACTACTTCTTCTGGTATCAAGAGCCCTTGTAATATAATGGGGTTTGTCTACAACGATTTGAACTTAATTCTGGATGTTTCACAGTCCAAGCATGCCGGAAATGAACATGTGTAGATTTGGAGGGCTGGTTGTGCTTTTCCTACCTCCATTTGCCTCTGATGAAGAGCTAACTCTCTATCTTGGGATGCGCATATTAGTTCCCTCTCTCCCTCTCTCCTCCTGGTCCTGGGTAAGACCTTAAAGTGCCTGGTCCTGGATAAGACCTCAAAGGGCCCTTCTGTCTCTTTTCTCTGTCTCTCTCTCCCTGCTTCTCTCTATCTCTATTTCCTGGGTATGATCATAAACTGCCTCCCTCTCAGCTCTCCCGCCCTTGATATAACACTTCAAAGTGTTGATAAGGGCGTAAAGCAACCAATCTCACTCACTCACTCCTCTCTTCTCCTCCTCCTCCTCCTCCTCCTCCTCCTCCTCCTCCTCCTCCTCCTCCTCCTCCTCTTCTCTTTGATAGACACTGTCTGTGCTCTGTCCCCTCTCTTTCCTCTCCACCTCCTCCTCTCTTTACTTCTGAGATTTCCTCCACCAGTTCCTCTCCTCCTTGTCCTCCTCCCACCCTCTGTTAGGGATCCAGAAAGTGTAACCACGAGTGGAGCGCTTTGCGTGGGTAGTAGGAGGAAATACAAATTTGCTTTAAATTAAGGCCAGTGTGGAAACTATGCGTTGATTAGAAGCTGAATGATAAACCATAAGACATGTATGAGGCAATACAGGAACTCACTATAATCTGTTGTGATACTCCAATTTTCTTTTGTAATGTCTGATAGCTTGTGACCTTTTATACACATTAATCATAGTAATATACAGTGGGTCTGTCCTTAAGAGTACACTGACTTCTGCTTGTCCTGTGTGAGGTGGTGCTGTATTTATTTCTACAGTACACATATTTCTTTGTGAGTGCAAGCCCTTAGTTTTGATCTATATGAGTCACACTGGTGTACAGCAGCTGATTGGAGAGGACATTCAATTACTGATGTATGATGATTTTTAGGGGAATAGCGTTTGTAAATGATAAATTTGTTTTCTCTTGTAAGACTCTTGCTTGCCCAGTAGGCCTACATTGTGGGACTGTTCGGTGTAATGCAAACCAATTTTATTTTTTAGGGATCTCTTGATTGTGATGTATGCAGAGCCTTGACCCTACTAAAGGCTATGTGTACGTACAGTGTTGAAGCTGTGAGGGAAATGTGCTGGGATTAGTATGTTTGTAATGTCTGTAACAATATCATAATTAGTCTGGGTTGTTCTTACTTCACAGAGTTCAGCGTACACAGTACCATGTACATGTATACGCACATAGGCGCACAAGACAGAGAGGTACGAGGCTGCTGTCCTCCATCAGTCTGCAGTTGCCTGGGGTCACAAACCCCAGCAGCCTGCAGACAACATATTAATGCAGTCATCCTATATAGCCTACTGTGGGTGTAGGTAGTAGATTCTATTAATTATTTTTGTGAGTGGGAAACCTGGTTTAAGTAAGGAAATTTATGTTCACACTCTTCTAGATGGAAAGAAGGAAGTAGCCTATCCATGATAATGATAAATGGAACCAATTACCAAAAAAGGAACCTGATTGAGGATTAAGCAGCCGAATTAAATGGGGAACCAATGGAATACAAAAGACAATGAGACAACCTGTCAAATGTACATTCAATAGCCTACTAGTTCCAAAAATAATAAAAGAAAGTGAAACCTACCAACTGCAGTTATCCAAGAAATAATATGGCCTAACAGGCTCAGTTGCTGTGAGATAATATTGCATATAAATTACTAAGATGTAATAATATAATATATGGGTAGATGAGCAGTGAAGGTATTAAAAATATTTCAATAGAGGATATCTTAATGAATGAAACTTTCTCTCATTATAATACATAATAATGGAATACCGGTATACATAGGCTAAATAAATCACCAATTAATATAAAATAGAAGAAAAGTAGACCTGTTTCACATATAGTTTAATAGAGTTGATATATTAAAGTAACCAAAAATACCTGACCAAATAAACACAAATAACAACAGTGACAGTGAGATGTAGCCTATGGTTCCTATTTGCATACCTGGTAATATTGGTATATACTGGTATATTTGTATACCTAGTAGGCCTAATAAAAAAAATGTATACCTGGTAATAATACCCTTTGATACCAATAAATAATCTTTAATACATAAAGTGTTATATGTAACAAAATTTATTTTCTGGCCCATTGTAGGTGTGTACAGGAAATGCATATATTCCTTGTTTCTGCATATACGGTACTGTAGTTAGAGGCCTGGTTGTGTTGTGATTGAATGTAGGCCTATGCCTATACGCCGAGGCTACTATTGTATAGGCTTAACTAAAGTATATGGGATTTTTTCATGATGCGCGGCCGGCATAACGCAAAATTACGACATGTTGCGGATGTGTGACAAAGAAAAGTCCGATATGCTATGATAGAATGGTCTCTTGCGGTTCTTTTGAAGGTATTTGCAGGTCGATCCGATGGATATTGGCTTAGTTATAGGCCAATACATGTGACCATGTCTGGCGTTTTTTAGCGGTTACACAGCTGCTATTAACTGACAGAAGCTTGCTGTCAACTTAGAAACGGGAGTGTTTTCGCGGATATTTTCGCAACGTTTACGTGTGGCAATTGTAAATAATCGGCTCAAAATGAACAAAAAGAAAAGTAGGAGGAGTTAGGATGACTTCTTCCAATGCTTTACCTTGCTAAGTAATCCTTTATTATGACTATAAGCTTCAATACGAGAGCCACAAGGCTCCGGGGCTATGACATGTGTGTTCCCGAGCTGAGAGTCTGTCACTTTCAGAGTGGAACACGAGTTCTATACTATGTCTCAGTGCGAGCCTTGCATTGCGAGAACTTTCGCAGAAAATCCGGCCACAATCTCTTGCTTAAAAATCAAATATAAAATCCCACAAAATCGGTAGGAGATTGATGACTTATTCCAATCCTTTACCTTGCTATGTATGCGATAAATAGGCCTAATACTTATAGTTAATCTGATCATGAACACATTGTCAACAGAACTGAGACAGAGTATAGCTGCAAGCAGGAAGTGTGTCACCGGAAGGCTCAGCGAGAGCGCGGGGCGGTGCGGTCTGGGAAGGTATGTAAAGCTGCATGGAACATTACGTAGTCAGCACGCTGTAAGATCGGTCAATCGGCCGATGTGGAATCCCCATACGTTAACATAACTTGAACGAAGATTGTCATTTACTTGTGTGCATTTCGCTTAAACTGACTTTACATAAGTATAGGTTGATTATTTTGCTGGCTATTCATGCTGATGGATCCCTACGTTTGTTGGAAAATAAGTGCGAGAATGGCCAAGCAGCCTATGAACCCATACTGTAGAAATCGCCCTCTCGTTATTGTGCGGCGTTCGTTGTGTTTCGGTGCATCGCATTTGCTTATGTGTGACATAAGCGGTTTTGCCGCCGGACGTCCAGAGAGAGCGTGCAGCACTAGGGGGCCTGTGGGACTGGTATTTTTGTGTTCATAGACAAGAAATGATTTTTTGGTAGAGAGGGAGTAATTAACTTTCAATATCAATGTACATAGTTGTCAATAGGGATTGGGAACAAGGTAGCCCGGGCTCCCAGACCCTAACCTACGGAGGGTCTGGGAGCAGAACCGCACGAACAGTGGTATTTACTGAGCCACTTATGGCCGAGTAGAGATATAATAGAAAAACGCTTTAACCACCGAAATCTAATGTCCCCAATGGAATCATTTATGTTTACAAGTGTGCAGAGCAAAAAATAATGCCTGAAGTTCGATTAGTTTTAATAAATGACAATGGGTTTGGAATGGATGACTCTGGCCAAAGTTGGCGGTAATTTCAAAACAATGAAGCAAGGTGTTATGGGTATCGGAAGTAAACAAAAAATGTTCCAAAATAATGCAAATCTATGAAAATGGAAGTTTATGTTGCTATGAAATTAAAAAGAGCAACACTAAAAAGAGAGACCAGTAAAAAAAAATGATGTTTTGGCCTTTTAAATTTAAATCTCAACCCCCAAAATTTAGTGTTTTAGGAGCTTACAGGTGGCGCTACACTCACGCAGAACATTGCCGCCATTTTCCAAGGCCTACGTAGGCCTACCTAGCCTGCCGTCCAATGAAAATGAGTGTGGAATATGATATAATACATATATTGCCATCTCACAAATCATTTCGCTGCTTTATTTAATATAAAAATAAGTAGAGGCCCAAGTATTTAGCCTGAAATTGTCACCGTTCTAAAGTTTTCAGTGGGGGCTTTGATTCTATTATAGAAAAACATTACGTTGCACTCTGACTGTGTGTAGCGGAGCGGAGCCAGTCAGAATTTCTCGGGCTAGGAACAAGGGTGTAGGCCCCACATTTCCAACGTTGAGGTCAGCCTAAGGTATGAGTGATAATCATATGTATTCTGTGAGAACAATGTGTCTTACAGGGACTAATGTCTGTATAGTTATGAATAACACTCAGTGTGGCTGTTGTTCTCGGTAGATCTACAGTGACTTTCTCTTGCTTCTTTCTCATTCAGTAGGAATGAGTCATTGTGCTATTAGTTAATTTCCCTGCAGTGGTAGTGTATCTAGGCCTACATGTTTGCCACCCTCCTTATTTTTGAATTTCTACTAGTACTAGCTAACAAGTTCTTTAAGTAGGAACCATTGGTTTTGATGTGTTCCTGGCTGCACTGGATAGGCCTACTAACAGTGTAGGCATATATGCACTGCATTTAAGCTGGAACCAGTTTGGCCAACTTTGGGGCCTAAAGGCACACCAGAAACAGGTTTTGGGATGTTATTTTTTATTCTGTCTGCAGTCGCATGGGGCAAATAAACCCCATCGACAAGCAGACAAACTGTTAAAGGTGTCCTCAGAAATAGTTGGGGTTGATGACAGCATTAATGAAAAAAAAACACACTTCATTGCCACAAAATATCCTAAAATTGAAAAGTTCATTGCAAAGGAATATTTTTAAAAAACTGTTTTGTCACTTTTGATTAAAGAAAAATTTTCTGTAAAATGAGCTCAGTGTTGAAGACTGTGTGACCATAACTAAGCAAATGACAAACAAAACTGAAAAAAACTGCTTGTAGACTGTATAGTGGATCTAGCCCTTAACTTCAGGGAAGCCACTCCATGGCACCATGCACTTGTCAGTTCTACCCTCGCTTCCTGTACTTCGTTACGGGCCGTTTTTCCGCCGTCAGGGTGTTTTTCGGCACCTTCCCGTTGACGCACCAGAGAAATAATGATACCAGGGGAAAGGAAATTTAATTTGCTTTCCAAAAATATAAAATACGAAAATGTAGCTCAATTCTGAGGCGTGACAAGCTTCCTAGAAAGTAAGGACATCACTTTTGAGCAAGGGAAATAATGTTGTGATGACAGCTGGGGAGGGCAAGAACGAAAGGCCAAAAACGGAATATTGACATAAATGACATCAAATCTGATGCTAGAATTGGAATCTCTAGTTCGTTAGCTTTTAAATAAAACCAAACTGGAGTCTCTAGCTTCATTATGAGCGCCAGTGAGTCAGTTTTGTTTGTGGGAAGACAAGACCCAGGCTCTGACATGGGATAGTGTGGCTGGCACTACACACTACTCACTAGCCTATACTTGTCTTGTCAGTAAAGTTTCATGAAGTTTGTTACGCGTCATTTTTCGGGCCCGATCTTCAAATCTGTCTAGCTTTTAGGGACAGTTCTAGCACAGTTACATTAAAAATAATGATAGATTATATGCCCTTATTAGTTAGCTTTCTAGAATCCCAAGGCATGAGCCTATAGCGTAAATACTTGTCCCATAGCTATACGATCTATGGTTTATGATTATGTTAGGTGGAACTACAGTGCCTAGTGGAATGGTTCGAACGGTTTTGGGCGAATATATCAACTAAAAATGCGGAATAAACTTTATCCAAGTATCTGAGATCTTCAATGATTAACTTAGCTTTGCATTTTTACCTTTGTTATTCCTCAGAAGGCATTTTCGTACCAATGCAACTTACTTTATTTCTACCATGAAAGTCAGTGAGGAGAGGGGAGCCATGACAGCCTGTGAATGCCAAGTGCCCTTTAGTAGTAGGCTTGTGATTGGCCGAGAGCGCTGTCTGTTAACTCCGCTGTGATTGGTCAGTGGAAATGACATAGTATCGGCAACGGCGCTCGTTCAGTTTGTTATGTCGGCCATTTTCCTTTCACTTCAATGACGCGGTTCTCAATCATAGTGTAATAAAGCAAGGTAGAGTTAAACTTCCTGTATGTTTTATATCTGATTTTCAAAAAGCTGTGTTTTGGGAGTAAGATCGAGGTACATTCATATATGTTTTATCTGAGATCAGCCCAATGTGTGACTTTCCTGGTACTAGAGAGTGCTCTAGCTCTTGGGATCGCCCTTAGGGGCCCAGTCATTTGTTTTGGGGGTGGTCCTTGCCGGCCCTTGGGCCTGCACGAAAGGGGCCTCTTCGTCCAGAGGGGGATGTCTAATTTCTCTTGTCACTACCATGAAACAGCAATTGTTATTTGTCACTAAGAAAATTTGTTTGTCATTGGTCTGTTTAATTTTCATATTTTAGTTTTTGTCACTAAGGTCTAGTACGGTCAATTTGTCAGGCTAAAAAGTGTTTTTGTCATTTGTCACTGGCATACCTGATTTGTCCATCTAAGAAAGGCCATATTGATTTGTCGATTTAATGCCTCAAGAGCCCTTCTCTTTCCTCCTCACAAGCTAGAGTATGAGAGGGTGGAGGAAGAGGAAGAGAGAAGGATGTCAGTGATAGGACACCTACTGCTGTAATGGCTTTCCCAGCCTTGGCACTAAATGTTTTCTCGCTCTTTTTGATAGGATACCTACTGTGCTAATTCTTTTGTCAGTAATAGGACGCCTACTGTGCTAATGGCTTTTCTGGAGTTGGGGCTGAATAGTTTCTCTCTCTTTAATAAGACACCTACTATACTGTGCTAATTTAATTAATTGCTCTAATGACTTTTCTGGCCCTGGGGTCGGGAGCCACAAGATGGGTGGAGACACCTACTGCACTAACTCTCTCTCTCTCTCTCTCTCTCTCTCTCTCTCTCTCTCTCTCTCTCTCTCTCCCTCTCTCCCTCTCTCCCTCTCTCCCTCTCTCCCTCTCTCCCTCTCTCTCCCTCTCTCCTTGCCCTTGGTAACCTGTCTCAGATGCGAACTGCCAACCCTTGGGTCTCTAGGGCTAGGTTCCAATGTGGCCAGGCTTATGCATGTAGCAAACAATTCTCAATTTTGTAATACATCCTGGACACTTCCACAATCTAAATATAGCTCATGGCTTTCATGACGGACGTCACAAACCAAGTGTTTAAGCAGACGGCATTTTGTTGCTATGGCGACGTTGACGGAAACGTGTTGCTATGGTGACGTCATTCTCTTGCTCGCCTCATAGAAGTAATGTCAAACAGTAGTCAAAATATTTATGACGAAGGGGTGAGAAAGGGGTGAAACTGGGGTGATAAAGGGGGAATTTGTAAACCTATGATTGTGGGCACAAAAATATTAGTTTTCTAAGATGATGTAATATGGAGGAATCTTGAGACTTGTCTGAGATACATGATCAGCATAGAGTCGGCATGGAGTGATGCATCTAATTGAGGGTTTGTTGTCTTTAGAATGCATTCAAAATTCATTTTGGAGGTGTTTTTGTGTACCTAATAAGTTGATGTGAATGGTCTGCTAGGAGATTAGGGGATGACGTTTATTTGTAATGTTCGCCGATCATATGAAAAGAGTAATTTTACGCTATAGCATTGCACTAAGCTAGCCATAACTAGGTCATGTTATGACGACTTTGCCGCTCATTTGAGACTGCAGACACCCTCTTGTGTCAGGAAATGACACAATCTGGGAAGAGCGAATTTAAAAATTGACCAAGGAAAAAACAAGGAAAAAGGTTTCCCCAGATAAACTTCATAAAGATAAAGCACTCCCCTCTGCTTCCCCCACCCCCCCTCCCTCACACACACCACCACACTACCCTCCTCCTGCCCCAATGCACTACCCTCCCCCTGCGTTACAGGATTGTTAATTCACGGCGATTAAAACTCTAGTACCGTCCCACACTACGGCTTCAGTGGGACTGTTCTCTATCACCGCATAATTAGTAGGGATACCTGCTAGTTTCCCAAGATGCATTGTGGCAAGATGGCTGCCAAAACATAGGTGTGTACCTGTCTAAAAATAGATTAGCCAATCAGAAAATTCATGGCCTTGTGACGTTATGTGACTGGGACCGATTGCTGGGATACGGACCCGGCTTCATTCGGCCAGTCGGCGCGTTATCGTAAGGTTCCGACAAAAGCGATATGGACTCTGCGGAACTAGGGTCCATGTTCATGGACTACCCTGTGACGTGTATGCAAAAACATCTGAAATTCAGGTGTAAATACGCAGTTTGAACATGTAGCCTGCTTTCAGCGCAGCCCTCCAAAAACTCACCCAAAAAAGTCAAACCTACATAAGGTTTCCAATTACCTTTTGGGAGGGGAAACATTAAAATTAAGATACATTGTTTTAGGCCTTTAAAGGTTTTTTTTTTGAGTCGTTAAAAATTGCACATCTAATCAGATTCATAATTCTGTTAAAATGTACCAGGGGGGAGGGGGCATTCTCTTGGACAGAAAGATGTGTGGCCACAGGTGGCGTTGCATTTTTTTTAGCAGTATTAGGTGCATGTCCTATAGAGTCCCATACTCTAATTTTCAGCTTCAACCCCCCCCCCCCCTCCCGAAAATATAGAAAACATTTATGAAATAATAATCGCTTTAATTGCCACAAAGTTTGAACAATCTTATATTTTGAACAAGTCAATTTCTCATCTCATCTAGAAAAAGTTTTAGTATGGGAGCCTATGGGCCCCTAGCCTGCTTAGCTGGCCTTGATTCCCTGATCTGTCCCATCAATGCTCTGCCTCTGGGGGCAAGGGGACGGATACTTTGTGTAATGGGCCCCAAGGTCTGTATGCAATCTTTGCTGTATTGGCCACACTTGGGTTACCCTTTCCAACGCACTTCATTCAAAGTTGGAAATCTCATCTTTCTTGGACAAACTATGTGGAAATTAAAAGTTCTCTGGAAAGCATATTCTTATCAAGTTATATGTGAAAGAATTTTTCTTGAAAGGTGGCATAATTGATTGTAAAATCTACATTTTCTGACAACAGTACCCGTTCCAACGCTACCGCTAGTGGAACTCGGTCGCTGTCAGCAAGAATCATCTAATGAGTATAGTTTCATAATTTTCTTCGTGGGAAAACCCCCACCCCTGAAACCTCCCTCTATGTATGCTGCGCCAAAGCCTTGCTTGTGGACCCCTTCTCCACACAATCATCACAAACTTTTCCCGCAAAATTGCAATTTTCAGCCACTAAAACATTACAATCCTACCATGGTAGAAACCTTAAAACTTCCTTATTTTGAGCTTTACAATCTTCTAATTAAAAGATTTAAGAAGAGGGAATAAAACATCGCACCTAGAATAAGAAGCAATTTGTGAATATAGTGAATATAATTTGAACCAACGTTTCATCAGGGTTAATTTAAAACATAACTGTTTTAAAATATTTAAATATTGTGAAAAAGCTTTAGAAACAGTTTTTTTAACGTTGCTAAAGCATTTTGTTTGTCCTTTCAAAGTTAAATAATTGTCATTAAATTGATGATGAATAATCAATGGTTTTGCAAGGATTTTAGGGTAACCATTTGATAAAGAAAAAATAGTTTCTGTAACATAAGTCCATAAAGGTTTCTTTTTAAAATTGTTAATATCTACCTTACATACAAATATTGGATCGGGCCATAAATGTGACCAAACAGTAAACAAATATCTTCCACATTTGTGAAATGGACTTTCAGGGTTTCTGATGTCAATATATCCACCAGAATTTTGTTGTAATTCTAGCTTGCCCACTCTTCTTTCGAACGCTGTCAAACATCATAGAAAAGATTTATACTGTATATATTTACCTTGAAAGCATCGCAGTATTACAAGTGATTTGCTTGGTTTCTTGTTCTCTATAGATTGTGTTTTTAATTATTCTAAGTTAGTCTTATGTTCGATATTTTCTTTTAGGTAACACTTCTTGTATCTGCAATTTTCAGTTTAGTGACGACCAAATTTGAGTACCATATTACAGTGTTTATCTCTTGTGTATCCTATTATGCTCAACTCATCTTATGTACTACCCACATAGAAGAGAAGCAGCTGAAAGTCAAGTCATGTACCCAAGGGAAGCGTCAAGCGACTCTTATGGGCGATATCCACACAGACATACCACTGAAGACTACCCTACCTCTGCAGTATGTATAAACAATAAATTTGTATACGGTATATTAAACACAATTTGATTAAATGAGGATAACCAGGAACTAAATTCCAACTTGCACCAATATTTTTTTTCAAGTTAATCCGGCATTATTTTTTTCCTAAAAAGCTTCAACTAAAATCCCATTCAAAATCCTTTCTTGAGGTCAAAGCGACTATCAGATGAAGTCATATGCATTATTGGAAAGTTTCAAAAGTGAGCAATTCTTTCAGTCTAGTGCCACTCTCCTTTTATCTTTTAGCTGTGTCATTCAATTATTTAATTTCTAGTAAATTACTTCACACTTTGTACTTGATATTTAAGCCCTCAAGGTATGATGATCGCTACAGCTCCTGGCAACAGCAAGCCCCAGCAGGGCATGCGTCCTCCTCTCCATATTCTGAACGCCGCGATCCATCAGAAGCTGTAACCAAAGACTATGGCCATGGTCGGCCACCACCCATCAGAGATAATGGTCAACGCAGTCATCTAGAGTGGCCGTCCAGAAGTACTGATCGTACCATGCCCCCAGAAGTTACCACACGGGACTATTACCAGACAAGGAATCCACCAGGAACCTACAGTAGCAGATCATCCGAAATGCTATCGTCTAACAGTAGTATAATAGGAGACAATATGATCTCCAATTATTCCAACAGCAACATTAAATCTGTTAGTAGAAAACCTGAAAGTTCTTCAACAGACATCTATAGAAACCGAAGAGAAGAATTTGGAAATCATTCAGGCTTACCCAGAACAGATGTCAATGACTCTGACATGGCAATGAGAAGATACCAAATGGACCGACCAGTACCTTCCAGTGATCATGTCATACAGGATAAATATGAGGCACACGCTCAAAACATCAATTCAATGACTTCTAGATCAGGATATGATGGATTCAGCCAAATAAGTGCAGGACAGCATCTTGGTAAACCTGCCATTACTGAAATAGACCCCTCTAACCTGTCTGAAAGGTTAGCTTCTTTTTTGGGTAGCGGAAATGAGATTCTAAATAATCTGAACTTAGATGCACTTAGACCTCAGCTTCAGTCTCAAAACAACCGTCAAAGTCAAGGAAAAAATTACCTGAAGTCATCTGAATGGAGTGGTGATCCCTCTCTAGATACTCATCAAAATGATCAAAAGAGAATTCAGACAAGATCATGGGGACATCCTGATCAAGTAACCTATCCCGATGTTAGAAATGCTACATATGATGTAGAGCAATACCGCGGCGGCGTATCTGGAAAAAGTGCAGCATCTATGTCTTCTTCAAGTTTTGATAATCGACTCCCAGCATTCAGTACACATACTGAAGTACGGCCTGAGAAACCTGAAGCACTCTTCCCAGTTTTAGGGCACAACAAAGCTGAACGCAGTCATGGCCTGGAAATACGGTCTCCCTCCCCAGTAGTTGTAAGTCCTTTTAATATATAAGTCAATGATCTCTTTCATCTAGTTCAATTGTATTCCATGCAGTTTAGTTTATATCATTCTACTGTATGTATTACAGGGTCTGGAGAGTGATCAGTACAACACGTGTATTTACCTTGAAATGGAAGAGGCACCGGATGACTTTGGAGCAGTTCAGAAAATTTTAGGAGCCGACGTAAGTTCCACTTGTCACAAGAAGTTTCATTCGGACTTGAACATAACAAATTTTTTAAAGTAATGGGGCGGATTATATTTTTGCCCCTTCAACCCGGGCCTCCCCAGGGGAATTTGGGGGTAAATTTCTTACAAATAATATACATATACCTGAATAAAAACTACAATTTAACACTTAATTTCACCATAAGATATATATATATATATATATATATATATATATATATATATATATATATATATATATGGGTCATATATATATATATATACCACCTTGAAGCACTTCCCATAGAGATCCCGAATTTGAAATGGTTATGTACTAAAAATCAGTCACCATGGCAATCCATTTTAAATAATTAGTTTAATTTTAGTTTCATACTAATATTCTTCAATATATGATTAAAATAATCTTGGATCTAGATTGGTCATGTCACTAGGAACATTTCGATAACAAACACGTCAGGGGATTCCTAAGAGTTAGCTTGGAAACGTCATACCTACATCTGGGTTTACCAGAATACCATTATAGAAAAGGTACCCCTGTCTTCAATTTGACAGTTTTCCTACTTAATAGACATTTTTCGATTTTTTGTTTAGCTCAAGTCAGTCTAAATGATTCTCCTATTAAATTAACTGTCTGTTACCATAGCAATTAAGACATTTCTGGTGGCCATAGTAATAAATTATCTTTCGGAATTCTCCTTGTTGAGACCTTTCTTCTGATACCATACTTGCCTATATCAGGAGATTTCTGAAAAAATCTTTTTTTTTCTGAGAAATTAAGTCTAGGGTATGTATCCTAAGTTGTTTCCATGGTTACCATTGATGGACACAGAAAAGGATTTGTACAACTAATTTTGATTTGCCTGGTAAGAATTGAGACTTTCAGCAAATTTGGGTGAATGTTTGAATGAAAATTAATCATTTCAATTTATAAATAATGTTGAGTAAAAATTGATGTATTTTATCAAAGTCGGTTTCCATGGAAACAATTTTTCGTGTAGAACTATATTTTTTCTTTATAAATATCAAGATACCAAAGACCTTGTAATCTAATGCTTATGTGAAGAAAAATTCCTCAAAATAGCTAAATACAAACAGGAAAAGTGACAAAAATTAGTCCTAAATTGTTACATTTTTACATTTTTTTACATTTTTTTATTCGCTTCCAGGCAAAAACATTTAACAAACAAAATTCAGATGTAATATTTTCATGATTACCATTCTATCCCCCTTGAGTTGCCATGGAAAAAAATACTAGAAAATTAATTTCCATGATGTAAACTTTATAGTGATACTAAATACACTATAATACATAGTTACCAAAATTACTATAACTATGTCAAATTTGCCAAAATGGGCAGCATTTGCCCATGTGGGGCTGGCTGGCAACAACTGTTGTGGGACTGAAGGGAAGAAAAATAATAGATATTTAGTGGGTTTTATCATTTGGTTTCCTATGTATACAAGAACACTTGCTTTGCTTTGTATAGAATGAAAATCTAGATTACGTTCGTGAAGCCACTGGGGCGACAGTTGAACTACGTGGAGAGGGCACGCGAAGGACTCCAAAAAAACCACTGCATCTGTATATTAGGTATGATTGTAATATCAATTTTAATATGAGCATGTTATAATTTCACCCATATGCTGTACTGATTGGCATATTTATTGAATATTTATTATCTCTTCTATCCTAGTCATTCGAATTCATCTGATATGCTCGAAGCTGAGAAGTTGGCGCAAAGTTTGGTCAGCATTGTAAGTAATCATCTCCTATATCTGTAAGTTTAGCGTCCGCTATGTTAAGTCACAATACCGCCAGGACTACATGAGCATTGTCCGGGAAACTGAACTATCTCAGAGTGGACCGGTATATACAATGGGTATAATTATATACCAGTGCACTGTTTGTACTCCTTGGGTTAATTATTAAGGAGGGTATGGATTAGAGTGATGATCTGATGAAATGAAAACCCTCCTTTTTGAAAGGGGTACAATGGGCGGATATACACAACCATGTCACGGTCCTATTACATAATGAAAATCGGAGCAGAGCAAGTGGTGGAGCATGGTCATTGTTTTGGTATTGGACTGAGTGGGTGGGGGGGGGGGGGAGGAGGTGATCCATGATTGGCAGTTGCGGGAGGAAGGGGCAGGGGGAGCCTGGTTTGGTGGTTGCTGTAAGTGTTGTCAGTGTTAATGTATAGATATCTGCACTGACTTTATGATCTTTTAATATCCCATACAACTAAAAGAATTATCAGGTGTAAATTTTGCTTTTCATGAGCCACATTGTTCTGATCAAAGCTTGGGTGGGTTTTCTCTCATGTTCTACCCTATTTAACCCAAAATGCTAGTGTTACACTTCAGTTACATATCTGATGATTTCCTTAGATCAGATGACAGTCTACAGATCCAAAGATCTTACAGGATGTAGCTTGTGAGATCACACTTGTTACATCCTTTTGTTCTTGTATATGGGTAATTCTCCCAAAATTTGTCATTTGGTTTTCTAACCTGAGCAAGAATTCGTTGTCATAAAACAGATGTTACAACTGAACCTTAAGATATTAACTTTTAAATTGAAAAGTTTAATAATTAAGCAATGGTAAATTAACACGACAGCTATAGCTGATATCGGTAGATATAGTATGTAACTGTTTGCTTATGATTTATTGGCAGGCCCAGTATATGGTTACATTTAAACTGGACTGAACATGCCACCAATAGATCATTCTTTCATTTTATCCCTTCTGCATGATATTTGATTATTCGATCGCTCTTGTACAATTTCTATTTACCTAAGTTCTTTACACCATGATGAATGATTCATCTAATATCATTTTGTAAATATACAGGTACAGGAGGAGTTCAAAGAGTGGAAGAATTCTCATCCAGCAAAAAGTAAGTCATTCATATCCCTGTTGTCAGCTATGCAAAAAGGATGATCAGCGTTCATTTATAAATGTCCCATCCCAGGCAATTGAATATATGATTAGGGATTTTGCAGTTTGGTTCTGTTAATGTTTTATTAAAGGAGGGTATGCATATGGAATTATTGGTTAATAGGCTTTATTAGACTTAAGTATGCATGTGCTCCTTTTTTAAAATCACTCTATACAAGAAATGTGACCGGCCACCCTGTCTGCCCTGTTAAGCAATTTGGCGGAGCAAAGCACATGGGAGTGGTGGTGTGTTATATAACACCAGGTGTTGTTTGTTTTGGTTGGAGTGGTGGTGTGGAGGAGGACACCATTTCATTTCATTGACCAAATTGCTCCAAACTTTTATGTCATAAAATCCCATTAGGACGGTATTTTTTCCAACCAGCTTTTTTCCTGACCAGCTTTTATTCCAACCAACTTTTTTTCTGACCAACTTTTTTTCCGCTTGCAATATCTAGATTGTTGAACCACCTTATTGTAAAAAGATCTGCAATAAAGAATTATTGAATTGAATTGAATTTCGACCTAGGGTGTCCACAACCTGTATTTGAGCAATAATTTGTTGTCATAAAACGGATGTTACGGCTGAACCTTAAAGAAAGAGTTCGCCCTGGGATAAAATAGCTATACATCAACTTCTTACCTCTTATTTTAGGATGGCCTTTGTTTAAATGATTCGATAGTATCCAAATAGCCCCACAAAACAATGTTAAAAGTGGCCAAATTATAGTAATAGCCATCGTTCAAGGAGGCCACCATTTTGGGCTTATCTCCCATGATTCTCTGCGAATTGTGACGTTGATGGAGCTCACAGCAGTTTGTTTACATCTGACCATCAATCCTATACTAGCTTCACAGCGATAGGATCGTTGATTTGAGCTGGACACTCAGACCTAGAACGCTGCTATTTGTCTGATCATGGCATTGTGAAACAACAATGCCTTCTTGCCTTTATTATTGCTAACTATAAAATGGGATTCTTATCTCGTTTCACAGTATTCCTCCTGATCCCGCTCATGGTGCTTTCCACCTACAAGCATCATCTCATCTCCATTGCCTGAGTGAGAGGGTGTGGCAAAGGTCCCATGGTCCCATTCCCTTCTCTCCCCAGGAGCCCTCAAATCAGAATCACAGCACTTTCAGACATCTAATGATTATAATTCTCCTTATCCTTGATAGCGCTAAAATAAGCTATCCGACCATCATGCCACCTGGAGGCGGAGATAAAGCTGAGGCGAGAGCTTCCGGTCATGGCTCCCGCAACTTAGAAACAGAGTAGGCCTAAACATGATTATACCCATGCAGTCATTGCTCGGCCTCTACTCTTTCAAATAGGTAAAATTATATACCTACGGATAGCTGAGAATATACTCTTTTCATATTTTTTAATCCCGTGACCATCTTCACATTTTTTACTGGTGTTATAGCTGTTTTCGCAGGTGGCGGCCGGCGCGAACTCCTTGAGGCGGAAGCTTCTGTCTCAGCCTACTGGGAGATAGTGCAGCCTACAGCACCACTGGTGTTAGATTCGCATGTTATCTGGCTATCTGTGTTCAGCAGAATTACGATGTGAGGACTCAAATCTATAGCTGAATATCTCTGATGATAATCCTAAATCTCAGTCCCTACCAGAGTGTGGGGCTTCGGTCATCTCTCTCCTAGCTGTGGAACTGGGTCATGAGTCATGTGACTCACAGTCCCAGTGTGCAACATAACACAAAGACCCACGCCCAGGTCTCCATTGAATTTGTGTCTCTGATATTGATATTAGGCTGAGTCCGACTGTCCCCAATGAAATGAACATGTGATAACATTATCTTATCTATTAATGACTCTTAACTCTTGAAATTTCTCATTGCATCAGATTCTGACTAATAAGAGTAGTTTTTATATTTATATTAAATAATGGCATAACTGTCGTTGAGAGTATCTCATGTATTACAAAAACAGTACCTCTACAACAGTAGAGGTAGAGGTAACAGTCTAATTGGCCCTGTCTTAGACGATCTTATTTTCTGCATGTTATTTACCTTATTAATACCCCCTTTCAGTTTTGGTCTCTGTAAAATCCTGTCGGTCTCCACTGTTACAATTTGACAGAGACCGACGGTCTCTGGTCTTCCAATTCACTATGTTGCACACTGCAGTCCCACTGTGATTGGCCAAGTTCCCCTACCCACACTGCAATGGAACTAAATGGCATCATAAACAAGATGCTGCATGTCAAAACTCTGCAACATGTAACGCAAAGGAATAGGAACATATAGACAAGGAAAATATCACACTAGTACTAGGGCAAGCAAGATTAATGTATTATCTGTCTAAACGGTGGACCCAATTAGTGTGTCAACCATGCTTGGCTGTAAATGAATAGATTCTAGGCTGTGTTGTTGTCTTGGGTTATCTCTTGTGTGAATTTGCTGCCAGCTAGGAGCAAGCCAATCACAGGCCTTCCTTGGTGCTAGTGTATAGTAGATTCATGCGCTCAAAGGGAATGGGCCTAAAATATGTCACTGGAGGAGAGAACATGGCGGCCCCCACAAGGCAAAATAGTTCTCTTTTCTCTCTGTAATACTGGAATTAGTTGGACACTAGGGAACGATTAACCCTAAATACATCATTATCAACATGGTAAGGAGTTCATGTATAGCTATTTTATCCCTGGCGGAACTGTTTTATTAAGATATTAATACTATAGCTGCCATATCAAACTGATATCTGAACTTTTTTCGACCCACTTTTTTTTGACAGGCAAGCACTACAGCTATAGCTGCCATAACCCAACTGATATCTGAACTTTTTTTCTACTCTCTTTTTTTCTGACCCACTTTTTTTTCGACAGAGGAAAGATATGGGTGAAAGGGAGAAAGTTAAATAACCTTGCAACTCCATCCAATGTTGTATTGAACATGGAGGTCGGTTTAGGGTTAAAATAAAGAAGCTGTCAGAACTAATCATTATGTAGCTTGATTTGTAAGGTGATACTCTTCCATATTTTATCAATATAACACTATCCAGACAGTAGAACATACATCCTATGGCCCCATTTTCGTTCGTTTTTATTCACCTTTATTACCATCAAATTCAATAGTTGACTGATACAATAGTAGAACGTAGCTATAGTTGCCATACCCGACTGATATCGATAGATATCATAGTATGTGGCTGTTGTATGCTTCCTTGTTGAATAAATCAGGGTATATATATCTCTGTTTATATCGGCCATTCATAAGCATTTTAAAAGTTAATATCTATCGCTTTATCTAATGACATTTGGCGGTAATTACTGCTAACCGGTTGAAAGTCACGTTTAATTTATGGTATACTTTATCTAATAATGTTTTGTTTGGTGTTTGTTATTGCAGAAAGGACCGAACACCAGGACGTGAAGGTTGCACAAAGACATCAACTACATCATCCTGCCCATGGTACGACTCCATTCCCTGGTGATGGGCAAACAATTCATAATATATCACCATCGGAGCTACGTCCAGAACCACGTCCAGTTTCTCCTCCTGAGTACAAGCCGACTCCAATAAAAAAAGGTTATTTCTCCCTTATAGTTTCTCCTTGCTAATTGGCATTTAGAATGATATTTACTATTTCGCAAACTGTTTGCAACAACATTGTTCGCCTTTCAGATCCAGTAATGCCCGAACCAGCACAACAAGTTCAGAAGGATGTTATGCCTATAGGACTACTGAAAAAAGATGATTTACGTAAGTTTTATCACCATTATTCATATAAATAATGGTCGTATTTTTAACTACATCCGTCTAATTAATATAAGTATATAAGTACTTAACTGTCTGCTCGTGAGGTACCTGAAAATGTGGCCAGTGTTAACTGATTAACGAGGCTAGCCTTGCTGTTTTTCTCTATATCTCAATTCTTTTTCCCACTGACTTAGGTCTCATTTTACATCAGAAGAAAAAGGCGGAAGAGCTGGAAAAATTAGTATCAAAACAAGCAATGGCTACATGTATGTATTGTCGTCTACATCAGAAGCACGAATGTCGTTGTCAACAATGTTGATAGTATTCAGTTAGTTTTGTCTCAGATCTAGTTCTCTGGTTTACTATGTAGAATACAAATCGTATGGGATCGGTAGCAAAGTCAAAGTTTGTCACACTGACTAAAATTGACACACCATTATAGTTAGAGTGTGGAATTATTGTTTATGCCAAATACTGTGGAAATTAAATCATCATACCAGTAACTGAACATTCCTTTTTTTCCCGATCTAATGTACAGTTGCATCACAAACGAAAATATGTGTTGAGGGCGATAAGAGGATAATTGCCAAGCTTGGAGAAGACAAACGGTTAGCGAACGTACACACAGATAAACAGAGATCAAGGACATCCACTCCCCAGGAACATCGGTCCAGGTCTGTTTCTAGAGACCGTGCTCGCCGTCGCTCTAAGTCCGTAGAGAGAGCAGGTCGTAATCGGTCCAGGTCCGTGGAGCGTTCTGCTCGAAATAGGTCCCACTCAAGATCACCATCGTCCCGCTACAACAGGTCCAGAAATCGATCAAGGTCACGGGAAAGGAAACATTCACCTTCCTCAAAGAGGGTTCGCTCTCCTGAACGTTCCAGTCGTAGGTCGCGGTCTAAAGAAAAACATAGACACAGGAGATCTAGGTCTAGGTCCCGATCCAAAAGATCTAGATCTAGGTCTCAGGGCAAACGCGACAGAAGGGTGAGAAGATCCAAATCAATTGAAGAGAGACGAGGCCACCATTCTCATTCGAAAGAGCGGAAGCGTACCAAAGATGAGAAAAAACGAAGCCCTGCACGAAGCCCTGCTCACCAAAAAAAGAGCAAAAAAGAAGAGTTGTCTAAGTATCCTGATCACTCCCATAGACCGCCTACTCAAAACGACCACCGGCCTCAAAGAAAGGAAATCCGAGCTGAAAAGAAAAATGAAGAAGTCATTGAGAAGCACAAACCTTCCCACGTCCAAGAGAAAAGTGGGCATCATGGTGCGCCCGTTCCTAACTCACGTCATGATGGAGAAAATCTCAGTTTCGATATTACATCTCGAGACTTTGATGAAGATGACATTTATGGTCAGGGAAACGATCCATATGAGCTACCATATCACTCAGACAAATATATACCTGATTACAATGATGGCTACCAAGCCCAAGACAGTGAAATCCCTGGGCTAGGCAATCCAATGGATTACGCAAAAAGTCCAACTTTCCCTTTTGTAGAAAAGGGCTTCGTTAAAGGGGGACAAGAGAAAGACTTGGACTTTCGATCAATGGAAAAGGACATGGATTTACGAAATGCTGACAGAGATTTGGACCTGAGGGGCCAAGAGGGAGACATTGACCTGAGAGAATTATATCTCAGGCCACAGCATTTTGATACTAGAGAAGAGGCAATATCCTCTGATGGAAAAGTCCTCGCGGAAAACAAACGTGAAAGTAACCACACATCTGAAAGGAAAGATGATGTACAACAGCCGCCAGTTGCATACTTGAGACCAATGAAGGAAAGAAAGTTTGCTGACAGACTCGTTCCGAAAAATTATCTCCATCTGACGTTGAAATGCAGTTTTTATGAAGAGGACTCCTTTGAAGAAATGGATCAGTATTTGGTGCCTAGTAATGGGCTTGCCGGTGAAGATTTAGATATGTGTATACAGAAACGCTCCTGGATGGACATTCCTCCGCTTTGCTTAAGTGAGGTAGCCGAAGGTAGGGTTTGTCTCCTTTATCAAGTTCTTGCTTTTGTGCAGATTTTCTATCTTAGTATTTACTAAAACCTGTGATATGTTCGATAAAATTAAGCAATGTTTTGATGTAGGTACATTATTAACAGTTTATCTTTGTACGAAAATACGTATCTGAATTTAGATTGTTGAACTTCCAACGAATGATTTATCTTCTCTGCTCCCATCTCACATGTCATTCTTATTATAGTACCCACAGGTGACACAAATGTATGGGTCTTCGGTGATATGCAAATCTATCTTGCTGCCCAAGCTACGGAAAAATATGTTGGCGGTCAGAATCTGGGATTGGCTGGAGTCAAAATCCACTGGATTGGTGTTCCTGGCTTGGTGATGTGTAAAGTGGTGTCTACTGTCGAAGACTATCTTCAAAGTCTACCTCAGCCCGACTGCTTAATCATCCACGCGGGTACAGAAGATATTGCCAATGACACGCACCCAGACTATTTGAAACGTACTATAACAGAGACCCTCCTGGACCTGCGTGCCCGACTTCCAAATGCAAGGATCTTTTGGTCAGAGATCCCTGAACAGATGGCTTCCGACCCTTCTGCTGATGTCAAAGTCGCAATGATACGTTCCTATGCTAACGAAATAGCCTGGGACGTGACAAGCAATAAAATGCGAGAGGCCGGGGTCGTCGAGCACGAGGCTTATATCAATTTGACGAATGAAGAATATTACAGAGAAAATGGAATATACGTGAACGACAAGGGCGCTTTCCTCATGATGCGAAACATGAAAAATGCTGTTTTTCACCATCTTCAAACGTGCGTTTAAGCATTTAAGACCAGCAGTACCAAAATAGTACTTTCTGTGCATGTAATTATAAACAAAATAGAACGGATGTTGTAGAATATTCAAAAAAACTGTTTCCTCAGAAATCTAAATTTATTACCACGTGTTCACTTCGCCAATTATTTAATAGTGGGATAATTATTCGTTACTATTCTCTCTGATCTAAATTTATTTACCCCTTGGTCTAAGTGTACATACGTGTATATTTACCTGAAAATACAAGTTGGTGATATGCTCAGTTTAGGACTGAAAATGTTTCGTAAGAGCTGTAGATGAAGTATGTGGGCCCTTATTTCTTTTTAATAAATCACTTGTCCAAGAATTATTTTGTCAACTTTCTAGCGGACTGTTTATTGGTAAAGAAAAAAATAATTGTACTGTATTAATTAGGATCTTAATTTGTCAGTAATGTCAGTGCTTTCTTGGATATGTACACATATTGGATTTTATAAATGATATGTATTGTCTTTTTAGCCAATGGGTTTACATTTTACAATGCCTAATTTCCAAATCATGGATAGTTTTCACGAAAATTTAGTAAAAAAAAATGTGTTCAGGGATGCAAGTATTTGTACTAAAATCAGTATTTTTGAAAAGCTACTAATTCCCCGCCGCTGATCCAACCACTGATATTTGTTGTCATAAAATGGCTGTTAAAAATATGCTGAACAAGAAGACGAGGCCTGAAATAAGAATTCCCTCTTTTTTCCCCTTCGATAATATTCAGCGATTATGTCATGGCTTTACTTGCATCCCTGGCTTGTTGTATGTACAATATGTACTCCGGAAGAAATGAAAATATGTGAGAATGGAAATAAATGTCAAATCCTAGTTGTAGTTTGTATCTCATCCATGTCTTGCGGGAAATACATTTTGAACAGTTGGACGGGATCCTGTAGGCTTGTTCAATGTTGTAGTCAACAATCGGAGAATCTTTTTAATCAATGAAAGTAGCTCCCCTGAAAGTGTCGTGATTATTATGGCAAATTATTTAATATCGTGACGGTGCTCTTAATTGAAAATATTTATCATGTCACACAGTCACTGTTCATCACACGATTATTTGGTTAACAAGACCCTTCGAAAGTATGGCGCTCTGGTCTCTTACATCATTGCAAACAAGTGAGCGGCAAAGAGTCTCCTAATTAATTGAACATGTTTCGTGCCATATTGGATTTGACCGACTGGAATAAATGAATGGTGGTGGACGAGGCAGAATATGCGTGATGCAGACGTTGAACGTTCCAAATTGGCTGAAGGACTTGGTGACGCAATATCGATACAGTGGTCTGCGATGGCCTGGGTGAAGAGCTGGTTACAGCTAAGTAATCTAAGTATACCTTTTATTGCATGATAGTTAGTTCATGGCAATTACAACCCTTCTACGGATAAAATTATCTGAACTAATGACGAATAATAATGAAATCTGACCGTACAAGGTACAATGTAACATGTAGCACGGTAAAGTAGGTAAAATAAATTGATTTAATAAACTTTTATCACTTATCTTCGTCAAAACACATGTACCAGGCTGGTACGTGGGTAAGGCATATAATATTATCTTAGTAAAGAAAAACGAGGCATCAGCTAAAAAGTATATAAGATATATCAAAAACCCATTTCCAATTTCAATGACGTGAACGAATCCTTGCCGGTATGAAAAACCAACCAGTGGCTTGTAATGATATGTCTAACAATCACTTCCTTATCGTATCGCTCATCTTTATGTGCAGCATCAATTCGTTTTGTTTCCAAATTTTACGTGATTTGTTTTTCTTTCAGGATCAGTTAAATTGAAGTGGTGGTCTACCTCCTGAACTGAATCGTCCAGGTTATGCTGTGAATCGTCCAGGCTATGCTGCTTTTGCAAACCAACTTTTGCATGTGTGCTACAGCGTCCAGCAGTCATCCATCACATCGTTCGGCAGTGAGGTGGAATACTGTTCCTGCCTTAGTTAGGACCCATCGTAATTGGACGATTTATTGATCAGACAACATGAAACATTGATAGCGTTCATTTACTGATATAAAAACTGATTATGTATGATACCTATCTTATCTATCATGTGACAATATAATGAATATTGCCAAAATATAGGTTCGGATGAAGATTGATTGCATCGGAGGGTTTCAGAATAAATCGAGTGAATATATTTCTGTGTTGACAGTTTTGCCTTTACACAAATATTTAAAGACTACTTGTGGTCATCTTTTGCTTCATTACATCCTCGCGTTCTACTAAGTTGCGACAACTTTCGATTATTAAATGCATATATAAACTTCTCAGTGCTACCTGATTGTACATGTATTACCGTAAGAAATGGATCGATAGCTTCCGGGTAATGATACACATTCATCTTACAGGCGCTCTTCCTTCGTCAGAATAGCTTTATAATGTGAGGTCTCCCCTTCAGAGTAACAACTCTAAAATGAGTCTTGCAATGTGGCCTATGGATGTAAGATGCATTTATTTATGTATATATCATAAATATTCACGCCCGGCAAACTAACCACGCTAATAATCCATAAGCGAATGGAGGCGCGACGGAAGCAGTTTAGGAGTAATACTTAAAAAAATCAAACCTTTATATTTTCAATAGCTTTAAACCCATGGAGCGAAATCTGTTGGTGCATGTATTGGAGTGGCCCCCATATTGACAGGAAGTCCTGATGGGATGAGCGCAAGTGACCTGGTCAATATCTCTAGGAATATTATTCACAAATTAAAAGTTCTAAATGATGCAAAAAACCTCAGCAAAATCTGCTTAATGGAGCGGAGACTGACGAGCAGTGCCATAAATTCTTTAGTTAGCTTATCTCAGAGCAAAAGGAAGGTCTGAAACCTAATAATACTGAATGCGAATAACAAATTTAATTTTTTTGTACATTGAGTACATCTTCCAACTCTTCATGACTGGATGTTTAAAGACGGAAGACCAGATAAGGTTTAAAAAAATAATTTACAATTCCTCGGATCAGAACCATTTTACTTTTTTGTATTAAGCGAGCAAATTCTTAGGATTAATACTCAGCTGATAACATTTTCAATTAAATCTTTCACCTAAAACCATTTATAACAGGAGTAGACCAGATACAGGCAAACCCTTACATAAGACCTCCATTCACTGGAGTTTTAGACATTTACAAAAATAGTTACGGTACTAAGGTATCCAAAGTTAGTCGTCAAAATATGTACAATTCCTTCCCAGTAAAAAATATCAAGATGAACAAGTAAACTATGGCAGTGTTTTGTTTCAACGTTTATTTATATTGCAAACCAAACGGTAATGAATGATAAATCACAGATGGATATTGCTGATCTGAAATTAGTGAATATCTACGAATTGCACTATCTCTAAATTGTCCATTTCCAGTTGGACAAACCATTGTCATAACGGTATACTATTAACTTCTCTTCTCCCATTTTCCGACGGCATGTATTTCTACCATATACGAGTTGGGTGTGGTTTTAATTCATAATTGAAGCACGCCGCAGATAGCATCCTGGCAGAACTCCGGCACAGTTCTGGGAACTCCCACGACGAGTTACACTTGGACCCTACAATGTATAAACATGCTTTATCAGAAGCAGTTCGTTATTTTTTCAAATACATACTATATTTCCAGGTTGTTCAGTGTTCTAACTAAAGCGAAATCTGTTGGTGCACTGACCATTTGACCAACAACAAAAAATACGTCAAAGGTTTTCTCAGTTCCCACATGACAGACATTGTTCCTGCATTAATTCAAGTAGCGAAACTTACAAAGAAATTAAAATACATTATTGCACCGAGAACTAATAGTTCAGGGTAAACACTAAGAGTGTGTTCGTTGTTGATTTGTTTATTTAAATTGATACCCGTTTCTGAAGATCCCAAAGCAACCTAGGGTTAGAGCTAGTTTAATTCTGCTAGGCGGACGTGAGTTTTTATATAATTTGGCGGGGCCTTTCATCAAGTTTTTGTAATTTCCCACTTAATGAATAAGGGCTAGGTACTGTTTTCATCATATGAAGCTATTTATTTAATTAATAATTGCTACATGAACAGTTCCAAAGGAAAAACAATCATTAAAACAAATGCAGTAAACAATTGTATTAAAACATTTATCACAATTAAAACAATTGTAGTAGATTGTCTCAAATGCACAATTTAAGGAGTATGTTTTCAGCATTTTCCAGAGGGGAGAACCTCCCTGTATTGAGCTTTGCGCTTTTGGCGCTCACAGGGTTACCCGACAACATCCGCCGCTCTTGAGAAATATTTCTGGTTAGAACACTGACGTGGTACGTGATATTATTCCACGATTTGGCCGTGAGCGTACAATATAATCCGATATACTTGCCGCTCACAAGGTGTACAATATAAACTCCCTGTATTGTACAGTGACGTCACAACAGTTCCAAGACTATCTGTGAGCCATGCGGACAGCACAATTTGATGAAATAAATCAAATTAAGTTGTAATAAGTTAAGAATCATGGAATAAAAGCAAGAATAGCACAGTATTGCGTCTTTGGCGGCCTGTATTCTCCTTGTATGACCGAAAAACAACTCGGCCTACGGCCTCGTAGTTTTCGGCCATACTCGGAGAATACAGCCACCCTCATACGCAATACTATGCTGTTCTTGCTATAATATAGAAATATAGCCGCCACCCACGTCAAGATTCTAATTAAAAAGAAACGCCCAAACAGTAAAGAAATACTTACGGAAGCCATCTGGTAGGAGAACCAGCAGTTGCGGACATCTCTTTAGTTAGCAGGACATGTCATGGAGACTCCTGCAGCAAAGTAAGGGAATAACGAATCAATGAAAGCTATCTACCATATATTCCAATGTAATTTTACCAATGTGATGTAATGTTAGGTAGCCTGGAAAAAACTTGGTACAATTACGTGGATACTAAATACAGGGCAAAAATAATGATCTAAGTACAAGGAATTACACAAAAGATATATTTGTCAAAGATCATTTAATGCAACCATAATACGTAAGCAATGCCATGGCAAGGCACTAGCATTAAAGTGGACTTACCTGAACAGATTCATCCGCAGTCGATAACTGGAGACATATTGAGATGTGTCCAATACGGCCTAGAGGCATGTTGAGCTGTGTCCAATAAGGTTTTCAGGGGGATTCTTAGCCCGGGCTACATACCTGTAGGCAGAAGTAGACGATTAGAATCATAATGACAGGTTCTTGGCTTCCTTAATTGTTTGGGTAATGTTCAGAAGCAACGAGATAATGGTAATATAAAAGGTTGCTATATTAAAATATGTTCCATTTTAAGGCATTTCTCCACCAATTAGTACATCTACTTACTAATACGTATAAAGTGTGCGAAGATATAGAAATTATGGGGTTTTAAAAATCATGGGATATCTCCAATAACAGAGAAACATTAACGACAGCTGGATTGATGAAATGAGCAGGTAATTATTCAGAACTTCATTTTGTTTGTTTCAGTATATATGTATGTTCACTTTTTGGTTGGTTAACATCACTAAGGGGACAGAACTCTTATCATACTGTGGTAGCAGAAAGGAGAGGGTGAATGCGTACTAACTTGCATCGGCCAATCATCTCCTTATATTTAGTTTATAGATAATTGTACATAATCATAGGCGCAAAAACAATCCCACCCAACAGTATTTAATTTTATCCCACCCCTGTCGTATGACAAAAAATTAAATCTGCTCACCTTCGAAAAGGCAAATGATAATGAATGAAGAATTAAAGACACTTTCTGTAGTTTATCAGCTCAGTTTTTCATACCAGATTAGTGCATGGGTTCCTATCGGTAAGTGAAATAAGGGCCTTATTTCGGGGAGCCCAGTTTCAGTTGATTCCGTGATGGGCTTACTTTTCGCATTTTCAGAGGAAAGGTGTGTACATCATATAATGCATAACTGGCATAGCTTGGAGAAAGGCAATGTACTATGTTAATATCCAGCTGCATCACACCATTTGGGGGAGAACAGAACATTTTGAGCCGTCTCCATAAATACCAACTATACTCCTTAAATAAAAAGAAATATTCCTACCGAATGTTTCTTGACATAATGTGAGTGAAATACTTCCTCAATGTATGGAAAGAGCTCCTTAAATAATCAATCCTTCTATTTCTAGAACAGCAGAGACGAAGCTTGATCTTTTCATATATAAGCCCTTCAATGACCGAGTCACATCACTGGACTTAATTCTAGCATCAAAGTTGCAGGTACTGGGTTGACCAAGGACAACGCCATTGCAAATTTTAGCTAAACGTGGCGATGCAACCTTCTCTCTTGCTCAAAAGGAAAATGCAAATTTTAACTAGGTATATGGGACTGAGGGTCAACGAGAACAGTCCTACGATGTGACCACATAAAAGGACAGACTGTATTGCATGAGTAAGATAGCATCTCAGTCATGGGGACCCTCATAAGTAAGCCGGACTCCGCCGGTTGCATAGAAACGCGGAATCACATTTTTAATTCCCAGTATGTGCAGGATAAGTTAACAATTGAAATGAGATGTGATTATATTGAAAGCGAAAACTCCTTTACGAATTTAGCTGCTAGCACATTCATCGAGGGTGATACATACCTTGGTCCAGGTGGTTTAAGTGGTATGATGTAACCGGGTTAAACATATATATAGGAGCAACCTGCCCTTTGTTGAACCGGAAACCTTTTGATTGAACTTGTGCTTTCCGTCTTAAGGTAAATTCAAATATCAGAAATTACAACATACAATCTACGGTAACTAGTCATCAAAAAGACCATGAAATTCTTAAAACAACTCCTCTTTTGACGGGACTGGGCACCCCAGACAAATCCAGCTTCCTCAAAGCTCCCATCAAAACATTCAACTCAAGGTTTACATTTTCTCAAAAAGCTTTTCAAGAAAGCAACTCTCCGACCAAGTTCTCAAATAAGCAATTCATTGTCTACCACCTGTATATATACACGAGAATTAATTAGACGTTGCCGGGATAAATAAGGTTTGGGGCACATATCGAACCAATAATAAGAATCTAAAATCACGGATCGATCAATGTTATCTTTCCTTAACATCAGATATCAAGATATGGTGAGATGAAATTTAAAGGTAAATTTTATTGATTGGTAATCTGTGGCTACTTAATGAGTATGAAATCAGAACGACAGGCATGTAACAAGAGTATAATTACACTAAGATTTGATACATCAGTGACATCTAATAAATAATAGAACCCCATATGAATGTATACTCTAGAACTAACTCTTCAGTTATGTTTTGACGTTTGTTTCATATCCAACAGCCTGATAATTTTAAAAAGAAACTCAATGACACCTAAGTTAACTGGCGACATGAAATTCATTATTCAATTAAAAAGTCTCTATTGCTGATGTTATTACAAGTGGACGATCATCTCTGACTATGGTATCAGCTCTTCCGATGAGTGCCTTATCTTATTGGAATCGTTGGATCGTTTAATAACAAAGACTACTTACTTCTCCAAATGGTAAAACGGTCATAAATCCGTTATAAGCACTCCGCCCCTCAGTTAATATGGGATACATAATAGGGGAAATACATTAAATTGTACTGATGCAGCTGTGTGCCTTGGACTGCATAGTCAGAATTCTAAGACGTAACACATTATCCCGTTCTCAAAATAAACATATCCAAACCGACTCAATCCTGTTATAAAGCCCAAGTTTGGTTTCTCGGCACTGTAATAAAAAGTCGGCGCGACTTCAGTGTCCTTTAAATCTGTAGTAAAACTACTTGAGGATTTCGGATGAATCACAAATTACCTGCTTTTGAATCTTGATGTTGAGTATCTCCTATTACGTCGATATCTGAACCACAACCGTGGAAATGTTAGTCTAAGTTGAACAGTATTGACCAGATTGCGACGGTCTCTCGGCGTAATTATATTTACAAAAATAACCATGATACCATCAGGCGAATGAGCGTCCTGAGGAAGAAGATACCTTCAACAGACTTGCGTTTCACCGCCATTAAGACTAGGGACATTACTTGACCATGCACTCCCGTCCTCTCATTAATCCTTATTGCCGCGTTAAGGACTCTCGGCAACTATGTAGAAAAATCGAAACTTTTTCTAGTATTTAACCATTAGAACTAAGGTGAGTGATAACATTAAGAAAGGACACACGGTACCTAATCACCAAACTTACGATCAACCATGGTAGAAGTACTGTAAGGAGAAAATATTGATGAACCAAAGGTGAATGGCACTGAACAGGAGGTAGGGATACCGCCCTGCCCGGCTCTTATTTGGAAAGGAAGAATCCATTCTCACACATCCTTCAAGATAATTTGTTCCACTGTCTCTAGTCATTATTCCAAACTGGACCTGATTTAATGTAATTTAAGTTATATATATGACAGGAACATTTTCATTCCACGGTAGGAGTGAACAAAATGTGACATGGGGTAAGTCAAAATGGGTATTGAGCTTTTTTTTCATAGCTGGGTTGTATATGATCTAAATTTGTGTAAAAAGGCCATAATCCACTGTGCACGTTTTTCTCGGGTCACCCATCTCTCCATTTCACATGGGTCACCCACCCAGTGACAATAGCTGGGATCCAGGCTGGGTGTCCCACTGAAACAAGCCAACACTCATGTATCCCATCAGACGAATGGACTCATTGGTCCTAACGTGCCAATCAACATTTTAATTGGAACACTTTAACGGACAATATTTGGGCCCCCATATATCCCCAAAGTGTGATTTCTTGGTTCGCTTGTTAGTGTCTCACTCGCTAAAAAGGGACACGGAGCAACAAGCGCTCACTTATGTCATGTAATTTGATTAATGTCCGTTTTAAAGGATAAAAAAGTTCAACAGAAACAAAACCCAGGATATTATTTGAAACCCGAAACAGTGTTTGGTAAAATCAATAACATGTCACCGATTTATTTCATTTAAGGGATCACTGTAATTTACTACCGTTGGATTTTTCAAGCATATTCGAAAAACAAAACACCATGTACACAGCTAAGTTTTTTTAAAAATCCCCTCAAATCTGAAGAAAAAAAATATTGTTTGTACCCCACAAAAAAAGAATGTTTTTAAGGTTTCCCCCAGGAGGTCATCATGCCCTACCTTTATAAGCAAAAAAGGGGGCGGGGGCAGGGTATCACCTGATTTTTTTTTTTAATTATTCGGCTAAGTGCGCATCCTGATGAGTTAAAAATGGGTACATTAAACATATTCACAGCCAAATAATCTTTTAAAGTAGGTCTTTTCATTTAAGAGGGCAAATCTTTGTTTAGAGGTTTTTAAGATTAAAATGCGAATCGCCTGTCTGAAATCTTGGAAAAAAAGAAAAGATCCTTTACCCTCCCAGACATAGTAAAATTATGTTGAGATCCTGTTGATACCAAGTTAACCACTACCGTGGAATGAACCTATCATACAGCCCATAAGATGTCTGGACAGTTGTCTATTTTTTCTCACCCTCCCAAGCCATGGCGAGATTCTACCAATCTAACCCTGCCGCAAAGTTGTCCCTTTCTCCGGGCAGAACACCCACTGTGTGTCTGACCTCTTTAACTGAATGCAGCTGGGGCGATAGGGGACTTGCATGTCCGCCAACTTGAATCTAGATTCACATGGAATTATGGGACCCATGGGATTGGTTAAAATCTATATTTAAAAAATGTCATCTTCAGCATGGGATATTTGTCAGTGCCCTAATGTCAATATCCATGCGTTTTACATGTTTCCAAAGCACAAACATCCATCTTCCCGACTTGTGCAGTGGCACATGCAAGTCCCCTATGGGAGGGAGGGTCAGACCAGCTGGAGCTAAAAACTAGTCGTGTGGACTTATTAGTAAAGACTATTTAAACGATTGAAAGTCTTCTTAAAGCTTTTGAGCGTTTTAATTTTGACAGAAGTTGGCCCATCATTTAACAATTTAAAAAAAAATAAAAAATTTGGTTCTAATTGTGGGGCAGGTCGGGGGCTGGCGCGCAGGACCAGGAGTGCTCTACTTGTTCATAACTTTATGCAATTTGCTAATGTATTAGTTTTGTTTCGTTGAACTTTTGGTTAAAAACTTAAATTTGTCTGATTTTTCCATAAATAAGTTGAAGTGGAACGTACTGACGAATTGCATTTTCCCCCTTCTCTTAATAGAAATATCATAAAGGGAGGGGTAAAAAACGGGTCCGGGTCATCGTAATTGGACTAGCGGGGCTTAAAATTGGGGAGTGTTATAGCAAGCATCGCGGCCACATATAGGAACGGGGGGAAAAGAGCATGGCACACCGTGGACGTCCTCTCATCTCCGTAGTACACATAACGAGACGTTTTAGTCAGGATGTTAATATAAAGCCTTTAATGTACCGTATTTCCTTGAATTACCGCCTCCCGGCGCATCCTCCCGGATCAAGAAATTTATACCCGGAGGTAATTCAAATGTAGAACTTAATGCATTTCCACTGAAAAAGCATGCTCAACCGGGCGCTATTTCAAGGAAATACGGTATTCATACCACTGTCACTAGTGAAATTTCATACGAATATCTAAGAGCTCACTGTAGGTTATGAAATTGAAACATATTTCAATCAAAATTGATATCAGAGCTTTTTTTCCCCAGGTAATAATCAATGGTATATTATGGCTCGATTATTTTCAGAATAGGAAAGAGATTTTGGAATCTACAATATTATTCATGTATATGACGACACTTTAGTTTACTTACTGTTGTTGTCCTCAAATCATCTTTTAAATGTTAATACCAAGAACAATATAAAAGCTTTTTCTCAGTAAATATACCCTTCTTAAAGGCTCTAACGCAGTATGCCAAGTATGATCGTAACAAAACTCTCTAGCCAGAGGGAGAGTGACATTACAATCTAAATGATGAGATCAATGATAGTTTCACAATAAATAACCCCAGAGCTTTTTCTCAGGTTTTGACTAAATGTAGCCTAATGCAACCTACTTGTATCTAGATGTTATTTGTAGCCAATATGTACTCATTCTGCCACACTGCAAGCAGCGCCAAAGTGGGGAGAATATATAGGCATACAGGTAATACAATTCAGTTCTAGGAGTAACGAAGACTAAATAGTTGTTATATATTTATATAAACAGTGCCAATATTCACAGCTCAGAAAAATACTGTACATTTTACTGGTCTGAAATGTCATCGTCTCAGAGGCAATGGGATGAAGGGGAGGTCCATTGTCTTACTTAAGGTACACAGTGGGAGCCGTTCAGAACTCATCGATATAGGTTCAGCCCTGCTTCCCATAACTTGGTGAGTAGGTGGCGCAGATCCAGACTTATTTATGGTCACACGTGTAGATTCCCAGAAGGCTGAGGGACACCGTGCAAGACAATATATCTATGAATGGGGTAGAGGGGCATAGCAATCTTCACGCAAAACGAATACTTTGACTAGTTTATTCTGATACATATCCACGAGACTTTATTTACGAGGGTTCAGAGAGATTTCAGGCAACAGATTAAACAGGGTGGTTTTAAATTTACTTGAAATAGCAGTGGAATACATGTACATATTAGGGGTTATATTTGTTGGAAATCTACATAAGGAAAAACGGGGATATGTGACAAACTGACCACGGTAAACCGGACATTACAAGCTCCGGACTCGGCACTCCTACTCGTTTAAGTAGATCAAGTGCCGTTTTCCAGCAAATTCCGGACCTCACTCTTTGGTTTCACGAAGCTGGCAGGAAAAAGGCAATGCCTGGAATAAAATCTGTTAATCAACAAACCATATTCCCTAGAATAGAATCTCTTACCTGCCCACAGACCCCAACTTCTATGCAAGACCAGGCTTTGATGAAAATACTTCCTTAGGTCTTGCCTCAAAAAAAGTTCATGGCAAAGAATATTCAGCTCTTTCTAAACTAGGGATAAAATCATGTGAAGAGAACAGAATTTTGCCCATCTAATCTTGTACCTTAGATCACAAGTTATTAAGTTATCCCATTGAACTTTTTGTTCATACACCAGGAGGAGAGATACACACAAATATAACTCCAACCTACACAAACGAATTTGAATCACTTGTGAAATAAATACAAAACGCAAACTAGAAGTTAACATGCTTGAGCTTTCTTTTGATGCACTTGGTTGATTCAGCCATTTTTCGTGAAAATAGCTGTGAACCACCTCGTGCATCAGGAAAGTTCTCGTATATAAACTTCATGTTACGTTTTGTCAATAAATAACGAATACGCAATAACATTTTGGGTTGAATAATATAGTATAAATCCTTTTAGCAGCTTGATCGGCAAGGATAGTTTAAGTGATACAAATAATGAAACATACACAATGCACTATTACAGAAGTATTTTTTTTTTTGAACAACTGATTCCCCCAATTTTTACTGAAAAAATAAATGTCGTGTTAGCAGGCAAAAAATGGCCGTTGATTACGTAACAGCAAATACCGTTGCCCGATACTTTCTTATAATTATGTTCGCAAATAACCATTAACCTTGGTTATCAACTAAGGCAATGGTTCCCACGGCCCAGAGCACATCAAATTTAATAACCAAATGAAGTCACGATATATTCAGAAAGGGTTTTTAGGGTTTGTATAATGTTCTAAAACTCATCGAAGGTCAATTTTGATTAACAAAAAGAATAGGAAAGAGAATGTTTTTAATTTGACATTTGTGATGTGCTACAAGGAAATGAGTCACAAGTCGCAAATAAATGGATTTTGAGATATCATCCATCTTTGAAAAGATGAGATCAAGCTCCAATGATGGTAAACATTTTGGACATATATTTCTATATTTTAAGTTTGAGATTTGTATTTTTGAAACAAAAAAGTTTTGCGACTTATGACTCATTTACCTGAAACACACCACATTTGATCCTTGGAAGTTTTCAAAAATATGGATCTCAGTACATGTATTTTAATAAGGCATATCTGATGTTTCATGTTTTAAACTTAGACCTTGCCGATGTTGTAGATAGATTCTGTAAAATATCCTTAAAGTACAGGAACTAAAAGGTATATCAATCATTATTTCCAAGTTTGATAATTTAACTTTTATTTCCAAGTTTAATAATTGTCATACAAAAATTATGAGGAATAATCAATGGTTTCACCAGGATTTTAGGATAACCATTTAATAAAGAAATGTTTTTCTGTAAGATCAACGAGTTTAAAACACCAGAGATTGAACTACCTCCGATGCTATTCCCGAGCTTGTTTGGTCCTGCTGTGAGCCACAGTAAGGGGTTTGGGGGAGAAAATCGGGGAAAGGACCATAAAAGGTCATAAAAAGCCATATAAACCACATGTTTTGGCAAATTCAACTCATTAATTTATACAGAGAAATGGAAATATCACTACATTTAACATTGTTCCGATCTGATTTGAAGAATTATCATGAGACCTATGGATGGGAAAATGAGTAGGCTACACATTGACATATTTATATGCTGCAAATCAAATCGGAAGACATGATTAAATGGAAAAAACTGACTGAAAATTAGTCAACAAATGAATTACTTCATGATACTTGCTCATTTTCATTTTATTTTTATAAATGAGATGTACAGGTCCCAAGCTATAGATTTTCTGAACCGGATTGCCAAGTTATAAATCAGATTTATGCAATATTTAAACAATAGTGAAAGAAACTTCACTAGCACCTCCAAAACGGAAAATGAGAGGGGAGACTGAAGGCCCTTTAAGAACTTACAAACAACCTCGGATGAAAGGGGTGACCGCCTGGGCCATCAGATTCAAGATAAGATGGGGAAATTTGTTACATCTTTCTGCCGACTTATGAGTTCCATCTCTGGTGTTTTAAACTCGTTGGTAAGATCAAGACATAGGATAAAATGCAATTAGACATAATTTAAGTTTATATGAAAAAATAACGTGGAATAAATGAAAGATAGCAGGTTGTATATACTATATTTGAAGAGTGTTTCATAATAGCTAATGATGTTTTGAGAACAGTGGGAATCAAACTGGGGAATCTAAAGATTTCTGCTGGAAATATAACTATCAGAATCTTGCTGTAATTATAGCTTGCCCGGGAGGGCGCTCAGATAGTTTTTAATGACTCACAGCGAAAATTAATGACTTTTAAAAGGACCGCGGAAACCATGGGTAGGGCTGCGTAGGGAATGTTACCTTTCCAGGGGTGGATCGAGAAGGCTCATTACTGGGGGCACCTGGCCGCGTCCAGCCCAGTCGGTGGTGCATTTCGGAGCACAAGATAAGTGTCAAATAGTGATGCTCAAAGTACCAGCCTCGGGTGCATAGTGCAAAATTATATATATGTAATGATAAAATAGGGCAACAGGGGTGATTATAAAATACACAAGAGCTCTTAATTTAAGAAAAATACTTCCAGCAAAATTTCAGTTATCAAAAATATAAATGTTCGACGACAATTCCGTCAAGGGGCTATTAGAGGCAATACAAGTGTTCCTGTTTTTCTGATAAGATATGGGAGTAAAATGTTGGTTGATTTTATTCTATTATTGGAAGTCATACATTATTAAATGCAAATTCAAAATTTGTTCAGCTTAGATTTTAAGTATTAACGAAAAATTGGCGTGATTTTAATCTGAGAATTTTTGTAAGGGATAGAATAACATTTCATAAAGGCAAAGTAGCTTTCACAAGAATGCTCAGAAATGTTATCATTATTAAAATATTTAAGTATAAAAGCATTGGATACAATACACTACTCCAGCTTTCGGACCGAAAATGATCAAATGACCTGAAAAAATGAGAACACAATCTACTGATCCGCGTATATTTTTTTTTTTATATCTCTAGCCTATCCAAAATCCTTAAATATAAAGGTCAAAGGAAAGTGCTCGTACTAAAGACAACCAGGCGGGTTTTTCTTGACAATACAACTCCCAATTTAGATTGAATGAGTAAAAAATCATATGAAAGCGAAGATATTTTGCGCTACGTACCCCATTTAAAGTGACCACAAAGACAATTTCAATGTTAGGATTTGTGGCCTGTATTCGAGGAAATACGATGTTTATAATTCTAATTAAAACGGGAAATAAAGAAGGAATTTAGAACCCCCCCCCCCCCCCCCCGCACACATTCTTGCCTACAAACATTAAATCAGTTACCACATTTTAAGGTTGGACCAAGCTCTACATTAATTAGTAATTACACAAGTGGCTAGCACCAAGGGACATATGTTGAGGCGTCCATTGGTAACGGAGGAAGATAGAATAGTTACCCCAAAGCGCATCTCTTCAAAAGCATTCTGCCAACAGTGGATACTTTATGGATAATATATTATATTTCGAGATTGAAGTCTGAAACTGCAATCGGAAATCACAGGCCTACAAGGCCTTTTTAAGGTTCCAAACATTCTTTTGAGATCCAACACGCTAGAAAAATATACACAAAACGAGGTATTCTGTGTAAGGCAACTGCCGCATCTTCTTCGATTTGATTTCCTTTTCATGTAGTAACTTGGTACTTGTCATCATTGTTTATTTACAACCACACGAGACGTGCTATAAGAATTTGTTGGTTCCCCGAAGAAACAATATCAACTAAGTGAACCAATTGATTTGTATACCCCGTTCAGATTGCCAATCGTGTGTAAGATATCGGATTTCTTCCCGAGCACTAGACTTCTTATACCTGGTAATCCGCCATCTACAACTATACCTACATTAACTAGCCAACCCTAATTCTCATATCAATATATTTACACCGGATTAACTAAACAACTTCCTTGTTATTCTAGATTTGATAAGACACGGTTCCAAGGTAAAATCATAGTATGTCACGTCCTAGATTAGTAGAATTAGTGAGGACACACATGAGGGACAATACATGTCACACCTCAGTGATATTAAACCAAATTCATTTTGTAAGGAACTACTGTCATCTGACAGCAGAGATCTGAATGTCAGAAGCATTACCGAGCCGAGGTATCTTAACATGGGAGAGGAGGTATCTTAACATGGGAGAGGGAAGCAGACAGCTGGATTGGTTATTTGCTACACAGGAGAAGGGAATCAATCAGCAGGATTGGCAATCCGAGTAGGAGTAGCGACACATAAGCTAAACACGATTCAAAACTTGTTTTTTTAAAAAAGATCCAGGATTTCCAAATTCAAAATAATTATCATGTTAAAATATAAAGTGTTACGCAGCAGATCAAGGGACTATAAACAAGTTTGAAAATCTAGAGGATGAAAACCACCTGTGTCTCTATCCAAAATTATAACATATTGTATGCAGGAAAGTCCTTTATATATTATTGCTTTGGAGTAATCGGTGGACCCAATCTCGGAGGCCCCCACCCCATCTAAATCGTAGATGCAAGCGATTAAAAATGTGTTATTGCTTGGTTTCATACGTGCCAAAATGAATAAGGCCTGCCGCCTAGTCATTGGTTAACGACTAGGCGCCGAGTTTCAGACCATATGCAAAATCCACATCTTAAAAACCAAACACAAGATACGTGAACTATGAAGCTGACGATCTGTTGTTTTCTCTCACTACTTTACTGGAAACTAACAGAAGCTTCGTCTTGCACGGGAAATCGATGTTATAATACATGAAAACCATGTAAGGCATATAAATCTATTTGCACTGAACTAAAGTTTTCCAGAAATGACAGGCATACGTTTGTGATCGTTTTTTAAAAGAACATAATTGAGTGAGATCTATAGGCAAGTTCTTCCACAAAGCGAATGCCATTCTAACAAAAAGCGCTTAAAATGAGACAAAACATGCAAGAGGGAGAGGGTAAGTCATTCAGGTGAACCAAACCATTAATCTGGGAAAATTTAGTAAAATACTAAATAGCAACAGGCGGTTTTGGGAACAGAGTAATCTCGTAAATATATAGACAGCCTAAGTTGAAATAAATTCAAAACTAATGACCAGGAAAACGCTACTCGAACCCGTGCACGATTAACAAAATATTACACAAAATGATCACGCGGGATATTTTATCGTCTTTCTTAGTTTCTTAATATGCAGTACTGTTACGGAAGTTAAGACATCTAATCAGCATGCAAACGACCAATAGTGATAAAATATGCCCAGGGGCACGAACGATATTTAAACAAAAATTTTAAGTTACCTCAAATAATAATAGGTGAAAGATCCCAAAACAGATTAGAGGATAAAATATGGGGAAAGTAAAATACAGTTAGGGATGCCGAATACTTTACATGTAGGTCTGCAACAACTAGTTTCTTAGCAATAAGTTTATATATTCATCACTTATTTTTGGTAGGAATAATCATCCCGGTATAGTACAGCATATACGGGACAGACGCTTCGGCTTATATAGTTCTAATACTCATGATAGTTAGTCATAGGGGTGAATCTTCCAAACGAGGAGAACTGAACTGCCGGCCACAACAAAGTATCATGTAATACGTCCCTTCATAGGTTTCCTTTAGTAAAAGTCTATGTACACTAAAGTAATGCAACGAGTTCGCGGACACTTAATTATGTTTAAATAATATTTTTTATTAAACAAGCATAAATCTACATTTGATCATTCGGGTGACCATCCAATACGATACCACCGCTACGACACAATATTTTACAAAATACAGTGAACACATGAATTGATAAGAATAAAATACTGTCAATAAATCCGATTCAGACTAAACGTGACTATCCCCCAGTCACTCTTTGTTTTTTCTCGCAGTACCAATGTACAACTATCATTATTTTGGTCCTATCAAAATAACTTAAAATATTAAGCATGATCATATTCTACGAGTGTCTGTCTCTTGGGGGGCTGATGAGCCCTGTAAAGTTAAGTATCTCTTCATGCATGCCCTTTTAAATTAACCCGAGCATGGCACGAATGTCCGTCCCAAAGATACGTATATTCTAAAATCATAATTTCATTTGTTAACGGGTGGGATGCACCTAGACATTTGAAGGAGGGCCAATTTCTGACGAATCCTTGGACATTTCCGGGGGAAACATTCCTCCTCTAAAGAGGAAGGGGGAATGTTGAGTACTGTTGCACAGTGAAACACTGGCTCACGTCAGGTAAAAGGACAGACAGCCGATGCATATCGCCTTAGTGTAGGGAGTTTCCATTCCTTGACCAGTGAGTCACAATTATGCCAGCTCTAGGATGAGATGGTGACTCTCTGATAACTTTATGGCGAATGTTCTATACACCTGTTTAAAACCATGGGATTCTCCAACTTTTTTTTCTAAAGATCATTGCTGCCATCATTACATATTATAGTCCTTGTTTCTTTAGAATCTTGGTCTCTTGCTTTCGAAGTCTTCATATTGAGGTCCACCTTCTCGTCTCCGGTTCATATTTCCTCCCATGGGACCACCACGCTGGCCCATGTTGCCGCCCATCATATTGCCGCCCGAGTTGTTACCACCCATGTTACCTCTTGGACCCATGTTGTTGGCACCGAATCCACTTGGGTTATTTTGTGACCCTTCAAACCTTGACTGGCGCTATACATGTATAGCAAGTCATCAGTTCAATGTTTGTTTTCACAAATACCAATTTGTTTGAATGTTTTTAATAATCGCATATAATGGTTTTTTTTAATGTAGTGGATATCAATAGTACCAAGCAGGGAGGTAGATGGCAATATGTGCACATTGCATTTAAGGGTTATTCATTGTCGCAGATCATCATCAGCACGAGTCATATACCGAAAAAGGAGGAAAGGAAAAACAATGTTAGCTAGGTTACCTTCAATGACTTGAATGAGGTCATCTATAAGGCATGGATTCAAGAAGCACAGCCGCCCCCGAACACAATGACCAACTCATATTTCTGCTCATAGCTACTTGCAATGTGAGCAAGTTAAGATTTAATTGCTGCTCGCATTAATGGGACATTCATGTCATAGTAAACAAGATGCACCACTAAACTAATCCCCAACTGATTTTGTGCTAGAAAAATGGATCACAACCTGCCTGTAAATAGCTAACTATGATTAAATATATTTTACCTCAAAGACGCATAAAATAGGGGTGCAAATAATTCATTCTCAATCGATCAGTTCAAACCAATAGTTGTGTCATTTAAATCTAGTTTAAGCATTAAGAATCAATTCATGGAGTATGATGTATCATAATGAAAGAAAATGGGGAAATATGAATCCTTTTCATAGAAATTTCTATGAGGACCATCAACTAAAAAGTGTCTAATTACGCAGGATAAAATTTTAAATTTCTGATAGGCTTCATGAAAAAATTATCAGAACTCCTAGGAAATAGTAAGCGACGGCACAAATGTGAAGCCCACAAAATATTGAACCAATTATTAGTCACGGTCAAATTATTTCCGCTATTTAAAAACATCCAGAGTCCCAACATTGGTACCCGTACGTATAAGGAACGCTTGAACGGCAAATTATGAACCAATACTTTTCCTAGGTCGTATAAAGATCCCCTACTTCCCACCAAGAAGCACTGTGAAATGCAATATGGGACATATTCACTACAATTTCACGATTGACTACAAATCGATAAGTTTAGAAATTACGACAAGACCGGCCATGATAGAATTTCAGGTCTACACCAGTACGTAAGGTACATGTGATGCAATTCATATGATGTTTTAAACAAGGCCCCAATGCAATATTATTGCTACTATTGTCAGGAACCCCGATCCACACTACTATCTGGTATGGGTTTTCAGTCATAATTAAAATTGTAAAATCAGTACCATGAAGGGACCACTTACAGACTTGGATAGCTAGCTTTACATGGAGGAGTACAGGACCATCTCATCAGGTTAAAAGTACAGGGTTCCCACAGAAATTTAAGGACTTTTATGCTCAAAATGACTTTTTCAACTGAAGAGTCGGAGTGGCAGAATTGTGATGTTATTGGCTGAAAATTGCAAATGTGACGGATAAGGTTCTGACGATTGTGTGCGAAGGGGTCTTGCAAGCACCAGAAGCAGGGCATATATATAGGGGGGGGGGGGGGGTTCTCCCCCTAAGAAAATTTCGAAAATATACTAGTTAAATTAAGCCTTTTGGTACATTTCTACTAAGTTGTGTTATGAAGCTGATGAGTAAATTATCAGATCACTACAACTTTTATGACTTTTAGACTAAAAATCAAATTTAATGACTTGTAAGGAACTTAAAAATCATTTTCGTTTTTTAATGTGATGAAACCCCGAAGAAAGAGAATGGAATTAAAGCAAAACAGTCTAACGAATTCAATTAAATAATAAATTGTAACAAAAGACAGAAGCACGAGGCGTTCATTTGGGTGTTACCGAAACATCGACAAGAATGATCACAAATTACAACCATTTACTATGCCTGCCCACATGATCTCCCGACCCGCTATCAATACTGTATGCCCACGTTCTGCGTTAACTCGTAAGGAACTACGGAGCACCCGACCCCCACCCCGCGGTATCAAACACTACACCGTAAAGAATGAACAAATGCTCACCTCAAATCAAAACATTATACTCGCTAACCTACGAGAACCAAACTCATGTCAAATTCAATTATCTTTGAAAGCATATATTTTACTTATCAAGTTAAACACCATACTTAAGCAGGGTTTTCCCTACATAGACAAGTCTCCGGCGCACCGCCGGAGACGTTATGGCGGCCGCCGGAGACTCAATAAAGCCCGCCGTTAAACAAAAGCAAAAAAAAAAAAAAAAAAAAAAAAAAAAAAAAAAATTATTAAACAAAAATTAGATTGGGACAGCATTAGATCAAATATTTTTCATCAATACTCAAATGAAAAATTGGTAGGAAACCAGGTTTGAATTTTCAAGGCCATTCAATAGATTCCAACAGTATTCAATTCGGCCAAAAATGGCCCATCTTCTAGGCTTTTGAATTCCTGGCCTTGTACCGATTTCATGTATATTTTTTTATATTTTAACAGGGGGCCCCCTATTCTTCATGTTTCCAGTTGTATATTACTCTAAAAGTTTCCTGAATTTAGGATATAATGACATTTGTGATGTGTCACGGGAAAATGAGTCAAAAGTCGCAAAAAAATTGTTTTTTAAGATATTATATTTGAAAAAATGAGATCAAGCAGACTCTGATGATAGTAAACATTATGATTATAACTAATAAGTATTTCTATATTTCAAGTTTGATATTTTTATTTTTGAAAAAGTTTGCAATATCTCCGGGTGGATATTTACTAGTAAATTGGCTAAATATACTCTATAAAATTACCATAGAAATGCAATGATATATTTAATACACTATCTTGAAATTTAGTAACTTTATGCATGCAACGAAAAAAAGAGTTAAGCACCCCAAAAATGAAAACATTCCTGCAAAGACATCTTGGGAAAAAACACTGAAAAATATCAATTTTGTGACTTGTGACTCATTTTCCTGAACACATCACATTTTTTATTTATATGGTAAAATTGAATTGGAAACTTTCGATGTTGGCCTTGTTTTGATAGGCCATTTTGATATATCCTTGTTTTGAGGTAGTATATCTTAAACACAAGAATGTGTGACTCAAGGATATTTTCCCATTTCTATGACCAGAAACAGTCCATATACTAAAGTTTCAGAAACATTATATTTTGACTTATGTTTGCCCTTAAGTTTAAACAGGTGATAAATAGTTTGAAAAAGTGCAAATATACTATCATAATCAATTGGCAGATTATTTACAACTCTCTTTTCAGGAAATTATGTATACTTGTCTGACCAATCTTACAGCAATAATCAGCTCAAAAGTAATCAAAATTGGCTTCAAACTTCAACAATTTGCTTCTAATTTTTCTAAATTTCCTGGGGGAGGCCCCCCAGACCCCCACCAGCAAGAGGGGGAAACCCCCTCTTGCATTCTCCCCCCGGACCGCAGAAGCGGCCCGGGGTAGCGGCTCTGCCGCTAAACCTCTGAATTTTCATCTCATACCACCGGAGACCTCCCAAAACCTGTGGAAAACCCTGTTAAGGTTATTTCATCACAAGTAAAACCCTTCCCCACCCATAATGCATTGCACAATTTGTGACATTGAGACAGCAGCAGAAATATGATGTGGCAGATGAAACTCAAATGAGTTGAGTAAGGTCGAGTGTTGGGGACAGACTGGCTTGTGTGGAACAATATCCTGAAAGAAAACTGAATTCAAACAGTTCATAAGTGTGTGTATCAATAAAATACGGTATGTCACAGAATACGAAAATGTAATTACTGAAGGCCTCGGCCATTATCGACGCATTTATCTATTTATATACATCGCTAAAATAGTACGATTTTTACCAGTGACGAACAGTGCTGATAAGACTGAAAATAATAAATTATAAACGGGTCCATAAAGAGGATAACAATTAGTTGCAGAAAGAACTTTTTCAATGGTTACACAGAGCCGATAGCATATATTGGTGACACAAGTAAACATCACATTAGTCCTGCCTAGACATAAGCTAGAGTATAACAACGGTCACGAAAACCGACCAGGCTTTTGTATCATATCACACCTATAATTTGCCGATAGAGCAGTTCCACGGGCAACAAATATTGAATTACCAATCACCATCTCGCTGCTAAAGTTGCCAATCGGGTATATCTGTATATCATCTATATGAAGTATTGTCTAAGTACACAGGTGCGGCTTGGGTGTCCACACGTTCACGAAATAAAACTCATGAAAAGATATTATAGTTATCGGACGAGAACAAGAATTCCGTTCCCCGGAGAAAAAGATACTTCCAACCTAAGCTCTCGCAAATAACAAAAAACATCTTATTGATTGAGCACACTTACTACATACATGCCCCATACAGTGGCAGTGGCATTTTAATGTTAAATTGCAAGTGAAGGCTATATCCAGTCTTCAAGTTCACCATCTTTAGTTAAATAATTAAAACTCTCGCCCCCCCCCCCCACACTACACTAATGTGCATCTCAGGATGTCCTTAAGTAGGCTTCCGCCATACACATAGCATGTATATTATTTTCGAGTTTTTTTCCCCAAGAAGTTAGAAGGGGGAGGAGGTATATAGTATCGTACCAACATTATTTTTTGAGAAGGGGGATTACTATCAAAACAATCAACGCTACTGGTCCAAGACAAGAGGCATTTGCATGCAGCAATTGCTGTCTGTAGTTTCACTACCCAACCCATTTTCTTTTTAGTTTTTATATTTTGTTTCTGAACACAAAATGTGCACATAACGTATTAGAAACATTTTCATGTTTAAAGGTCAGGAATCTTTTATATTGCTGGCGATAGAGCGTTTGAAAAATGATCAGCGCAGAAATTCAAGAGAAACAAATATAGGATATTTTAACAAATACTGATTACTTATTCATCATCAGCGTGACAATCAAACCAAAGGACTGATTCATTCTGTATATTCTACACCCGTATTTCTATAGAATACTTATATAGGAATTCTCGTCGTTTCACACCCTATAACCAGGCACGGTTCACAACACAATCAAGTAGGGGAAAAGTGTACCACTTTGTCGCACACGACAATATCTCTCATAATATCGCATCATGTTAAATGACAAGTAAGATATTTTCAAAGCTCACACATTCTAGGTATCTATAAATATGTACTGCATATCGATACTTTGATTCAACCAAATTAGGAATTCAGTTCTCACATTTATTGCGTGGTTGGTAGATTGTTTTGTTGGGTTATAGCTGGGTGAGGGAGTGCAGGAGAGGGGAAGTTCAAGGAAGTGACAGGGGAATGTATTTTAATAATTCGGCTTTGGTATCAGGAGGGGAATGTATTTTAATAATTCGGCTTTGGTATCAGAACGAAGAGATCCTAATAGCCTCTGATTTCGCAACACCATGCTCACCCAAACACTGCGTGAAATGGAAGCCAGAATATGAGTCTCCAAGAACTGAAGTTGGAAAATAAAGTACGCAAGAAGAGGTATTGGTTTGCCAACTTGGAACTGACTAAGTTCGATGAATACAACAAAGGCTATATTTTTACCATATCAATAAGAGATATACTAATACAAATACAGGTATTTGGATATATCGTCATCAGATTTAGCAAGCCCTTAAAAAAGGTTAACATTTTCCCCATTTCTCCAATTGATAATTTAGCTATAAACTTAAAAGCCCTTTACCTCCTCCAAGAAATTTAAAATCTTGTCCATCACCATGTATGTGGTAATCTTATCCAATAATATGTGAAGATTATGGCAAAAACCTAAGATTATGACATTGCTTACTGTAATACATGATCTCTCTTTGAGTACAAAACAACAATAGTATTATCATATAAACACGTTATGTAGGCCGTGATACACTGATCATCGGTCTCTCAAATAATATCAAACAAGTATTGTGTCACCAATAAACGCATTCGTGCTCAGATAATAATCAGATTGAAAAGAAACACATTAAAATTATCTTGTCAAACCAGCACGTTCTTAATATTTATGATGAAAGTCATATGGGATCAACATATTCACCAACCTAACAGGCCATCTCTCTATCTAAAGGTCATAGTATTATTTTGTTTGGCTTTACTTGGTAAATGCTAGCAACGTAAGATAAGTATGGCGAAAATAAGACGCCTGACGACAAAACGCAATATAAATAAGGATATTTGAATATTGTTTTTCCAACCATGAAACTTAGTTTAGTTTTACTGCCGACGAAACAATACTTTTTCAAACGTTTAAACTTACTCTCTAAAGTTCCATTTTACAACTGTGATCCATTAATTAATGAATCATAATAATTATATGCAATGCGTCCGAATAACTGGAATCAATGTAAATCCAAGATACCGAATTGGGCGTTTTAAACAGATAAATGTCAGACAGGATTTCAAAATACTTAAGGCAATAAACAAGAGCAGGACGTAGAAGTCGCAATTTGACTTCAAATTCATCAAAGTATTATCAGCTGCCTCATCAAGTCCTCGCTAAAATATGATGCTTTACCTATGATATCCCCTTACCACCCCCCTTCTATGTTGTGAAAGGCAACCTATTTAAAGTGAAATAAGTTACGACTCCATTATCCCTTTCTTACAATCCCCACTCGCTGTGAATTCTCGCCTAGAATAATTAAGAATTGAACAATTCCACACTAAGACCCCTTAAGTATCTTAAACAAAATACTGCTGTCTTCCTACGAAATCCGCACCCATTGGGTAATTTATTGGTTGAAGCTATTCAGATGAAAGGTTACTGGGCACTATCCATCCTGCCCGACACCACTCGGTCAATAATTAAATCCTAGTGAAAACCGAGTCCTTTCATGTGTGCTACCATCTACTGTAGTGACGTACATTAATTAAATTCAAAATGTTCGGTTAGTTATGTTTCTATAGAGACAGTTTCAAAGTAAAAATTTCGGTTATTAAATTTTTCTGGAAAATCACCCATCACAGCGTCATAAGTACAAGGGTACCAATAAAACCCGTCCATTACCCGAATCATGTATGAAGCACAGAAAATGAACAAGTACGTCTAAAAATTACTTTAGTACAAAGCAAATACACATGTGTTTTATGAGAGATGGCCATTATCAAATACAGCAAAACTATTTGAGGGTATAACCCGGCGCTCTGTATGTATGGAGTCGCACCTCTCCGTCCTTAACAAATCACTGATTTTTCTTATCAGATTAGTCCCACGGGGAATCATTAGCCTTCAGGCCGCTCATGAAGAGCAAGTCAACGACCTTCCTAATAAGATTCTAGTCACATAAAAAAAAATTGTGCAAAAAAAGATCGTATCATACGCTCCTCGGTAGAAAAGCTGTGATAAAAAGCAATACATTACCATGTTGCCACCGCCGCCGCCGCCGCCGCCAGCACCACCGCCCATGTTGCCTTGGTTGTTACCCATTCCGCCACCACCCTGCTGAAATAAACAATACAGCCAAAATTAACTCAGTGATCTGAGTGAAAGTAGAAATGAGTGGTTGATAACAAGGAATTAAATAGACAAAACAGTTATTATACATATAGCGCGAAATGAAGCGATATTTTAAAAAATTACACTAACATTGGCAAATACATTTTAAATGACCAAACAAACTCGGAGGAGATGGTCAGTGTCTGCCGCCCAGTACAGGCCTTAAACGCTGACAATCGGAATATTTTTAATATCTCGACAATAGGGATATACTAAAAATCTCCTAACACCTTTGTTCAAAATGTCTTACATCTGTTTCTTAGTGAGGCTATGCTGGAATGAATTATTGGTCAAATTAATGCTTGTAATGTATAATGATTTCACGGTCAACTAAATGGAGAAAATAACCGAATCTTCTCTCGAAATACCTTCAAATGCGCATGTCGGAAATCATATACTTTGTGTATTTTTTTCCCTACGAATATTGGTGTAATAAAAATATGAAGATCAAGCTACAGGGATTTGTTTTTCAACCAGCGCCGGAAAATATAAGCAATTAGCGGATAAAACAATACCCACTCATCATAACATAGCCCGTGCATATGAGCATATTGTACCGACCTAGCATATGTAGAATGAACCGCCGTCCCAACATCTTAATCTGACCGTCAAGGAAATTAAGAAGGGGGGCAAGTTTGACTAAAGCGCGGAAAGAAATAGGGATTTAGGGGACCCGGGACTCACTGGTACACAGGATCATATCAGCTGCGCTGGGTATGTCTCAGTTCACAAACTCAGGCATGGCAAAGAGAATATTAATTTCACCGAGCACAAATCGGTCATTTACCTGTCTTTGCCTGTCAATTCCCAGCGATGCTGGAGGAGCTGGAGGGGGCTGGAGGGGTGGGGCACCTCTCTCATTGCCACCACGGTTTCTGATGTTACCACCCATGTTTCCTCCCATCTCTCCTCCCTACAAATAATGAGACGGTGAATTAATCCGCAATCAGAAAGGATGACAACTACACCTAACTACCAAGCTATTCATGCAAAAATTAAGACACTATACACAAATCCTACGCATTAAATTTCACCATCGACTATCAGATCTTAAACCTAGTTCCACAAAATTACATAAACATGAATTTAATCAGGACGAATCATGAGACAATACTACAAATATATTTCTAGATCTCAATAAGTTAACCCAACATATACAGTAGTGATAAAATATCTAATTCGACATTAAAACTCAATACACAAGGACAACACTCATGCAGATAGAGTTGCACATACATCATCGAAGTCGGATTGACCTCTGCCTTCCATGTTTCCACGGACACCAACACCTCCACGCATCTGCCAAGGGTAGGTTAGGTTTTGATTTATCTAATTTGTTACGTTAGCGTTAATCGGAAGACGTTGCAAACACTTATAGAGACAATTTAAGCTAGGAGAGAGGGAAATGTGAAGGAATGTAATGTCATCGGTAGAGACGGTATAAGGTGATTAGTAATTCTAGGCTGCGCTGAACGTGGGTGATTGTTTGTTAGATCAAGTTAGAGATGTAATCTAGACTAATGATGAATACAGAAACAAAAATGCTCACTTCATTGAAATTGTTAGGTCTGCTGCCACGTTCACCGCCTATATTTCTATTGCCCCCACGCATCTGAGCAAAAAGAACATCCAAGTGAATATTTTGCACAAAACACCTCACACGATTCCCCTAAGCGGGTTCGCCTTAAAAGTTCCCTATACTGTTCAGAACCAATGGAATTGTTAGCACACAAAGCCTCACTTCGATACGAATAAAAAGCTACCTCAGTGGACCTCCAGATTACTGCTAGGGACAGATTAAAGGGAGAAACAACAACTCATTTTAGAGGCACCCACGGATGACTAATCTCGAACTTCAATCAAACATCACATTCAGGAGCTAGGGGCAGAAGCTGGCAAGTATGGTACGCTAGAAGAGGGAAAACAAAACGAGGGAGCTCTTACCTCAAAGTCCTGCTCATTCATGTTGGCACCGGGGCCTCCGGGCCCACCACGGCGGTCACCTCCCATCTGTCTGCGCCTCATTTCCTGCTCCTGTTGCTGTCTCATCATTCTTTCCTGTCTGTGTCGCTCCTCCTCCTGTCTTCTCACCTCATCCTCCTGTCTCCTGGAAATAAATCACAGCTCATCAGTCAACAAGCTTGAGTAGTAAAGGTTCTTCGCACACAGAAAATATTTCAGAAACAAGCGCAATAAAAAAAGGGAAGATAATTAAGCAAGTACCTCATTTCCATGCGCTTGGCCATTTCCATTTGCCTCTCTTCCAATTTGCGGAGTTCCTCTTGTCTGCGCATGAGGTCCTGCCTGAGGAGCATGGCCTGGTGTTCGTGGATGGCCTGCTCCTGCTCCAGCTCCAGGCGAGCAATAGCCTGATCCATCTCACGCTGCAGCTGTAGCTTGTGGTCAGCCTCCATGCGGTACACCTCCTTCCACTTCTGTGCCATCTCAAACTCAAAGGATCCAGGAGGAGCGAAGCGGGGCGTTTGCTCTCTCTCCTTGTGGAAAGCAGCATTCTTCATGATGAATTTTTCAGGGTAGCCATCATCTTCATCTTTCTGATCAAGAGGCTCGACCAGGATAGGTCGTGGGGACCTAATTGAAGGAATGAAATCATGAGGCAAAATATAGAAACATCCACACTATCAATCACAACAAACAAATCTGACCAAATTCACTCATATTATTACTACTTAGGCGACTGGATTTATCAATATTCGGCTGCTGGAATATGTTTATTGAATTTCAAGTCCAAGACATTGCAGGGAAGGATGTACAAATGAGGATGTTTTAGAAGCTCTTGAGCCAATAAACTGGACAAGATCCTCCAAAATGTTGTCAAAAGACTTTATGTGTTAGAAAAGAATGGAACAAAAGGTAGAAAATGTTCAGTTTTTGACCGGCGTTAGTTGAGAAGCTTTACTCTTGCTGAGGGAGTGAACACTGTCATTGAGTATCACAAATTTCAACTAATACATCATCAGGCAATACTTACGCTCCAAGAAGGAAAGCTCCTTCATTGATCTTGAGGATGGCCTGCTGGGCGGCTGGTTTTCTTGCAAACTCAACAATTCCGTCTCCGGTGGGTTTTCCACGATCATCAACAATGACCACAGCTCTCTCCAGTGCGCCAAACTGGGAGAAAGATTCTTCCAATAGCTCGTTGGACACATGGGCTGGGATGAATTTGATCTTCAGAGCGGCTCCATGAGTTGCAAATCGGACACGGAGAACCCTGTTCTTTCTCTGCACACCGTCAAGCGCTGCTTTGGCCGCCTCGGCGTTATGTCTTGTGTCCTACAAAGATGTGAAATGATGTAGAAAGGAAATCAAAGATAACAAAGAACTAACTGAAGTCTCGACACAACGAACCAACACGTCAGTTAAATCCCTAGCCTACCTCCAATACACAAACATTCCCGCATTCCGTGTTTGGAGTATTTTTGAGCCACTACTCAATAGACAAATGTGTGTGGATTCAAGAATTATACGGTACAGAGATCAGAGTAAAGTAAAGTGAGTTATTAGGCAAGCTCCCAAGACAAGTGAGGTAATAGATTATTGAGCAATTAAGACCCACTCAATCAAGTTGAGCGACCCAAGCGGCAAGCCCAGTTACGCCATTAGCCTAGCCAAAATACTGAACATTTTCGAGAAAAAAATGTGAATCATATTTATAATCTATTCGAGCATCGTACAGAATAGTTTAAATTGACTCATTTTGATGACCAAAAGGAATGTTGATGGAAGATTTGACATCTTAAGTACTTGCAATAGTATTAGTATTACTGATTTCAGTACAAAATTCAAATACTAAAGGCTTGCATCCCTGTTAAGATGGGTTAGGGATAAAGGCTATTATCATTCAATTAAAGCAAAAAACGCATTGAATTCGGTTTCCACGGGCACAACGCGGCTATATATAATAATAGTACCGTAATAGTAGGTCACCTAGTATTGCGTATTGAATGAAGGTTATTCAGATTTTTAATATTATCGCCATATTGGGGGAGCCTTTCTAAAAATCCCGGCTAACAATGAGTTAAATACCCTGAATTTAGAATCCCGATACATGTATTTGACTGATCTTACCAGCTTGACGAAACCAAATCCACGAGATGGGTTGACGAATACTTCAGATAACTCGCCGAACGGGGTGAACATGGATTTGAACTCTTCCTCGTTCGTGTCGTTGGGTAGGTTTCCGACGAAGAGTCGGCATCTGCCGGTGAATTTCTTGGGTGCTTGACTTTCCTCCGGCTCCATTTTTTCCATATCTGCTTTCATGTGTTTGTCTTCTTGGTTAAGTTTCTGTGGGGGCTTGTTTGGCATATTCATGTGTCCGCCTTTATGTTGGTTCGCCTGATTCTGATTCTGCATATTACCTCCTGGTCCTCGCCTTTGTTGCTGCTGCATCGGCTGGTTCTGGTTTTCGCCGGGCTTTCCTGGAACAAGTTTCTTAATTTCTTCGGGTTTCTTTTCCATTTCAGTGTTACCTTTGTTCATGTTCTGTTGCTGCATCTTTTGCTTGTCAAAACGGGGGACAAATCCTCCGCGACTGCGGGGTCCCATGCGGCGATTTTGCATGTTGTTCATGGTGAAAATTTCTCAGGTTTGGCAAAGCGTCTTCAAAGATGGCGTCGGGTGGCGAGGAGGATGCTTGGCTCACGTGACCCATGCATACGGAAAAGTACGACTGGTAAAACAAAATTATTATTTAATGATATATAATTCAAACAATATCGTTATTAAAAAGAACAAATAATTTGTAATTATATTTGAAAAAAAATAATGACTTGTTGTACTTATTTTCAGGACGGCTCGCGTGCATCGCTTGGCTTGGATTTTCAGGGCCATAATCGCAAACGAGGCTACTGAAGTGCCTTGTCGGCTTCTGCTATTAAATCGGCATATGCACCCAATTTTTCCAGTGGAAATCACCAATTTCAAGGTATGTGAAGTTAATGCACCAGATTCGTTCATATTTGTTACTAATTTTGTGATGTCAATTCTTCAGTCTTAATCACGAACGCAAGTTGGGCCCCCCTAGCCTTGAGTATCAAGATCAACATGGCCGCCATGGCATATCTACTGGAATAGCCAGCTGCCGCTTTAAGAGATATGTTATTTTTCTGGTCTTTTTTTAATAACCTGACACTTCCCTGGTGATCTATGAGTCTCATACAGGAGTGCAGGCTGTAATTTCAATAATATGACATCCGATATGTCCTGATATGGGTTTGAAATCTTCGATGTTTACGTCTGGGAGGCTTCCACATAAGTAATAAGGCCTAACTGTCCAAAGAGGGCGCCACAAATATGGGTCTTGTGGATGAGGGGGTTCATGCTAGATCTCACACATTGCCCCTTTAATTTCGACGCGGTCAGAACCTTTCTTGTGTCGGGGAGGAGTGCATTCAGGAATGATCATTTTTATTTTAACTTGCGTTGTAAATATTGTATCCAACAATTCATGGAATATTTGAGTGACGAATTTGAAACTAAATGTTCTCCTTCAGGCTCAGCCTATGGCTGCGCAGGTCCATGAAGTAGGCTAGGAGACTCGGGCAATTTTAATGTCACGAATGTGTGCAACCATCATGATTTTATGATTACGATATCAGATGCGTGATGTGAAAATACCCCTTTTCACTCCCTAAAATTGTTCGGGGACCACGCCCCCGGATGGCCGGACCACACCACTGGCACGTACGGTAGCCTACTGCGTTGCGACTTTGGTTCGCGCTTCATCGGCTTCGCCACAGATCGTTAGGTTAGGATCGTCGTGTATCCTACAAGGTTCTAGGTTGGCACCTCTGTGGTAGGCTACATGTATCTGACTGTTGGTTTGTAACCTAGTAATTCATAGACTTAATTATTAGGCCTAAGCTAAAGTGTTTTTTTCGTTTAAAAAATTACGTACAGGCTGTGTGAGTGTGGTTGCCGTGTTGTTACGAATGACTGTATCAAGAACGGTAGTCACTAGCAAGACGAAGGCCTTATCCTGTCCTCCTGATATAGCCTAATTTGGGCCAGTTAGGGACCTACCCATTAAAACCAGCATGTCCTTTTCAGAGTGCTTGCAGATCCTTAAAAAAAGTGGTGACAGGGGAACTTCAAACTGGTTGTTATTAACCAGTTTTGTCAAGTCAAGTTTTGTCAAGTAAATAATCCCTCATTCTTTTATACTATATGACATTCTACTTATGATCCCAAAGTGGTATTTTGTGTCTGATAACTTCTTTTACTATTGCTAAACACTTTTCAATTCATGAAGGCTAGTTAACAGAATGAAATTAGTCGATTGCATCCATCGCATTGCTTAGGTTCGAACACAATGCAGGTAGACCATAATATTCCCGACCAAGATCATATTCACAGTTATATACTTGAATGGGGGTCTCTCTTCTGTGTCTGAACACCTGTATTCTAGGAAGTGCAGAAAAGAAAGTTTACGGTGTTGTGACATCATTTTTTTCAGTGATATTAGATGTACATTGAGGTAATTAGATTGGAGGGGATAGCAAACTAGTAAATTACAAAAATAAAATGTTTGTCCTCTAATATTTGCCTTCTTGGGTAAAGTTGATACAGTAACATTAATACCGGTATATGAATTTATGAACCAGTGTAGTTTATCTGCTAATATCCTAGATAGATTTCCTTAAAACGTTTCCCAAATAAGAAGTTGAATCACATGTACTCTCCCTTGGACAGTGACCATGAATGAGGTTCCTTTTCTCGCACATATTCAGTCATAGTGAAAACGTTATTCGAGGTCTTACCGGTCCTACCAAGGTTTTATTGGTCTGAAACAAATAATATAGAAAATAGCAGTTGCATTTTATTTGATGGCGTAAATTGCTAAAATAAAATTACCCGACAGCAAAGCCTTGAGTTCCGTCATTCCACCCGGTCTTTTACCGGCCACAGACCTAGAACCAGCAGGTTTAGCTATGTCTCACTCTGCGTATTGATAATCTTGAATTTGGTATTAGTTTTGATGTGTCTTGGTCCATTACTTCGATCATAAGTCGAGTCTTTAACATATCATTTATATTTTTCCTTTCTTCTTTGCAGCTCAGATGATACATTTAAACACACCGTGATGTCCATAATTACAGCTCAGTAAGTAAGTCTCAGTCAACTAAAATTAACCCTGGAACACGTCACAAACTAGAATGGAGGCCCATGAGAAAACAACATCGCCTGGCGACGATGTTGTGAAAGGGAGCTCCCCGATTCCTTTTGATCCAGGTGACAAATTATCTGATGTATCTGTAGATAAGAATGGATCTGAAAAAACAGAAGCTACTGTTCCTGATGCTACTGTACAACGTGAGGATACAGAAACAATTAACACAAAAGAAAACAAAGAATGTAACCCACAAACCGACTCAGAGTCCCAAGAAGGTTTGAAAGAAACTTCTACAGATGAAGATACCAATGGAAAGAAAGATGTTATTGGAGAAGAGGAACCAGAGAAGGCTGGGGAAACACCTCGAGATAAGGCTGATCTTGCTCCAGATTCCCCTTCGGCATCTAAACATTCAAGTCAAGATGAAGGAGAAAAAATTGTGGATGCTCCTGTAGTGGAAGCTTCTAAAGAAGAGGATGCGGTGACTGATGAGACAGAGGTGCCCCTGGTCAATGAAAAGCACGAGTCCAAGGATGATGAAGTGAAAAAGGGAGATGAAGAATCAATGGACGTAACGACGGAGGACAATTCCAGTTTAGCCAATGCTGTTCAAGGAGGAGAAAAGTCCAGTGACCCATCAAGCGATAAAGAAGAAAAGGTTAATTCCGACTCAGAAAAGTCGCCAGGGACTGATAAGGGCACAGAGGCATCAACAAAAGACACACAAATACAGAAAACTGTTGATGGTGTTGATGAAGAAGCTCCTGCACAAAGCCCTACTCAAACTTCAACCAATGACACCGTGCAGTCGAACAGCGAAGAAAAAGTGAAGGACCCAGATGTAAGTGTATTTTCAGTAACTACTTTTAACCTGTTTACAATGTACAGTGATTTACTCGACAGTTGTAACTGTCTTTTGGTAGTTAACCATTATCTGATTGCGTTTCTCTCCAAAGTGTGGTCAATCTTTCCCGTATAACGGTTGTGCAGTATAATGGTAAACATTTTGCTTCCTATTTTGAATATTATTTTGCTGGATTTGGCCATTTCACACAAAAGATATTATGGCTAAGGCATTACAGATGAAGGTAGATATGACATAAGGCATAGATAAAAGATCTAATAGTATAGTGAGGGGGTGTTTCACATACCTTATTATTGCTGATAGTAACTAAGATTGTCTTTTAAATTGATATAATTAAATTATATTCGTGATTAGGGGAATTCCCATCTTAAAGTGACACTCGCTGCTGAGTTCACGATTTGGGGGAAATTAAATTAAATTTCAACCATGCCACACATACTTCATTAACAAATATCAAATAATCTAAGGAATATATAGCATTGGTATTCCACACAAATGTCCCTACTTATGCAAATCATCGGAAATTCCATCACATTTCCAAATGATACACAGTCAAAATAGTGATCTTAGCCACTTAAACAGTAACATCGATATAATAATAAACCGCATCATAATTGAGGCATCACCAGTGGCCTTAGACTAATTACAAGTTAGCTCTGTAGTGTGAGGTTGAGGATTAAAGCACCCCCCCCCCCCCCCCCAAACACACACACACGCACACACGAACAATATGATTTACTGCACTATCTAATCAAGACACATCATGCGTCCTCAACACATTTTTTGCATTTTTAAATCTAGAGATTGAACTTTTTTAAAACAGGTGCAAGACGGCGATTCAAACAGTGCGAGCGATGCTGCTATTACTGTTGATGAGGAAAAGGGTACAGTCGACGATAAAGGGACTGCCAACAAAGGTACTGTGCCGTTTAAGGTTTTTAGCGTCATTTGTCAAAATTAAAATGTCAATTTTATTACCAGTGTCATCCATTAGCTATAACAGCCAGGAGCCTATAAATCATGGATCTAAACAAGATTGCGTTAATCATATATATTCTTTATTATAATATCTATGAAGTATTTCTATAGCTTTATTCCCTTTTCAAATATGTCTTCTCGAATTGATATGTTATTACTTACTTAAGCTTTTGCCGATTACACTATGTTGCTACTGAAACCTTTGTTATTTCAGCTACGAAATCAGAAACTAAGACGAGCTCAAAGGTTCCGAAAGCTTGCATTGTTTGTAAAAAGGTCAGTACACCCAATTGGTAAATACTTGTTTGTATGTCAGAATTTAATTAATATAAAGAAACAAACAAACTATGGCAATTCAGAATCGCTTTAATTATATATTAATGCCTCGATAATGACGTTGTTCTCATGACATTAGACTGGTGTGCTGTTTTCTTTATCTGTGTAGTGCTGATAATAATTGCACTCTAGTCTAGGATACAAATCTTCATTTACAGAAGATTTGTTTCTGACATTGATAATATGATAATTTTTCATGCAGAAATTAAGCATTAATAAAAAATCTAGTTGTAGTTCACATTCCATCTTCGAAGCGGGAATGGTTGGTTCGTCCAGGTGTGCATGGCGGCAAAAATAAGCAGTGTTCCCTTTGGTTTCCTCCTGCGAGAACTGCTTATCCGGACTGATCTTCATTTAGATCCACTGTTAGGCAATGAAGTATGGCTTAGTTTGATAAGAAAGTACATGAAGTCGTAACATTTGCATGATGTCACCTTGCACCAGAACAAATTTTTAAACTCATTTGAGGAATTAGGAGAGAAAAAAATATGCAACATGCACGCTGGATAAACAAACCGCTGTAACTGATTCGGCGTCGGTGATGGAAGTTCCATTATCTCTGAATTATCGTCGCAGACTTTGAGTGCTATTCACTGAATGGGGGTAGCTTCGATTTAGGCTGATTTTTTCTCTTTTCTCTTCCTGAAACGACAGGTTAGCAAGTGCAAATATAACATAGTTCGAAATGGTGACGTCAAGCATCTGTGCGACGACACGTGCTTCAAAGCTTTTCGGGGGAACCCAACCAAGTACCTCCGCTCTGAAGAAGCAGACAAAGCTAAGTCCACCCCAAAGGAGTCAGATAGGCGCATAGACAAAAGCAAGGAACAATGTTGCGCAACCTGCTCTAAAGTTTTTACTCTGAGTACCATCTCCAGATTTGAGGTAAAAAACGGAGATATCAAGCCCTTCTGTACTGAGAAATGCCACCAAGATAATAAAACAGGGAAAAAGATCTGTGGATTTTGCCGCACCAATGTCCGTGATTCTACTGAAGCCATTCTGGCTTCGATTTATGATGGCAACTACCTGAGAGATTTCTGTAATAAACAGTGTCATGAGAAATTCGAACAGGAGAATAAAGGTATCAAAATTCAGGATTCCGAAGAAACTGATGTTGTTGAGATTCAGGATGATAATGACGTTGATTCAACGACCACTGTTTCTAATGTCACACAGTCTGGTCCGAAATCTACGTCCATTTCGTCAGTTACGAACACGCACAAACCTGACAAACGTAAACCTGCTCCTTGTTCAGTTTGTCACAAAATTTTAGAGGTGAAGCACGAAATTGAGTTCGATGGAAAACATTTTTCTCTCTGTGGTGACACATGTTTTAGTGCTTTCCGTTACGCCAATAAACTAGCCATGAACGAGTGTTCATCCTGTGGAGCTCACTGCTCCAACGACAGCGCAAATCCACATACCATACAGTTTGAAGGGCAAACAAAAAAGTTCTGCTCTATGGGTTGTATCAACAACTTTAAAGTTAAAAAGTCCAGAACTGTCCCTTGTACATGGTGTCAAGCAAAGAAAACCAACTTTGAAATGATAGAAAGAGTGGATGCTCACAACAAGTACCAGTTGTTTTGTTCACTCAATTGCTTGTCGCTGTACCGAGTCAATCTGCAGGCAACTTCCAACCAGAGTGTTCACTGTGACCAGTGCAAGAGAGTGGCTCCAGCCCAATATCACCTCACCATGAGTGACGCATCAGTACGAAATTTCTGTCAATATAATTGTGTTATGGCCTTTCAAGCCCAGTTCACTGCTCCCAATAAAAACACTGCCGCCCCCACTGGAGGGAAGAGTAGTAATAAAGCTGCTCCTCCAGCCCTGCCGCCATCCACACCTGGTACACGTCAGAGTCCCCGCCAGGCTCCCAAAAGCCGACAAGGAACAGGTAATTAGTTTTATTGGTATTATTCTCTATGTGTTATTTGTTCATTTTTAGGGTGATGAGAAGACTCAATGTCCGCATGGGGATCACAGTCCCTTAGCTCAACCCTCAAGTAGTTCACACCCCGATTCCGATTCTCAACAAAAAACTAAAGACAAACCAGAGTTGGACGGATCTTCTGCTAAACCTGGTCATGACCGAACTTCTAAACTCTGCGCTCCTGGTGATCAGGTTTTCGACGGTTCTTCAGACTCTCCTGCCAAAAGTCCAGGCGATCTTCCATCAGATATGAAAACCGAACTGTCTATGGACACCTCTGAACCATCCGCGCTAAGGACTGAAAATACATTCCCTAAGCCTCCAAATCTGTCTGAACTTAGCTCGAATGTGATGGGAATGCATTCTGAAACATGCCCCGATAGGGGCGAATCCAGATCAGTATCAGAACAATCTGTCACTGATGCCGATGAAACTGTGATAGAGAAAGATAATTCCTGTGCAAATAGAATGTTACAAGATGAAAAGCCGTCCACTACCCCATTATTAAATGATAACGTAAAGCATTCTTTGAGCACCAATGATGATAAAGCTGCTCATTCACCTTCCCAGTCTAAGGTGGAATCCGATTCCGCCCAAAGTCATTTAAATCTGCAATTGGAGAAAGATTTGTCAGATGACAAAGTTCCAAAAGCGCCTGTAGAGAAATCAGAACCTGGAGAGGATGATAATGATGAAAAAACTAAATATTTTTCAAAATTAAAATCTAACCAAACAGTCGATGAGGGTAGAGTTCCGCCCGAAGAACCTAGTCAGATTTGTGAAGATACCAGTTCAAGTATATCATCTGTAAGCAAATCGGATGTGTCGGATCTGAAAGACAGTGCTTCAGTATCTGATGTAAAAATCGAGACGACCGACCAAAGTAGTATGAATACAGTGCACAGTATTGATGAGACTAAGTCAGGGATCTTAGGAGAGCATCCAAAACCTGCTATAGTTATGAGAACATTGAAGGAACTGTGCACGCAGGTGCTTCTGTCCAGAAGAAGAGTGTCCCCCTCTCAGTCGTTTGCCGACCAGCTCGGCATTGGCCATATACAGGGCCATCGCAGTAGACCCCGAGGAAGGCCTCCTGGTAAACATAAACATAAGAAGAAGGACAAAAAGAAACTAAATGATGACGATCCTAATGATCCCGACTTTTCTTTGCATGCGGCTCTTGAATTAATGCCTAGAAGACGGGGAAGACCCCCAAAGAGAAGGGTTGGTAGTTTGGTTATGAGTCTTAAACGAGTGGTATCTGCTGAAAGTGACAGCCCAGACCCTGAGGATGACCAGAGTCTCCGCAAATCTACCAGGAGGAGAACGCCTACCTATAAAGGTTTGAGAGAATCATAGCTCGTGTGTTGTTGGCACGTGAACAACATCCTTGTATAGATTTGGGCGGTCTATAGTTTTCTTATGAATTTAAACAAGCTATTGCCTTAATCTATTGGTCGGTGCAATTCTGAGCTAATCATTCTTAACTACTCTATAAATTCAATTGTGAACCTACCTTGAAATTGATAAGGGACTGAATACACAATTCTGACTTTTGTATTACAATTTACAGTAAGCAGCATGGTGCAGAAACCGACGGTTGGGCCCCCAACGGTTCCTGTGATATCCAATGTTATGTCCCTAGCTGGAAATGATGGTAAGTAAAACCAAAGATGTCTTCCCTTTCATAATGTAATGTTCGTAATAACTTGATATGAATAATGCCATCTGTATTGTTTTATGTGAATAATGGGAACTAGTTCCATTCTTTTAGATTTATAAAATAATGGATGCAATTCCAAATACTTTTAGGTTCCGCTGGACGTGGAAAGGGGGCTGCTCTCCAAAATAACACCACTGTAAGTTTGGCCTTTTTCCTAATTGTTTTTTTTTCACCTCTCGCTCACCAGCATCACTAGTTGACCCATTATTAAATGGTCAATATTATTTCAGAAATCTGGGTGCAAAATGGTCGTGACCCTGCCCCGTTTAAAATAACTTAGTATTGTTTAAAGCAGGTTTCAATCCAGTTCTGATGTCACATTCAGGTGTTCAAAACGTCAACCCTGCTACATCAAGCATCATAAATCTTATTTCCGTAGTGTTTGATGTGCTTTTGTTTCTGGGGCCAGATGATCCAATGAATTATTTACTCTTAGTCTAAATACTTATGAAACACATTTTGGGGGTAATATTTTATTTGAGTTTTGATAAAAATATACTTTGTACTTGGAATTCGGCTGCTAAGTTATACATTTTCATTCATTTTCAGCCTGGAACACCACAGACTGCAAGTGTGGGAAGCCAGATAATCATCCAACCGCCACCACCAAAATCTGTAAAAAATAAATCTTTGTTATGTAAGCCGTTCACTCAAACCAAAGCCACGGCCTGCCGTCCGCACACACAAACGAAAGAATGTCAGACTGGTGGGTAACAGACCATTGTTTAAATTGTTTTACCTATTTAAGTCCTATTATTGGGAAAGTAAAAAATGTTTTCAAATTTAAATTAGAAAGCTCGCATATATCTGTACGATTGACTACATCAGGTATGATATTCTTTTATTCATTCCAGATGAATCACATCAAACCAAGCCGGTGCTTATACCAGTTCCCATTCCTATATATGTCCCGGTGCCAATGGCCATGTACAACGTTCCGCAGCCGTACCCTTTGCCTATACCTATACCGGTTCCTATTCCTTTCTTCGTTCCCACCACAAAGAAAAATGCTGATAGTATTCTGAAGCACATCAAGGTATGATATAGTAGTCAGTTCAGTCATTTACCGTAATTTTATTATTGTACTATCTCTCTAAAGTTGGATTCCATGCCTTTACATTTCACGTATACCACTGATATTGTGCCGTTATATAAACGAGGTCCCCCTATACTTTTTCCCCCAGGAAATACAGGAGAGGATGCCGGCCGATCCATTCGAGGCAGAGCTTCTCATGATGGCTGAAGCGGTTGCTAGTGCTGATAAGTCTGACTCGAGTGACGAATCTGATGAAGACGGTGGTAGCGCCCCAGAACCAACATTTGACCCATCCCTGCCTATGGCGCCTAGTACCCCGCCCGGGGTGAATGCAGCTAATGACATGGGTGAGGACATGTTGTCTATGGCGCTACGGATGGCGGAGATGCCTCCTGCAGATGACGGGCACCTGGATCTTGAAGACAGCATCCAGTCTACCCCCATCAGCCAGCCACCAGCCCAGCCATCACACGGTATTGCCATCTCTTTCAATGAAACATTTATTCTGACAGTCAGGTCGATTGACAATTACACCATTGTATTATAGGAAAATCGATGAAAATTGAATTGAACATTGTAACATGATCCTTATTATCTTCTTTCAAAATGGCGTTGTCTGTACAATTTAGACAATGATTGAATGCAGGTTATCTTTAAAAAAACATCTTTAATATTTTCTTATATACCGGTTGCCTCCATTCAATAATATGAGTATTAGTTGTTCATTATGAGTACCAATTTATCCTTTTATTTACTTTCTTTCCGGCTATTGTTGGTGGTATCGATAGTGGGACATGTATTTTTTTCAGTTTAGCTCATACCTAATTTATCTCCTAGAATTGTGTCATACCTTTTATTTCGGGTTTTGTTCAAATCACTGTTGTGGATTTTCTCAAGGCCTCGGTAGACTTAAAATGGCTTCAGTCTCGGCACTAAATATTGTCCCAGAGTCTTGTCAGGATATTGGAAATAAACAAGTATTCATACTGTCGTATGATTTATGTGAGGATCAAATTAGGACCTGAACCTTTTCTTTAAAAATGTTCCCTACACTTTCTAACGCCCATCAAAATAAGCTCATATTTAAAAACTTAAGATTCAGCGGGTAGGTAATTTATACTGCCGTCCACTTGTCACGTATGATTTCATTCGCCTTTTCAGAAGTATCCGTCACCGAGCCAGAGTTTAGCACTATTGACCAAAACAACGAGATTCTCTCCGCTACACGTGGACGTGGGGGGTGGCGAGGAAAACGTTCCCGGCGTGGGCGCGGTGGGAGTGCTGCAAGTGCTCGGACCAAAAAAGCACGAGTGGACCCTCCTCAAGAGGAACAAATCATGTCACCAACTCCCGTCCTACCGCCGCCTCCCTCGGATGCAAACATGGTGTTGAAATATTCCTTCGGTGTTAATGCCTGGAAACATTGGGTCGTTCAGAAAAACGCCCAACTTGAAAAGGCCAGTACTGGGGGAGGCCGGTTGAAACTTTTTAAGACAGATATCTTACAGTGTACTTCTGATGAACTGAACTATTCCCTGTGTTTGTTTGTTAAAGAAGTTAGAAAGCCAAATGGAGAAGAGTACGCCCCCGACAGTATATATTACCTCTGTCTTGGTGAGTGATATTTTTTACTTTAACTGCATGAGCATTTTTGGTTTTGAGTCAAGTTGACATAAATAAATAGATTTTTCCATATTCCCTGTACTTAGAATTGGTTTCTTACTATTTTACTGCCCTTATTTGTATTTTCTCGCTTAAGTTGAGTTATCTTTTTTTTTTCAGGAATCCAACAATACCTTTTTGAAAATGGCCGTATTGACAACATCTTCACAGACTTTTATTATGAGAAGTTCACAGAATGCTTGAATGAAATATTACAGAGATACGAAGTCCGTCTAAATAGGTTAGGTAAGTAGTGCTCAGGAGAGTATCAGACATTCCTGTTCTCGATTAATGTTAATACAACATATTTTTCATGAATGCCGAGACAATATAAGAACGCATATCTTCTTTCATCTGCTTCTCACACTAGCACATATTGTTATAATGTAATATGCCATTTGTTGTACTACGGTTCCTAATTGACTCGTTGTTACATTCTAGGTTTGATTGTGTGTCGTATTGAGGAAGAACATCTGTGGGAGTCCAAACAACTCGGAGCGCACTCCCCCCATGTGCTGTTGAATACACTTGTCTATTTCAACACTAAAAGCTTTATGTTGCGAACAGCTGAGGAACATATTCGCCTGTCCTTCTCACATATCATGAAACATTGGAAGAAGACTAACACACCGGGTACTCGCACGCCGGGTCGAAGTGTATATCTCCGATACTACGCACCAGTCAGTGCCAAAGGTTTGTCTATTCTAGCAAATAAAGATGTTTTATTTGTAAAATTTGCCGCATGAAACCATATTTTATCGTTCTCAGAAAGTCTTTTTACAGGCTATGAATTGAGCAATATGACTTTCATTCTTGCTTTTTCATCTAAATTTTAGAAAATTCTTCTAAGAGAAAACGAGAGGAGGTACCGGTTTATGAGCAGGCTGAGAATGTTGAAAATCCACTGAAATGTCCTGTGAAGCTATACGAGTTCTACTTATCGAAATGGTAAGAATTTTATTATAATCACAGAACACCTCGATCCATAGTTTGTTCTAGTTGTTTATCCTTATACGCAAGTCAACATTTCAGGTACTACAGGTTCCCTTTTGTTGAGAGTGTCTGGATCAAAGTCCTCATTTTTCATAAATGTGGGAGGAAATTTGGCACTCTTTGGTTGACTTTTCCGTAAAAATCCTATCTTGACCTCTTTTTCTGGTAGGGGTCTGTGGTGTGATTTTCGCCGGTATTCCAGAAAGCTTGTATCTAAGAAGCTACTTTTTCTGCGCCCTTTAATTTGATGCCATTGTCTTTTATTTATAATTCGACCAAACCCACAGGAACACAAAAACTCCATCAGTTGCTGTCTGAATCTTTTCCCAAAAGCTGTGTATACGAAGAAATTAGCCGTAGAATTGATGAGGATAAAAACCATAGCTACGTAATAAAAGAGCAGATAGGATATGTTCTGGAATAGTGTTGGTTTTACTGTCCATATAATTGTGGCTATCATATGGGGGCTCTGGAAGAGGAGGAACGTAATGACCACAGCTACTAGCATTGCTGTGGTATCCAATCCTCTAGTGAGTGGATAGCCAAGTTCTTTGCTCTTACGGCGGCTTTTATGAACCGCGACACCCAAACACACATTCATGTAAAACAAACTGATGAAAGGGATCCCCCAAATGAAGGGAACCAGCACCCACGAGTGATAAACCTGTCTATAAATAGCATTGCCACCAAAAGCTGTAAGCTCGTAGTAATACTGAGTTTTGTTGAGGGCATGGTTATACTTAGATGTTAGCGTGTACTCCATACAAGCTGGTATATTGTATAGAATAGCGATGAGTACAATTGTGCCTATCACCCACCGTGCTCTGGACATCGTGCATAACCGGTTAGTTTTTAAGGGATGACAGACGGCCAAATAACGGTCCATTGTTAGTGCAACTGTCATCCACACACTAGTACATATGGCCATCAATGCCAGGGGCCTTAGCATCGGGTATATCTGAGGGGCAAAGTAGGTGTCCTCGATGATTCCTTTGTTCCAACTCACCATGCTCCCGAATCTACACAATAGAGCCAGAGTCACTAACACAACCATGTCCGTGATCGACAAAGCAATGAGAAATGTTGATGTCGTACCTCGCAACTGCTTCCTGAAGAGGATGTGTATGCTGAGGCCGTTGCAGAGGATCCCTGTCCCACACACTAGGAAACTGAACACGCCCAGAAAATTTATAACTTTCTCCGAGTTCTCACTTATAAATAACGGTGACAGAGTTATATTGTCACTGGAAGAGTAGACATAATCACTGCTATTTTGCGGAATTTCTTCTGTGTACAAAAGGAACTGCAAGTCCTCTTGGCCAGTTGTGGTATTACTTTCAACCATTATGGCAGGTGTCCACTGTTGAATCCCACTGATGTATGTCTCCGTGTGGAAGAGTGGCTGCCGCAACACTGTATGCATTAATAACAGCCTCCTTCTATGTATTCAGGGCCTAATAAGTACAGTGTCAACATGTACTTCATCGATCTGAATAGTGAGACCACAGCTCCTCCTTTCCTCTCAGCATTGCACTCTTGATATCGTTGTAAGCTCCCAGTGGTCCACCTGATTGAAATAAAGAAATATTGAATTATTGCGAATCACAGTAATATTTGATTTTTGCAATTCCGAACGCTTCATGAAATTATCTCTTAAATTATCTATCGGAACTTGTTTGATTCCCTACGGCCCTCCTAATTTTAGAAAACAAACTACCAGAATATGACGATAAAATATCTGTGGGGTGCAAATCCAGTGTGTTATAAATAAAACCCGAGATCGTTGTCGGGTATACCTCATTTGTGGTAGCGCTCTTGCGCTATTTCTAAACGCAGTGGTTGGTTGCTGGGGATGTTTGAAGTTGGGTGCACGTCCACGGTTTTGCTATGTATCTAACGTTCATATTTCATTATGTGTCCCAACTTTAGATCAATTCTTTATACATACCGGTAGACTAAGGAATGCCACATCTCAATGACAACTATTGTGACAGAGAACATTGGCGTTAAACTGATACTGAGGAATTTAAATAATTGTCTCTGTCTTTTATTTACCCCGACGCTAACCTCGGTATTGTAGTTGATAAATAGAGTGGAACTCTAGTAGTTACGTAAGACCAGTCTCCCTGCACTCTTGTTGTTTGAGTGGACCACTGGATTAGTTTGACTAATGGTATTGCACTGTCATTATTGTGGGGTGAGTTGGGCATGGAGCGCGCATATTCCCTTAATTGAGCGGAACACTTACTCTTCATCTTATTAGGCCAGGGCCCCCTCTGTTTACTCAAACTATCACCACCCATTTATCCAAAAGAAAACGTTTATTCGTTAATGATGCGGATGAATGTAGTCAAATTCTGCTTAGTTTAGAATATTGAATAGAATGTGCGCATGTGGATTTAGAATTATCAAGACATCACTCCAAATTATTAGCAGGTTTAGGTCGGTTTATCATCATATCTATTCTAAGTAGTTGACCGTTCCGTTATTCATATCTTTCTATTCTTTCAACACTATCGGTGGTTTAATGCCCTGTGCCCCGTGTATACGTTCAGCTTTATTACAAATATCGGTAAATGACTGCCATGAAAATGTGTTTAAACCGTGTCTGACAATGTTAGATTTCACAGCTAAATATTGTTAGCGATACAATAACTACTAGTCCAAGGCTCAGGCTGTGCCTTTACTGCTCGGGTTAGATCGGATGGTTTCTCGATCACTCGTATGGTCCCTCAATACTTAAATTTTGAATATCACATTTTAGTATCGATGCTAAAGCGCGAGTTAAGCCTATATTGTGCAAAAAAGAAACCATCTATCCAGTGGTTAGTTACAAAAGAAACCCACCTTATATCACGGGCAGAATTTGGTCGACGAATTTGAGAGAAAAAACATCTTCAGATCTTAACAAACTGACCTCGTCCCTGTTCATCTTTCCTGACTTAAGATCGTTCGTTATTCATCATCCAAGCATTTCTTCTCGCCCTAGGTACTTGATGGGTGTGTACCTGGAACGCACAGTATCAGTTATGGGTTACATCCAGGTTGTTATTCCCCTAATCAGACATGTGATAGCCCCTGGGGTCCGCTAGCCAATTGCTGCTCGAGATGGCTTAATCGCTGATAAAAACACTAGAGTGACGAGCGCCAGGCCAGAACCTGTATTGAATGACCACTAGTGGTTATCACTGAACATTATATGATAATGTTTATCTACTAAATAAATGCCCTAGCTATACCAATCGTTATTCCATTGAGCTTACCTAGCAATAAGGGAAATAATATTGACTGGATGGATTCACGACCTAAGCATGTGTGTGTGTGGTGGGGTGGGGGGTGGGGGGGCTGCATTAATCTTATAATAACCATTATAAGATATTATCTTATAATATCATTACAGTCTGACAAATCATGCATGACGATTTTTCGCTACTGCAATGGGGCCCTTGATCCCATGATCCCTTATGCAAAATGGCGTCCGCGCAAGTTGCCTATTACTTGTTTTTATATATATGTTACAATACGATTTACCTGGTTTTATTTCTATTTACAGTCCGGAGAGCATTAGGAATCGGAATGATGTATTCTACTTGGTACCTGAGCGTTCGTGTGTACCCGACTCACCTGTGTGGTACTCCACCGCGTCCCTGGGCATAGACGCCATGACCAAGATGCTGAACAGGGTACGTGTGGTGCGTGAAATCCAAATGTCTCACATTCACCACACGCCCATGTTTTCCAGCTGAGGCCGGCCCGACCCTTCCGCCTGCTGCCCTGCCCCACCTGCCGCGGCCCCGCCTACGACAACCCCTCCTCGGCCGATGTACCCTTTGCCTTGGGGATTTGTCGGCCATATGGGCGCCCTTGGTGGGACAGGAGAGATGGACAGGGGCTGTCTTCCAACTATGCCTCCACGTCTTGGATCTGGGTGGTTTATATGATCCGTGTACTCATCGTTTTTCTCGCCTCCGTGTATTGTAATGTAGAGTAATATGAAGGGAAAACGGTACCATATTTGATAGGGGGGAAGATTGCCGAAAGAGATATTAGATCTATTGGCAGCTATCACTGGTTGCAACGCACCTGGTGTTCTTGAATCGATGTGGTTCCAGGGAGTAGAGTTAGTTCAAGGGATTATGAAAGTGAGGGTTCTGCTGGAAATACTGTATCCGTTTCCGGGTGTAAATGTTAAAGTGGGACATTGGTTGAAACCCATAGTGTGTAGATGATATGTAGCAGTAAGCTCGTTCTGTGTAGTCCATAATTTCTCATTAACGTGACTTGATTTTCTATCTAAAACATGTTTCTATACATGGTGGTAGTTAGTCATACTATGTACATACATTAAATATAACAACCAGATAGATGTGAAGTAATTCCGCTTTCAATTCCAAATAATAAATTCAGGCCTCATAAGTATTGTTCTATTTTTCAATTTTTGCGCATTTTCAGTTCTGGGAATTTCGCCAGTTAATAATGATAACCGCACGAAACAGATTATTCATTTGAGGACAAGTAGATTTTACTTGCCTTTTAATCGCAAATATTGGTCTCCATGTTTCCTTGGCGTCACTGAAAACTCATCCTAAAATAACACTTAGATGTTATTAGATGTGAGAATTTAAAGGAAATTCTATAGTACAGGCTCACATGGGTGTTGCCGTCCAATTAAGCATTTATTAAAGGAAACTTTTATCTAAGAAATCATTATTTGCTGTTTTCACCCCGCCCTATTTGTTCTTATGTCCCTGTGAGGCCTGAAATTATTTGTCTGTAAGTTAGACATGGACGCTGTTAATTACTAGTAGTTGTAAAGTCTTCATTACTCAGATATTGTTTCGCCATAAACTCTGATCGTGTTATTAATCTATTGATAGTTGCGTAAACAATGATTGTTGATATCAATTAGGAAAATATGTTGGAAAAATACCACTTTGCTAAAAAGGGGATTACCCGCGAGAGTACCATGGTGGCGTTTGTGAAAGAATACCCAATGTACATGACCAATACATAATGTGAGCCTGTTTTTATGAGTGCAAGCCTGTCTATCTTTGAATAAAGTGATAAGATAGTTGTGTGTATGAGGAACTTGTAGTATACATTCAGGGTGTGGAATACCCCCCTTTTGAATATAGTTTCCCATATTTTTTTATTTGCAATCCCAGACCTGGCTATATTGAATCCCTGTCCCGAATACCGTAGGCTTGTTTAAATCCTTAATACCGACTGAAAATACGCCCCAATCATGGTTCCCGAAAAGGGTATTCCCTACCCTGTACATATGTGATCATTTATGTTAACAAGCCGATTCTTCTTTATAGCTTATTGGAAACTTCGTAAAAATTCCATTGATTTCACTCACTGCACTTAAGTTGTCAACAACTTCAATTCCACGTAATTTGCTTTCGTTGGTGCTGTCGAAAGACCCATTTTTTAATCATCTGTCTAAAGAGATTTTGTGATGGAACCGACCACCGACCTGTGGGTGTTAAAAAACGACACAAAATTGCTGCTTGGGGTAATACGTTTTCCGACTATTAAACGAAGGGAAACTTTTCCCAATGAGAGACTTTTCTATTGTTATGTTAATTTGTTATCGGTGGTGTAAGGATTCTTTAAGAATGATAAATGAGGCACATAAATGTGTATTAAACCAGATTTTTTCTATTTTTCTATTGACTTAATGATTGTTGGATTGTATGTCAGTCTGTCGAGTTTTACATCTGCACTAAAAATAAACTTACGAAATGTTCCTCGCTGGATTGTAATTTGTTGTCTTGGTCTTACATTCATTTAATTCCCATAGATGTACTTGATTGGCATGTCCCATATACCCTCTTTTCCGCAACACGCGTTACCTCATCACGAGGCGAATATAATTAAAAGAGACCATTGTCTAAATCTGGGTTCAGGAATTTATATATTAGTTCATACTTGTATGTGAATCATAATCAATATTAGATTATACAAATCTTTTTACTGTCATCCTGACTGGTTTTTGGATAATACAAGTTAACAGTTTTGATGGTCATGCGGAAACTATTCTTTTGTTAGGATGACTAACTCAAGGGATTTCTTAAATATATATTCTTTTACCTTGTATCTAAATATTCTTGAATTGTTGGTATCATATTTGGAATTAAGGGCTCCAACACGGCACATTTTTTTAAAATCAAACCCCCCTTTTTGTTTGATTTATCAGAAAATGCCACTCCCAACCCACAGATATATATTACAGTATTCATAAGACCACACTGCCTCTGTCTGCATTGGAAATTGAGGCTAGCTGAAGCCAAACAATTATGTTCCCAGTTCCACAGAGTCTGTCCCCAACTGATTAACAAAACGAATTAGGCGTTACGTAAAGAAGTGATGGCATAAGATCATCATTCGGTGGGATGACTGACAGCTGTTTACAGTGGACAGAGCAGCGATATCTACTTAGGTGTGCATGCTTAAATACACATGCTCCAACTCGTGTATACACGCCATAGTGGCATGAATACAAAATATAGTTTAGTACTTTTACTCGTCAAAACATCACCATTATTGCCTCATCAAAATTATATTTATATTCAACTATCTGAAATTTCAAAAATAAAATAACTGACCACAGCCAAGAACAAAACACACGAGTAATGCTATTATGTAAATGTGGATTTATTCACGCAACTTCCAACTCCTTCAGGGAGCAGGCATACAAGTAATATGGGTACAGAAATGTAACTACCAGAATCTCCGGTAGGTTTATGATAATGAAATACGCGGGGCACAATTATAGCTACCCTTTTCCGAGGGTTCACGAAACATGGTCATCATGCACTCGCCCACAGGACTAGTAGAGTATAAAACCACTAGTCCTTATAGAAATCTGGTAGTCCTTACAATATATTTGGCATTTTTCAGCATCTTTTGCTGCAAGGTAGAGGCAGGGACGGGGGGGGGGGGGCACTAATGTATCGAATAACATTTAAGATACCTCATAATTGATAGAAACCAAAGAATAGAGAAACTATTTATTCATGTTAAATATCATACACAAACATGTTTCCTCTTCAAAAATTAAAAGATAAGTGAAATGAATAATGCATGAAGGTAATATTTCAGCTGAAATGAGAATATTTCGGCAGGCCTTTAGAGTAGATAAAAAGGGTCTAAATTCTCCCAAAATTTCCACTCGCCCACAGGATGAGTGACCAGGTAGGATCTACTCGTCCTTACCAAATTCTGGTCGCCTGGGGCGAGCGGGCGACCGTGTTTCGTGAACCCTGCGCTTTTCCGATGACTGATTAATATATGAGATGATGTACGGAATTGGTGAATCGATCCCGCTCAAGAGTATCGAACTTGGGAACGCTCCATTCCTGTTGTCGAGATGATATATATGCAATACGAATATTAGAAACTGGCAGTGGAGCGCACATATAGAAATAGGTTCTTTCGTGTGCTGTAAAATGTATAATACACACATAAATACTGTCTTAAAAATGAACTGACTTAATCAGATATCAAACTGCTCGCTACAAATGCTGTGGCCATGTTCTTCATACTGATGTTTAGTCACTAGGTGTTTTTGCAGCTCTTGGTCCATACTCAACATTTTTCCTCCTTGCCATGGTAAAGTTACAGGACTGGAAAGAAAAACGATAACAAAACAAGATATAGTTAATTAGAATATCAGTCTTCTAGTATTTCAAAGTTATCATAAACTAAATCATTGAAATGCGATTTCGGGAGAGGATTTTTGAAGTACACCAAACAGTAGTCACTACAACTTCTCTTATACCCTCCCTTGTTTAGTAAAAGAGGTTGGGGTCTCAAAGACGAGGTTCTTAACTAAAATTTGACGTGCCAGTTGAGTGGACTATTCTCTTTGTACCAGTACCTAATGTTTCGAGACGCCAACGTCTTAGTGTAGTTCCCATCACATCGCCCAGGGGGCGACACATTCTACCTAGTAAAAGAGGTTGACGTCTCAGGCCTTCTCTCCCTTTTTTTATAATATTTGAGATTTGTTAAATAATCTATGATTTCACTTGTTGCATTCGTTTTCAACGTCCGCATTCTATTTGCTTCACTTGTAAATACTACCAAAAACAAAACTGCCTCAAGTTATTCTCATGAGACGGATATAGGGGAAGGGGTATGCCCACTTCTGACCGGTTAAAATGCGATTAAAAGAGTGAGTCTCATCCTGTGCTAGCGACCAAAACCCTCGGAGCGGACAGCGTCAGTCTCGAGCTAAGAGAATCGAGAATCGCACATTGCCTTATGGTATTAGAGCTTTGCGAATATTGGACAAAATGTGGCTAAATATTTCTCTCTGAATTTATTTAGGTCCCCTTACTAGTTTCATGGCCCCCATAAACATTGGACAATCTTACGGAATAATATACATACATTTTTTAAATAGTGATCAAAAGAAAACATGACTACTAGACATAGCAATGCAATGTAGAGAAAAGCTTACTTATCAGCGGCATTTATCTCTATATCATATTCATCGGGAGCCATAATACGCAAGTCTTTGAATCTGGAATGAAATATAGCCATGTAGCAATACGCGACTGTATGTGTATCGCCAAAATTATACTGCAGAATCTGATGACGCCGAGGTCACTAACTGAAATACCACTTGGAAGTCCCACACAGAATATCATACAAGGGAGCTCTGATAGCGGTTTCGTGACAAGGATGTACCAGGTAAAATGTAACCCAAGTGATAACTAGATGAAGTCAAATGGAACTTACTAGGGTGGCTTAATACTTATATCACAATTTCCCCACAATAATTTTCTCTGATGTTCTGATTATGGTTTCAGTAAAGAAAAGTACAGATCGAAAAATTAAATAGACATGGTACTCACAGTCGCTCTTTAAATCCAGGAAATAGGGCATTTCCTCCAGCTAGCCAAATATTACCATACATATGGGGTCGCATTTCTGCCATGAAAAAATAATCAAATTTACTAGCAAAGTTTGCAGAAGATAAGGAACATGACATCAAACGTGAACGAATAAATTATGGAGATTGTACTAGTAATGGAAATTAGTAGATGGAGATATTTAAAATATTCCTATAAATGGTTTAGATATATGGTTTAAAACGGAAGCAGATGAGCAAAAAGAAACATTCACTGCCCCCTTACCTTCTGGTAGTTTATTTATAGCAAATACGACAGCTTCTGGGATGCCCATCTCTTGGATCCCAATATCAGAGGGATAGAACAGGGTTTCAGGAACAGCAAATCTTTCATTATTTAATCGAATGATCTGAAATAAATATATTCCTGACTGAAACAAATATATTCCTGAGATAGGGGATCAAAATAGGAGTATGTAAATGGTATAGATTCAACGGTATATGAGACCATAACTTGTAAATATCAGCAACGGTAACAGCAGAAATGTAAAGGTCAACCTGTTCGCCACCCTTGGCCTGCTTCCCTGTCTCCTCTAGAGGACGAACATAGCCACGTTTTATATGTGTGTAGTCTGGCAGTACATAGTCTCTGACAATCTCGTTCTCTTTGCCACGAACTCTGTAGAAAACCAAACAATGGTACCACTTTCAAAAGCGAACATTAGCTAGGTCATTTTTAACTACACATACTATGGAATAGCAACGTAAAGCATAATTATTACACTTTACGTATAAATACAATCACAAGTAGTTCTGTCTAACAGTGCAGCTTATGATCAATGCATGGAAGAAACAAGTTGCACCTGGTATTGACTCATAGAAGCTAAATGTGTGGTACTAGGAAAGAATTGAATACTTATTATAAAACATGTACATCGTTTCCGAACTTTTGGTCTGAAGAAATTCCAGACCTTTCCAGCCCATTTCAATGATTTTCCAGACCCAATTCACTGATTTTTCAGAACCCTAATAATGGAACCAAGGGGGGTTGTAGTTGTTGTTCTTAGGCCGATGCGGGATCACCATTTTTGAACGTTTACTTTGCGAATACTCAGTGTAAGGTGTGATAGGGGCGGGTGAGGGGAAACTGAGAATGTTCGAAATGTTCAAGGCTATTTAAGTTAATTGATTCCAACAGGAATTTATTTTTCCAATTTCAATAATCCAATTTCCCATGTCATAATAATGGATTTATTGATATAAAAATCTTAATTAAGACCCATTTTGATTTGTGGTTCCTGGAATCAATGTTCAGGGTTGGGTTATTACAAAGAGAAAGTTGCTTGCTTTCATAATTTTAAGGGGAAACGGGCAATAAAGTGAGGTCCCTAACTTAAGGGACACATCTATAATATAATTGATTAATGGGTTGTTATGTGATGAAGGGAACACATTACAGATGGAGACCTCCTAACATGAAATGACCACCGCTAATTTAACCAGGTAATTTCGGTGGAATCTACTTCGTTGAATTAACTTACTTCGCTCTTTTCATATCAAAGTCGTAGTCTTCGGACACAAAGCAGATATCTTCCTTCACCTGGTTTATGACATATGTTTCATCCATAACCATGAGTTGTCTGCAAAGAGTTCCATTTTATGGTAAATCATCAAAGGTATATGGAGAAAGAAACAGCAAATGAAGGGAGAACATCTATTAAATGAATTGAATTCATAAGCAAGTGAAATAAATACCTATAAGAGATTATTTCCTTTAGATGATTTGTCAATATTTTACCACCCACATTTATTCTGGAAAGAAAAACATAGACTTTATTCTAGATATCAAGATCCACCCTATTGGAACAGAAAAACTGATCCAAACATAATACACATTAATAATTGGTGAATTAATTTCATAAGTACAAATATGAGGTTTCATCATGCAACAACGCACAAATCGTACGCCAGAAACAGTTAGAAAGAAACGATGATCGAAGTTCGAAATAAACAATGACAAATGCAAGGCAGTAACGAGCACGCAAGAAATACATTACCTGCATACGGCTTTACTTATTTTTTTCCCCATATAATATGGGACGATGTGAGAGAACGAAAACCCTGACTCGATTACCAGGCAGCATTTGTGTATACCACCATCATGTTTTTGGGCAGCAAACTGGGTCAGAAACCCAGCTGGAAGAAACGGAAATATTTCTGTATAGTATGGAGAGTAAGGTAACATTTTCAATATCGAGACTTAGAAAGATGAGATTTAATTTGTATTCATACACAAATAAAGAGACCATTGCGAAGCCAGTATAATAATGAGTTTCCAATAAACATTTCAGTAGTTGATCCGGAATGCAAACTTGAACGGCCTCCAGTTTCGTCTTCCGGCAGTGAAGATGCATCATTTCTTGATATCCAAATATCACAAAGAATGTTTGTAAATGACTAATTTCCCTTGACCAAATTAAGTCTTACACATCGATATAATGAATATATTTTTCCTGGTTACAATCTATCAATCGCAGCATAAGACTATTTGATATCACTTACCATTGCATCGTAGTGCTGATTTAAATCCGTAGTCTTCAAAAATAATTTCATTCATGGATTCTTGAACTGATTGGAAATTGAAATAAGGTTCTGTTACCATTAGGTTTGTCTCAGCAAAATTCACCTGAAACGGAGAAAAACAAGAAATATTTTATCATTGTTCGTATGTACCCTGATTTCTATCTATGGAAAAGTAATTTCATTAATTCAATAATTATAAGGTGAATGTGCTTGGAATTAATTATCAAAATAATGACTTACTTTCAACATGTCCTTTCCAAAAGAACGATCCCATACTTGCTTTTCTAATTCCCAATTAACGAGGTAACCCTTGAAGAAATAAAACATGCGAATGATTGTTAAAACAAAGGAGAAAGATAGGGAAGTATAGTAACATGTACAATAAGGTAAAATGCATCAGATGTCAATGTTGTAGGTCATATAGTATCTATCCTCCCAATATTCGATAGAACTTGCAATACATGACTATGAACAAAAGAACTATCGACATATAAGTAAATAATAATAATTAGTAAATTTAATAAATTAAAGCAATACCTTTTGGAATGGCAACAGATAATAAAGTCCACTCAGATCTTTGCAATCCTCGACTTGATCTCCAATGAATATCCTCGTCCGGACATTCTTAGCCTTCATCACACAATTTGGAAATACTCTAGAATTAAATCAAACAAGTCCAAGATCAGGTAGGCCGAAGATGTAAAAATAAGTACTGTAGTCAAAGTCAATAAGCTAAAGTACAGAGGGCAGACCTGGTCGTGTTCGCGTTGGGATTTATAAGCCCCTGAGACCCAGACGTATTTAAGCCTCTCTGACAGGGAAAAACAAGTTTTGGTGTTTGTAGGAAGTATTTTTTGTTGGGATGAAGTCATATTCATAAGCCAATTATGTCCCCAATACATACGAATTCAGGGTGTATAAAAGCTTTTAACTGCTTGTTATTGGGTATTTTACTATCGACTGTGGTCAAATCAACGGGAGAATTGGCATTCAAAATAATCTGTCAACAAATGTTTACATTTACAAAAGTATATTAAGCCAGCAAAAGACATTTAGAAAGATCCCCATACTCCATACTAGGTGATCTGATTAATTTCGATCTGAAGAATTTAGCCAATGGCAATGTAGGCGATTATAATAATAATTTTGAATCATGGGCCCATAAGTCCAACACCTCTGTAACGGCCGGGGCCTATAAGTCAAGAGCTGGGCCTCCCGTCCAATTTTATATTTTTTTAGTCATTTTTATTCTGGTTAACGAGCAGTTAAATCGGTGTTGAATAACTATAAGTTGAATCATGGCTCCCCAATGCACCCTAAGGTGGTATACCACTGGGCCCTGAGCCGGAGAGAAAGAAAGAAACTAGGATTCAAAGTTAAACATGAGTATACAATTCAAATTTGTTTTGGGGTCCCTTAACTTGGACAAACGAAAGTGAAAAATTTTTTTGGGGGGAAAATTTGAGAATTTTGTTTAGATATTAGCTTAAAAATAATGGAATTTGGTGGAAATTCGACAATTTTTAATATTGAGAATGCAGCATGCCATATATAATTAGATAGATTAGATGATACTGCACTATACATAGATTTCACTGACGTCACGGCCCTGGCCATGTTTGGGGTCAAGTTAGATGGCTATGTATGCTGCAATACTTGAAAATATAGTTTTCTGGCTGTTTTAACCTTTACCAGTTTTAATCTGCCACAACAATACCTTCATGATAGGTTAGATAATCTGCCTTTAGTGTAGAATTACCCAAGTATCTACTCTTGTGAGGTTTATCAACTTTGTTTTGATACCCCGCCATAGACGGCAAGCGTAGCAGTGACCCCAGACATGGTAGCCACTGTGATACCCCAGCCTACTGGGTGACGTCATGTGAACTCTATGTATACAGTAATGCATGCCGGTTGCACTATAAGCCGCATTTTACTCGAAAAACCTGCATTTTACATTTTGTTTGTGTATTCTATCATATTGGGGGGGGGGGGGGGACTTTGAGTGGGGCGGAGCGGAGGGAGTGTGTGTAGGGGGGAGGGGGAATTTTTTTTATTTTTTTTTTATTTTACACTTGGGTTGTGTATTCTATTGTTACCCTTATTACTCTACCCTATATTATATAGTAGTCTTCCCGACAACCCTCTGTGTATTGGTAGTAGTCTGTTGACTCAATATACACTGTCTTGTTAATAGAATACACATTCAAGTTTTTAATAGCCTACAGAGAAAAAAAGGTAAAACCTTTCAACGCAATGATACTGTTCTTATTGTTTTACCTCTACACCTAGTAACAAATAGTAAATAGCAATGCTAGGGCCCACTAACTACAACAGTGTAGATAGGCTAATGAGAAGGCCTACAGACCCCAAGACATGTCAAGAAATAGGTCCGCACGTGAAAAGATGGCGGAAAACCGGGTCCTCTTGGTGCGACTGGGTCTGCACGTCTCGCGAAGCCCACACTCTGCTTATTTGTGAAAAGTTGCGCACAGGGTCTAGTACCTGGCTCTTGGGTCTGTGCTTTTTCTTTTTTTTTTAGCACCCTATAGAATGAATACCAAAACTAACCCTAAACCTAACCTTTAACTGGTTGTCCTAAGTCCGTAGTTGACTGTCCCATATAACATTTTACTTATAAAAGCACTGATTGAGCAATGTCCGTTTTTTTATGCTGCAAGGCTAGCAAAATGGGGTCGCATGATTTGGGTCCTGAGTCGCGGGTCCCCACAGCGGATCCGCACTACTAAAATATGGGTCCGCACTACTAAAATATGGGTGCGCACTAGGAGGACCGCGGGAGACCTGCATTTTATACTTTTGTGTATTGACTATTCTATCTTGTGGGGGGAGGGGGGGATTTTTTTTCATGTTTTTCTTTTGCACTTGGGTTGTGTATTTTATTCTACCTCTTCTAGTTGAACGGGGTGACTGTTGCTGGGGGGGGGGGGGGGGATCGGGGGCCTCCTCATGACATTAGCCTATCTACACTGTTGTAGTTAGTGATTGTGTATTCTATTAACAAGACAGTGTTTATTGAGTCAACAGACTACTTCATCGGGAAGGCTACTATATAATATAGGGTAGAGTAATGAGGGTAGCACAACCCAACTTCCAAGGTAGCACAACCCAAGTGTAAATGAATACATGAAAAAAAAATTCCCCCTCTCCTCCCCTCCACTTACACCCACTCCCCCCCCCCCCCCCCCCCCCCACACACACACACACCCAACATGAGAGAATACACAAACAAAAAATGTAAAATGCAATACTAAAACGACAATATAAATCTCACTTAATTTTCTCATTATTTGGCCTATAGAACTGAGGTTATGTAATGCGATGTTTTGAAGTCGAATCAGCCGAAAGAAAACTATCAAAACAAATGCCGCTAGGCGATAATAAGTGAAATCACCACAGCAAAGGATTTCGGCGGTAAATGGGGACTTCTATGAAGACTGCAACAAAACTAACCGGACAAAATCCTCCAAAATTTTGGAACAGAACAAACCGGGAAATTCTTAGATAATTCTGAAAATCTTTAATTCATACCTTGGAGTGGTTTCGTGAGAATATCCGAGTTTTGCGGTGTACCCACATTGTCTAACACAAGGGTCGCCATGATTGACGAGGGTTGGTTCTTTGATGTCGTAAAACCTAAGTGAAATAGAAAAGGAAGTGAAATAGAAATAGAAGTGCGTATCTATTCTAGATCTCTTGTCCCCCATCACATATTTTGTCCGTGTGGAGGAGTTCAGTGTTTAGTTAAACTCAACTTCCTGTCGCGCTAGAGTCTAGGACTGCCGAAAAGTGTGAAAGTCAATAACAAGGTGAAGCCTGAAGGAGTGTTCTCTTCTGCGTATCTAGTTTAATTCAACTCCTGTATACCTACTGAAAATGGCAACGGCAAGTACAGACAGGGTTCTTTTCGAGGACATTTTCTTGTGTTCTATCTGTCTACAACCTTTCGATAACCCTAAGCTACTCCCTTGTCTACATAGTTTCTGTAGAAATTGTTTGGGTCGTCACTTCCAAATCGAGTGCAGTGCCAGTGCCACACCGCAACCTAACCCATCCTCGCCCAAGAGGCTTACATGTCCTGCGTGTCGCGCCTCCGTCATTGTACCTGGGGGGCAGGTCAATTCATTCTATGACGATCATTCTATCGGCTTTACCAAGTCTTATCTAACCAAATGCTTTGGCCATTTTGATGAAGGGCTCCTCTTCGATTATGACGACCAAAGCCAAATTTCAAGTTCTGGTAATGACAATGATTTAAATACGGGAAACGATGAAAATATTCAAGATTTAAAAGTTGCTGGAGAGTATCGTGAGTGGCTCCGACTGAATGTCAAGCCTATTGAACAGAATCTTGTGGAACTCCGATCCAAGATAATTTACGTTGGTATCCTTACTGACCATGTCCATCGCCTTAAGCTTCAACAAACCATGGAGATAGGAGAGGCAGAACCAGTGAATCACGAGCTGTTGCTCAAACAAGTTGACATCAGTTTCAGACCCGTGTTGGCACGCATTGCTGATGTGACAGAAAAATTGTTTAGGGCATCCTGTGACCAGAAGGCCGTGTATGGTTTGGTTGAAGAACTCGTTGAAAAAGGAACTTATGATAAACTCATTACCACTTACGAACCATTGGCGTCACTTGTTCAAGACTTTAAAACGAAACCCAGTATACTCAATGAAGATCTCCATGACATTGTGGCTGATTTAAACATCGACATGTCACAGGTGGATTCAGAGGTTCACAAGACTAGCGAGGGACTTGAGCTTAGCCTGCACCCCCTCAAGAACATAGTCTTTGACGTGTCAAAACGCCTTATCTGCAGGTTATCTCGGTGTGGAGACAAGCCTGGCCAGTTCAATTATCCCGTTCATGCCACCTTCTTACCAGATGGAGGCTTTCTGGTATGTGATAAAAAGAATCGCCGAATTCAGATTTTTGATAGATCAGGGCGCTTTAAGGAAGAGTTCATGAAGGGCCGCATCAAACCAAGACGGGCTAGATTGAACATTACTAATGGTTTACTGTACGTTAGTGATGAGCACACAGAGACAGTCAAAGTTTACACGATGGGTGGAAAACTAATTCGTTCTATTGGAGAAAACTTTTTTATGTGCCCTGCAGGTCTTGACTTTGATACAGAAGGAAACGTTGTTGTCACAGACGCTGAAAAAGCAACAGTCAGTGTCTACAGCCCAGATGGCAAGGCTCTAAATAAATTCTGTTATGCATATTTTCAGCCTAGAGTTCCCTGTCCGTATTTCGCTGCGTGCAGTAGCGAAGGTCATATAATTGTTTCTGATTATAGAAACAACACTGTCCGTGGCTTCACAACAAATGGGAGAGAAATGTTCTGTATCTCTGATCTTAAACATCCTCGTGGTGTGTGCGTTGATAAAAGTGGAAACATTTTGATTGCGGAGGGGGACGCTCATAGAGTGTCCCTTTACTCTCCGTATGGCAAATTTCTCCAGTTTGTCCTCTCCAAACAAGATGGACTTATCTACCCCATGTCCGTTGATATTGATAATGATCTACGAGTTATTGTGACCCAGTGCGGGCTCTTCAACAACCATGAAGTAATGATATTTCAGCTTACATATGGAACAGCTGATGAGAGCAAGCCACGCTCTGAAGGAAACTTGAGCGTGCAGAAACGTAAAACAAAATCTTTTGCAGAGATGTGCCAAGAACTCAAGTCAAATGGACGATGATCAATGGAAACAATGCTGATTTGGTGAAGTCAATTGACTAGCGAACATAATTCGTTAAAATTCAAGGTGGCCGTTGTTAATGTATTATCATATGTAGGAGTAGGAGAAAGGCCAACAAGATTGTATGAAGACATTGTATTAATTACAGCCAGACCAAATATTGAGCAAGTCAGGAGAAGCCCACATTTTAATGGTCCACATGAATGGAATAAACTTCCTCCACATGTGCGAAATATGGAATGGAAAGCCATGACAATCTTTCTGAAACGGAATGAGCTGTGGTGGACACAATGATCTTTACCTCTATAATTTTGCCTCTATGTACCTTGAAATACTTGTTTTTATTCACTCTATAAGGGCGAGGTTATCACTATGATTATTGGAGAAAAAATTAAAAAAAATGTTATACATAAATACTTGAAAAATCAGGTTGATAAATCTAACGGTTAACCTCTCTCTAAAGATATGTGTCGTCATGCGACCTTATCCAGGTTAAACCTGATATTGTTGAGATAACTTGTGATAACTTCATTGATCACGAATGTCATCCTGTACGGTATATTCTCTATATATTAACTTAGATCTTTAGAAACTTAAATTATAATTAATCTTGATGTATAATAATTCATTTTTGCCATTGAGTGTGCATGAGATTACTATGTCCGCATGGAAATGTCCTCAATAAATTTTCTTTAAAAAAAAATATGTATTGTATACAGTTGCGTAGGAAGCTATCCTTCACTGTCACCAAGCCAGGGTGTGTGGAGGGGCATGGAAGGGATAAGGGGGCGGCTGGACCTATCATTATTTAGGTTAGCACTGATTATTTTATACTCCTGCTTATGAATTCATATTTTTGTATAAGGAATCATTAAAATGAATTATAAATTCTTGAATGCCAGAAGAGCTCATAGTTTATACATGCATCCCCCCCCCCCCCCCGCCCTCTTGATGGATTTTCCTGATGAACCTGAACACATAATCAATGCAGAATGCATCAAAACAGCACTCTAAAAAAGCACACTAAAAATTCCTGAGGTATCATGCCCCCCCACCCCCACCCCCACCCCCAAGATTGTAGCTTGTGGACCCACTACACTCTCATATATTTCTGAAGAGAACCCTGAATTGTGGCCCTTTTTTCTCCTACAGTTATGCTTATGGCAAAGAAGATGTTATATTTTGAAAAGTTCAATTAAATACCACCAAGGGTGAACTGATTATTGGAGAATCAGCATCCCAAGAAAGGTTATACGGATCTTATAATATTCCAAGACATTGACTATGGACTAGCAACAAAGCTGTGCACTATACCCATTTAAGGAGAACATAGCTACTTAGGATTGGCTACGTTGCGCAATACTGGCCGAGATATTGTTATATCTAAAGGTTAAACTGTTCTATTGTCACTCCTGGCCGCCTTGCGCATGGTTCCTATATATATGTCTCCATAGTAATATGCAATAATATAAGATTATATCAGTAGACTATACTTCTCCTCTGTTACCGCTCGTAGTTACCCTGTTGCTGGCACTGGCTTCAGTTGCCACATTGCACCTGCCCTTTCAGCACTCGATTCATCCACTTCTACCTTCCTTAAACACATACATGACCTATCTTACCAACCTCTGCACATATACATACGTGTCTGTTATAACATTACTACAAAATTTGATAATAACTGATAATAATTTCAATACAGACAGGCTCTGTGGGAACGATTTTTGGATCATGAATTCAATGCATAATTCAATAACTGAGTGTATGTGACTATAGCTGCTTATATAAATGTGAGTAAGTTTTGTTATCCAACCACTATTTATATGTGACATTACATGATCATCCCTTGGTATAACACATGTTCGGGGAAGTTTCTATTACACTCATCCATTGCACAACCTTGGTGCTGGGTAGGTCCTGTGTGTATGTGACTGGGGTTGTGGTGAGTGTACATGAGTGAGTGCCAGTAGACTGAGTGACGTCATCACCTAGGTTCCCGTGCTTTGTGGTTGGGAGAATCCCCGCAAACTAACGGCTATGTACTCGACTCTCCCGCGACCTACCGCTTTTTTTAAAAAAGCCGCCACCGGCTCCTCTCTAAAATTGGAACAGTCGTACCCGTTATCACGGTCTCACGTACAAAGTAGAAGAAAAGGGAATTGCTGCTGTCTCTGCCAACGAAATAAATCCTCATTCAGCTTTGTGTCAGGTGTGAGAACTACCGTATATTAGTAAGCAACGATATTAGCTAGTGATTACTGGAACAATATTGTCTATATTCAATGCTAGAGTCAGGTATAGCTCGATAGGTCCCGTCGGGAAGATTCGAATGGACGGCCATTGCCGCGAAATATATCAACAAGCGCCGAAAATGGTGTCTCCCAATGCCGCCGCTGGCGCCACTGTGAATAGGCCGCTGCTCAGTGCCTACGCACTGAGCAGCGCTAGGGGTGGGGGTCGGGTGGAGGTCGGGTGCGTGGACGGGACCTCGTCGGCAACTGTTTTTCTTTATTTATACAAGCAACTAGCCTAAAACTCAGATCCCAACACAACCCAATCCAGCGGTATGCTTTCTGGATGCAGTGTGGACCTATACATTCAGGGGAATGGTGCAAGTCGAGGGGTCCGCGAGGAAAAAGAAATAGTGATCAGTGGGGACTGGGGCACGTCTACCTGCAATCTCATAACTGGAACTCAGCTGCGGGCCGCGTTGTGGGACCTACATACCATACCCAAAATACGTATACCCCGTTCGATTATATGGGAAACTAGTAATTTTAGAAATTCAATAATTTGTAAACATGCATAACAGTTGTAACTATAAAGGGAAGCTAAACTTTAAATAAATCCAGTTTAGACTAGCTCAAGATGACTTGCTCGAGTGTATAAGTGTTATAAAAACTAAAGGCTGGATTATCACTAAGATGATGTAATCTATATTATATGTCTAGTATTTTGTAATATTAGGTTCAAACACCATTTTTCTGTTCCGGCATATTGGGAAGACCTCCCAGGGACAAGCGAACGTTCACGCACAGCGGATAAACGTTTGTTGATCAGTTGTTTGGCGTTCTGTGCGTTTGCGAATGTTCATGTAACGTTTCCCCCGTTTGTCTACCGTTTGCGTTGGTGACGGGAACAGTGAATGTCCACACACAATAAATAAACGTTCAGTGAACAGTTGTTTAGCATTCTGTATATTTTTCAATGAAACCTGAGTCTGAATCTCCATGACATACATGTGACATAGCCGTTGGATTACCATGCAGACTCAGCTAGACACATTTATATTTAAGGTAAGATCTTGGTATTGCATTGATTTCGTATTCATACAACTTTGTAGGAAGGAGTATGAATAGTTTGTGTATGACTAGGGTCAACTTGAGTATATGTTTGATGTCTCTATGGATCAGAATTCTCCATTGTAGCATTCAAAATGCAAGGACGCATGCAACTGAATGCAAAATGGCGGCAGATTCAAAATCTGCAGTGGAAGAGGGTAGCGTCGCCGCCGTCGCCGCAACATTGCCGCATTTTCCAAAGCTTCCAGAAGGCCAACCGCTAATGTCAGAATCTTTTATTATATCACAAACGAACCGGAAACATGTCAGCATTGTGGAGGAGTGAGATCATCAAAATCCGTTATGATCTCGCAATGTAGCGATCAATAATATAAGACTATGTTTATCCACAGCCAGTCAGTGAGTATATTAATGATTCGCCCGGCCTGCCGTCCTCCCATTTGCCTTATAGATATATATATATGACACAATGAGGTATAACAACATTTAAAAAGAACTGTTTGTATAACGTGTATTGCTCGTTTGCACACCTCCTGATCGTTTGCAAACGTTTGTACAATGTTTGCATACAAACGATGATTGTCCTCACTCAATGTTCATGCACTGTGTGTTCACTGTTTGGGTACCGTTTGCAAACAGTTATATCCAAACGTTACACAAACGTTCAAAGAACGTTACATTTCTCCCTGGGCTGTGGGTTTCATAGAAGATGTGACCATTTTCGCTTAAGACATTTGTCCTTGTTATAGAAATGCTTATGGAGAAATAAAACTATTGATAATAATGATATTCATTGTATATCAGAATATGAATTAGAATAATTTCCTATCATTGACTTGTTCGCAATTATCTGTAATCTTGCTTGCAATTAATAATTGCCATAATGGGATATTATCGTAGTAAACATATACCCCACTTATTGAGTTTTCATGGAGATAATGGAACTATCCTTGGAAATACTCACCACATTTGTAATTCTGTTCTGTTGTTGCCTATTGTTGTTGTTGGGCTAGTTCTGTAGGTGGAGAGGGCTGTCGAGGTCCTCCCTACATGGTTCACTGGCCTATTGATTTGGTTAGAACTTTTTACTCTGGCTACACTACACTGAAGCCCTATTTTCAGTAAATGTTTATGGCCCTATATATCTGGATCGAAATAAATCGTAATAAGTGAGGAAGTCAAATCAAAGTAGGGAAGTTGTGTTGTAAAAAGCAGGGATTTTTTTCTCCATATTCGTGGAGATGGGTGAAACTTGGTAATGCATCGTCCCACTAGGTATTGCATCATCCTACTACCGTTAGTGGGATTACTAAATGCATCCTGCTTGAGTATAGCTCCTAAAATCTTGGCAAAAAGTTTTTGAAGAAACCTCACTCAAATCGAAAGAAATCCATGTACACATGTGTTTACAGCTAATGTGGCAAATCTGTGATTAATAGTGTGGATGGAAATAAACCTGGAAAAACCAATACTGTGTCTCTCTCTTATGTCTCCCACCAGAATACCAGAACATTATGAAATATGGAAGAAAGCCAAATTCACAGCTTAATCATTGAGAAAAACATTCACATCACCTTATGTACTATAGGTAGACAAAAAGATTCCCAAGATGGAAATTTCATATATCAAGCCCGTCAACGTTTTTAAAATGCCCTCCTACAAGTCGACCAGAAGTATGTGTGACAAACAAAATGGCAAAAGTACCCAAGATACACAGGTGCCATAGGCATTGTGGGACAATGATTTTGAAAGAATCTCCAACTTGCAAATTAGTATGTGGGTGCCCCTATATATATATAGGGATCCATTAAGACAATTTCTTCATCAGTATTTTTTTTCCATCAACGGATCTTTATTCAATTTGTCAACAAATACTTTTCCAATGAGCAGATGACATTGAGATTACATCTGCTCCCTTTTCCTCGTCTGTGATTTTAAAGCTGTCTGTTTTATTTACTTTGTCATCCTAAAAGTTGACTAAAAGAAACCCTATTAGTACCGTATTTCACAAATAAATGTCCCAAATAAGGGCATGTCCCCCAAAAGCTCCAGGTCTTTAACTCGATGACCTGCGGCCACTTGTTGGATACAAACTAAAGTTTTAACTCAAGCCATTGAATCACACTTGTAGTTCCATCCTCGCGTACAGTTCTATCTAATTATAACGTCATGTGACGTCATGTGTGGGATAACAAAATTTGGCTCACAGACAGTGATCTCACTAATTCCTAGCTAGCTAGGGAGCCTCGATCCCCTTTTAGAGGAATATAGAGGGATGTGGTAGTTTCACCCCCCACTGAGCTCAGCTCCAGGGCCAGACCAACAGCTGCTGCTTACAGTCAACTAACCACTGGAGATGAGGGGTTGGGTCATGTGGCACGATGCAGAGATGTGAGAGAGAAAAAGAGAGGAGGGGGAAGCTAGACTATAGACAGAACTAACAGCAGTTATGTTTTTCCGATCGTTCTTCACCTAGTTGGAGGCAGGGGAAACCCAAGGGGTCAGAGCGCAGCATAGACCCCAGGGATTCCCCCACCAGAAACTAGGTGAAGAAGGATCGGGAAATACATAACTAAGGTTATGTTTTAGATTTCTTTGACCTCTTCCAAATGATTTTAAACATATTAGATTGCTCTTAATTATGGTAACTTGCTGCGAGAGAAATACAGTGAGGGCGTGGCATGGTTTCATTAACGCTTGAATTTATGATGGCTATCGTAACGTTGATGACAGCTGCCGCACTTTGAATGCTTAGCAGACGATGTAATGTCATGGCATGGCGTGTCCCTATGACAACACTCTACTACTTTCCCAATAACCAATGAAAACACAAAAGGATAAACTGGGTCATCTGTTTCTTCCCTAGGGAGGAATGAAACATATTTCTTCCTGCTCACTCGCATAAAACAAGCCTATACAAAGTCTATGGACACTGTTTCAGTGAAATAAAATACAATAGCACACTTTATAGTGATTTACGTGAAGCAAAAGGGTCCAGGGGGTAGTTTCATAAGTAGTAACGATATATCGCTAATATTCACTAATCGTTCACTAATTAAAAATTAGCGATATATCGTTAAGAATTGCGACACATCGTTAAAAACATTGCGATATATCGCTAGTTGTTTTTACAGTCAATATTTTCGTGACGGTAGGCCCTAATTATTTTTGCCATCTTCCCTTCCCCCTGCATAGACTACACCAAGTCGGCCATGAGGTATCATGTTGAGGCCACTTGACAACAGTAGTCTATTTTTTCCCCGATTTAAGGACCAAAAGTGAAGAAATTATTAATGAAAAAATTTAGCGGAGCCCAAAAAAATCTCCGCTATTTTGACAGAGATTTAGTGATGAAATAGCGATATATCGTTATCATTACTAGTTATGCAACAGCTTAACGATCGTTCGCTATCGTTAGTGATCGTTACTGATCGTTACTAGTTATGAAACGGGCCCCAGGTTCGTGGAAGGGAGAGTGAGAGACCTAATGAATGACATCATGTGCTACCTGCGGCAATAAGCACAATGGAATTTGCTTTGGGTGCAGGGGAGCAACCTGTGGTGGACATGACTGAGCGGTTTGGCACTGCTCTATGGTGGAGATCCTTTTTAGACCAAGATAAGATAAACAACGCGAATGGGGTGTCTGAGTGGTACTAAGTGGTAAAGGAATTCATTTCATCCAGTATTGGTTTAAGCGTAGGAGAGCTTTCTTTTTTCTTTCTCTCACTGTATCCACCTGTAACGCTGTACCCATCCTGTAACTCTGTACCCACCTGTAACACTGTACCAAGACTGTTACACTGTTCTGCCCTGTAACACTGTACCCATCCTGTAACTCTGTACCCACCTGTAACACTGTACCAAGACTGTTACACTGTTCTGCCCTGTAACACTGTACCCAGTCCGTAACACTGAACCTGCCGGTACCTCAGTACTTAGTACATGATCATTCATGTTAGAACTCATGGTCAATCACTTTAGTACTCATGATCTATTGCTTTAGTACTCATGATGAATCCCATTAATGCACTTGTCAATTGAAACCCCCACCCCCCCACCCCCGGGGACGTAGGGGAATGTCCTGGGCCTTTTGGGAAATTTGATGAAATCCCCGACCCCCCAGGGCAAGAAATTCTTGTAAATCCCCGACCCCCCTGGGGCACATTTTTCGGTGGACATTTTTTTTTTGACAAAAACAATCATTGCAAAAATATAAATGCTTTACTATTATGGCTATGATTTTGATGGAAAAGAAAACACTTTGAATAACAACTCGGGAGACAGTCTTAGTGTTGAGATACAAATGCATGGTAGCACGGTTGAACATCAATTTATTTATTACATATTTATATTCCTACTAGTTTAGAACGATATATCAGATGCACTATACCTCTTTAAGAGATAATTGAAATGTTAAGAACATAATAATTCAATGTGTACACCATTGAATATCCTTCAATAATACCCTGGGCTACCATATCTATGTACAATATAAATAGTACTGCATTTCAAGCAGTTTGAATTTTTGGCTAAATTTTGGTAAATTCTTTCCAGCGGTAGAATTGACCTCACATTTCACCTTTTACTTGTTCCTAAACTGAAATTGGCTCTACTCAGCCCACACATACCCGATTTGAAGCCCAATTTGGACACCCAAAGAGTACCAGGATTTCATTTTGAAATCGGGGATGTGTTTATTAGTCTGCCTTATATTTTGTTTAGTAGAAAGAATAGAATACCTTCCTTCATTCCGTTGATCACTGTGTCAGTACAAATTATGCAATTCCTTTCATTTTTATTTCATTACTAGCAAAGTACCCGTCCTCCGGACAGTCACCCTCTCTCCCCACACTTCCCCCTCTCCCTCTTTTCCCTCCCCCTCTTCTCTGACTTTCATACCTGTTTTTCTCTCCCAACCCCATCTCTAATTTCCCAACCCCCTATCCCTCCCCTCTTCCTCATGCTCCCCCTCCCCACTTTCTCTCCCTCCCCTCTCTCCCTTCCCCTTTCCCCCTCTTCTCTCCCTCCCCCTCCTCTTTTCCTATTCCTACACCCTCTTCTTCACTCTCCCACTCCTCTGCATGTGGGCCAGATGTTCAGAAAATGTACAATTCACATTCACCAATCATTTCAAATAACCCAGATTTCAGACGAAAATAAAGTTCAAAATACAGTTCAATCTAACCAAACAGATTGCTAGAATCAATGCAATGCCGAACATACTCGAATTTGCCTAAACCAGATCAAGTTCAATTTAATCTTCTTTTGTTGAGACGTTGCTTTAGAGGGTGGGATTCAGTTTATTATTTAAACTGATGGCCAGCTCTAGCTGATAGTAGTTTGCTAGTGACACTTAGATTCACTAAGTTTTGATTTTAAAGAATATAACCAAACTCAAAACAGGGACATAGACGTTACAATACTTCTACATATATATTATACATTTGACATTACTGCCCTCTAATTGAGCAGAGTGTATCAAATGTGGACAGCTGCCAATTGTGCATTTTCTGAAAATATGACCCGTGTATTTAGGTCCCCCTTGATGTAGGTGGTGGGAAATGACATAGTATCTCACAGGGGCTTTCCCAGACTATAAATAGAATGTAGAGATCGCAATTTGAAAAAGGCTTCAAAATCACATTTCCACCCCAGATACCTTCACAAACCACATACGACGACATCCAGAGAGGGGGAACAGACCTCTACAGATGAGTAAAGTGGTTGTAATAGAACAAATTCCGAGAACATTCAGGACAAAGCAACCCCTCTATTCCTTATATGGATTTCTACCGCCTTTCCTAGAAATCGCTCTACCCGTATATTATATGGATATATGCGCGGGGGGGGGGGGATGGATCTATATGACAATGTCTAGAGTTATGAAATATGATTATTATATTTGAAGAATAAGCTGAGGCAGTAGTGCCGTTTGGGCATGCACAAGCACTTTATAAGTACCCTATACAGTTACATAAAGCAAAAGAAAAAAATTTTCACAATGAAGCGGCAATGTGCGATGTATCGCTGCAGAGTTCAAAGTGGCTGGAATGGAAGGCATGGCAAAGGTGGGCGGGGCACGATGCTTGTGATTGGTCACACCCGCCGTGACGTCATAGGTGGGAAGTAAACAGACCCATGTGCCGCGATATGGGCCTTGATGTGAAGAAAACAAATTCCTCTTCCAAGAAATGTATACTTTCTATACCTATCTCCATTATTTCAAATCTGATGGTATCTCAAAATCCATCTTTTGTGACTTATGACTCATCTTCCTGTGACACATCACATTTTTCAACAACAACAAATATTTACAAAAAACATAACAAGTTTGGCATGTGCAGAGAGAGAATGGGCAGGCTTTTACTCGGCAGCTCAGGCTCTGCTTAGTTCAGCCATTCAGCTATTGTCTACATTGCATATATCAGGTCTAGTTCAAGTGTGATGATGACCCCACACCACTAAATACCTGTCATGTTCAAGGTTGAAACTTTTGGTGTATATATAGAGGGAGGCTTGAAACTTTAGACCATACTGCCCAGCCAAGCCCATGCCCGCTGAAAATCACCAAAACTCTCTTGGGAACAGAGGTTTATCTAGGGATAGGTCCAAGACACTGTATAAGATAGCAACACCTCTGCTGTAGAGTGGGCACTGGCAGACATACCCCCACCCTCCAGCTGATATTGCTGTAAACTAAGAGAAATCTCCGCCTGGGTGGGGGAATGTTTTCTCAGACATTCCCCTACCATTCCCCTACGTACCCGGGGGTGGGGGTGGGGGTGGGGGGGGGGGGGTTCAATTGACAAGTGCATAATACTCAGGGTCTATCCTGTTAGTTCTCATGATTAATCACTTTAGTACTCATGACCTATCACTTTAGTACTCATGATGAATCCCATTGATACCCATGGTCTATCACTTTAGTACTCATGGTCAAGCATGTTAGTACTTGTGATCAATCACAACATTAGTACTCGTGATCAAGGACAAAGGTTGATTGTTCTCTGACAGCACTAGATATATTGCACAATCAGCTTGCAGTTCAGCATTGTTTTGTGCAGTAGGAATTGAAGATGCTCATCCATATGATACACGGGTAGAGCGATTTCTACGAAAAGAGGTAGAAATCCATATAAGGAAAAGAAGGGTTTCTTTGTCTCACATGTTCTCAGAATTTGTCATTTTACAAACCATCTTATTCATCTGTAGAGCTCTGTCCACCCTCTCTGATGTTTATTTTGAAGCCTTTTTTAAATTGCGATCTCTACACTCTATTCATAACCTAGGAAGCCCCCGTGAGATACTACGTCATTTCCCACAACCTACGTCCAGGGGGACCTAACTACATGCAGAGGAGTGGGGAGTGAAGAAGAGGGTGTAGAAATTGGATAAGATAAGCTAAGATAAGATACTATTTATTTGTCCGACTCACACAGTATATTATGAAGTTACGAAAATAGACAGCGATTTTCGCTGGCTAGAACGACCCTGATTGCTGGCTAGAATTATCCAAAATATCAACCTTTGAATGTGATGTGTCACAGGAAAATGAGTGACAAGTTGCAACAAATGGATTTTGAGATATCATAATATTTGAAAAGATGAGATGAAGCCGATTCCAATGATGGTAAACATTAGCACATAAAATAAGTATTTTCATATTCTTTATACTTGAAAAAATATTCACAATATTCACAACTGTAAAGCAGTTATATATTTTTTATACTTTTTGTATTTCTTTTTCATTGAAAATAACCCATATAATATACGTTTCCATAATTCTAAATCCTAGCCACACATAGCTTTTACCTGATCCTTTCCCGGCAGAAGGCCTACCTGAATTGAATATCTATTCCAATCCAACTATAGCTTTTGGCATTATTTGTGTGTATTCTTTTAAGTATTTTAATATAATCATGAGTCCTACTATAAGGAAATCTGACCTTTGTTAACAAGAGGCTGTACCTTCTGTATATGTCTTAAGTATTTCTACTGAAATCAGTATTTTTGAAAACTTATATCGTATTCCCCCAAAATTTCCATCATTTTAAACCTAAAATTGTAAAAAAAAAAATCTCAAATCTTCAGAAACATTTCACAAAATTGGATTCACCAAAGTTTGTTGACACTTTCAAAGATTAACATTATCAACTTTTCAATTACTCTGAACCGCCCTTTTTCCCTTGCCAAAAATATTTCAGTATTTTTGCCATGTCCTGACTTTCATCCCGGTATAACTCGACTACTAGTAAAGTCTAATTTAAGCTGCATGTATTATAGGTAGATATGACTTTAATTTGCATGTAGGACCCAATTACACATATGACAATGAGTGATCTTTGGTTAAAGTGAAACATTTTCCCCGTACCTAAAAGTAGTTCATCCCAATTTCTGCGAATATGAATGGGAATCAAACTGGGAAAATTGTGTTGCTGTCCAGTGTGTAGCGGCTGCGAGTTGCGTCTTGGGGTGACGATTATGATTGTTCTTCAACATTATTATGGATATTTTGTTTTTCAAATGACCAGTATTCCCCGATCTGACCCATTGCAAAAGCCCCCCACCGTCCCGTCCCCCCGCCCGTCCCGTCCCGGCCGTGTACAGCTCTACACGGCCCAACTAGTAGAGGATGAAAAAATAAAAATCTGTGCACACGACGAGCCTTGAACTCCCAACCCTTAGGTCTGGAGTCCAGCGCTTTGCCTCGTTGCTATGAGCGGTAGTCGGGAGTGCAGTCCTTCATTCCAGGAGTCATACACCTAGGGTGACTCAGTCTTAAATAGAAAATTCACTACAGCTAATAGAATTTGTAAGTTAGCTAAGATTTTTCTTCATAATCGTGTCTAGGGCATCCATATCTATGAGAATCAGTCACTGGTTTGGGGCCTGCAACTTGTTTTCTATGCAAACAGGTCGATATTGCCTGACTCCCATACATGGTCCTTGCTGAACCTGACGGGCCTGATGTCACTCCTGAAAGGTTAAAAAGTAGGCCACGGCCTCGGCCGCGGGATTGTGACGCTTCGTCCAGATAATATTTAACCCCAAAACTAATTAAAATGCACCAGAGAGCAATCAAAAACTCTTAAAACAAACTTGTCCACAAAGCTCATTTTCATTTATGGATGATGATAACTAGCTATTGACAGAAATAGAAGTGCCAAAATTCCAATAGAAGTTACATATATGACGATATGTTACAAATATAATTAATTGTCTAGTAATTCTATAAATCATTGGAAATGTGTGTGTGTGGGGGGGGGGGCAGCAAAGGCAACTTCTGGGCCCCTCCCTTTTAAAAATCATGGAGACCCCCTGCCCGACCATATAATAGACTGCGTTGAAAAAGTACTGTAGCCAGCTAAAAATCCCAAATAGCCACCCGAGACAAAAGTTAGTGACATTCCTGAATTTAGATGCAGTTTATACAGTTAATAAAATGAGATATTTTTCCATATTTGGGAGCTTTTTTTCTACCCCCTCCCCCCCCCCCCCCTGTTAAAAATAACTTATAATCAGAATGGTACTTGGCAGTTCAATACACATATTATATATAAGGTTCATAAAAAATAACAACTCATCTGATTAATGCAAAATTTTATTTGGGGGCTCTGAGTCGGGGGGGGGGCTAGGGGCCCAAATGTTGTCAGATTGGTGGAAATGGCCATATACATATACATGTACACATATGTCAACATACACCTCTACCACTGTAAATGTATGTGTTATGTACATGTATACATATATGTATGTGTATGTATGCATATGTATATATACAGGATTCATTATACATGCTTTCAATCATGAAAATAGAAAAAAATCGAGTCATAAATTTGAATTTTACCGGTAATCTTAGTAAAAAAACAGATTGGTTGCCCTGACAACCCCACGTAAATCACTAGTGAAATACGCACTAGGCGTAAATCACTCTAGGTACGTTGTTTTCAGAGCAATGCATGCATAATAAAGTATCCATAAGTTACATTTATATCTATACATGTATGCATGTATCAAAATTTAAAAAATGAAGCAATTTTTGTCATTTTTAGCGGTTTTGAATTCAAGTGTTCATAGAACAAAAACACAAAAACTTGTGCGATTCTTTTTATTTTCACCTGAGTTGTTGTCCGATGTCTTGGGAAAGTCGGGTTTTAATTGTACACTTCGGGTCAATTTCTAGATAAAGTTATGAAGGTTTGAAATATAATCTCGACATATTCAAGACTTTTTCTACATCAGTGTACCCACATTAGTTTACCGACAAGTAGCTATTTATTACACACTTTATATGGATGTTAAAAAGTAAATTCAACTTGTTTAGCCTAAATTTCACTCGAGGAAGTTCAATTCACTGCAACTTGTGGGTCTAAGTTATATACGCGGTCGGGGACGACGTCATTTATGTCAGGTTTGTACATCAGGCCTACGCTGCACCAAAGAAATTGCGTCTTTGCCCGAACTGTTCACGTGAACAGTTCAGATCAACCAAACTGCACCTTTCTAACTGCTCATGTGTGTAATAAATATAGCAAATGGCACAATGGAGGGTTCAAACTGATCGAGACCCATCAGAAAACGGGACGAACCCCAAAGGGGTGAGTTCCCGTTTTCTGATGGGTCTCAATCGTGCCATTTGCTATTTTATTACACACTCTATTTGGATGTTAAAAAGTAAATTTAAATTGTGTAGCCTATAGTTTAGCTCGAGGAGGCTTGATTCACTGCAATTTGTAGGCCTAAGTTACGCGGTCAGGACGACATCATTTCTAACTGCATTATAGGTCAGGCCTGTGCAGTTTGGGTCAACGTTTAAAGTTTAGGTCAACCAAACTGCACCCCAAAACTGCACCTTTCTAACTGCTCATGTGTGTAATAATGGGCATAAACTATATTTGCTCTGTGCGAACGATCGTTATGGCACAGTCAAACATGCCTAGTGAAAAGTAGCCAATGGATTTATAGACACTGTTTTGCTGGTGAGAAAAGATTGATAGAATCGCCTGAACTAAAGTGTAGTAAAGTGGCTAGAAGGACTATTTTGGTTTATTAAAAAGCTTTTCACCAGGAGATATGTTGAGAAAAGGTTGAGAATAGACGGTGGTGTAAGAGTATAAAGCAAAGGACACTGAGTGGCATTGCAACGGTTTTGATTGAGAATAGAAGTCATTTTGAAAAGCAGATGGTTGCCAACGGTTCAGACCAACATACATGTATATTTTCTGGTCAGAGGCTATTTCCAGTCGCCAAAATGTAACTATCGATTACATAATTAACTCTTAAAATACAATTTAGATAGAGTTCAGAATCAGAAAGACCAGTATTTTCTACCCCTATATGCATAATTGCGAAGTAATTAGTGTGGGAAGAATAATGATAATAATGGAAAACAACAACGTACGCAATCCAGCGGCCATACGCACAGAACTGAGCATGTGCGTAGGAGTAGCGCTCGATGGACTTTTCCTATCTCTTTTTGCCTATGGTGAAGAGCCAAAACCGTAAGTTGAAATGGTCGTATTAACATTTATTAAGTGGTGCTGCGTCCATAGGGAGCCTTTTTTGAGCTACTCATAGCAATAATATACATTCAGACATTAAAAGGTACATCAGAAAAGGAAAAGAACCCTCAGAAAACTGGTCTCCCTTAGAATAAAATACATAGGTATACATATTTAAGGTGTGAAATAACAATATCAATCATGAGAGTGCTTCAGTCATTAAGATAATTTAAGATGAGAGCATTGGTGAAGATGTGATTTCACGCTATAGTCACTTGTAAAGTCTTTACGCGGAATTTAGTCCATCTGTTATAGTCTGTGCGAATGCGGAGGTTTTGCATCCCTCATTTTATCATCTCTTCAAAATTAATGTCAGTATTCTAAAAATAGACTTTCGAAGTCATTATTAGAGAAAGTATTCAAAATGAAAAAAAAGATGATTCAAAGTGAATTTATTCACAAACGAACACAAGACAATACAATGTACATTGGCATAATATTTCACAAATGAATGAGGAGGGTATAGTTATTATATAGGGTATTATTCATTATGGAGATGTCATGACTCACAAAGGAATACTAGTAATTCATATGCAGAGGCACGTTTAAAAACAAAGTAACACAAGTACATTACATGACACCTCAATCAGATAGCATTGTTGGCATTGGTAACATTTATAGCAGATGATGATGATAAATATATCATCAACGGTAGACAAAAAATAACAAAAGCACAATACAGCAAATCACATCTCAATCAGATAGCATTGTCGGCATTGGTAACGTTTATAGCAGATGATGATGGTGATAAATATATCATCAACGGTTGACAAAAAATAACAAAATCACAATACAGCAAATCACATCTCAATCAGATAGCATTGTTGGCATTGGTAATTATCATTTATTATTATTATTAGTTATCTTTATTTCCATGTCATAACAGTTACACCAGTTTTTAGTTTCCTAAAGGTGGAAACACGTGATAGGCTCTACAATGGCAGTTCTTCCATCTACCCCTATATATTTTCTAGGTCTAGATCGACAATAACAAGTATATACTCAACAGTTAATACACAGGTTACAAAGCATCTTAATAGTAAAGAGCTCCTTTTGAATTAGGTGTATTACAGGCCTTATATTTGATTTCCTGTGTACAGTCATCAATTTTGCTGTACCATACGATTTTAGGAATATTCTAAATTTCTTTTGGTTTAAAAGTTGCGACTCTGGGGCCAATCTATTAAACTCTAATGGGGCTTGGTATAATGACTCTCTAAACTTTGTGTTGTTTGCCTTTCGGACCTTAAGCTTTCTTCCCCCCTCCCTCCACACACACACACTAGGCTCCTTAAGTTTATCTTTCTGGAGTCAATTTCGTCCTCATTTTGGCTTAATATGCATATTCTGGGAAGTGGCCTTCCCTTTGCTTATATAGTTCTGGGATGTTAAAGTCTGTCTGATGGTCCAAAACATTTAATTGCTGTGTTTTGGAGGGTTTGTAATTTCTTCAAGAGGGCCTTTGGAGCTACTGAATACAAGGTGTTGCTAAATTCTAATACCACCTTATACCAGCATGATTATGGTGTCTGGTGAGGCTGCTTATTTAGAGTTTTCTTTATCCTATTTGTTAGGTGGTTTTTGAATTTTAGGTTTGTATCTATCTCCAATCCCAGATACCGTAGGTATATCCTTCTGTGTTTTTGAGGTAGTTGTTTCCTAATAGTATCTGGGTTGGTGAATCTTCCCCTTGTTTTCTAATTTTCCTCAATCTACTCGGTGGGATGAAGATTAATTGGTTTTTGTTTGTATTAAGGGAGATCTTGCTTTGCCTGCACCAGATGTCAATACCTTTTATGTCTTCCTGTAGTTTCCCAAACCCCTCTTTTTCATTTTCGATCAGAGATGTGCCCCACTGTATCTTCTGCGAATAGTTGGATTTTACAGTGCTGCATAGCTATATGTAACTAATCTATGTATATAAGGTGCAGATGTATATAAGGTACAGTAGTGGCCCCAGTGTAATCCCCTGTGGCACCCCACACTCTATTTCCTTCTCTCCTGACGGGTGAACTCTCTGTTTTCTTCCAGACAGGTATCCCCTGAATTATTCTAATTCTTCTCCCTCCACTCCTGCTGTGATAGGGATTTAGTGTCGATTGGGACTGAATCTTTACTGTAGAGGGCTAGCCCCCTGCCTCTTTTCCCTTTTCTATCTAGGCTGTGTGTCTGGTACCCTTGGATGTGGATAGAATTATCTGGGCAGGAATGTTTTAACCAGGTTTCTTGGATTGCTAATATATCTATGTCTGATTGGCTTAGGAGGTGTTCTACATTGTCTTTCTTTGGCAATAGGCTTCTGATGTTCCATGACACTACCTTTGTGGCTTTTACCTATTTTAAATCACATTCTTTATATTGCTCCTTTTATGACACATTAAGGCTGGTGTTTGTGTTTGTTCCGATTTTAAGGGTCTTATGTTTCTAGCACTGTGTGTCATCCTTTCTCTGTTCCAGCAGTGCAATAATACAATTCCTCTATCAATCATGTTTGGAATGATTTTCTTGTCTGAGCATGGGTCTGGCTCAATTGATACCAGTTCTCTTTTATTTGTCCCTCCAGTATGGCCTCTTTCTGAAGTGTGCATCTTTGCTTTTAATTCCAATTTAGATTTCTTTTAGTTACAAATTACAATTTTGATTTTGATTTCTGTCCCCATATTTGGATGTCTGTATTCGAGAATAAGGGCACCAGCTAGGCACGGGCAGAGAACCATATCGAAGGCCCTTGGTTTGGGGTCTCAAATTAGGACCCTACCTGTACATTTGCACTTACATTTATATCTAAAATCACCTTTAATTTGATATTCAAATTAATGTTTTAGATTTACAACGACCCTTTAGATATTTGAAACTTGGCTTCCTACTTCAATTAGATTAATCTTAGGACTTCTTCTCAAGACATGTTTCCACTTTTGCTTGAGTGGTTGAGATTAGCAAAAATGGCTAACAATAGTTAGTAATTAGCCGAAAAATGACTTGTCAGTCTGGTGGTGTGTATTTTTCTGATTTTTGATCTAGACTGCTGTCTTTGTTGGTGCTTTGTTGGTGTTTGGGCCCTTCCTTTAGTCATGGTCATACACACATTATATATAGTGGCACAATTTAAGTTATCGATATATTAAACACAACATAATAATCAGGTGATAACATATGAGAAAAACCTCTGACCTCCACCTTCTGTATGTATTCGTAAGGACAACATCCCCTTTGTAATAGATGCAGGTCCTCGATTGTATATTGTCTTGTCTCCAATTTTGATTTATCATCATCAATTTTGATTTATCATTTATCATCAGTTCTGATGGTTTGTTGTTGAGCAGAAGGAGCTTGTGGCATCCCGATAGGATAGAATCATCTGCGTTTTTTTGTTGATGTATTATCTCTATTTGGCCATAGGAGTGGGTATGATTTCCTCACTTCCTTCATGCCTCTAGTGACTGATTTTTTCTTTTCTATCTGTTCAAATTCTATATAGCTCTTATGTTGTGTATGTGTGGTTTCCCTATATGGTAAGCTTTGGCTACTTATTATCTCCTAAAAGTTGTATGCACCATTGCCAGAATGTTCATTAATTTCTCATCTAGCTTCTCCGTGTACATATAAATATCTTCATTGGTTTCCCTCCTTGATTCTATATTGGTTGTTCACCCATGGTTCATGGACCCCTTCAAAGATCAGGTAACTAGTTTCTGGCTCCAATTGTTGTAGTGCTTTCCCTTGTATTCAGGAACCAGTGTCTAATTTATGCTGTAATACATTGCATTTAGTTTGTTTTGAGTCCGGGATTATTTGGAATTGATCCACTTTCACTGTCATTTTGGAATTTATTCTGATTATAGCAGGGGATGACCATAAATATATCACCAATTGTAGATATTTGGCACATTTTCCATAAGGGTGGCTATGCTGATAGGAAGACAGATTGGGATGGATGATCACTCTCATTAGACTCTTCAAGCAAGGAGTAGCCAGCCTCTTCATCGGCAGATTTCATTGAAATCAGCCCTCTTGGTTCCTTGTGTATATTCTCCCAGGAATAGCATCTGGAAATCACCACTGAGGAAATTATGACAAAGACTGCAGCAATACCAAGATGCCAGGCAAATATTGCACTAATAACCATCAACTTTGAGTGATCAAACATATTCGACATTGTGGTTGTAACATGGACAGTTGCCTCCTTTTCAGGTTCATCAAAAGGATTAAAAATGAGGAAAGCCGTTTGAAAAAACCATGTGCCTTGCAATATGGTGCAATATGCCCTTCCTAGAACCGGGAAAATACTGTCTCTTTTGACCATTTCAAGAATTGTACAAAGTGAGCAACCGAAAATGAGATAAACTAGTAGAATATGCACAAGTGCATCGTCTTCCCTTCTGCCTTTTACATGAAATTTGAAGAGAATTCCCTCAACTAAGAACGCCAGTGCAGTGCTCATGTAGATGACTTTGTCAGGGTCTGGCACTGATGCTCTCAGCTTGGGACGTAAAAGTGTAAGAAGAGCGGGAAGACCAAAAAAGGTGTACATTGTAGCATGCTGAATGTTATTGGCTTTTATGCCATGAAGTAACTCAACACAGAGTCCAATAACACACATGGACATTACAACAAGTGCCTCTATGTCAACGGCAAAGCTACAGCAACATTTGGGTGGCCATGACGTTGAGGACCTGAACTGTCCTCTGTGAGATGTCTTGCACCGAAAATAATGTCGTAATGATTGTATAGTCCACCAAATGCCCATTAAAATGAAGAAAAGACCTGGGACTGCGTGTCCAATGAAAGGACCTAAATGTCCTTCCAATAGCTTCTGTTTCATTTTCATTTTCACTAGCTTGTGATCCAATAGCAAAAGTTGTTCGGAGCTGTCTTTCCAAGCACTTGCCTCTGACCTGTGAAATATAATATGATCAATATATATATATATAACACAATCTGCTTTCCTAACAAACTATGCATTAAATCAAGGATATTTCAGCAGGCAGCGGTTTCTGGAAAGCACCCTAAAAATGAGAAAATATCTTAAAAACAAAAACTATGAGTTAATAAGGTGAAATCTTTCTTATGTTCTACTATAATACAGCATTCCGAAGACAGCATGAGGCCAGAGGGCGAGGTGGTCACGCCAATTGTGAGAAACATCATTGCCTTGGGTGTGAGAAACTTCAAATGGTGATAGACATGCGTCTCAGAGCCATAAGGACCTAGTCCACTGAGCCAATTCTCATGCGATTTTGCGCTGCAGAGGATTCTTTTGCACTAAATTCTGTTAGAATCGCAAAAGAATCGGCTTAGCGGACTAGGCCCGCGATGCTTATGAAATTGGGTTATTTAGATGAGGATCATTTTATTATGTTGAAAAGCACATGCATTAATGTATGGCGACGTTTTCACTCTGTGATTTAGCCATTTCTCATTTAACAGGGTTATGAGCATAAATTATGTCAATATATTTTTAACCTTAATGTATCATTTTGTTCGGTTTTCATTTCCCATTCTATGGCATGAGTTTTATTTATATATATAAATTCAATAAGATTTTTTCCTTATATAACTATGAGTTGGGTAGTCATTATTTGATATAGATACACAAAAGTATATATTTTATTGACACTCATGTCAAGACGGATTTATCAAGTCAATTGATTTGTCTTTAAGATCAGAATCAACCAGGTTATTGTCCAATAAATGGAAAAAAATGGGGGGGGGGGGGGGGGGGCTTGCACCATTTTGTGAGAACGGGTCATTATATATTCACAGCATGACTGTTTGTGTGATAGATCTGTTCAATTTTGCTAATTATGCTTTTAATCTTGACCTGGCCATGCCCAATTTGGGATTGATATGACATTTCAGAGAGAGAGAATCATTTATATGAAAACCAAGATATTTATGCAAACTTCTATAAGGCAGTTCCTCTTATATGAAGACCAAGATATTTATGCTAACTTCTATATGGCAGTTCCTCTTTGCCAACTATCAGTTTTTTGCAGCTTTCCATTTTTTCTATCTTTTGGGGCCCAAATTCCATAATTTGACTCTTTTCCCGTTTAGTGAATGTCCAGGATTAATGAGGAAGGATGTATCCAATAAGGTCGCATAAATGACCTGTTTCACCCATAGAAACTATGGATTAGAAGTAACGATACTCATATAATTGTCATTATACGTGCCTAATCAGAGAATACATTATAATATATGGGCCAAAGTAAAAAAAAATACAAATCAGAGTTTGTTTCTTTTGCCAGACCATAATTTCTTTAATCATTACTTTTTCTTTTCATTTTCACTGTCAGTGTAGGGGGCGGCATGATGAAAGCTAAAGGGTGATATACGGTTTTGCCTATGTATTAGCAAAAAAATCAATGCTTAAAGTCAAAATAAGGCAAATTTGTGGCAAAAAGGCAAAAGAAATCGAGTTTCTTAGGGTAACGTCCCTGTTTCAAAAGCATGACTGTGAAGCGAGGGAGTATTTCTAAAAGTAACACAGCTGCATCATGGACATTTCTATTTACCCCACTCTGTTGAATTTTGGCAATGGCAGTAATTTCCGTAACAATTTTTAGACCCCCTTGTAATTTTTCTATCAACAGGCATCTTTTCCCCAAATGCAGGAAGACGTTAAGTGCCTTTATTAATGAAATGAAAGTGAATATAAGAGTGATGGAGTATAACAACATAGTAACAGGGAAGAAGAAATCCAAGGATAGGTTGTGGGAAAGAATCCTTAGTGAACAGAATAACATAGAATGATTTTCTAAAATGCTTTTGAAAAGGTGTGAAATGAGGCCATTTGGACATTTGTGTATATCTCTATGTTTTCCACCACGATCAGGGGTTTTAGTTTACCACTGGGTTAACGCTGAAACCTAATGAAAACTTGAAAAATACCTGTTTTATTAAAGAGATGATGGAGGTCTGAAAGTAAGATGCATTGACGAGATTGTAAGAACAAATGGAATAAAATGGGTTCAGAGATTGTTGAATGAAACCCACTCGAAATGGTCTGGTATACTTGAAACTTTTCATCGCGATAACATTCAAAATGTACTAATGAATAGAAATATGCCTCAGAGATCGTTAAGTGGTTTTTATACAGAAATGCTAAAAGAATGGAACTGGAACGAGACATACTATTGTAACAGCCTGAGTCTGGCTTGGAAGTCTTCTTGGAGAGAGTGTGGGAAAATCAATGGATCAAAAAAGAGGGGAAGTTGCTCAATAATGAAGACTGGAAAATGAGTGGTATTGAGGTAATTGGTGATTTGTTGAATCCCGACAAGAAAATCATGTCAACGGTGCAATTAATTAACAAATATGATATTTGCTGTGACATTACTGATAGACTCAAACTGATAGCAGCAATACCTAGTGAGTGGCTCCGCCTGGTAGCATCTGATGACTTTTCTCTACCAAAAAATAAAGATACAATGTTCAGGATCAATGAAAAACTCATGTGTATTACTGAGGTAAAAACCAAGGAAATATATGCGGAATGGGTACAGTTGTCCTTACCTGACTACGAAAAACTAGATGGATGGCATGAAGTTCTCAATGATAGAAGGTTTAAGGGTGATAGGAACCAATGGAAGGAGAAGTTTGTTATTCCTGTCGAATGTTGTAATATTGTCAAATGGCAGGCACTCCAGTATAGAGTGTTCCATAGAACAGTAGGCTGTAATAGTTATCTCAAACAGGTTCATGCTAAGCCTTCCCCATATTGCGATTTTTGTGATGAGATTGACTCAATTGATCATTTTTTTATAAGTTGTTCCAACCCCAAACGCCTCTGGGAAAAACTAAAAATATGGGTGGACAGAACCAAAATGTTCCCAGGTTTTAGTAAAAGAGATCTTAACAAAACTAACATCTTGTTGGGATACAGCGGAGAGAATAAATTAAAGAACGCAATCAATTGGATATTGTTATCAGCCAAAGCGTACATTTATCGCCAGAGAATCTTTAACGATAGAATAAATTTCACTGCCTTTATTAATGAAATGAAAGTGAATATAAGAGTGATGGAGTATAACAACATAGTAACAGGGAAGAAGAAATCCAAGGATAGGTTGTGGGAAAGAATCCTTAGTGAACTAGAAGGGGATGGGGATTAAAAACCTTATCGGTAGATACCCTGTCTTGTACTAGGTCTCTTACATCCATATTTAAGGGTAGTCGAATGACTTTTTCTTACTCATGTTGATTGGACAAGTGTAACAAATCCAATATTGTTAAGTGTGTGAAAGAAAATCAAGAAAATACCCCAAAAACTACTAAATACAAGGTATGACAAGGATGTCATTTAGAATTGTAAGAGCCACGATGGCAGACTATGTTGAATAAAAACCTTTCAAAAACAAAACAAAAAGATATAAAAGACTTAATATTTTGTTACGCTTTATGTGATGGACGTATCAATGTTATTCAATGAAAGCGCATGGTATCATGCCAAGGTATCACCCTAATCATGCACCCTCTGAGAATTACTAAGAAAACATCGACATGGATGCACATGATGTAATGTTTCTGAATCAACAACTTCAATCAATCATCTCTTTAAGGCTTAAACTATATATAATATATAATATATATGCGGAAGTGTAAATTAGTTGCTTCACGAAGAAAAGTGACAGTCCCAGTAACATAAGATAAACAGGTTAGGTGAATCGAGACCACCAAATGAAATAACTGTAGTCCGAACACCCAACATAGGACAATATATATGTTTAAATGTTGCTTCCCTGGTACCCAGTTTCTCTGAGCTTGGACAATCAATGTGAAAACATTAATTTCATCAAATAGCTCGACTAGATTAGAGGCTTATATTTCAAGATATCTCACCTTTCTTCCTACAAACCGCTCTGGTGCTGTCCTGAATTGATTGTTGCCCGTCGTCGCCAACGCCCTAGCGTGCACTCCCAGGCTTCCTAGATGTATGTATGATACATAAAAGACTCAACCTGAATAGCTCTGAGTGCTAAGGATTCTAAGTTATGTGTGGCCGCTAAACTATGCCACGAACATTCACCATACTCCTTCTGGCACGAATAATTCTCGATTTTCAATGGGGAGGTCATCCGTGACTTAACCTAAGAATCCACAAATGGGCCTGAAAGTCTCTATAACTACTTAGCTATAAGGTAATTTAACTTATTTATAAAAAATAAACATATGATAGCATTGAAATCAAATAAGTTCATGTATTCAAGTATTCAAGTATTCTAAGTATAAGGTTACATTGATTTCAATTTGTGAGTTCTGCTTTGTAATTTCATTTTCATTTGATATTCGCAATCATGAGTATCGAGATCATTTTGATAATTCTTTGGATTTATTTCTTGTCCTTCGAGCCATGACCTTTTATATAGCTTAGACGTTGAGCGACAGGATATTCAATGTCTAGTTAGTTTGGAATATAAAGCATTCTATAATATGGAAGACGCTTGGAATTTAAAAGAAGTGAGAAGTTCAAATAAATGTATTCCTAGGAAATGGTCGAACAGTTCAAAATGGGCTGAACCTGTTTTGATAAAAAACACACTCGGAGATAATTTATTCACTGAATATAGTTTTCAGTTTAAAATATTGGAATACTTTGCGTGTTGCTAGTAACACGGTTGTGGCAATCATTTACCATTACATTAGGGGTAGACAACATTTGGACACGTGTGCCAGAGATGACACATTAATTAATATAGAAAGGTCAGATGGAGAGAATCCTGTCAAAATTACATTCGATTGAAAAGATTAAAACAATTGATCATGAATATGTTTAATGCGTTGCACTATGCGCAGTTAAAGAATGATATCATAAAGGATATAATTTTGTAGATGGACATATTATGGAGCGAAAAGAGAGAATATAATATGTTGTATATATGTCCGATACCACAAAGGCAATTCAGTGTTTTTTTGTTTTTGCAACATCCTTTATTTCCATTATCCTGCCTTCTAGGCATATACAATACTAAACATATCATGAAAGAGTTATAATCCGCGTATCAAAATACCTCTGTATGCATACTACATTTTGAAAAGACCCCGGAAACGAGCGTTTCAGCTGGATTGCCGTTTCGTCGCCTCTCCGCAGAATCTAGACAATGATGAATAGATAAATTTCAACTCTTTATCGCAATACTTTTTTCACTAAGGTCACCCCTTAGCCTTCTCTGGCAATTAAGTGTATGTGAAGAATGTGAAGTTGTAAAAGATTTAGAGCATGTCCTGTTCGCTGTTAGAGATTCACTATAAGAGAACGGACACATTCTGGTCACGCTTAGATTGAGCTTATGCAAAATATGGATACTCATTCTTAAAAATGGACCAACTTAGCTTTATTTTTTTTAAAACTTAGCTTTATCATGTGCCTCAGAAGAAATTGAAATTTTATGTTTTTAGAGGAAACCTTTTACATACAACATATGTATAATGGAGGAAACTTTATTTTCTTATATCCTTCAAGAGTACCATGTTTGTAGGATTCTTGAAGAAGAAGGTCGGAAAAAAATGTAAAATTGGCTCATATTTTCTCTGGCTTTCAGAGGGCCTGTGAAGATAGTCAAGAATTTATTTGATAAATCATGATCTAGTATTCATATAGAGCCAAATCTCAGTTGTCAGGAAATATTGATTCAACTAACATTCTCTGAATATTTGGGTTTTTGTATATAGGCCTACCATATATTTCAGTAAAATACCTGTTATTGTGGAACGTACAACATGAAAAGTACTCTGACTTTATAATTCCTCTCTTTGTCAAATAAAATTATCAAAATTTGTCAAACTTATATTTGCACATAACAAGCACAACATATCAATGTATATGCGTGTGTGGGGAAAAACCAATGGAATATAAATATATTCTCCATATGAATACATATAAGCATATTGACTGACTCTAGATGACGCCACCTTTGGAGCGGCAGGCTGTCGTCGACCACCGATATTTATATGAAACTACAGGTTAGGGACTGCTCATTAGGGGAGAGGGGAGAATTTGATGCAAAATGTTATGACCCCACTTTAAGTCTTGTGCAAAATATCATGACCCCCCCCCCCCCCCACACACACACACTCATCCACTCATCCCTTCAAAATTTGTGCAAAATGTCATGGCCCCGCTCGACACACACGCTCATTGATTGTTATTTATGATTCCAATAATTAAAATCGGTGCATTTTTTCTGACGAATACTTAGATGCTAATTAATGCCCACCTACTCAATTTAGATATAGAATATAAGTCCATTTGTCCACCCACTCTAGCTATCAACAACAACCTTATCAAAATAAGGTCCAAAAGAATGATGCCAAGTGTTCAGGATTGAACTTCATGTGTTGAAAAGAAAAAATACTTAGAGCTTATGAACAAGTGCTAACTTTCCTTATTAATCTAGGATTGTATTTATGCTCACTGTAAATTCTGATGTGCAGAATACGCAGAGAACTGGTACCATATAGTATTTCTATATCTAGTTGAGCTCATATCGAAGTGAAATCACTGGCTAACTTGGCTTCTTGCATCACATGGCACATACCTGACCAGCAGTGACCCCAAATATGTAAACAAATTGAAAAGAGTGTCTTAAAACAGTTACAAATGCAGTATTATTCCTATGGGACCCCATTAGAATCCCTATATGGATAAGTTATTTTTTGCCACTTACCAGGAAACAGTAGTACACTTAAGTTTTTAAAAATCGTGTCATAGGAGATATCGGGGGGAGGTGATGAAACATTGTCTGCTGTGGACTTATTAACTTCCATTAACTCCCATTCTATCTTTCTTTTTCCATGGACATATGCTGCAAAGTTACTCACTTTACCTGAGGTGGGTCAAAACAGGATTGGAAATAAGTTGTTACAGAACGTCTGCTTCTCAGATTCAAATACCAGAGAATTCATGATTCATGATTTAGATACATGAATCTTCTTTTATATTGTAGGCGAAATAAATAGGGCACCTCGCACCCCTCCAAGGTTTGCACAAAAAAGGCAGCCCCCCCCCCTTCAGAATCTGTGCAAAAAGAAGATGCCCCACCCCCACCCCGAAAATTCTCCCCTCCCCCACCCCCAGTGGTTAATTATGAACAGTCCCTTACACCCTTCTGTCGTGAAATGTGCCACGGTGATTATGAAATATGTTATTTACGGTAGTTTTAATTGATATATATGGGCGAAGTTGCCAGAAAATGTACAATTCAGTTTCACCTCTCAAATAACCCAAATTTCAGACGAAATAAAGGTCAAAATACAGTTCAACCTAACCAAACTCAGATTGCTAGAATCAATGCAATGCCGAATATATTCGAATTAACCTAGTATTGGCCGAATTAATTTAGTCTAATTTAGCAGAATTTACTGAAAATTTTCTGAAAATCTAATTCCATATACAGTATATCGTCCACACGTGTTCTTTGTTCCCTTTGCAAAACATCAACAGACAAACCAGGGATTTAGATATGGCCAAAGGAATATATTATTACCCAAGGCTAACAAAACATAATTTGGAATCTATGGAAAATTGTAAGGCAGACATCCTAGGGCAGGAGTGTGAACCGGCTGCGACGGGTCACTAGCCCGACACCCCGCCCGACACAGTATTATAATAAGAGTATATAGTGTGGAGTATGAGGTGGACAATACTTACCGAGTAAGCCAAGAAGCAACGAGACCGTACGAGGGCTTACGAGGTGAGTATTGATCTCCAAGTACTCCACACTATGGTATTCCTGCTTTTATTTCATGTAAAGTAAATAAGCATTTCCATGCTTTCTTGTCAAACATTCAGCGCAGTGTCTCCGTCTGATGCCACTTCCAGTAAAAAACATACTAGGGGCGTATGAGCCCAAAATATTTCACTGGTCGTGAGAGTGAAGTATTTCTCTTTCTTTTTGTTTTTTAAAAACTTTTATTTTCTTTCACCTGCCATTGATATACTTCACTCTCACGGCCAAATCGTGGAATAAAATGCCGAATAGGGGCTGGGAATGGGGCACGCCACGGGACAGAAATGATATAAATTATAGACACAAAGGAACTGCCATTATGTTGTTGGAAGAGCTGACATGTAGCGATAATATAAAGCACTGAACTGAATTTTAGCGATCCTAGAGCTCCCTGACATAATTATGAGACAATTGACGCCGACATATGATTTTTTCGTGGGTGGGTCAAGAAACAGGTCACACAGTTCCAATTAAAGGCATTAATCAATGGAATTCAAATGCCATAAAATCAAGATAGCCAGTCGATCTTTGTGATAGTGGCATATGTACTTCGTTGTTCGGTGTCAATGTTAACGTATACCCATTAAGTGATTTGATATTTTAGAAATAAATCCCGCTGGTTGTGGACAGTATAACTAGAGCCCCTTTGCAAAATTAAAAAAAAAAGAGCTCGATCATGTGTCCTATGCTTTTAGGTAGCAGAAATTGTTAATGATAGCAGTGTTTTTCGTTTGCAAATCGGAAAATAATAGTCCCATCGTGGACGCATCCAAATCAACCTTTGGGGGCTAATTTTGTTCATCTTGTTTTTAAAAAATCATTAATTCTATTCATCTTTTTCCGGATTGCGTTTATCTTTTTTTTTTTTCAAAAGCCTTTATTCAAGAAGGCCTTTCATCGGGGCATCTACAGTGCTGAGACAATAAAGTAAAACATGTAAATCAGTTGAGGATAGAAGCTATTTCACATCACAAACGTACAACTTGTAAAAGTTGGGCTAACACTGGTTGAACGCATATAGGTGGAGGAAGAGGTTGAACAAGTATTAAGTAAACAGTTAGTTTATTAACTTTTGATCTATTCAACTTTAGAATTAGTGTGAACTTAATGTAACTACTTGGCGTTTCCAAGGGAAACGTTTCTCGGGTGCAGTTACTTGTGTCCGATGTCAAGTGATAGTTACTGCGAAGTAGGCATACTATGACTGACAATGTTATATATTTACCTAAAAAAATAATAAAGGGCTGAATCATGTGCATTTTGGTTTATATCGGTTCACTAGCTATGTCATGTATTTTGGCGTGGTCTATTTTAACTGATTGTATAGTGATATCTTAAATATGTGATTTCTATGTATATTAAACACTCGATTTAATGTCTTAAGGGGACATTTAGGGTAATGTTTATTGGGCTAAGGTTGATAGTTCATGTTCATAATTATATAAAATGCCTTCTGTGGATTAACTTGTTTACCGATTTTGGGACTATTCTAAGGGGAATTAGGATTAACTTCTAGGCTACCTCTACTAGGAAGGAGGGGATTAGCATAACCCAGGAACCTAGTGACAGGCATGTTACAGGCCTCTGAAACATCTCTGTTTGCTGTTCTTATGTTTGTTTAATGTTCTGTCTCTATAAATTGGTTTAAATGTTTTAATTCTTTATTTTTGTGTGACCTTGACCTTTGACCCCCTGCTGTACGGTCAGTCCTACCTAACATGACTAATGAGTGCCAGATCCTGATCCCCCAGGACAATGGGCACACAAAAATCATAGTCGCCTAACTACCATTTCCGGGGGAATAGAATTGCGTTTATAGCGCCTTTTTAGGAATTGGCTCATAGACTACTATATTAAATTGAGCATGCAACCATGCTTCCATGTATCACCATGTTACCAGAGGGTAGAGCAGCATATATAAAGTTGTGTGGTGGGCACATTCAATCACTTCTGCTTTACTTAGACTCAGCCACCACCAACCTGCTCTACACCTATGAGGTGTCTTATTACGTATTAACTAGAGAGTGTGGGGGGGGGGGGGGGGGGGGGCAATATGGTGCAGGGAGCATGTGCCAGAGTGGAGTGGAGTATGGTGGAGGTGAGAAATGGGTGCAAAAAAGTGCAGGTTTACCCTGATTAAATCAGTGATTGGTACTTATCCGGTCAATTCAGAGATTTCAAGGATTTCATCCCTCAAAATAAAAAACACCTGTACAGCGTGAGACCTCATTCGCGTGACGATGGGGTCTACACATTAAGACATTGAAAACTCCGCGGGAATGAGCGTTTTTCTTCTTTGTGACGCCCAAAGGGCCTATGGTTGAGACAGAATTGGAGAAGTGAACAAAATAAAAGCTATTGGGTAGAGCCTTTAGTGTAACCAACGAGACTATATTAAAGTAAAACTCTGGGTTGGAACAATTGGAGGTCATACAGCTCAATTATGGTTAATAACTGGGAATTCACGTTATAGTGAAACCTAATACTGGTTTCTGGGCAATGATATTGACAGAATCAATCAAGTAATTTCTTTCCCGCTCTCCCCAAACCCTGTCCTGGATGCTGCCATATTGCCCCATGTATGATACTAATATGGGCCTGTTCATTACCGGTCTGTGGTAAGTGCGTGGTCACAGTCTAATGAGTGTGGCAGTAAATAGTAAACAGTACCGTATGTCGCACAGACAACTGTGAGCCTTTGGCTTGAAATTGGGCCCACCCAGTTGGTGCACCCATTCTTTGCATCTCCCTTGATCCTTCTTTGGAAATGCAAAGAATGAGATCCATGATGTCTTTGCTTTGCCAGAAGTTTGGGTGTAACACCCATATGCCTCGCAGATAGGCATCAATGAAAACACGAGTTTGAGCCAATTTAAGACGAACCCAAACAATCTCAACCTTAGTCCAACTAGAGACTTCGCCTAGCATTCTGGGAATGTGGTTCCCGCCAGCATGCCGGATAATAGCCAGTTAGAACATGAAGAAATCACTCCCCAATGACTTATAAATAATCGAATTACATATTACAATGTACACAACATCAAATTATGGGTTTTTCCAATGTCTGAAATAGTATTATACGCAGTCCAGGGTTCCCCTTTAATACAGAGGTCTCACTGAAGGGGCCTATATGGGGATACCTGGGTTGAGCTTGTTTTCGATTTTTATCACTCATTAAGTACTAATGGTAGATAGTGGTGTGTGGTTTTCTTGGAACTCGGGAGATGTGGTCACTTTAGTAAGGGTACATGCCTCCCATCTACAGCTGCTTACCAATGGCTCATGCATGTTGTCCCTACCTTGGCCCAATAATTTTGCTATTTTGATACCTTCCGATCTGGTGAAAATGAAGGGATAAGTTTGAACACCTTATTTAAGCTATTATACACATGTCCAAGTAATGAATATTCTTTCACCAGATCGGAACATTATATAATTCACAATATTCATGATAATTTGAGACCTTAATACTAAGCTCAATAGATCCGTGTCATATTGGTCCTTTGAGAATTAAGGGGAACATACCATCTAAATGCTAAAGACAATGGGGTTCACACCAAATGGTTAACATGTAGATAACATAAGCAACCTGGTCACAACCTGGGCCCAAAGTAACCCTATTTTCTAGTAAGTTTATGTGGGTCAGGGGCTTCTATGGGAGTTTCAAAAAATGGAATTTAGAGCTGAAAACAAGCTCGGGACTAAAGGATTGCCGCCTGGCCTGTGGTTTTATGCTGTGTGGCACTGGAGGACTCTGATGTGGGGCTTGTGGTTAGATAAATTATACCCGATAAGGTATACTCTGTGCCTTAGAAGGGCTGTAGAGGTGGACCTCTGTGTTAATATAGTCTCGTTGGTGTAACTGATTTTCAATTTTTTTAATTCTTTTAATTACTATAGTTTCGCTGATTTCCTCCAGGACTCTCCTCCATGGGAGGGATTTGGATTTGTCCCTTCTACAGTCATACACGTATATACCTCTTATACATATTTCACTTCTAAACTTCAGCTCATACATAACGGTTAGGAAAGAAAACGGACCCTTAAAAACGAGCATTTGTCTGTGGAATATAGGCCTTTGTTTATAGCACTATCCAATTAATGATCTTAGTGTTTATATTGTCATACCCAAAGCCTAGAAGAATCTTCACCGGGTCCATTTCAATTTTCCCATTCTTTCGCTGAATATTTTCTGTCATTGGCGTCGAGGTTAAAGAAATCCGCCGACTGTATCCAACTAAAAAGATTAGACAATAGTTTTATTGTATTGTTACAAAAAAAAGAAAAAATGACCGATATCGTCTCTAGCCTCACAGAAACTACAAGTATCACTCTCGGTAATAGTCATGTTTTTTTAGATACTCGTTACACGTTATCACTTTGTGTAGGATTTTAAATTGAAAGGACTGGAGCCTGGTTTCTGTTGTTATTTTGTATGGCAAGGAGAAAGCAACCTTCCAGTGGACATCTTGTTGGTGACATCTTGTTTATGTCTCAGAAATACATTTTATGCCTTAGAGCAACACGGTACAAACTACTCCTGCAAGACATCTCAAGGAACAAAACGAAAACAAACCGTTTGGAAGCGTTTATTCTTCATAAATATTGATATGTGTGCACCGAGGGCCATGGATATAATTCGTCATAAAAAGAAGAACCTTTGTAATCAGAATGAAGGATTTTGAATAAGGCCCTATATTCAACTCAATGTGTACATCAAATGGCTTTGGAAAACATGCAAAATTGTGTTTAAATATCTTAGCATACATTTTAGAAACCAGGCATCGTGCAATATATATCGGCATCAATTCAAATAAACATGTCGATTTAATTAATTCAATATGATTTGGTTGTATTTTCATATTCAAAGCACCTGGTATTGCATTGGGCTTGACTGGAAAGTTGGTGTTTTATGAGGCTAAGGGCATGTTTTAATCTGCATGTTCAAACATTGTGGGGACCTAATTTAGCTTGGATTTAACCAACGAGGACATTAAATGCACCTTGGGTTAATATAGCTCGTTAGAAAATATGGTATCCTTCTTGATACCATCCATTATTTTATTCATTAGACTTTCTAGCAATAAGCCATTGCGATATTATGTTAACAGAACAACATGAAAAAATGCCTTATGGTGAAGCTTAAATATGTGAACTCATATATTGTATATATGACTTTCTTGGAAAGTCAGGTTGCCTGGTTAATTTCATACTTGGATGCGGATGCTCCTAATAGTCCCTACATGCGAGCTCAGGGCAACCAGCTGGTTTTCTAGTGGCCATGATTAAGTTTCCTATTTTTCTTGGTCTGTAGATTGTCCAATATTTGCATCCATCGCCTTTTTATTTGATTTTTAACTTCCTTGTTGTATGCTGCCATTTTCCTGCTCACTTCCGCCAACTTCCCGTCCTTACCATATTCTTCCATTTTGATAACCAAATCTTGCATACTATAAAACCTTATGATATGAGGCCACGAATAGAAATCAGTGAAATTCAACCAAAACCCTACACTATCTTTGTTTCTGTCATCGTTAGGGTTGGGTATTGACAATCTCCCAGGCATTGACATCAGGGAAGTAGGATGTACATACTTGGCGATGTGATCCCAGGTCATTTGTGTAATAACACCATAATGAACTTGCCACCTCGTCAGTAATTCAAGGGAAGGGATAAAGAGGGGTATGTTCATTCTATAAAACTCAGTCATTCTTAAGGATGCGACTTGGTGAGGAATTAAAACGATACCGGCGTATCGAACGATATTTTCAGCAGATTGATCAAAACGGAATTTTGACATTGAAGTAAGAATTGCTGTGGCGTTCTCACTTCCCGAATATTGGTTAAACTCCTGTAGGACATGCTGCTGGAACGAGGTTTCGTGCACTTTAATTGGAGAGAGTAGAAAATTAGTTGTAGTTTGGGGCGAATATGAATGTTTGATGTATCCACAGTGCGGTCTCAGTAGTGTTGGAGCAATTCCAGTGTAATATCTCATATACTCAATATCATACTGACTTGTTGCGGATATGAGATTGTTAGGATCCTTGTTCATCTTATCTAAATTGTCATTCCATTGTAACCATCTTTCCATGTCCCAACGAGCAAACTCATATCTTGTGTCCGCATTAATTATCATGCTTTTAGAGAATGGACGGTAAAGTTCACACATGGCTGCTGGCCGCACACACAAGAACACATCTGCTGACATGAATTCTTTATCCTGCAGATGTTCTGACTGGAATTGCTCAGCAGTTTCCTTATTTAATAGCAGTCCTTTTAGGGAATCGATACCAGGAATATTTCTTGAACACGTTTCGAACACATTACAGTTTGGAGATAAACTCTTGTCTATAAACCTAACTCCCATGGGCTCTAATAGCAATTTTATATCAGCCACCGTACCCGAACTATAGTCCATCGTCCAAAAAGTTAGATTATAAGGTTTAGACCTAAATTGTTCACTTGTGGCGCAGGTGCTGCTCTTATTTAAACGGTAATGTTTATCATGGGCACATCGTATAACCTGCTGAGCATCATATCTACCGTCATCAGCCATAAAATATAGCGATGTTTGAACCTCTATTGGCCGAATTCGGGCGACAGGCTTTGGGGGAATTCTTCTCCTAAAACTAGCGTCCACTTCAATTTCTTCGTAACTTTTTGGGACGGGTCCATCGGTGACAACGCTGAATTTTTTATAAGCTTCAGCAGCTTGTGCCTTAAAGTATTCTTTATCGGGCTTATAACGGTGTAAGTGCCGTCCGGGGTTTTGCCGCTCATAGACCTTCAATGCTAAATTCTCATTAACATGACTCTGCTGGCGTGTGGCAAGTTTCAATACGAATAAAATACAGGCTAATGCCAGAGCAGGAATGCGTACGTGACTCCACTTTGGCAAATGCATATTGATAATTATCTCATACACGACATGTGATAATATGCTGAGGATATGAGGAAGAATGAACCTTACGTTAACATTATGAACATTTGTAAAGGCCAGTTATTTCTATGGTCGTGTTTTAGGGACTGGCTGATGATGTTCAACAAGTGCGTCCACAGGTTTTTCATGGAAAAATAAGTTTCCTAATTTCAAGTTCCCGATTCCGTATAGGTTTTGCGTCTTGAGAGAAAACTTGACTGGAGAGGGTTTTTGTTGTCCATATCGATAGAAATTCCTGCGAAGAGAAAAACGTGAGCCATTTATTGAAAAGACAACATTTTATTTCAAGCATCAAAACTCTAGAAGAAGATTAAGTTGCATATAAAAGGTTTTCCTCCGGCTCATTCGGCTCCTGCTGCAGAAAAATGACACTCGATGGAAAGTGTGAAAATTGCCAATATAAGAAATATTTGCAATTTTAGACACCTGTTAATGATGCAGGGTATCTCGCGGAGAAAAACTTACAAAATTCGAACTGGAAATGGCAAGTCAATGTCCATTTGCAAATTACTGAAACATAAAGAAATCGAAGTAGGATGTGTTTTGTGACATTCTGAGATGTCATTAGCCGATTATATTCAACCAATACGAACGAAGTCGATAGTAATGCAATCATTGTCCGAATAGTATGCCAATAGGATTTACAGTAAACATTATGGTTATACAAAAATGGAGCCCTTATGTGTCCATATAAAACGTGAAAAACACTAGAAAATATCATGTATAGATGCACATACACAGGCAACTCAACCAATCAATGCGGCTTCCACGGTAGTGTTCTTTCATGAGTTATAGCCGTTAACGAATGGCCCATTAGAGTGCCCCGTCTATAAGGGAAAGGTTTGTGATCATCATCATTGATTTCATTGTCACAAATCTTTGCTAATTCGTTACAGTACCTCTTTTTCTGAGGGGTATATTCCTTCAACGTTAATTGAAAGAATGTAAAAGACACCTCTTGTTACACATTTCAAGGAAGGTGATAAACCACAATTCCACTTAAGTATAGGCCTACCGGTATACATTGATAATTACCACAATCCTTTGAAAATGAGTCGCTCATGAAGATTTGGTTATATTACGATCTAGTATTTTACACGTATTCTTTGATCCATCAAACCAGGACGCAATAGAGACCTGCGCGAATGAGAATGTATTGAACAGATCGGAATAATGCTTCAATCAATATCATTCGTTCATTTGATGCGGTCGTCATCGATTTGTTAATGTTCAAATCATACAGTTCGCCGGCACCAGTATACATCTCAATAGAATGTGTTACGGCAGATATTTTCAAGCCCGATGCTTTTGGACTCCTTTCAGTCTGTAGACACCTTTCTAAAGAAGCCTGAAAAGCCTATGCTTAAAAAATAGTGTCGGTGCGCGGGAGCACTTTAGAAAAAGATGGCTGCATCGATCCCCCAATAAAATTTCAGGATAGCTAAATGATGGTAGCTTTAAGCCATTGCACGAATCGATATTATATCTGATCGGAAGGGCTGAAACAGTCCTATTGTACACACCGCTATTTGGGCAAAAACATCAATTTCTACATTAATTGACGCAGATGGTATTTGGAAGGTCCCTGCAAATGATTGTTTACTATAGATTGAGGACACGGTTTCCGTAGATTAAGAAACTTCTGCATCTCAATGTCATTATTGCGATGATAACAGATGATGATGATACATGCCGCCAACAATAAAGGAAACTACATTTATGAACTTGTGTTTCCTGAGAACATTTACATATGTGCATTTACTGTAAGTATGATAACTAGGTGGAGATAGATTATGAAAGCACATGTGGTCGTTGTTGATAAAATATAGTGCATATCACCTTCATAATAGATTGTGAAGATTCCAAAACATCCAATCGGTCCTCTACCCCACCAGTTAGTAGTAAAAACTCCCCATCTTATTATAAAACTTACTTCGATCTCCATAAATGACGTGACATATATCATTGGCCGCTTCTCATAATTTTATTACATTGTCATTAATGCATGTACGTATATAATTCAACGTCGGACCCTCCTGTTTGAGGATAAATGAGCCCTGAACCTGGCCCGATTAAAGTTTCATCGTGTTCTATTGATCTGCTTAGGGTTGTGCTGGTGTGACGAAAGCTTGTACCGCCTACTTTTATTTGACAGTACTCGCCACCTAAGTACCCCTGTATACCATTCAAAGAGTCATATGGGTCAGATTTTGAGAAAATGTACAATTCACCTTCACCAATCCTCTCAAATAACCCACATTTAAGACAAAAATGAGCCTCAAAATGCAGTTTAACATAACAGAACTTATACTTTAAATCAATATGATACCAAATATACTCAGGTATACCCGGTATTCATCATTTTTCAGCCTAATTTAGGAGAATTTCCCAAATGTGTAGAGCTGCCAATTGTACATTTCATGAAAATCTGACCCCTATAACACTTATGTGATGCACTTTCAAGAATGAGGCAAAAAAGACAATCTAGTGTCAGGCACTGTGTCATAGACCTTCCCTGACGGGCCTTGCTTAATTGCCATTGAAAATGAACAAGTTTGCCTTCTTCATAGTACAAAAGATAGAAACCAGGAACCAGAAATTAAAACTTTTCTAAAATCAAATTTCAAAAGCATGTTACGCAAATATACATCAAATTTTGAGTAAAAAGTCCCATGACAATATACAAAGGCCTAGGAAAATCTTATCAATTAGAGATGACAGATTACAATATTAGGTACTTTTTGATAGCTCATATAAATTCATAGGACTAATATTTTCATTTCTATGGGTTTTTAAAAAATGTATTCGTATGGAATCATCAGACATCAGCTGCATGAATTTTGTATGGAATGGTCTCCACACGAATACATATAAATGTATTTCATCCACAGTGAATACAATACCTAAGTATAGTCAAACCAAGTAGTTAACTCTTTTCTTAGTAAACCATCTAGACGGTAATAAGAACAACAATACAATGGACCAATTATATTTTGGTAGAGGGGGAAGGTATCGCTGTATGTCGGTTAGGGCCGGAGGTAAAATGATGAAGTGATTAGAGTAACAGTTGTTGATGTCGTTTTATTGATAATCACACGCTTTCGGGCTTTAGTTGCCCTTCATAAGGTGTTATATCATCAATTATAGTTTCATCAATTATATTTTGGTCAGAGTTTAGTGAATATTTACATCGAATTTGTAATGTTGATAACTAGTGCCAAATAGACATAGATAATTAATGTAAAGTGTGTCTATTAGACTCTAAAATGGTTTGCATGATAGCTTGACAATGCAAGAATAAAACTGATTCATGAAAAGAAATATCAACTTTATAATAGACTCTTCAGTATAATGTACAACATTAAAATTACATTGGCGTTGCCGATGAATACACAATTCCATGCGAATGCATCAGCTCAACTGAAAAGTTTTTCTTTTTTATAGCAGCTAGAAGATGTATTCGTCGGAACGTTTTATTTTAGCCAAAATTACATTTCTCATCATAAGCAAATTAAAAAACTTTGTATTGATAGGGGCAGACAGCCTAAGTTCTTTAATGTGGAATATCAAAGTCCATGCAACGGTAAACAATATGGGCTTCTATGTGGTTCTAAAAGGTGTCATGCTAATCCTCACCACTCCAGCTTTTTTCCCTTGCATTAACATTTTTCTGTGACGAATGGGCAAATTTAGGGACATTTCGGCTTCCAAATCTGGACTACCCTTTCCACCCTTAGAAGAGTTTTGCCCGAGTTTTGATGAACCGACTGGGTATTAGGTATCAATTATTAAATGAGACATCACAGTTGAGTACAATGTGAAAATAATAGGGTCATTATCACCAACAGTGAGATTGAATTAGACCTGAGTGTACAGATCCCCGAACAGGGCCGCGTGCAAGCCGCGCGACAGCATGCCAGCATGCATGAGTGCGGGTCGCACCATTTACACAAGTTAACTTGAACATGCAACGTTGCATGCATGTGTGCATAATTAGGTTTCATAATTTAAGAAATCTCAAGTCGGAGGTGCTATGTACGACTCTAGATCTGTGGACATTAAACCGTGCACTTGATGAGAATACTTCTAAAATACCTAAAAATATATTTCCAAAATTATTCAACCGTCCTGGTTTTATTCAGTCTGGGAGAAAACATTTTTTTGATTCGACGGTCGTACGGGTTTAGGTGAATACTGCCACGTCTACCTACTAATACCTAAAATAGTTATATTGTTTACGGTATATAGGTTCTGCGTTAGATACGTCCCATGTGTAACAACGAATGCAGCTATTTTTCTGTTTTTAACCTGTGTATTTTACCAATGAAATGGGGCTAAAGATTTTAAGTGGTTCATTTCAGTAATTGACTTGATCGTCTCGAGATCTGTATGAGGTTCCTCGATAGGGTTCTCAGCTAGTTTATATTAATTGCGTTGTCAGCTACCGCAGTACGCTATGGAATAAAAGTGATATATATCAAAACAGACAGAAAGTCATTCTCAGCATTTACAATTACACACATTCAGATTCAGAGATATCGGGAAATAAGAGGAAGGGAAGGTGAACACATCAGCACTGGTTCACATTTGTCGAAACAATTTATGTTATAAGCAGTACAGGGAAGCATCGGAGACAAAACATAAAACCAATAATACGTGCAAGAATTAAATAAAATAAAAGTTTGAACTACTTTCCGAATTTATCGTACCAAGGAAGGCTATGTAAAATCGCCTGTATATCTAGCGCAGCAATGTGTGAATGGATGAAACGGGCGAATACGCTAAAAACATTGTTTGGGCCGGTCGATTGTAACCATTTCGTGTATATAAATATACACGATTGTGCATGGGAAAGGAGTAATTATGATATTTCGGAGAACAGATGTTATCCCGAACACGTGTGTGTAACCAAGGACAGATCAAAGTAAGAACTGGCCAGAAGAACTGGCCAAGGCGAAAAATCCTGGAAGAGATAAAAGCACAGTGAAGGGCGTGGGAGTCAATTCGACTTCGATAACATAAACCCCAAAACAAAATATCCAGATGTAGACTATCACATGGCATGCATGCCCTTCTCATCTAGAGGTGGTTCTAGATGGATATTAATTTTTTTTTTTTTTTTTTTTTTTAATTCATTTTTATTCAGGTATGAGCCAACATGCATCATTGTTACATAGGTTAATTTGTAAAGAGCCGCTCCTCAGGTCACCATTGCGGTGGTATTCTTCCAAGCCCTGAGCCGGCAAAAGGAGTTCGATTAGCTATAGTTATGTACATAAGTAAGTTGATTTATATATAAGGAAATGGGACAGAAAGTCCAAAGAATACAAACAATTTATAAGTGTTAATCATTTGTTATGTTATACAAAAGCACACAGTCAGATAGTATTAAGTACTAGTCTAAGTCAGTCAAAAGTTACATGTAGTCAGCCACACAGGCTTTACAAGACATCACAGAACACAGATTATATAGGGTTAGACACACAGTCGCACAGTCGCGAAATAATATAAGCCAGCACATTGAGACAAGGTTTCATTAGTAATATGCAAAGTAATATAGACAAGCACATTGAGACAAAGTTTCACTAGTAGTATACAGACCCTAATTAGGCAAGACAGGCATTATGGTGTTTTTAATTGTTAGTTTAAAATGATCAAAAGAATCTATCATTCTGAATTGAATATTAAGATCGTTCCACTCTGAGCAGACATTATAGTACAATGATTTTTTGAATTTGTTACTCTTGGGTCTTATAATATCAAATAAGGGAGCCTCCGCTCTCCTTGTCCCCGTGTTGCGGCGACAGGCCTCTGGTTTAAGGGTTATCTTATAGAAGCTGTTTTTAAGAACATTGAATTTCATGCGATCAGATATTGTCATTACTCGTGCTAATTGGTGCATCACCAGGACTGGAGAACGGGGCTCAGCTTTGAGCACCAGTCTAAGGAAATGGTTTTGGGCTCTTTGTATTTTCAAGATCGTTTTGTCGGTGCATGGGGTTAGGCATAGCAACTGGGTATCAATGATAGGCATTATAGTAGTTTTGTATAATGTTAGGGCAGCTTTTTTTGTCAGGTATTTTCTGATTACTCTTAGATAGCTTAACTTTTGATAGAGAGTTGATATCACCTGGTTCGCGTTTAGCTCCATATTGAGGTCTTTATCTACAATTGTACCCAGATAGCAGAATTTAGAGACAACGTTTAGTTTTATGAGACCAGTGTTGATTTCCTTTGGCATATCTTTACTTGGACACCCAAACAGAATTATTTCGGTTTTTTTCTCATTAATTTTCATACCATTGTATGAGGACCACTGGTGTATTTTGTTTATGTCCTTATTCAAACCGGCGATTGCGGTATCTAGACTATGGCTTTTATGATAAACTGCTATGTCATCTGCATACATTATAATGCTCGATTGTAGTTCCAGGTTTGTTAGATCATTGATATAAAGATTGAAGAGCGTTGGCCCCAAAATGGAACCTTGCACAATCCCCCTATTTATAGGGAGTTTGCTAGAGGTATTAGCTCCTATGGTTACTAGTTGCGTTCTATCTTGTAGGTAATCTTTTATTAGGTCGACTAGTGGCTCAGCAATATTATAATAGGGGAGTTTTTTGATTAGTATCTCATGATCTATGGAATTGAAGGCTTTGGTATAGTCTATGAAGCAGCACGCCGTTATATCTTTATCATTATTGTTTATATTAACGTCCCAAATAAGGTTAGATATTGCATTTGAAGTAGATTTAGCAGGTCTGAACCCATTTTGGGCGCTCGATAAAAGGTTATTAGTTTCTAAGTGATCCACTAGTCGGCAGTAAATGACAGTAAATTAGATCCCTCCATTCTCCATTACCCTCAAGGAGAGTCCGAACTAATCCATTAATGAGGATATGGAATATCCCCCCCCCCCTTCTCCCCCCCCCCCCCACCAATTGAATCCCGTTTCCCGTTATTAAAAAGCACCATTTCCCGAATCCGTCAGTTTTTCTATTTACAATCCCCGCCCTGGCTCGCCCTGGCTACATTGAATCTGGCTCTGAATCCATTTCCTGAAACCTTTCCCGATAAGGGTAGAAGGGCATTAATTAATTACTATCAATTAATAGATATATGAAGGACATATTTTCAATTCTTTAGTGAACGTCTTAATGCAAACGGCATCAATAAAGTTCTCAAAGTTACACGAATATTTCTACTGTGGATATCAGCGGTGAATTACGGTGGATATTTTCATGGCGTCGACCTATTTGTAACCAGACCAAACAAGATCAATGTTAAGCGTGAATTTTCACCTGAAAAATACGGTAAAATGACGTGCCAAGTTGATATGTATGTTGATTGTATTTCACGCCACAGATAATTCACATTTCCTCCTACTCGATAGGTGTAAGGGAATATGAAGCTGTATGAAAACGTGTTTTCACAAAGTTCTTAGATCTACGTACTGTTTGTTAATCAGATTAGATTAGTGGAAGATTTCCACTTTGCTTGAATAATATAAACATGACCACAAGTATGTATGCTGGAGTGCTTTTCACCTCAGCTTTCCCCATAAAAGAACGTAAAAACTTACGTATTATAGTCCCACATTCATTATTTATACAGGACATCTTTAGGGATCCTGCATTGTCTTAAACATCTAAGCTATCTAAGAGATTCGATCCTTTAATGCAATAAACCAGCCTTCGTTAATTAAAGTTTGTATAATTGTGAAACCCCAAAATTTAAATGTATGGTCATTCGAACTTACAAGGTCCTTTACACTTTTAGGTTGACATGCGTTTTCTCATTATGGAGCTGGGAGGAGAGGGAGCATCAGTAGTACCATGCGATATGTAAAGTTCCACGTGCAGCCCAGAGTCCAATACTCCCGCCAATACTCACTCGCGAAAATATAAACACTACAGATATCTGGCACATGCCATGCTTAATTTAATCCAAGGACTGTATACAAACTCGCTATAAAGAAGCCTTACACATTCTCAATCATGCCTTCCTCTGGTCTCCGCTTGAGGCAAAGTATTACCTACCTCAAATAGTCCTCTAGCTTTATTGACACGCGTGACCCAAATCTGTTGTCACGCCTAGGACTATGTATTGTAGAACCACCTAGTTTTACTAGTATCCCCAAGTTCGATGGATCTTGAGGGGCCCAGAGGACCAGTGACCCCTCGAAAATTGGGACAAATACACAGGATGTTTTTGTGTTATTCGATCTCTGGCCATGTCTATCTTGTATGTGCAAACTTTTCTGATGATTATATATATTTTCATCATAATTATTTCAAATCTGAATCTGGTGAACATTATTAGCTATTATTATTAACCAGAAAAGCCGAATGCGGTACGTATATATACGCAACACCTCCATTTATCAAAATGAAATGCCCTTGCAAGTAGTTGTAGTATGTTCAATCATAGCTAATCATACTTTCTATGAAACTGCTTTATACCCATACATAATAAGCAATTAAATTATTAATGCCATGGCAGTGGATCAATGTCAGAACTTCCAGCATGATCTCATGCATGCGAAAAAGCAAGCAAGTCATGTAGCATACCATATTGATTCATGAATAAATCAGGCGTCGAGTCATACACTGTTAATACACAGTGAAAACAAATGCCAGTAATCTTGCTTCAAAACTTTGCCTTGGTGCAAACCGAAATGATCTGCTAAATATCATACTACACGTTTAACTCTGTTCACTTTGTTTGTTCCATGCTGGTCTAATAGGCTATATATGGCTATCCGACAGCTGGCTTAGAGCCAGTTGCACTAAATATACGACCCCGACACCAGCACAAGCACACTGACATATTAATATATATTATAGTAGAAGTAGCTAAACCAGCGATGGACAGGAATACTAAAGGGGGAAGTGCATGAGCGCACCCCCCCCCCCACCCCCGCCCAATGGATGGCAGAAAATATTCCAGACACACTTCCTAATTCCTAACTCCCTATAACCACACCACTAATCACAGAAAAGACTGGTTTGCAGAATAAATACAATTTAGTCCTATGGATTAACTGCAAGGGTCGGTTTGGGGGCGGGGGGAACTAAGTAAAAGATTATGCTATTAATGGATCATCACGTTTTCGAAATATTTGTGCCAAGAGAGTAGCTATATATTAAAACTCTTAAATTGAACACATAAATCATGTTGATATTTATGTATATGCTGTTTAGCTTGTTATGCGGGTAGTAGAAAAAACGGCTTGTTCATTTAAAGCCAGCACTGTATCAAAAAGTCATTGCTCTATTATGTACGGTACATCATCAATTTCCAAGTCATCCAGCTTTCCAATGTAATGCAATGATGGACAACTTAAGTATTTTTAAACATGAATGATAAAATAGTACATATTCACATAATAATTTGAATATTTCACGCTGTATATATATATTGTATTGCAATTGCATATTAAAGCCCAGACAAGTCTATCAAAGAAACAATATCAATTGTTTGTAAGAGTGGATTAATATATTGAAATAAAATAGCCGTTTTACCCTCATGCATCTACTGACATGATGGCATCCCGTGTGTAGAGCTAATTATCCATAGTATTCTGTCGACACGCATAAATGCAGGTCATATTGGTTTCATTCCAAGGTCGGTAATATTGCATTGCTATGCAGAAATGTATTCCATTCTTTGAATTGTACCCCACTGTAATTCAAGACCCAGCTAGACCGCCGGTTATTTAAGGAGATACGATATATTTAATAGCATATTCTCGGAGAAACAATAACTTTAATTGGCGAGTCGAGGTAAGTCTACTGAGGTAGGAAAGATTTGGGATCATTTCTCTGCCCAAGTCACCTATACACCACAGCACCGACACCTGGCCTGTTTGACGAGTCGAGATCTTGTGGGTGTGTTCGTAATGAATTGATCTCGACAGCCACAGTTTTACGATTCATAGGGAAATGGTTCTATCTCACTTTCGCGCCTTTCATGTTATTTCTCTTAAGTAGCAGACTCATAATACATAAAGGATCCTCATGAGGGCGATCATTTGAAAGTCTACATGCAAAGAAATACACATAAATTGGTACGTTAACACACAAATGCTGCCTGTAGGCTGTAGTGGTCCCGCAAGTAAATGGTCTTGCACGCTCCAATAACTAAGCAGTGTGTGAATCTGTGGTGTCGTGTTGTGGCAAAATGCGATCTCTATTCATAGAGAAATTGTTAGATTAGTAAACAGTATGTAATAGTGAGGGTCCACAATCCTTCATCTGTGGTAAGGTTGAAAGCGTATGAATAGGATTCAGTAGACAATGAGTGATGCAGAAGAATAACAAGCCTCATCTTGGTGTCGGCTATATAGAAGACGCATAGTTTAGAACTTCATGTATTTGGTAGCCCATGAGTAGCACGTCCTTGTTATGTCTGATACAGCACGCTAATTTCGCAGATGTCATTTTTGTTGTCTAATCTATATCTGTAGCAATAGCAATTCATGTCGTCAAGTGTCATTCTGAATATAGACATATACATACTATGCAAAAACATTACCTTCTTCTACTATAAGTTAGCGAAAATAGTCATATCAGGGAACCTACCTTGGAAGGGTGCGAATTACCACGGTGGGTGAGGAAACGTTAGGTGGGGAAGGATCTCTGTCCAAGTGTACGTATGACTACCTGAGGGTGAAGCTCAGCACTCCCTGCGTGCACTATTAAAGTGGTATCGGTGTGTAATGTGTGCAGGGTGCATCCCCAAGCATAAGCAAATAACATTTCCACACTTCCTACATGTACAACTCCTGCGACTCCTGCTAATTGCAAATAAATACCATCCTAGCCATCATATTCAGGTGTTAAATCATGCCCTCATTGGAAGTAATGTATGTATAGTGTTCTTCTGAAGGACCCAAGCTTCAAGTTCAAGGCATCCTTTTACGTTCGGCACTTCAATCGCAATGTTGGTCTCGATAGCTAGACAAAGTTAGCTAAAGTTTCTAGTTCCCATTTAGATTTCTCTCGGTTGTTAGTTTGGAGCAACATGCCTTGGTATGACTTTCCCTGGCGTGGGCATATGTTTATCAGAAAAGAAACCGTATGGACCTCTCATAGATTATATAATTTACGTTAAGAGCTCCAGACGCGAACCTATGCATGTGTACACGCTTGCCCCTTAATTAGAAACTGATATGCTGAGAGCATCTATTGTATAACAGCCATAGAAAGATAGAAAAGGAGACTCTAATCTTGTCCGGCAAATGCGTTCCTCTGAAGGTCCTTCTAATTAAGTTTGAGTATATGGTATTAAAACATTCTAAATTTAAGTGGGTGGCACTGAGACAGGAATTAAGATATTAAATTAAAACATTTTTATTATTAGATCTTTTGGGACAGTTTTACATATTTTGCAACACGGCTATGGAAGTATTAATAACATTACATAAGGGAATTTAACATTAAAGTGATGTAACCTTTATTTTGATATGTTGTTTTAATTGACAGAATCTCGAAGCCGAGTAGGTCCCATTACAGTACATTACAGACATAGCTATATAATATAACATGTCAGGCGATATGAAGGTTCTTTGCATTCTTCTCATACTTGAATATGCTGTCAATTATGATTTCTTTATTCACAGCCAATCTTCCGTAAAATGACAGTTGAAGCATAGACATGCATGCACAGTGTACAAATAATGTTACAATCAATGAATGCCATATATACATATCAAGATAATGGGCTCACGGGCAATAATTCAATACAGTATAACCACGGTGCCCACTGCTGTGTCTAGCTACACTAGGCTGTATGTATCAACACATAGTTAAGATCAATATTAATGTTAATTAATCAATGTTTGGTTTGGGCCGCGGGTCTAAGGTTGATGGTTATAGTGTGGACTTTTGCTTGGTTTGGGCAGCTTGAAGATACATCATGCCCTGGCCTTGGTCCATGTCTGGTCAGTGTGGATTTGTTTTGGTAGCGTGAAGATATTGCACACCATTGGATCATGTTTGGTCAGTCAGTTTGGATTTTGAGTGGTACTATGTTGTGCTTGAGGAAGTTCTTGAATTGTGAGGGAGTGTTTTATTCTGTTGAAGGTTGTTGAAGTGAGGGCGTTCCATCCTTTCGTACCCATCTTGTCCTCTATCCTACACTTGTAGTAGGGGGCATTTTGGGGAAATCAGTTTTTGGCATGGGCTGTGGTAGGTTGTGTTTATATTGCCAGCGGGTATAATCTTACATTCTGTGTTTTAGCAGGAGTGAAGCCGGCTAATATGAATTAGGAGAAGAGGAATTTAATCAATTAACATAATCAGCTGCGACTTTCTTAAGTAAGCACCACTCTCTATCAGATGGGAAAGCGTGCCTGAGATGTAATACCGAATATATATATACACTTGACTTTGAGGTGATATCCATTCAGCCATATAATGCTGTTCTCTCAAAGAAACCTTTTAATTGATATGACTATTGTGGTCTAATGAATTAAAAGCTTTAGTGTAATCGATGAAACAGCAGGCTGTTATTTCTTTATTATTATTTAGATTTATGTACCAAATAAGATTTCGATGTCGACTTCACAGGTCTGAAGCCGTTTTGAGCTTTTGATAGTAAATCATTAGTTTCAAGGTGATCCACCAGCCGGTAGAATACCAGCTTCTCAAGTAATTTCCCAGCTATATGGGTTAGACCAATAGGTCGAATATTAGTGACTTTTGTAGTATCTCGCTTCTTGGGTGGTTTCATAATAATCGGCTTCCAACTTTGTGGGAAGGTTGAAGTAGTTAAGCACAGGTTAGAGTAAAGTGAGTAAATTTGTCACATATCATCGTTAGCTTATAATATTTTGTCTGCTGGTCTAGCCTGCCCGAAGACTTAGCAGAAACTAGTTCCTGTATTAGTCGGATAACTTCTTCTGATCTATATATCCCCTTTTATGTGCAACATGGGTGCATCAGCGTTTCTCATAGTTGAGTCATTATATGGCTCCTGATCACTAAAGTTTAATTCACAGAGTATTTATTGATTCGATCTACACTTATCAAGCTCCCGTCTCCCCTTCTGACTCTTTAAATTTCCTTATCAAGCCCCCCCCCCCCCTCCGCTTAGTCAATGAGTGAACCATTTCCCTGAATTCTTTTGGGTTGTGCTTATTATTTTCCAATTGTTGGAGGTAGTGTCTTTGTTCTCTTTCAGTCTACATTTACGGAATAAAAAGTCTCTTCGTTTCATTAGTTCTATGACCTCAGCACAGGAACTACCCATTCACTACTCACCCTAGAACTCACTCGTGTACATAGCTGAACGCAATTCCTCAATAGATACAAATATATCGAAATAAATACATTTGCTATGACAATGCATTATGTTATTAAAAAAATGATTCTAACTGCATGAAATAATGCTGAACGGCAGGCTGATTGTCCACCTATATTTAATTTTGATAGGAAACCCTAAAACCTCTCAATATCGGTCCTCCCATTAATTCAGAATCCCCAAAGCTGTTGCCAGTGCAAACTCTTATTAAAAGAACCCACCTTTACCTGACATAAAAGACACAAACCCAAAACTTGCCACTCCCACTGTAGACGTAGCTCTGGATCTAATCCTCAGCAGCGACGATGAAAACCCAGCATCCACCTCTAACAACAGCACCAACAGTATAGCTAATCAAACCACCTCCTCTCGTTCCTCGCCCACCCCATCAACCTCCACCAAACTATCAGTATCTGAATATTCACCACCCCATGTTACCACCCCCAAACCATATCCCGAATATGACCCGACTCCAAAGGACCGGAAAAAGAAAATGAAAGAAAGACGCAAGCCATTCCATGACGAACCTGAGGACACAAACCCACATAGGATCCCAGCCTTCAAAGTGCTATACGACCTGTATACAATAGTGAACAATATAGACCAGGAAATCGGCAGGGCCATGGCATACGCCATGATTAACCGAGGATACCTCAAGACATACCCAAGACGATGAACAATTAATAACTATAATTAAACCTGATTACCTGAAATTCATACTCTGTATGCCAAAAAAATTTTTTATGACACTGCAATGATAAGCTAATGAAAATATAATAAAAATAATATTAAAAGTTATCTGGTGCACATTCGTCTACTTGGGAACCCCTGAAACCCCATCCCCCATCCGGGACCCTATGGGCACATTTCTTTACTTGGGACCCAATGAACAATAGGTAACTATGGCAACAACTGTGCACATTTTAGTACTTAGGTAGCATCAATTTAATGAATAATCACCCACCCTTGATAAAGGTCGTTTGTTGACCGAAACGTCGGACCCCTAATAAACCAAAACCAACCTCACACACCCCATGTTCTGTTTTCGCCTTGTTTTGGATTGATCTCAACCTCTCGAACTCTTATTAAAATCTCTAGTATAATCACAAGGTACTTGGGAAGCCAAGCCCTAAGCTTTGGAGGAAGTTAACTATTGAATTGCAAGAATGTATCAATCTTGTGCTGCATGGCGGCTAAAACATGTTGTTGGAGATGTAAATCCTTGAGTCAACAGGATATTGTTACGTACTTATATAAATTGGGGGAGGCGGGGAGGCGGGGAGGCGGGAGGGAAGTGTCAAAACAAAACAAAGGAAAATCAGAAAAGTCTAGAGAAAAAAAATGAAAAAAAGGGCGTGTATAACTGCGTCAAAAGGGACATGATCTAGGTAAAAGTCACTCACCACTGGATTAGATTTGTAAAAGCCCCGAGGGCAGGCTAACAGAAATACAGATTTATGTTTTAGAAATTCTCATACATATAGATCTATACGTATACATACATACATACATACATACATACACACACAGCTGTGGACAACATCTTTTGGAACACCCTAAAGTACTCAGACCAGATGAAGCTATCCTAGACCTTTTAGAACTCTGTCTAAAAAATAATGACTTTCAATTCAATGATGAATGGTATTTACAGATTTCACCCTTTATAAACTAAATTACATCACAGGAGAGGAATGACCCTATGGGGCATCCCTCAAGTGTGGCAAACCACGATGTGAATGTTGTCTATGGCTTAAACAGACATCAGCAATCCAACATTATGGCCAACTTTGTTACCCCATTATCAGCATAATAACATGTAATTCCAAAAATATCATCTACATCATTGAATGCACTAAATGCAAAGAATACTATGTAGGAGAAACCTCAAATTCATTACGTCAGAGATTACAAGGCCACCTACATGACATTCGGTCAGAACAGAAAAAAACAGTTGCTGAACATTTCAATGATATATTCCATACTGCAGAGGAAAATATGATAATTTATCCAATAGAACAAATATTAGATCAAGGCTCAGACGAAAAAAAAACAATAGAAAAAGATTACAAATTGAAGGCAAATGGATACAGGCACTCAACGCTGTCGAACCTAAAGGGGGACCCACACATGTCTGATTTTAAGCCGATTTGAATCCCGATTTGGGTCTCCAGATGAATCCTAGGATTTCATTTAAAATCGGGAGACTAATTGGTGCATTTTTGTCTCCCGATTAGGTTTTTGTCTCCTGATTCAAGTATATTTTGACAAATCCTGGCCGATTAGAGATTCTGGCTGATTCTGTATTTTCATATTTGAAATCGGGGCTGGTCATTTGAAATCGGGACAGGTTTGTTGGGTAATTGTGTATGCGTGGGTCTAGCTCCGATGCATTGGGGGTTCCCCCGATGAATCGGCAGGGCACTGGGACAGATTGGGAGTGCCCTGCCGATGATCCATATAATGTATCATCGGGGCAACTCTCTTGATTTGTCTCAGGATTTTAAAATATTAGTATAATTCTGAGTGGCAGGCAACTTTGAAAGACTATAACTTCACTAATTTTTGGAGTATTAAAAAGATTTTCTCACTTTTATAATCCTCACTTCTTCTACACAGGCCGTCAGTTTGTTTTAGTTTATTTTACAGTTATTTTTTTTTACAAATGTCATCAAGTCAACAAATATGCATTTTGAGATGGGCACATGAATTGACATGGGCTGATTTCAAAACAGAGCCGATTTCAGCACTCCCGATGATTAAAAATGTGAAATCGGGACTTGTTTTCAGACCCAAACATGCCCGATTCCTGCCTTGGCCCACACATACACAATTCTGGGCCAATTTGGGGGCCGATTCTCGATTTGTGACTCATTTTTGTGTGGCACATCACATGTAGAAAAAATTATTTTAAAACAAATATTAAAGTTTACTATCATTAGGAACTGCATTTTTGAATATGGTGGTATCTCAAAATCCATCTTTGGTGACTTGTGACACATCACATTTTGTAAAAAAAATAATTGTACAATAAACTGAAAAAAACTGGCAGCCTGTACAGAAGGAGAAGTGAGGATTATAAAAGTGAAAATGTACTCCAAAAATTTGTAAAGTTATAATCTTTCAAAGTTGCCTGCCTGTCAGAATTACTAATATTTTAAAATCCTAACACAAATCGGTAGTGTTGCCCCGATGATCCATTATATGGATCATCGAGAGGGCACTCCCAATCCATCCCAGTGCCCTTCCGATTCATTGGGGGATCCCCTGGTGTATCTGGGCTAGACCCACACATACACAATTACCCAAAAAACCTGCCCCGATTTCAAATGACCAACCCTGATTTCAAATATGAAAAAACAGAATCGGCCAGAATCTCTAATCGGCCAGGATTTTTCAAAATATGCTTAAATCGTGAGACAAAAACTCAATCGGGAGACAAAAATGCACTGATTAGTCTCCCGATTTGAAATGAAATCCTAGGATTCATCGGGAGACCCAAATCGGGAGTCAAATCGGCTTAGAATCAGCCATGTGTGGGTCCCTCTTAAAGCGGCGGACACATATTCATGATTTTTGCAAATCGTACAATTTCGTGTTCTACGGCAAATCATGGGCTCAGATCATGATGATTTTAGCTGAAATTGGCTTGTTTTCACCCGCACACGTTTGGATTTGAAGCCCATTTTGGGTTGAGATCGTGAGTCTAGGTTGTATGATTTGGGTCACCTCAATGGTGGTTTCCAAAAAAAATATTTTTTTATCATGTACTTGCGATGATTGAGAAAAAAAGGTAGAAAAAATAAATTTATCACAAGATTTTAACATACTTGAGACAATATATCTAGGTATGTCATGTAAAATAATCTTCTTGATTCATACAAAATTGGTGAACATAGAGTTGTTCAATCATCCACGTTTTTCCACTACTATGGAAAGACGTGGTACCCACCACCATTGGTGTCTACAACTAATCATGGGTTATCACACACATACACACTGACGATCTCAACCCAAACCATGCTTCATAGAAATCATATGATCTCAAACTTAGAAACCTGCACTGAAATCGGCCCGAAATAGTGCATGTGTGCCCCCAAATCATGCCCCACGATAAGTTGTGCACCTGCATGCATGATTTGTACACCACTGAAACAAGATAGTACAACGAATCGTAGGCGCCAAATCGGCCTTGAAATCGTGAATATGTGCCCCAAGCATAATGGAATAAATATAAAATTGCCAGAAATGGTAACTATTGTGTTTGTAACAGTATATATAATGCAACCTCCACAAAAATCGTTGAAATTGTTAAAAACACGTACAAAAACCTGCAAAACTTATATCATGCATAGACATTTTAGAGATGATCTAGTCTTTGGATACAGAAGAAACCCAAATATCAGTAATATGTTAGTTTCATCTAAACTCAGTTGAAGTTTAATAGGTTTATAGCCTATTTTGTCTCCTACTGCACAAAACAATGCAGAACTGCCGGCTAATTGTGCAGTTTTGCAGATTCTGAAAAAACTCAAAATCGGTTCTCCGAAAAAATAAATGAAAAAATAAAAAAGTATTACATTTCAACATCCCCAAAGAAATAATGAGTCAGAACCTGTTGCCAGTGCAAGCATACTAATAAATCATACATTTGTAGTGTTCTTCACTACAACCCAGTTCTTTTAGCAAAGAATAAAGCAAAAGAGTGATTTCCTACACCGTTCTCTGTTTATTCAGACTCAAGAGGTAAGCATGACCTGTCCGAAGCTGGTTCTCGGACCTGTACACCAATCCAGGTACACAGTACCACATGGTGTCTCGGAGTACATGAACATCAGTACTAATTAATAAAAGATTTGAAATACTTTACAGTCACACGGGCACTAAGGCCACAGTCCTTTATACATTAAGGTTAGACAATAATACTGTAAAATGCTGCCAGAGAGCAATAGGAGATAGAAATACGCGTGACTTCTAATCTCAGTAATATGACACAGAGAAATAGCACACAGTGGTAGCTCCAGCTGGTGCTTCGGAGAGGAAGTAAACCAATACCACTACAATACCCCTTTCCCTTTTTTAGGATTTTTAACAAAATTGAAAAATCCGAACAGGAGAAAAATTTCAAAAAGGGTAATAAAGATAGCAGTTTCAATGGTAAAAACTGATAAAAAGTACAAACATCCGAACTTCGGAAATAATAAAATACAGTTACAGATAGGTGCATATAGTGACCTCTCTACATACAAAACATATCGGAAACGTTAAGAATCGTACAAAAAGGAGCTTATAGAGTCCTCACTACATACGAAAACATGTCCGAAGTTAAAGGCAGTGTACAAGTAGGAGCATATGGTGTCCTATCTATATATGAGAACAAATCCGAAGTTATAAAATATATGTTAAACTCTTGTAGAAAACCTTATTTTGTATAGAAAGGTAAAGTGTAGCAGACCTTCTGTCCAACAACACATCAAAAATCACAAGAGTAGAAAAATATAAAAATCTGAAACCTCAAGACACAGTATGACATAACGAGGTATATACAATGTAGAAAAATAAACTCTCTGCTGAGAAACATTCCTATTCGGAAAAATCTGAAAAGGTCCGATGGAGGAATTGAAAAAGTGTTCGTATATACAAGTAACCCTCACAGTTTAAACAATGTCCGCAGGCACACTAGGAATCAAAGTCCATGGGCATTGATGGCTTGTCGGGTAGTGCTTTCTCGGGTTCCTCCTCGAAAAGATGACGGCCAGCGCCATCCATAGCGTCCTCAGGTGACGTCACAGCCTGTGTCGGGGGCACAGCTTGGGTTGCAGGAGCTTGGGCCATTCTGTTAAGGAGATCAGCTAACATCATGGCTTGGGCGGGATCAATCTCCAAAGGAGCACCGCCCACCGTCAGCGAGCCAGAAGAAGGGGTAGTAGGCATCGGAGTAGAGCCAACATCAGACTGATGCTGCTGCCGGGACGAGGACGTCGACTGCTGGTGGCTAGAGCCCTCGGAAGGACATCCCTCGCTTCTATCCGAGTCGTCCAGCAGGCCTTGGAGAACAGCATTCGCCTCGATCAAGTCTCGGATACGTTTATCCTTCGACTCACCCTCCTTTCGGAGCTGTTTAATCAGCTGCTCCTGCGTCTTCGTCAGCTCCTGCAGACGAGCAGATTCAGCGACCTGACGCTTCACAAGCTCCACTTGCCTCAGAGGAGCAGACAGGGAAGCCATGGAGGCCAACACCTGTTTATTTACAGTCTCGGAGGCAGCCGTCAGGTCCTTCAGGGCCTTCTTAATGATGGCCTCCTGGGCAGCTACTAAGGTCTTAGTGTCTTCGGGTAGCTGACCAACGAGTTCATCCTCCCAAATCCTAGCCTTCTTGGATTGACGCTTGGAGGCTGGTGAGGGAGTATGACTATCCGACGCAGGGCGTTTCCGACTCTGCGTTTTCTGGGAACTGCTTGTCTCCTTCGAGGTAGAAGGAGCAGTTCCCTTCTGGTCACGGGAATCCGGGCGACCGTTCGTGTTTCGCCTCATGGCTGACATGTGCTGGCCCGATAGGTAAACCATCCGCAAAAAAGATGAGTTGGACCTAATCTCGGACTCAGCTCTGCCCGCCTTAGAAACAGAATCCTTTCTAGACTGGTTGTGGAGAGTTTCTCCACCAGTCATGAGGTGAGGAATCAACTCACCGCGTCTGTCACAAGCCTGAGTGCAATTTTTGTAAGGACACTTCCAAACTTGGATGAGAGGCGCGTGTTCCTCACAGAGGTGGCGGAAGAACCGCTCCCTGGTCCGGTAGGATCTGATGCCAGTAGCATTGATACCTACATGGCGACATACCAGGAAGGGGCACCTCCAGCCAGCCTGCCAAAGCTTGGACACGCCCTTCAGCTTTGTGTGGTTTCCCACGGTCATGTCCTTCTTCTGGCAGAGCTTGGGCCAGACCTCGGTCTCATAAGTTGACATGAGATCGCCCGAGAACTCAGTGTCCTCATCGTCAGATTCCTCTGCTAGGGGAATCTCACCTTCCTTCGGATCTTTAGATGGGTCCAGGGGAGCAATCTCGGACACTCTATCTAGTTCCAGCCGAAGGGTATCCAGTGAGCCACGGCCTGATAGCTGGATCCTGCGGGCTTCAGCTCTGTGTACATGGCTCTTGGTAGCTTTCTTCGTTCTCCTCGGAATCTTTTTGAGGGAAGAAGAAGGTGGAGGCATTCTACCACTGGAATCATACCTAGTAGTGGAAGGTCGTCTGGAGACAACCGCCTTACTAGGTTCAACAGAGGGCAAGCTAGGTTTGCAGCTAGCGGCCCTGATCTCGGAGGTGCTCTTCTTGGATTGAGAAGAACGTTTCTCCCGAGTTCTTCCTCTTTCCTGCGACCTGGAACTCCGGGCAGGAGAAAGGGAAAAGGAGCGAGTGGTGGGTACACCCCTTGGAGAGAGGGAGGCAGCAGTCCGATCTCGTGGAGACAACTTCCCCGGACTAACAGCCTTCCGAGGAGACCTCCTACGAGGAAGAACTTCCTTCACCTCTGGTGGAGGGGGCGGTGGAGGAACTTTGGCAGGGGTACCCGAAGCCTCAGCCTCGGACAGTGCCTCGTCCGGGACTTCCTCAAAGTCCATATCTTCTTCCGAGGTTACCCCCGGACTACTGGGCTTGTCCTCTTTGGACAATCCAATCAGGTCCTCTGCACCTTGCAGGACCTCAGCGGCCACCTGGTCCGAAACCGCCTCACCCTCCGAGTCGGACAGTCCGAGCTGCGGCTCGGATTCGCGTTGTTCGTCCTCAGACATCTTCTACAAACTGGCAACTGCAATAAAAATCCACATTATAAATCACAATGTCCAGAAAAGAGTATCCGAGAAGCTACTGGTATAGCCCGAGAATTCTCGGACACCGGACCAGCCTGTAGTGCTACGCCTATACAGGGAGGTGCGGCACCCGAACGAGCTCCCGAACCGACCAAGAAGCTCTGTCACAGGTATTACGAACATAACATTCTTACCAACCTTCATCAAGGTGTGGCTTATACCCATAGCAAAACTCCCCACGGTACGTTTAGGTACTCACAGGTTGAGAAAGGCTTATACAGAGGTGCATTCCGACTCATAACAACACTCTGCTTGTCTAGCCGTCATGGCCGTTGCATTTCACATACCGGAGGCCTAGCCCACCTTCAACTATGTTTTATAGAAAAACTACAATAAATGCAGGGCTCATGCTTCCCACAACCTTAAGTTAGAACGGTATTCACATTTCAATAGACTTTTCAAGCAGTTCTGGGATCAAGGGAACTTACTCTAGAGTTTTCTTTCTCGTTGTATGACCGTTCTCTCTCGAGTCAGGAAGTCAAGTGAAAAGGGTGCAACACGCGGTGTCTACCCGATGAGACAGCTAGTGTGTAAGGACGCCACCGCTGCGTGCAGCGCCACCCGAGTTCCCGCGCTCCGCTGGTGACTAGAAACCAGTTTGGTATCGGAGCCTACTACAGCTCGGATCATGCTTGACCGGCTGTTCTGATCCTCTGTATGAGACATGTACAGAGCTAGCTAATTTTAGATTCAAGTGATCATCGTACCAGGCTTTTGTGCAACACTCTATTTACTTTCTAAATAGATTCTGACCCTCCAGCTGGCCCCAAGTTACCATAACTTAAAACAGGCCAACCTAGATACAAGCACTCCTCGCAGTCAAATCAGATGTTTCCAAAATCTCAGATCGTCCTCTCGGGCAATAATAGAAATAAATCTATATTGTCGAATGGGCTTCAGAGTGGATAAATTCGGTCTTCCACTCCTCGACTTCTCGTTGTGTACTTTTATTGTGTTTGAGGCAAACCAGCTCGAAAATTTCCCTCAATGATACCAATTCGGGTCCACCTTACACTCGAACTTGAACAGTGCGAGAACGCAAAGTTCGTGTAGCAGTTGGAATAGGGTTTTTACCAGCCTGAGGAATTTTCCTCAACCCCCTCCCCCTCTTCTTTCCAGGGCCTGAATCGTCCGAAATTGTCTTAACAACTAATTTCTTAGGACGGCCAGGTTTCCTTTTCACAGGGTCAGGTACCTGGGGTGTAGCAGCAACAACTGACACACCTTTTGGTCTACCTGGCCCCCTCTTGCCTACAGGCAGGACAACATTATCAGCCTGAGCTGGTAATTTCTTTGGCCTGCCAGGTTTTCGCCTCACAATAGGGGAATCAATAATTGGAGGAACAGCTGGGCGCTTAGCATTTTTCTTATTCTTACCAGCTATACCCTTAGGTCTACCTCTAGGCTTCACACCTATGGTAACCTTGTCTCTTTCCTTCTGCACTGGGCATTCTTTCCCAGCCAGGACCTTACCATCTTTCAGTCTCAAAATATCACAGCCTGCTTTCTCTTGCTTACGAAATTCATCAGCCCGATGCAAGTTAATGACTTGCCTCGGACCATTTTCGTCAAAAGCAGCCTTGAGATAATCAACATGATATCTCAAAAGACCTTCGGATGTCTCTAGTTCATAAGTGGTACCCCCTATGAACCGTCTGACCTTGTAAGGGCCGTCCCATTTTGGACCAACCTTCTTACCGGCCTTGGGAGGACAAAATCGGTAAACAATGTCTCCCACCTTAAATGATTTCGGATTACTTCGTTTGTCAAAATCTCTTTTCTGATGCACAGCAGAAACTCCGAGATTCTTTCTAACGAATTGGTGACCCTTCCTCATCCATTGCTTGAGATTTTCAACAAAAGCCACCCTACAGGGAAAATCCAAACCACCAGGTGACACACCATGAACAATGTCCAATGGAGTCACCAGTTCAGTTCCAAATACAACTGCATTCGGAGTGCACAAGGTACTGGCCTGTACCGTCCCTCTGTATGCATGAGCAATACAGGGAACCAACAAATCCCAATCATCGCCATCGTAGTCAGTCAAGCAAGAGAGCTGCTCCACAAGGACGCGATTAAATCTCTCTGATTGGCCATTTGATTGGGGTCTGTAGGGAAGGGTGATTAATTTCTCAATCCCCAACATCTCCAGCAAACTCTTTACTAGTGCAGAACGGAATTCGGGTGCGCCATCTGTCTGCAAAGAAACAGGGCAGCCAAACCGCAAAATCCACTCCCTAAAGAGCACCTCAGCACAACGCTCAGCTGTGTGATCTGGCATGGGATAGGCTTCAGACCACTTAGAAAAATGATCTGCTACTACCATGACATAATTGTTTCCTCTAGGGGTCGCCCGAAACGGCCCTAGAATATCCAAAGATATCCGGTTCCACCTTTCACCATGTTTCTCCTTCTTGAGAAGAGAGATTCCTCCCCCTCCTCGGGTCTTTCGCATTGCACATTCAGGACAAGCCTTAATCCACCTAGTCAGGTCGTATTTCATCCCGGGCCAATAATACTTCATCTTGGCCGACCAGGACACCTTAAATACACCAAAATGACCTGAGGTCTTCGGACCATGCAAGCCTGCAAATATCTCACTCCTCAATGATGTAGGAATCACCTTCCGAACATACAACTTCTTGGTACCCCGCCTGGTCCATTCCAGACACAGAATACCATCTACCATTGACAGACTCCCTAGGTGATGTACATAGTTCCTGAACTCATCACATTCACCAGCAAGATTTTCCTTGCTAGGAACAGATTCCGTACCATTAACCAATGCAATCACCCGAGAAATGATTGGGTCGTCTTGTTGTGCTTTCTGAATGGTATTTTCTAAAGCTCCGAGGGAAACAATCTGCTGTGCATCTATTTCTGCAATGACAGCATCATGAGACCCACAATCCGGACAATCTAGCCTAGCACATTTTCTAGTGGGCAACCTCGAAAGGGCGTCAGCATTTTCATGCTTTTTCCCTGCACGATGCAAAATCATAGACTGATCTAACCCATACTCCTGGATGGTAGTTAGCCATCGGGCAAGCATGTCAGTAGGATCTCTAAAATTCAGCAACCATCTCAAAGAGGCATGGTCTGTTCTGACACAAAAATTCCTATTACCAAGCAGATAATGTCGGAATTTATTCAGATACGTAAGTACTGCGAGCAGCTCCCGTTTAGTAGCACAATAGTTCCTCTGCGGACGAGTGAAACCATTGCTAGCATATCCAAGAACCACTTCCTTCCCATCCTGTATCTGCGACAGGATTCCGGCCATGCCAAAACCACTGGCATCAGTATCAAGAATAAAATCCCCTTTTGTTCTCGGATAACCCAACACTGGTGCAGTAGTCAGTAAATCTTTCACCTTTGAGAAAGCTTTATCACAGTCAGAGTTCCACACTATAGGTTTAGTATAGCGCTTCTCCCTCCCTGCCTCGGTCACCACCTTCTGCAAAGGAATCACGATAGAACCAAAATCCGGCTGAAACTCCCGATAATAGGAAGCAAAACCTAGGAATTGCCGAATCTCCTTTGCGTTTTTCGGGATTGGCCAATCTCGGACTTTCTGCACCTTCTCTGGGTTAGCACAGATTCCTTCATTGGACACAATCCTGCCCAAGTATTCCACATGTCGGCGGAAAAGTTCACACTTCTTGGGCTTAAGCTTAAGGCCATACTCTCGGATTCTTTCCAGGACTAATCGGAGGTTATTCAGACACTCATCAAAAGTTTTTCCGAAAACCACCACATCGTCCAAGTATACCAAGCACGACTTCCAGCGGAGACCATCCAACATCTGGTCCATCATACGCTGGAATGTGGCAGGGGCATTACACAATCCAAAGCTCATCACTTTGAACTGAAATAATCCCACGCTAGACAAGAAAGCAGTTTTCTCTTTGCTGTCCTCGTCCATAGCAACCTGCCAATACCCACTTTCCAGATCAAGAGTACAGAACCATTGGTTGCCACCCAATGCCTCTAAACACTCATCGATCCTCGGGAGTGGAAAGCTGTCCTTAATCGTCACAGAATTCAGCTGACGATAGTCGACACAAAACCTCTGAGTGCCATCTTTTTTTGCGACCATAACAATAGGTGCTCCCCAAGGGCTACTGCTATGTTCGATTCTACCTTCTCTGTACATCTTCCAGATCTCTTCTTCAGCCTTGTCCCGTTTGAACACAGGTATTCGTCTATAAGGGAGCTTGATCGGATTAGCATCCCCTGTGTTTATCACATGACGAACCTTATGTGTGCATCCGAGTTTATTCCCTGGCAAGGAAAAACAAGTCTCAAAATCCTGCAGAAGTGTCAGAGCTTTTTCTTTATCTCGGGCCTCAGTTAGGTGTGAATCACCTATCAACTTAGTCAGCGGACATACTGGACTTGGTGGTACAGGAATCTCGGGACAAATCAAATCATCATCAGCAATTGGGGACTCCAACACCTGAATAGAGTTAATTATCGCCTCACGGATCCTCGGATCCTCCTCCTGTTCGGGATCATCTGAATGTGGTGTCAATAAAGTCACTTTATTCACTTTCCCTACCACCATACCCTTCTTCAACCTCACCGGGTTTTCGGACGGATTGCAAAAGGCTACCAAGGCCGGTTTCCCGTCACCTGACACATAAGTGTTCAAGCTCCCCAAAGAATAGTCCTTCAGCAATCCCTGGTCTGGCTCGAACATCAAACCAGTTGATGCGTCTGAGTCACTGCAAACATCTAATTCAGCAAGAGTAACGGATTTCGGGAGGATGACAACTGCTTTCCGAAGTTTCACCGCCCGTTCCCCATCGTTCTCACTGACATCTATAGTGTTCACAGAGGATTCTTTCACGTTGTACTCAGGGGGTCTTTTCCATAACCTACATTCCACTGAATGTCCTCGGTTTTCTAAGTAGAACAATCCTGACCAGTCAAGACTACATCGATGGACCCAATAAAAATCAGCTCCAAGAATGCCGTCCTCGGGTCCTTTAAGACCACTCACGACCAAACATGTAATCATGTATGTCCGTCCACCCATTATCATGGGGCAAAGCACACTTCCATAAGTGATTATAGGTGTACCCGTTCCAGTTGAACACACCATATGTACCGAAACCAAAGGTGGTGCATTTGGAAGGGAATCATAGAAACCCTTAGTGACCAGGGAAGTTGTAGCACCTGGGTCTACCAAGAAATGTCCATGACCTCCACCTAATCCTACTGGGGCGTACCATCTCTCCCGAACCAATATTTCATTAGTTGGAATCTCCAAAGTTTTATGCAAGTGCACAGAAACTTTCTGAATCTGGGCAGAAGTTCTAGGAATCTGATTTCCCACCAGTAAAATCTGACCTTCCTCAGCATGAAATCCAGACTGACCCCATCTCACATCTGAATCCTCCAGGGGACCTTCAGTCCCTGGAGAGGCTTTACCGTCCGGCAACGATGTACATTCTCTGGATTTCTGAAGGCTTTGCTCTACTGAGAGCGCGTCCGACATACTTCCCAGTGCCTGGGCCTGACCCTCAGTCCCTATGCTACTCACAGACTCCCTTCGGACTGCAGTACTTGAAAGCGACTTATTCCCGACCCCCACCTCGCTCCTTATGAGGGTCTGTCGGCATTTCCCGAAGCCGGCTTGCCTATTGAGGCCTCAGCCTGCTTCAAGAGTCCGAGCAACTCCAACTTCCTAGGGCATTTCGCCAAGAAATGTCCGTCTTGGTCGCACAAGTGACACGTCTTTGGCATGGTTCTGACAAATTTCCTAGGCCCAGGAGCCTTGGATTTATCAGTACCAGTTGCACCCGAGGAAGGTTTCTTCCTACCATCACCCCAGGCCTGGACTGCCTGCACAAAAACTTCCTGCAGTTCCTCGGACCCAGAGTCCTCCGGAATGCTTTCAGCTTGAGCTACATCTGTAGCCTGAGTGACGGCCTTAATCCTAGCCCTTGGAAGGCTACTAAGTGCTGGCAATGCTGGCTGCACTGAACCGGCCTGAATGGAAACAAGAGAATTTGTTTCCAACGTACAGCTCTCCCACACCTCGGAGTAGTGAGCTGCTTCCAACAGATCAAAGGGCTGCTTAAAACGTACCCAGGTAGCCTCCTCTTGGTTACTTAGGCCACCCAGATATATTCTCAGCGACAGGGTTCTCAAGGTATTATCAATACCTGTGCCAAAGGCATACCTTCCCCGCCTAGCAACTTCATTGGCAAACTGTCTGCTAGTTTGCCTGGGTGTCTGACGACAAGAGTAAAACTCGGATTGTCGTTTCACCCGAGAGTGATCTCCAAAATTTGCGTCCATGTGGGCCACAAATTGAGTGAGGGTAATACCCGTAGGTAGACCACCCATATCAGCTAGTTGCTTTCTAGCCCCACATCTAAGTTGCCTTAGAAATTGAGCTTCAGACCAGTTGTGCGCCTCAGCCACAACTTGCATTTCTCCCAAGTACACTCTCCAAGGATCTTTCCCATCCCACAATCTCATGACTGGGGGTTTAGGACCGATTGTTTCCACCTCCTCGAAGTGAGTGTACTCAAAAACATCCAAATCACAATCATCCGATCCTTCATAGTGCAAACCTTGCACCAAGGATCTGTCCTTTATATTTAAAGGCTTTCTAGTGTATTTGACTAGAGTTTGTGAAGCAGCCATGGTAGGGCCTTCTGTCCATACGCCTGGCTTAGCCGTATAAGTACTGTCGGACACCTTACCCCTAGCATAAATACTCTCCCCTTTAGGGCGTTTAATACTAGAAGGCGCGCCAGCACCAGCTAAACCCGTAGGAGGGGTATGGCTTAGCAAACCCACTCCTTCTGACTGCGGAGACGAGGTTGGAATCCGAGGTACAGGGTCTCGGATCGTCACCTTCTTTTCAGGCTCCAAAGGTTTAGGAGTTCCTAACACATAAGACGCACCAGCATCTTGTGATTCTCCGGCCTTTTCCGCCCCTACTACCGCAGCACGTGCAGCATCAAACATCCCTTGGACCTGGGGAATGAGATCCTCACTAGTAATGCTAGTAGCCCGTTGACTATCAACATCCGAGCCGAGGTTTGCCATCTGAACTCTGTTATAATCGGCCGACAAATCATCCACTCTAGCTACTTCGTTACGTAGCTTTTCATTTTCTATCATCAAATTTTTAGTGGTATCTGCCGCTGATTTAGACACAGTGTCCAAACAATCATGCAACTCGCGATTTTGAATCACAAGTTGCCTCATCTCAGTTGCAAACTCATGACAACGAGTCTGTTCATCAGAATAAGAAGCCTTCAAATTCTGATTTTTGAGTTTCAAAGCTCGAATCTCATTAACCAGATCCACAGGATCTGCATCCAACAAGCTCGCATCGCCACCTCTATATTGTCCCCAGGTGGGGTTATCCAACGAGAATCCAGGCCTAGGATTCGCTGGTCGGATACCAATTCTAGGATCAGGAAGCCTAGGTGGAGCAAAGACTTTCGGGCTCGGAGGCCTCAGTGGAGCAGCGCCTCTCGGGCTCGGAAGCCTCGGAGAGGTAATGCCTCCAGGGTTTGGAAACCTCGGAGGGGCAACATTATCAAGCCCAGGACCAGCCTGGGCAGTGGCATCAATACCGTCCGCCATAGCACTTCCGAGGAAGGCTTCCAATTCCCAATAAAGGGACAACAGGGTTATTCCGAGGAAAAACCACCAAAAACTTTCCAATTGAGGCTAAAACTGGGTCACGGCACCAATTGTAGTGTTCTTCACTACAACCCAGTTCTTTTAGCAAAGAATAAAGCAAAAGAGTGATTTCCTACACCGTTCTCTGTTTATTCAGACTCAAGAGGTAAGCATGACCTGTCCGAAGCTGGTTCTCGGACCTGTACACCAATCCAGGTACACAGTACCACATGGTGTCTCGGAGTACATGAACATCAGTACTAATTAATAAAAGATTTGAAATACTTTACAGTCACACGGGCACTAAGGCCACAGTCCTTTATACATTAAGGTTAGACAATAATACTGTAAAATGCTGCCAGAGAGCAATAGGAGATAGAAATACGCGTGACTTCTAATCTCAGTAATATGACACAGAGAAATAGCACACAGTGGTAGCTCCAGCTGGTGCTTCGGAGAGGAAGTAAACCAATACCACTACACATATACGTATATCTCAATGGGCTCAACTGTATCATAACTGACAATGTACATGCCTTATTGTAATATCTTTGTATTGTCTGATAATTGCTGTATAAACAATAAATTTTTAAAAAACTAAAAAAAACAACATACATACTTAGATAGAACTGTACGCAAGGTTGGAACTACAAGTGTGATTCAATGGCTCAAGTTATAACTTTCTTTTGTATCCAACAAGCGGCCGCAGGTCGTGCGTTGGATACAAAAGAAAGTTAAAACGAGAGCCATTGAATTACACGAGTAGTTCCAACCTTGAGTACAGTTCTTTCTTTATACTACGACTTGGAAATATTAAAAAAAAGGCCATTCTTATGCGTACAGGCTGGCCGCATTTCCAAGACGTGGCCATCTTTAGTTTTGATCATGCCGAATCATGGAGTAAGCTCGTCTCTGATTGGTCGACACAGCGATGACGTCACCATATCGATCATTACTGACCAATCAAAAACGTTTTTACATCGGCGGCCACGCGCTCTTTATTCAACGCGTACAGAAATGAACAAACTATTAAATGGGCGTATTCTTCCCGCTCAAAGTGAATAACCCATTCAGTCGTAGTATAAATACACATATACATACACACATACATACATACATACATACATACATACATACATACATACATACACACACAAGGAGGATATAATCGAGGGAATTGTTTTGGAGAAATTATAATTATTGACATTATGTTCATGAAATGGAGATACAATTTTAAAATTTCATGTATGGTACAGTATGTGACCTTTTGTAGGTCCAGTCAAAATATAAAAAGTAAATGGATACTAATTCGATGAATAATAACCAAAGTCCTAATTTTAGGAAATTACGCGTTTATAAGTATGGAGAAATATTTATATACCGAAATAGACCGAAATCGAAATAGACATGCATGGTGCCACACATGAATAGGGATAAAACGTGATTACGTCGTATATATTTCTGTCGCCTTAGGATCAAGAAATCTATTCATTTGAGAGAGAGAAAAATTGTTTGGGGCATAGGGTGGATATCTTACGATTTGATTATGAAAAAGAATATAGTTATTGACACAATATTTGAATGAATGTAAAGAGGACATGTCTGAAAAATCCATTCAGTGCCATATACCCCTTTTTGTAGTGCTGGCAAGGATATCATAAAAAAGTAAATAACTATTGATTCCATGAATTATAATGTTCACCCAAGTAGGACAAAAACAAAAAACAATAAAATTATTATATACATTAAGGAAGAACACTGATATCTTGCTGGAAATGGTGTTTGCGACGTAATCACAAAAAAATACATTCTGAACTTATAAATGGCTGTGGGTTAAACACTAATTATCCAATTTTGTAGCAAACAGGGATTATAACCCCCAATATGTGTGCCTTATGTCGCTAAAGTATTTTATAAAGCTTATTGGGAAAAACTTCTCTATGAATCCCTTTTGGGTCCAGCTGGGCCCAATTCGTGAGAATTAACCATTATGATTATATTCTATATATATACCAGTAGATATGGCCTATTTTGACTGCACAACTATGCTTACATTGAATAAAACGAAAGTCTCTTCAGAATGTTTTGCCTACCATGCATGCATAGTCGTTATTGATATTGTGCTCTGCTATATGACCTGCTAGATACTACTATTTTTAAGCAGCCAACGGATGCATGCTGCCCACCACGCAAGCTACTCAGGAGTAATCAGAGCACTGCATGGCAACTTGCCTACATCTGCAGAGAGTCTATATATAGCATGCATGGTGGTCAGAACATGAAAGCTCACAATATGTAAACTTATCATAACACTATCAAGTGCAGAGGGTGGAAATATGAGTTATAAAGGAAAGCCTGGTTACGGTGTAACCAAATCCATTAATGGCCAAGCTTGACAGGGAACTCCCTTTCCGCTGTGTCAACTGTCAAGTGGCTATCTCATATCTGGCACACCTTTTATATTCTATATCCGTATGAATAATATTTTGATACTGAAGAATCTCATGGGGACTGTCCAGTTTTTGGTTTCAGGCTCATTTATTGTGTTAGTTCTCACGAATATAAAAATAAAGAATAGAGGAATATTGAGGAATTTTGTAACATCATCCTTTTACAGACTTCTACTTCTTCAAAAGGCTTTTACTATATCTTGGTAATCATTTTTCCAGAGTACATACCATTCTGTTTGCTAGGATATTCTCACGATAAGTTAGGATTATAATTATGCTTTTTAAACTTGATTATTTACACTTCAAATTAAACCTAAAACAAACTAACTCAGATGATGTCAGAACGTGATAAACTATGTACAATGTGTGGGTGTGTAAGGAAGGTGGTGGTGGTGGGGGGCGGGGGGTTGCTTTGGGGCACGTTTCTTGTATCTTTTTCACAGAATCATTGAGAATCGGGTATGAAACGATAACATCAACATGTATTAGTCACACATGGTAGGGGTGGATTTAAAACCCGAATTCACGTAACTCGAGAAAAACCAGGGCGTTTTGTGTAAACTTGAGAATTAATAGATGAGCAATGATATATATCAATGATTTGGTGATTTCAATTAACATGGGCGACTCAGCGTCTCTGGCTGTCATTCACGCTTTGGATTAGCCATACTTTGATGGAATCCACCAGGCGACCCTGTGAGCGTGTAAAAGGTCGGAACGCTATGTAGTTAGCTGTGGAAACAGGCACTGGCGGTGTTGGGCGCCGCCTGGTGAACGTTAGGTGCATCATTTATAGGAGAGACAGTATATATATGTCTGCGGGACTCGAGTCTTAAGCCTTGTGGGCTTTAATATTACCGCTTTATATGAGCGATTGTGGAAATATGGTAATAATAATAAATGGGCGATAATTAATATAGATATGATTAGGTTTACGTAATACCACATAACAATATTATATAGGTCTTGGTCATCAACCAATGACAATACACTGGGCTAAAATATGACCAATGGTCATCTACCAGCTAGGAAGGCTTCGCGCCCCACCCGATCACTGGGACATAGTGTCATACTGCGGTCGTACAGGTTAGATGGTTTCTGCCTGGTTTCGCCTTATAGATATATTATTTTATATAATATGTATGAATATATAAGAAATATTCGCACTGTACTTCACATAGTGAAGACAATTGTCAGAAACTGGTATCTTGTATCAACTCAGAAAATGGGAAAACATGAGCCAATGGGCCAACAGAGGTGATAATTTGATTTGAAGATTTCAAAGATCTATAGGATCATGGGTAATGTAATGGCAAAAGTGAAGCGGGTATAAAACAGAGAATATGAATGGCAAGAACAGCTTTCCAGCAAATAGTTTTATTACGATGCCGTATTGTGTATGTGTTATGACCCGGGGATTCGTTATCTAACCATAGCGTGCGCACGCCATAAATAGGAATGCGCACTTGTACACATACATTTGTACTAAGTAGTAAATAAGTAGTATATGGAAATATTTCACCTTGCGTGGCGATACTACTATGTGTGCTTCAGTTGGTAGAGTAGTTAAAGTGACACTTGCCGCTGAGCAGCTGATTTTTTTTACATATGCTTGAATTTCAACAATGTTCTGGATCATTATGCCATTAACCAATACCTGGGAGCATTAATGTATAAAATACAAGTATTTGGAATATATAAGAGTTTAAAACTTCAAATTTCGTGGGGTGCCTCCATCACACTATAGTCTCTCAGACATGGCAGTTGGAAGAGGTCTCGCCGCCTGTATGCCTCTTATCTTAATGAGTTAAGTGATACCAGCTGGATGGGACAGGGTATATATGTCACTATGTACCTCCTGCCTCGCTCTTAGTTCACATCCCTTTACCATACACTGAGGGCAGCACCTTATGGTCTAGTTACTGCTCTCTCAGATTTGAATTCCCCAATGGAACCTCTGCCACATTCTTCATTAACAAATATCAATTAATCTAAGGAATATATAGCGTTGGTATTCTACACAAATGTTCTTACTTGTGCAGGTAATCGAAAACTACAAACATATTTCTAAATGATATATAGTCAAACAGTGTCCTTAGCCACTTTAAGTCCACAGTTCTTGTAATTCCATTGATCCACTGCCCACTTTTGTTTTACGTGCAGCAGGGCTTAAACTCTCGTGGTAAGATGTCGGGGATGGGGGGGGGGGGGGGGCATATAAGTCAATCCAAGATCGGGCCTTTTGATACACTGGCTAGTGGCTCGACTGATAACATTTTCTCGCCTTGGAGACATGCATATTTAGTGAAACTAGTGTAAGTTGAGACGTGTCTTCTGACAATTAATAACATGGAAACCATACATTTACAGTTAAATGTATAACTGATGTACAAATATATTTTACAGAGGTGCTTAATTTGTTTCTATGGTCTGTATTTATTCACTATTTCAGAAACCGTTCCATGTTAAAGCAACACTCTGAACCATCATGGGTCTATTATTACTATTATTATTATTATTATTTTCAGGCAGTTGGGAATCTATTTTATATAATAGCCAAGTTAAAAACCTTTAAAGTAGATGGTTGAAAACCTTTGGAATAAATAGTATGGCATTTTTTTATACATGCATATGAATTCTAGTATTTAACTTGTGAAAACTGTGCAACCCATGAATTCTAGTATTTAACTTGTGAAAATTGTGCAACCCAAAGGTTTAGAATTTCAATATGACTAACAATATCACTCAAGACAGGATTACAAGGTAAAATCAGCTAGATAATGCAGAGTTTGTGGAGTTTATCTCTATTTATCTCTATTTCTTCGTATGTATACAAATATATAGATCGGAAAATGATCACTAATGTTATAGTACAACTTTCTGGCATTTTCTACATGTTTTAAACTGCCCCTAGTCTAATAGGAGTTATTGTGACAGATATGTTTTGAGAGAATAGAATGTAATTTATCCTTCAGTATCTGGTATGTGTATCTTTGCTAAGAAAATTGATACTAAAGTCATCCATAAGAAGCTTTTGTCTGATGCCAAATGATGCCATTTTATTAGATTGATCTGTTAAAAAATCAAGCACTTCCTTTGCGTTAGATTCATGATTACCATACTTTTTAGGGTAAAATTAGGTATAGAAATTGATGAATGAGCGAGTTGACTTGAAGATGAAGAGTATTTGGATTGAGGGTGGGTTTTAGGAAATAAGCTAGGTGTGAGTAAGGTGAGAGATTAGAGAGTGGAGGTGTGTGTGTAGGTTCGTGTGTAGTGTGAGTGTGTATGGGAGGGTTTAACATTTAGATGCATAAATGCCTGCCCTTTTTGAGCTAGAAGTCATTGAGGATTTTTGCTTGAGGTGGTCTTATCCGGGGGTCGTATTCATCAAATATATGGATGTGACAATACAAAGCCGTTCTGAGATGAAGAGTAGGAGAGTGGCCTCTATCATACCTCTACATAATACATAAACATTCATGGTTTTTATAATTCTAGAATATTACAATTCATAGGTATATCAATCATTAAGTTGAGAATTAGTTGCATCAATACCAATGACAAAAGGAACACAGGGAGCAAGATACATAGTAGTTTATGAAAAGTTCCATTTGCCACAGTCCGATGCAAACCGGTAGAATGCGTTTAATAATGCACTCTATGCCACTCTATAAATAACCATACAGCTCTGAGGGAATAGAGTATGCCCCTCCGACACCAAACGCTCGGTCATAGCTAGGTGGCCGACCGTCCTCTACCTCCCTTAATTGTGAGCTCGACCTCTATTGAATTAACTCTATTGAAAGGAGTACCAAAGCGAGTGGCTGTCCACAGCTATATTTCAATAAAAGTATATTTATCTAAGTACAATGTGGAACGTGGATTATATTTCATGTACCATTGATTGGCTTGATTGGGCGGGATACAATTATTGTCGTTTCATGACATAAATACTCACTCCACCCTCCCTACACTTTCCTCTCACCCACTTCCACTTTCTTTTCCTCTTCTCTTTCACCCCTGCTCTGACAGCAGCAGCAGACGCACACCTCTCTCTCTCTCTTCTTGAGACTAATCACATATTCCTGGCTCTCACCTTAGACAAAAGAATTATAGGCGGCCAATTATTGGCCGCTCTATATTGGCCTTGCTACTTGCCATTGTTGAGGAGTTCATGGCAAGTCATTGGCCGCAACTTGCCGTCATTGGCCGAAGAATCAAAACATTTTGATTTCTTCAGCCAATAGATTGCAATTGGGCGTTCATTGGCCATGCCCTATTGACCGCTATTTGCAACATTGGAACAGCACATTACCAATTGCGTTACCAATAGATTTTCTATTAGCCTCTACTTGCCGGTCATCAGTCGAAAATCTGTTGGCAACTCTATTGGCAACACCATTAGCCGATACTTGCCGATATATAGGATGAGGCCTTGAACATGATCTGCTGCCACAACGACAAACAAAGGCTGAGCAACTCAAGGGGGCGTAGCCAAGCCGACTGCTAACCCTATAAGGACATATAGACTCATGGGAGAAAACTCTGAAGACCATTTTGAATGCCACTCCCAACAGAGACCATGGGGATTGCTTCTCACCAAACTTGCCATTGATGGAGTCGAGTATAGACAGAATCCAAAAAAGCCTTTACTGATATCCTTTCTGAAGAATGTAGTGAATATGGTTGCACAATACACGGATGGAGTGACCCTCAGAGTGGCCGTATATGTATACCGACGCTCTACTTCGGTGCCATGAAATCCTTTGATCCCCTTTTATTAATCATCTCACAACGATCATATCCTAATAAACATTAAGCATGACAAGAAATGCCAAAGGTATGACCAACATCAGACAATTTAAGGCGCTTGTTCATCTTCAGAATAAAAACTGGTGCCCTGTTGCTGTGAGCTTTAACATGTACAAGGAAATTCCAACTACCCAATCCAAGGAACCTTTTTAATCTTCTCAAAGAACAAGTGCCCTATATGGCCTTATCTTTTATTAGTAGCAAATGGTCAGGGGCCCTTACAGTCCTGGTCAAAACCGGAATTTCTCGGCTCTGTGGAGCCGGCAGGTACTGCTTAAACTCCTCTGTCAGTACCCGTGCACAAGTGGTTTACATACTTCATTCTATGAGAAAATCAGCTGCTACTCAAGCTTTTGCTGAAGGACAATCCAAGCTAGCCATCCGGTGGTAAGGGTCACATGCCACACACTATAAAAAATGACTCATCCAGCAGTGTCTAATACTCACTAGCAACTGCTATTCATAATATCATAATTAAGAAATGTCTATCTCATCGATAATTTTGTTTCATCCTATCAAAAGTCATTCGACTCATATTACATCATACTTTATTATTTTCTGCAAACCATCTCCTTATTGTGTCTGGGACTATAGTGATGAGAGTGAAATAAGCAGTCACTGTAAGAAGAGGTCTCTCCCCTACAGAAGCTTAATGACCTTACAGCGTTTCTAGCACAAAAGGCAAATTTTATTGAAAGATCTAGTTTTCAACTGTACATGTGAACTACATGAACGAAAAGAAGAATCAGTCGCTATAACGTTAGTGTGAGTTTCCAACCTCACTCTAATTGTACAGTGTGACACTGCAGGACAAGCTAGGACATCACTTTAAAATCATTGAGGTCGGAAACTACTTTTAATGCTGAAGTGAGTCATTTGTCACAGTCTACAACATCCATAATGTATGGAAATAAGAGTAATTTTGAAACACATTCTTCAAACTTGATATCAATTGCTACAAGTCAAATTTGATATCAAATCAAAGGGTATACGATGTGTAGATTATAAAACTTTGACACTACATTTAGATTGACAATTATTACAACAAATGCCTGAATCCTTCATAAAAATCCAATTATAACCAAATTCCCTCTTCAACTGTTTCCCCAATAGGGAGTACCGAGGCAAAAATACTACCCAATCCCAATCCCATTTCCCCAAAAGGTAATCCCTATAATGCATAGCATGCCCGAATATAAAATACTATCCTATACGTTTTGAATCAAAACATAAAACAAACTCAAATGGTAAATTCGATCTATCTTAAATATGTTGTTATGCATAGTGGTGTGGTGGTCACAAAATCCAGGATTACCAGCACAGGATTCAATTCAATTCAATTCAAATCAAATCAAATATTCTTTATTCGTCACTGGTCTTAGTTTTGACAAAAGGGTAAAGAACATTTATATCACAGGTCTCTCTGTTGCTGGTTTCAGAAAAGAATTTAATGTTACTGAGTCTACCTCGAGGAGATAAGGAAAGAGTCATCATATTTATAATGCACTTGTCAATTGCAAGCATAAGTTACACATATTTGGCAGGGCAGAGATCGAAGGGAGGTGTAGGCCTATTGTAGATACACTCCCTACTCCCTACTCATACTGTGGGGGCGGAGACCTTGAATGTATTACGTAATTCTGCTAGGATTTGATTTAGAAATAAGAAATTCTGTACATTAAGTCTACACCATTAGTTCATAAAACAACCTTCTGTTGGCGCCACCACCCACTTACACACCTAACGTTTCGTGGCGCTGTGAGCTGTAAACTTGAAGAGTCGCTTCCACCGCCACCTATCAGGCAAAACTGAATTTAAGCAGAGAAACGCTGATTCTGCTTATGAAGCTAGCTGTGTTGCTTATGAATAGGGGGTGAAGGATTAAACACACGACCATGCATTTATTGCTATATATACACATCAAAGTGTAAGGAAACCATCCTCGGAAGGAAAGACATGTATGTATGAGTCGTAGGTCCGTCTATTTTGACTATGTGGATGCTAATATAAGCAAATCTAAAATGAAGAATTGTTGAGTGACCATGTAATGTTTCAATGTATATGCCACAGGTATGGATATAGGAAAATGATCAAATAATGTTGTAATTCTCTCGATACTTATTAGCAAGTCAATCTGAATCTTTTTATAATTTGAGTCGGTTCATGCAACATCACTTGCAGGACCAGCAGGCCTAGCTAATCTCCTGCATAAAAAATAACGTAATTGGAACTAATGATTGAGACGCTGACTACATTTCCTCTCCCAATAATAGACAGGTTGGCCTAACAGATTGGCAAATGACAAACGAACCACCATCTCCAAAGAATGAAGTTGGTTAATAGTTGAAATGACCGGCAATCATATTTCAAACTAATTTTAATGGGCTATATAGAATCGAGGATGTATATCTGGGTGATTATCTTTATAAAGCTGTGCTGCTTATAAATAAATAGAGGTGAAGGAATTCCTTCTTGGTGAACAAACCGAAGCCTCCCCTGCATAATGATAATGTACGCAACTCAGCCACATCCTTCCCCAAAAGTCTCCAAACCACGCCCACTTTTCCTTTTTTTATTGGCCGCATAAAAGCGCTTTCAAGTGCGCAGGCGCGGGACGTAATCCAATATGGCGGATCATGTAGCAGCCGTGAGCTCGACTTACATGTCAATACGGTCGGTATTTCTCATATTCGAACGGAGTAGCTGAGAAGCCTGGCAGTTTTGGCTTGGCCATGGAGTCGAACAGTGGCAAGGAGAGTAAGGAGGTAACATCGTCAAATGGGAATGTTAAAGTCAAAGAAGAGCCAAAGGAGGAGGTTCCAACTAAGGTAGGCCTACGTAGGACCCGTATTTGTCACTATTTTGTCGTCTGCCAGTTTGTTGACGTTGGCGTCTCGCGGCCACATGGTCGGAGAGCGTCTGCTATGGTGACGGTGTGTGTGTGGTAGGGAAGAGATGGTAAATGGGTCTGGCCGTGAAGAGAGGCACAGATATCCTAGACCGAGGAAAGAGGGGAACTATGCGAGTACTGTAACAGAGAATCAAGGGAATGGAAATCGACTGGAGTCGGCTGGTTCACTTCGGGAATACCTCAACCCATCTGGGTCTATCACTGAGTAACGCCAGTTTTTGGCTAACTAAGTATGTATACGATACTTGCCTGACCTGTTTAAGCACACATACCCCTTCCAAAGTAGGCCCTAAACACAATGTCAAGATATCATTTGAAGCAGCAATCAAAGTGCGACCTGCTGACGTATTTGCTTGATTGTTTCAAAATATTACATTAAGGGCTAATAGCATCGACCAGCACATTAAGCTACATTACGACGTACAGGTTAGCGGCTACGGTATATGTCATAAGTCTTCTACATGTACGTGTTGATTTAAGACGCTGTAGGCCTATGGCTATAGCCTATGGCTATAGATAATGTCAACTGGGGTTTCTATGTTCCTCCGTTTCTCCATTCCTTCGTTATGGTATATTGATTTTGGGTCAAGGATTAATGGTTTTTCGCCTCGGTATTATGCACCAGACAGTGCACCAGCAGGCCCGAAATAGAGATCATTAATCCTTTTAGTCTCTGCCTAATTGATTATAGCTCCAATACCGTTCAAGGCAATGACTCAATTTATATATAATATGTATGTATGCATACATATAATATGTATAATATATTATATATGATATAACATGACTGTTAATTATAGACAGGCAGCGCGCTCATGTCAGACCTTTGATACTACGAGTAGTAGACTAAGCTTACCCTTTGCCGCATGAAGAAGTTAACTGTTATGACATCTTTACTTGTCTCTGTCTGTAAGATAATTAAGCCATCTAAATGGAAGCAAAGGGGAACCATTTGAACGGGCAATCGGGGAGGGGAGCATGAAGACAAGAGGTATTTTCTCTAAAACTAATCACATATAATCATTGATATATTGAGCACTGTTCGGTTCTGTGCGAAAAACAATTGACGTAGGACTACTTTTTCTAAAAAAAATAAGTTCATCATCCGCAACCCAAAAGTATAGACTCGCAGTATACTAAAAAATAAATACAAATTCAGGAACGTGGGACGTGAACCTAGACTGGAGTGTTAGATTGGGAAAGTATGTTCAGAAAGGGAACAGGATTTTCTATACAAGGGGCTTTACAAAACAACAAGTTGAGGGATAGGTGTTCCGTTCAACGCTAAGGAATAATAACAATAAACTTTGATCATGTATTAATAATCGAGGGTCGTTTCCAAGGCATCAATATAAATTTCCCGGATCGGTGCCTGGACCTGAGCTGTGTTTTACATATGGAAGCGAGACATTATACTCCCAGAGAATGTCAACCGTTTCGCCACTTTTTGCCGCTATGTTTTTTGTTAAAGATAACCAAACACTATGAAATTAGATAACTATTTATAGAATATCAATGATGATAATGAAACCCAAAATATGTTTATTATCGCCTTTCAAATTGCTTGTTATCATTAACAATTGTTTTTTAATAAGTGTGTCTGAGCAGGACCTACGTCTCTCTTATATACATGTACTAAAGGCTATAAGCCTCATCCGTACCTCACATATCTATGCATGGCGATCTTCTAATTTTCAACCGGCTAGGCCAGATAGTCTCTTCAATCCCCACTTTCAATTAGGCAATTTGGGTCGAAATAACCTTCTTAAGTTCTAGTCCCTTATATTTTCGTATTTACTTTTTGAAACTAAAGTGAAATACTAAAGAGTTGCACATATGCAATGACTGAGTACGGATTTAAGATGTATACGGTAGGTCAACGTATCATGACTCATTAAATATAGCCTTATATATGTTTACTTCTATTCAAATACCTATTTTAATTCCATTTTCAACAGGCCCCTGAGGGAGACCAGTCTGCGCTTTCGGTAAGTTAATTTGCATCATTTTGAATATATATTACTATGACTATTATATAAATCTCAAGTTTCAATATAGCAAATTCCACATTTAGTTCACGCAATGAGTATGTCGAAAATCATTTAACCCAGAATTGGGTAATGTCATCTGCACAATTGCAGGTCTTCCTGACCGCCGGACCATTAAACAATATTCGTTACAAATTAATGTGTTTACAATTCATGGATGGAGTAGATCACGTATTTTTTTACCTTCTTTGATCAACCTGTTGAACACAAGAACTTCTTGGAAGAATCATAATAAAGTGTATCTTGAACGCAAAGTAGTATTTGGCAAAATCACGCCAGTTCCTAGAAAATCCTTATGCACACATGTATGCGATCGAGGGTATACGGCTATCGGTCAGGCCTTGTGCCTCATAATTTAGCAAATGTCAATTAGATTCATTGATCGAGGAAAGTGTATGACAGACGTGAGTAATAAACACTACAGTTTAGAGTGCGGAATTTGGAATTCAACCAGTGGATTCTTTAGTACGGAACAGCCCCGTTCAATGGAATAGGGGTTGGAGGGTTCGGCCCTATCTTCACTGGACTGCATGCCATGATAGGAGGAATGCCAGTTGGCAGAAATCACCAAGCCGCAGTTTCTCGGTCTTTACCTTATCACATGTGCTGCCGAGAAAACCCTGCTTGTTCAGAATTGCCCTTCATGTATGCTGAATGTTAGTATTGGCCTCTGCTTGCTTTTGACCCAAATTTGCTGGTCTCACAAGACAAGCATGTCGATAGAAACTTTAGTTCCAGTGGCGATGACCAATACTTCCAATCTTTGCGATTATAAGTGCATCCTTGGGGCTATTAATGGATTCTAGATCTCTCATTTTTAGTTCCCAGTGTATGATAATGATTTCTTCCTGACATCACCGTGAACTTATTTAGATAAAGGTAAACTATTATTTAAATTAACCTCCTACATACATACATTACATACATACATGTATATGCACATGTATAACTTAATTCATGCAGTTTCCAATGTTTTGCCCACAATTCGGATGGTATATATCATCCGTCAAACCTCCATTGATTATCATTTTTATGATTCTAATATTATGATGACACGCGTAGAAAATCAATATACTCGATATTCCAAACTAGGTTGGCAAATAGAAAATACTAACACGTCAAACATGAGAATTTGCAGTTTTATTGTACTCCTAGTATACTTCCAAATAATAAAATCGAACCTATAATATATCAAACTATACAAATCATATTATTGAACAGTCATTTGAGATTACATTCCCTGCAACATCGTCATTTCCCGTCACACCGTTAACTTCCCAGGTACATTTATGACATTTAATGAAGAATAGTCCCTTGGTATTTGAAAAAATTCTTCAGGTCACCACGATCGTTATATAATTGAAAATAGATAAATGTGTATTTTGACCAGTTTGATGTGGATTCATTGGTTTGACGGGTTGCGTGCATGGATGTATACCTGTCTCACTCTTCTATAAAGAGGGGAGATATTCCCCAAGTCAAGAAATATATGAACGGAATGAATCCACTTAAAAATACGGTGGATCGCAACTCTAATTAGACCAGTTTTCAATTTTCTGGTACTACTTCAAATGCCAGACACCATTAACCTTAGACATGCTTAAGATATATGCAAGTAGAAGTGATCTCGTTTCTGGCAAGGCGCCTCTTGGACTAGAATTGAAGTTGAACTGATATCTTTTGATAATGATCATGCTGCATTTTATGTTAGGACGAGCTATTTGTTCATTCTACAATTGGATAGAAGTAAAATAATGTATTGAGTAAGTAGATGCTTTAGTTACGAAATAGGATCGTGCCAAAGTGATGATTATTATCTGCAGTGACAATTCTCGGTTATTTTTACGCCATATAGAAAAAAGTCTAAATGAAGTAAATTCTAACTATCATTTAATAATGGATTAATAATATATGCTTCAGGGTCTCCTTCCGATTGTATTTGGGATTACTATGAAAAGGGAGTCATTTTGTGTGATCTTCACTTAACAGGAAGATCATGTAAACAAAAGAAACGAACTAGTGTTGCGTCTCCAAGATGGTGGCAGGTTCGTCTGGAAATCCCCTTTCAATGCCTATACTCAGAGCATACACTATTGTAATTAAGCAAATGAGATTTCCTTGTAACTTAGTACAAGCAATCTATTTGCGTCAGACGGAAAGGAAAATTTGTCTATATAATCTTGCAGTGAGGCCCATTCTTCTCTTTCACATTGTATGCATCACAATTTTTATTCTTCACGGTAACTTCATCCCCAATGACACATAGCCTTCGTATCTCGATGTAAAGTGATTCATGGTTCGTTCCATCAAAAAAGCCTTGTGCATACATCGGCTGAGGGTATCCTCTTCTGATCGGGCTCCAATCCTTCAGTTGACTGTCTACGAAAGTACAACACAGTCTTGCCATTCAATCGTATGCTAAGTTTGACCAGGGAGAAGTATACCCCCAGAGTAACGTTAGTCAGAGGAGGCCAGCCTCTAGGGTGTCTCTGCAAGGCAGGCGGCTATTTACACTCGAATCAGTAGATATGTGTGAACAGTGGACCCGCTTCTCCTATAGGAAATGATAAGAATGACTTATATCCCCTTCGAAGCTCTAGTTTCGATGGTCCACGGAAGAAAGGCCACAGAAGAATTTCCCAAAAGGCAAACGAGAAGGAGGTACTTGGCTGTGGTGGCATTCCAAAGAAACCCAACCGCACGTATTGCATTACTCTGCGAATGATTGTGAACGTTTTTTTCATCCCAATCTCACTCCTTTCTCTGCTTCCATCGCTTCCCCTCTCCCTGACGTAGCACTTTTCTTATTCTTCCTTATCAATCGATCCAAACCCATTTCTAATTTATAGGATGTTCTCAGTCATCAAACGTGATCTATTATCTGACTTGATGCGAATTATTCCGGGCAGTTTATAAGAGGATACTATCGCAATTCTTTAAAAACTGAGCCAAAATTAGCTAATTATGGAAATGTCCCATGCGTGTTTCAAATATGGTACACCCTCCTGAACGTTATACAAACAGTGGCATGCCCTTTATCCGTTCTGAATATGGACCATGAATGTTAGCAGGTGAGCGGTTCTACTAACTTATAGGACTTTTGCTTCCTGGACCTTTGCCCCTCCCCCAGATTCCCCCCTGGGACCCCCCGCCCCCCGTATACACATTGAATACGCGAACGTCCATTGGAAACAATGCAAAATATGAATTTTAAAAACTTTCTGAAACATTGGGTTTATCAGTGTACGTGGATGCAAGTCATGGCTGATGCAAACACTGTTGCAAAACTGACCCAAAATCATGTGAGGATAGACTTAGTGCAGGCCCTTATAGATTGGCCCTGGAAATCTTATCACAAATTTGTCTTTTTCATAACACAGGGCACACATTCTAGATTCCCGAAATGTATATCACTATATGAATTTCCCGAATAATATAATTTGACATGCGTATAATATATCATTGGACAAACATTTTCCACCACACAAATACCTTCACACTGTTAGGTTCCACATTTTTTTATTGGTTTTTGTATCTAATATTTTTTATTCAGCCAAAACATTATGTAACATGTACATTATTTTCAGTAATCGCTGATTCTCTACAAATTCAAGATATTGTATCAGAAATAACATAAAAAGAAATAGTAATCCATTTGAAGAAATATGCTATAGGAAATAATTAAACATATAAACATACCATCACATAAACTTTTAACACTATAACAGAGAAAGCTTTTTTGTCTTCTGTTTGTCGTATCTCTAATGGTAAATAGTTCCAAATTGAACGTATTTTGCCAATGAGACTTCTTCTTATAGATTCTTTCTTCCAGTGGTGTACTATACGAGTCGTGCAGGATCCCGCATGTCATAGCTATGATGCTGCAGGTCCTGCACGCCCTTTTCCGACCAAAAGAGATTCATGTATCTCTGTAATATTCTATAACATAGGGGAGATAATATACAACTTTCATGCAAGTTAAAATTTGAAATTCGTTGATGTTCCCTAATACGAACCCTGCACAGGCAATGATTCTGTAATATCTGTAGCCGTCGAGCGTGTTGCTTCGAGGCTAAATCAATAGTAATATTACCAAATTCCAGCACTGGAAGAATATATGTCTTATATGTGATGTGTTTCAGGAAAATGAGTCACAAGTCGCAAAATTGGTACTTTTTCAAAGTGATTTATTGTCAAGATTGCTTTATTGGAATGTTTTCATTTTTGGAGTATCTATAGTCAGTGAGGTCTCATGAATACCAAATGTACCAAACTTCAAGACAGTGCATTAGATATATTCATGCATTTCTAAGATATCCTATGGAGTACATTCATCTACTTTACTAGTAATTGCCCACCCAAAAATATTGAAAACTTTTTTTTTCAGAAATAGAAATATCAAAATTAAAATATAGAAATAATAATGTCTTAATGTTTATCACCATCGGAATCGTCATGATCTCCTCTTTTCAAATATAATGGTATCTCAAAATCTATTTTTTTGCGACTTGTGACTCATTTCCCTGAAACACATCACATATATATCAAACAGGCTTCAATAACTCGTATATAGAAAATATATATCAAACAGGCAAGCTCTTTTGAAATAAAATTCCAAATTCCTCTCAATCTGTTCTTCAAATTTCCCACTCTTACCCAAGTGACGTTGATGTGTTGATGGTTACGTAAGATTACGCAATATCATGCAATAGATATCAATTATGTTTTATCAAATTTTATTATTCATATGATATGATAAAATCTTAGGTAATCGCTGATACATTATATTTTTTACTCTTAGAGCACACACAAAATTGATAGATGTATAAATGCTGGTGGGTGGGTGGGTGGGGATCAGGGGGGGGGGGGGTCAAGTTGGGTGGGTGGGGGCAAAAGTCCTGTCACGGAGATGAGCAGCTATGAAGTAAGCTTGAACGGAATTAGAAAAGCATGTATGTTATTCTTTAGAAAATTTGATCTATAATTGATTGAAAATTCATTCTATGAATAGAAGCATAAACCAAAATTGTGTCAGTGCAGAACTTATATAGAATGACTGAATATTTGCGTGTATTAGAAACAGCTCCCTCTAATGTAGGTAAATAATTTTTGCCACAGGCAAATAGTTTACACTTGGAAAATTTGGATCTCAAGACTGAGAACATAAACAGGCTACTTTGACAGTCATGACAAAGCCAATGACAGCCACAGTTTCTGTTTGACAACGTTCTACTAGGTACATACTGAAAACGGGGTGAACTTTCTTCCCTCCTGGTGACTATTGAATACTCACTATTGTTACAAATAGCGTTCTAGATTGTTAAGTCTGTTTAAGATTGTTATTATATTAATGTATGTCGAATCTTTGAGTAAGGTTGAATTAATTCTGAGGATGGAACTGCATAATAACACCTACAAACGGCCTGGTGTTAGGTATCACAGATACAAATCCATGACTGTGAACCACTAGGTGCTTGGCCAGTTTAGTTTATATGCCACACACTAAGGAAATGAAGGTTTCCATTTAGAACACCTAGTTATTGGAACTATCGTTCTGGAAGTACCTCCTAGAATCGTATGGATGTTCTTTGGGCAAGTCATACTGTTACAATTTGATTTGTATAGAGGGACCTTGAGGCAATTCAGTATCCCAACGAACAATTTTAGCAGAAAGCAAGAAGAGAAGGGAGAAGAGAGTGGGACATAAATCTAAGACAAAAGAAATTTATTCGGGATCTCCATCTTTGGTGATAGCTGTAGACCCCCCCCTGATGTGTTTTGTGCAGTTGTAATGTATCATCTAAACTGTCATATCCATGTGTTGGAAGTTATTCACGATATATACTATATATGGTATTAGGTTATGGACCTACATCGTTGACCATGCCACTACACCAAAGAAAATGATTAATCATTATCCATTCATTACGCATCACTATATTTTGAGAAACTTTAATATAGTATAATATTTTTATGATATACAATATTTCTATCCGATGGAAACCTATTCGGTGAAGGAGAACCGACGCAGTAATACGGTAATTGTACTCGCCCTGCTGTATCTGATAACTCTGTACCGTATTCAAGTGAATAATCTCCACAGAATGTACACTTAATTGACTTTCAGTTTTGCAGGTTGACAAAGTTTCAGTGGTGCATTCTGTTCAAATAAGTCGGACATTTCTATATTGATTTTCCTCTCACATTATAGTTCTAACAAACGTGTGCGTGAGTTTAGTGTATTTTCTTCAATGATACTTTGCATTCGATTGGATTGCACCTATGTATGGATTTCTAAGATTGCACCAAATTAGTACACCCATGCTTTAATCTTAGAGACAATAATTGTTGATCAATCTCCATTGGATAATGTTGATTTCATATACTAGCGTTTATCATGGTCATTTGCTTCAGGCATCATGCTCAACTTTAGATAGGGACGTCCCAGTCAGGGCATCACCAAACACTATCCAAGTAAGTCCTATTTACATCTCAGTCATGTTCAACTAGATACACCCATTACATATAGGATACACACTTAATTAGGAGATATTGCTTAAGTATGCTTTTTAATAGGGATTAGTGGTTAAGTTTTGGTAAGTTTACTTTGATACCATATAATATTCCATTCGCAGCAATATCAGTTTCTATTAAAGAAAATAGGTACATATATCGTGATATAATTTCGAAGGGAAACATACATAGGGTGCGATATTCACGATTCTTCAACCAACTCGTTAGTTGACTGATTTATTATAATAAGTATGCTTTATATGGGGTAGAACAACCAACATGTATTTTGCAGAAATATTAATAAATTGCGAATGGGTGCATATGAATCGAGATTTGATATGCACCCAAATGTATAGTCTGGATATCAGTATTTGACATGCCATTTACATTGCTCAAATAAGGAACTCGAACAGGCAGCTGGGGAAATTATTTTATTGTTTGATTTGATAAAATAGATTTGGTATTTTTTTATTTGGGGTAAAAGGAATAAATCATGAAATTGTAAATGGTGTATGAGTTGAAGGATAAGGAGGTTCGGGTGTTAAATGAAAGGGTTTATATATGGGCCGGTAGGTGGCGTGGGAGATATTTATGGATAAGTATAGGATTCGAGTTCCTGTGAGTAAATGGTCCCGACCAGTTTAGCCTCAAATAATGCGTTGAAAATGCGGGAGATATAAGATTAGGAATTATTATAATAATTATATGCTTTATATGAGGTAGAACAACGTGTATTTTGTGGAATGCGGCATCCGGATGCGGAACTTGTGGTTCCATATACACGGATAGCAGAGCAGACTCTCGCCTAATTATGGATCCTTTTGGATAGCCGATATGCATGCACCCATGATTGAAAGTATATCCGTAATCAGGAGGAATTACTTATTATTCAGGCTGCATAGAAAGTGCGGAAGAGAAGAAGGAAGTCTCATCAATTCCATCATTTCCTCATGATCAGTATACTCTACTTTTCTGAACATGTACAGGTGTGGATTGATTGAATGAAGGCTTAGTTTAGACAAGAGTATCCATCTAGGGGTAGTGGTAGTTGTATGCGATTCCACCAGTCGAATCTCGCGCCAATCTGCGTCCTGAGCACTTCTTCCGGTTGCGCCGGTATATCTCTACCATAGAACTATAGCGCTATAGTTCTATGATCTCTACATAGTAAACATATTGGCAGCCATATATAAATAATAGTATGAAGATAAAGCTGGTTTTTTGATGATGCCCACTAAGCATGACCTCCGAAAGTGAAGGCACCACTTGATGCAAATAGGAGATTGCAACTCAAATGGAATTGCTCATTTCCCCGCATCAGCATCTGCACTGGTGGAATCAGTTCTTCCCAAAACATCCGCATAGATCTACATCTGTCCAAATAGAATGCTAGACCTACTATATTTTATTCAATATATTGGTCATTTATTCCCCGAAGTTGATTGCAAATTACCTGCCTTACAAGTGATAAATTATATCGCTAAGGTCTCTTATCTGATAGTCAAATCAGTAAGACAAATATTTGAGCGCTATAAATTGATTGAGTGAACATTGATTTAAAACACTTCTGTACGTATCTATAGAAAATTTATGAATCTGCTTTATAATATCGCTTGATTTGATTGATTTGATGCTGTATCATATAATTATATACGATGGCGTCATCGGCAAATGATAATTCTTCAGAGGTTGTTCCAGGGGGAGGTAGGTGGGGATGGGGGACGAGCGTGGGAGGGAGTGGGAGAGGGGGTGGCGAAATGAGAGACATTTAAGGAAGAGGGGTATAGGAAGGGAGAGATGGAACTATAGGGAGAGTAGGATGAGGAGATGGAGTCTATAAACTTAGTCCAGTTAAAGTCACGAATTCCTTTCGAATAAAACAGCTTTATCTTCATACATTCTTAACTCCTCAGGAAGCATATTATATTCCAATTCTTTAACCCTTCATAAAACAGCTTCTTCTCATTCGTTCGCTCTTGGGTATGAACATTCTTAGCCTAGGACCTATGATATTTCTTAGTACCACACCCTCTTCATGACGATACTTAATAGGGAATATAGTCTTCGCCATGGCTACTTCACTTCTCCATCTTAATGGCAGGATCTGTCCCAGTCTTAAACGTTCTTTCTTAGACCTGTTGCCTCCAAAGGATAATCGTAAAGCCCTGTAACTGACACAATTTCTGTAATTTATTGATAATTGTCCTATTAGTATTCATAATTATAAATGGGACGTGTATACCCGTATGATCATAAACTGCCTCACTCTCAGCTCTCCCGCCCTTGATATAACCTTCAATGTGTTGATAAGGGCGTAAAGCCACCAATCTCACTCACTCATTAAAATATATGTCTTACATAACAGCCATTCTACCATTCATGAAACCTAGTCTCTTCGTCAAATCCGACAATGACAATTGACAATCGCTTGTCTATATACACCGAGATATTTAAAAATAAATGTACGATCTATTCTTACACCTTCACATGCCAGACTCGAGAGCTTGTTCAACTTCTTAGGTGGTTGACCCGTATGTAACTGAGAAATGTCCCTGGTATCTGTTAATGTATGAAGCGATTATGTGTGACAGCAAGTTTCAAGCAGTTTACAGAATACCTGTCAAATACAGGGTTAAGCGACCGTATTATATCTATCTCATTATCTGTCTGAAAATAATTTTCCCCGAGTTCTGTTTACATTTGTCAAGTATTGGGTTGAAAGTGGTATTGAAGTGGTCTGAAAATTATGCAAGCTTCTGAATTAATACAGCTATGGAGCTAGCAGTTAATTACTGCGTCAGTTGTGAGTAAATTCTAGTCTAGTGGGAGCAGGTATTTGCAACACTACATTAAATGCCTATTCTTCTCATCTTCTTCTTAGTCTAGTAACATTTTGGGGCGATTGATTTGAGGTGGAGCTTTTGAGAGGCGATGGTCACGGTCGGCACATTAGAGATGAGCTGCATGCGGGGGGGGGGGGGGGATATCGCAACTCATTGAGAAGCAATGGTGTAGGTGGCCTTTGGTGAAGAGGCCCGATAGCTAGCCCCCTGGTGAATTAACATTTCTCAGGACATTGAAATGTAGCGAAGGGTGGTTATACGTAAAAGTATGGTTGCAGTATATAATATATATATAGGTGTATATTATATATACGAAGGAGAGTGAGAGAGAGAGAGAGAGAGAGAGAGAGAGAGCTATAGAGAGGGAGGAAGGGGGGGGGGAGAGGTTTTGTTGTTGGTAATATGTTGTCCATGATATGCGTTGAGAGTTTGGGGGATGGAAGGAGAACGCGGTCCATTTACACAGCTGTCGTTGGCTAAAAACTGGCCCGACTACTTATTTCTGTGCCCAGAGGAGGTAGAATCGGATACGTCGACCATAGGTAAGGTGATCCTCGGAGCTGGGGCAGGGGCTGTCTAAGTGTGAGAAGCACATCCCTCCCATGTGAAATCCATCTACCCAGGCCCGGCAAATACACCCCTGCTATCTACCAAGCCTGTCTTACTTAGCTCCAGCTGTCTGTCTCTGCTAGTTTTGATGCGAGCGTCTGGGATTCCTGATTAATCGTCGCAATTTCCCACTAAATAATTCTCCGTTTTCATAAGCACTGGGCTATTAATGAAGCAAGAACACAAAGTATTTCATTGAAGCATGAGAGGTGCTCAGACAACTCATCTATCCGGAGGGTCGGAGGGGTGAGATATTTTGGCGGGAAAATTGGAAGAAACTCTTGGTTTAGCAGACTGATTCGTACCATGTTACATGAGGGTGGCGGGAAAACAAACCCCTACCAGCCTGTGTCATGCAGAAAGCAACAGATACGGGCGGAGAGAATGACATCAGGTTGGTATCAGTCGCTGCTCGTTTCGTGCAGAAATTATCAATCCCACCTGGATTGGACAGCATTGCTTTTGATGAAGTCCCGCCATTCTGAAGGGGGCAGGAAATTACCAGTAATTCGATCTCTTAATTTGAGCCCCTGTGCTCCGTGGCGTCTTGGATAACTGTAAGGCGACACTTCAGGGTTAGGACAGCGAAGCACCGGCAGGAAAAGGCCCTGGGTTTTCTTTACCGGCGCGAACTGATGCGTGCAGGCGGATCAAGGTGTTCTGTTACCCCCCGAGACAAATAACTCTGAGAAAATAATCACGTGAGGAAAAATAAGTGGAGCAACACAAGCCGTTGTCAAATAGAGGCCACTGTGTGTGCTAGGGGAAGAAGGGTGTTGGCTCGAAAAGATAGAATTTCGCTAAGGCAGGGTGAAGGATAGGATTACCCCAGAAGCTGAATAACGAGTTCTTTGCGGGGTTTCCACGGCTCTCGACTGGCCTTTGACATTATTCATACCATTAATGGTCGATCTTATAGAGTTACAAGAACTATTTCAAGTCCAGCTCCATTTTCCCTTTCGTTATTGGTGACACTCGAGATCAACTGCGACTTCAGAAACACCCGCTAATAAGCAATTAAAAGTCGTCAGGTACGGATCAGTTCGCTTCCATAAGAAAGTGTTCTCAGAATGGGATGTTCTTGGTAGCATTCGGCAGGATAACCTTCCTAATTGTCGTCATTTAAACAATAGTGTGATAATTAGCCTGCTTCAGGCCATTCACCTCCTGCTGATTGTGATCTATGCCAAGAACCTATAACAATCATCACTGACTTTTTGGGATCGGCTAAAAATATTTGAAAATAGGAGTTTTCGAACATTTGTAAAATGTGTTAATCTGCATGTATAGATTTATGTGGAGGATTTATATGAAAAAGATAAATGTTTATTATTCACATCCTTGATCTTACCTCAGAGAAATAGAGGCCCTCAGATCTTACACTATCTTTATAGGTTTTTATTATGAAATACAATGATAAAAAATATCAGAATAGTATCATAAACATGGCCACCAGCATAAAGTACGAACGGAGGCTAAAGTGGAAAGTGCAGTTGATACTCTATAGGCACCTATCGATGTCGCGATGACAATGACTCTAGAAGTCATAATATGCAATTTAACCTTCCACCAGTCGATGATGGATACCATACATCTAGAAAATGGCCTTGTTCTATGTAATTCTACCTAACCTTAGCAGATACCACACCCTTCTCCTCATATAACTGATTGCACACTAGACCCATTTGATAATATGTCCATGATTCAAGAGGATCGCCGCGAATATGCAACACGCCACTGAATCATATGTACTTCGATAAATAGAGATATATACATACACATCAAGTATTAGTTAGTCTTGCTTCATTCGGACCAAATTAAGCTACCTGGATTGATCAGTTACTCCTTTTGCGGTGTGACATTTAATAAAGAAACTATTGCATATTTCTTTTCTTGCTCAAGGTTATTAAGATATACTTAACTCGACATCACTGGATTTTACATGAAATAAGATATTGATGGGGCAGGATGGAGGATATCATTGACTTGTGATATGATATTTAGATCACACTGACAGCATACTACCCATCCCGGGGTGTTATTTGGAATGGGTAACCCTGACATGATATCGTTTTATATTATGCTGTGTGTGGTATGGTGTCAGGAGCAGCATTTGGTTCTGATTAACATCTCGATACAAGATCTACTTTAAACAAACGGAGGAGGGGCATGTTTGTTGGTGCAGCCCTAAATACATCTTATTCTCTGAACTCTCTTCCTTGGTATGCTCCAAGTAGACGTGTCCTGGCCATTCACATTTATTTCATAACGTTTTCCGATAACGTGAATCAATGTTTTAGTAAAAGAAAAAGAATAATAATATATGCGTAAAAACTTTACGCATTCCACCTTATGACTATGTTCTACCAGCATAAACGTGGCATAAACGGAAGTGAGTCGAAGACTGCAATCTATGCAGGGTGGTTCATCAGTAGAGCGCTTCGGGGAGGATTTGGTGTAGTGGGTCTGTGTGTAAAGGGGAGGAGGTGATGCTGATCTGAGGCCTGAATCATAAAAATCCTATATCACACATAACTGACTAATATTGTAATAACGAATGGGTGAATACCAATAAAGAAAATATTGCATATTTCTTTTCTTGCTCAAGGTTATTAAGATATACTCAACTCGACATCACTGGATTTTACATGACATAAGATATTGATGGTGGAGGATATCATTGACTTGTTATATGATATTTAGATCACACTGACAGCATACTGGTGTACAGTTATACTAATATCAACGACAATAATGAATAATCATGCTATATATAGTAATGATATATAAGGTTCCTTTCAGAAATTCCCCAAGCCAAGGTGTGTGTATTAAAAATATGTATTTATACGGTAGGACTTTTTCGTGTGTGTGACTGAGTGGGTGGGTGGGTGGGTCAAACCCTGGAATTACCGTCGTCAAATGGCATGTTGTGTATTTCCTATTAATTAAAAGATGGAATACATTATGCGGGAGGGATTGCAGTATCAGCCCGCAGCCAGTCCTACTTTCAATGAAGGGGAGGGATACGTGAAATTTGGAAGTTTAAGGGCGCGCTTTTATTTACAAGTACATATATGTTGAAAAAGGAGGAACAGAAATCTACAGTAACAGGTTCTACTGTAGTGGCGCCACAATAGCAGAAAGAGAGAAACCAGAGTCTGCAATGCGATATGCATTCAAGGTGCTAGGCTTTCCTATGTTGCAGTTAGAGTGCCAGGACTTTGGTCTAGTTGACACATAGGTATCAGGTGATGCATCTGTGGCGAGTGGGTCAGTAGTAGTGCATCAGACAGGGAGTTTGACTCCGGCCACTTATCTACCGCCTCTATTTACCGTATTCTTGCACGTGTCGAACTTGCGCGTCTCCTTGAAGTCCTTCATTAATACCCGCACGAAAACATTATATAGAAACGTTGTTCCTTATTGAAATCAGGCACCTTGGTTTCAATCATTCCATTCCGCTAGCCAATCTTAGATCTGTTTCCCAGCGGAGTAGAGGACCGACATCTTTCGGAAACCAATTCTAAACACACCGCTTTTAGTCATAATAGGAGCTTTATAACCTAAGCTAGACATTTAGCAAACTAGACTCTTAACAATATCACTCCCTCCATAGCAACTAGACGCACCCCCTTTCTCGAGAGCTTTCCTGCTCTCAAAAAGGACTCTAGTTTCACTTTATGGAGAACCAACATGGGGATCCATTTACCTCTATCAGATGACATCTCAATAATTATTCCATCACACATAACTGAGGCCGAGTGCCGAGATTGGCTCAGGTTACCTCCTAGAGTTTCGCCCATGTTCACCAAACACATTCAGGGCTTTACTTGTAAAGAGTACTATAGCCGGTACTGCCTGAAATACACATAGGATAGACCTTGGCTATGCCTAATCTTCACCATATTTTCCAGTCGTAATGCTGATAATGCAAGTGTAGTATAAATAGATCTGAATATTCTTATTTTTTAAAAAAATCGCCATCAATTCTCTATACAACGACAATGCAAGACCTATATGACTGGGGATTCTACATAAAGATACTATACTTCAAGATAAGGTTCTTTGTTTTGCAATCTAATGTTTGAATAGCAGTTGCCTTTAATAAGCTCATGCATGTCAACGATGTATTTCTGGTCAATGGGTGAATTTTTGTCTGTGCACTGCATGTGATAGCTACTGACACCTTTCCTGGAAAACTGAAGATTCTACTTGACACTCTTGTGCTTCATAACTTAGCAGCATCCTTGAATGCAGAATTCTTTTATACATTAACCTTTATATGAGCTCATTACTCTATACCATAGACCGGTGGTGGGGGTGGATAACAAAAATATGATTGCGTGATGCGTTCGACCATTGGGATCCGAAAGTTTCACTCTGATTGGTTGAGTAAGTCACAGAACCAGTACAGATGCACTATTTTTTTTATAGTCATTGGATTAGTAAACAATAACAGAGTAAAGCCCCCCCCCCTCCCTTTGGATCAGTTATCTACCCTGAACTGCTTACAGTTACAGGTTCATATGTGAGGAACAAACACATGGTTCTTATTTTTTTTCAATTCAAAGACATCTGCTATTTTTGTTTTATCTCTGCAATCTCCTCTACAATATATTCATTCATGATATCATATTCATAATATTTGAAAAGGCACATTATACATTTTCATTCCTGGATTTACAACTTGACGTGTGATTGTTACTCTGTTTGAGAATTTATTGATAAGATATCCTCAAAGATGAAATGCGTTATAGATGCAGATCATAAGAATTTCTCACTAGTATGCTTTGAACTTAAATATAGCCTGTTTGAATAGGCAATCCTAATCTCCATGATATAATGGACGTTGCAATATTGGGAGGTTAAAGGTACGTGTATACATATCATTACACATTGTATTGGTTTATTTTGGTAGGGGCATATTTCTGGTTACACTAACTCCAGTTTTCTCTCCTATAAACGGGGTTGTCTTTTTCATGAAGATCCCCCACTTTCCAAGAACGGTTGGAACCCCAAAGTCATGAATGTTTGTTGAGGAAAAGCCAACTATACAGTAACTTAGTAGAGGAATCTTTATTTCCTAGAGCGAAACCCAGGTCAGAACATTGTTGAAGGTGTGATGTCCATAAACTAACAGAGGTACATATTCGCTATGCTCGATGCTACCAACAACTGTGGTATTTTGAGCAACTAGTTCTAGAAATGATGGTGAGCCACCAAGATCAAAATAGACCTCGGAGAACTGCAATTAAAAGAAATTCACATTGTGGGAAAATATCATTTTCCGAATTAAGAATTCAAATCAGGAGAGCGTTGATAACGTTGTGCCATTTGTCTCGAATTTCGCGGATCCACTGCCCCGAGACATCCATGATCCAATATGACAAATAACTTTTCCCTCCTATATTATATATCCCGAGGGCATTTTCGGGCAGCAATTTTCAAATGTAACATTATTTTGTGGACGCAGTAGACTATTGACCTGCACACTTTATATTAATTACTGAGTACTCCGAGATCGCTGAACCATGGCAAAGGAAGACACATGTTAATATCGTGTACATTATATGGTATGAGATACCTTGGAAACATTGACTATGTAAGATAACATCGGTCTTGGATTGGCCTCATTAGTTCGTGTCTGAATGGTTTTTTTCTAATGCCCCTATCATCAGTACCCTTAGGGTAGGAGAAGGATCTAAGCTTATGCCCAAATTCCAGGCACATACCAACATCTGCAGCGGCGCTCCACTCTCGCCACGCCATGTAAGGATCAAATACCCCACTCGATCGGCCACCGGAGCTGGAGAATTAAAAATATGCCTAACAATAACTGAAATAATGAGGCATTATTTATGGTGTTATGCAAATTCCGGTTGCTGGTCGCCCCTTCTCAATTTCTAAGGATTTTTATAGTTGATCTTCTTACCGAGATTCTCGGCATCACGACCTAATATTGCAATCCATTCCACGTGCTCTCCTGTGGTCGGCCTGGTGTTTGGTTGATGCTGAAGCTGATCCTTTTTGAATGTGGATAACGGGACTCCTGACAGCGATCACCAAATCGTTTTGCAGCAAATTAAAATGAAGCAGAGAAGCGGTTGAAGATGGAATGTGAGATGGCATCAGTTCTTTGAGAAGGAATGGGATAAAAGTGACAGGAGAATCCCTAGTGAGAAAATGATTCAAATATTGTGAATACTTTTCTTTCCAATCCGTTTCATACACGGAAGCGAGTTTGCCACATGTCAGCCAAATATGTAGGCGCACCCAGGGCTGGGGCAATTGCTACTGCACAAGGTCGCAAATCGATGTCCTTTATAGTACTAACATTTTATATGACTGGAATATGAGAGAAATGCGTTATCAGCGATTTAGGACTTCCATCATCAACAGCCATACATTACTTTTCAATTTCCGGCCATACTTATGACCAGAGACAATTGCTGACTCTAAGCTAATCCAAGCATGTCTGCAACAGTGGTATGAGGGAAGTCCAATTTAAGTATTGTTCCCTTTTACCCCATAACTGCTCAAAGACGGAGATTATCACCCTTGGATTTCCCAAAATATTATTTTAAACAATATCACTACTCCATACAATTTATATCTCCGTATCTGTTAAATGGGCAGTCCCTATTCTTGACCTCATATATATTGCTTGCCTTCAAGCAAGAAAGAAGCACTCCAAAGTTTGTAGTGCGTATAAATGCGGCTACCTTGGTTGGCCCGCCCACCTAGAAATCACTGGAGATTGATCCGCAGGAAAGGGCCAAGCCACTACTTACGTCTACCTTCATCACTGACTCCATTGCTGTCTATTCCTCTGAGAATAGGCATGGAGAGCTACAGGGTCTGTAATTTGCATAAATCACCTGGACCCGGGCCCTCCTCTGGCTTAGAAGTTGAAGAAAGCAGGACGGCAGCGACGCCCATCCACAGTCAGCTCGGCCAAATGACCACCGTCGTGACCACGCCTCTTTCAGGACTTGCTTGAGATGACTAGGTCCTCGACCACGCCCCTTCTGTAACCCTTCTTCCATTACTTCCACTGTTCTGCGTATAGCCCCGCAGAGGCGCTCGTTTGACATTGCTTTGCTATTTAAGCTTTGGGCAATTTATATACCCAATATATAACAGCACTCCAATAGCATATAGTACACGTACTCTCAAATTTCACCCACTAATCTAAATTTAAAAAAAAAATATGAGACCATTTATGTATCACCGAGGAAACATACATGATTTTTCTGAGTGTTGAAAACAAAGGGTTGATTCATTTTAAATTCCGTTTATTGGCGCATATTTATCTTAACACGATCCCCAAACCATGTCGATATTTTGTTTGTCATGCGTTCTATAATGGCGAACGCTTCTCTCTGGACTATAAGTACAGTGATTCAGGTGAAGAGGCGAAATTATAGCGCGTTTTATACAAAATGTACATATATACACAAATACACAATACCACTGTGGCATTTACCCTCTTTTTAATAATGGAAGCCATCAACCTTTACATGGGACCCCGGCCTGAGCGCCATAGAACGATACTCTCATATGACGAAACCAGCACACGGGATAACAGCCAACATGCAAGACCATTTCCTTCCATTCGCATTCAAAAAGACTGTTCTCGCGAGGCATCACGTGAAGCAAACGACTACGAATGATCCGGGAGCACCTCGTGACCTTGAGAGGTTAGGGTGTATCTATGGCAACCATGTAAGCGTCGCCGGAGCTCTGTCGATGATGAGGCAAAGAAGTTGACGTGTCTGCTTTTCTAGGGGTTGACATTACACTCAAGGGGATCGGAGCAAATGCTTTGGATGGCAAATTGAGTCGGTAAGATCACTGATTTACCACGCAGGGTATCTTTATGCATATAGTAAGATATCAAACAAAACGCAGACCCCAAATGTCATGTATCTCTTCGCCGATAAACATTCTCGCATTCTCTCCTATTACAGTATTAAAGTATGGAGACCGGTAAGGTTATACCCGCTATGTAGTGCACACATGATGAGAGACCAAGTTTCCTGTTGTATGAAAGATGTAATGTTCCCTATACGAACGATTCCATGTCTACACTGAGAGATAACATTGCTACCGCTGAGTCTGTATTTTTTTTTTTTTTTTTTTTTTTTTTTTTTTTTTTTTTACATATATGTCCCTTTCAAGAGCCGAATTATCAGCTGCAATTAATTTGCAAACAATAAAAAATATATGCTGTCAAACAATTCTTCATTGCGTACAGCTTCGTTATATGTACGTTTTAAAAAGTTATTTCGCATTGTTTTTAAGTTCAAAAATCAACTATTTCAGGAAAGTCGGGTGATTTATTTACCTGGCAGCACACTAGAACAGGGGTTATATACACGGGTTATCCAGTCTTGGACAAGCAACTTGTTTCTCCCGGGGGCAAAACTGGTATTGAGATCAGGCGCCCACACGGGACTTGAATATCATTATAGGCTTCTGTCAGCTACTTCTGTCGAGCGACAGAGCCAGTGAAATAGGGCTGGTCCTATGGGTCAGATATAAAAGCGCTATATAAGGCCAAATACAAATAGGTGTGTTTCAGATTTACCCTCCCCTCCCCCCCCCCCCCCCCCCCACACACACACGCCTACCTAGAAAAACCTTCCTCTACCTAAAAAAATGTTTGACCATACCTGATTTCCCATACTCCCATATTACTTTTTTTGACAAAAAAAGCTAATAAAAGCAGGAAAACAGGTTTTCCTAACCCAGAACTGTCAAAAAGATTTCCCATGTTCAAAACAACTATTGTTATAAAAGTAGACATTTTTTTTCAGTTCCTGGAAAGTGGTTTCCTAAAAAAAAAAAATAATGTCTTACCCCCCCCCCCACTATACCTAGTTTTCAGCCAGATAAATCGGAAACACACCTATTATTTTTTTATGCCTAATAATTATGGTGTTCTAACCAGCCAGCTCTTTCAATGTAACAAATATATTCATTTAAAGTATATATTTGTGTTTATAAAGATATTCTGTCCTTCAGTGATGTCGGCCGCACAAAATAGCTTAAGGAACATGCAGAGCCGCTGCAGACCCTTGCTTAAGTTGCTCCCTGACATCTTCCATCGCGGAGCTCGATCTACCTGCCCCCTTAAATGTCATACTTTGAAAACCTCTTTGCCAATAATCTAGTCTGAAGGCATTTTGAATTCAAGGTAGACATGTAACTGTATCCTACCCTCGGTTCGTACACATTTCGTCATGTTGTCTCCAAGAAGGGATGTGATAAAAACCATGCCTTATAACTTGTTCAGGACGTATAGGATTACCCGCTAGCCCAACTGACCTGACAAGGAACTGTCATGCCAAGAGATGACCCCCCCTTTTCCTTCGAAAGCTAGTGACAAGCATGACAATCGCCAGGTGATGGGCCTCGGTGGTATTCAGAAACCTGAGTCCATTCCAAAGGAGTATTTTTCCGTGCATGTGCTGTTGTTTAGGCAACATACAGCAAAGTAAGTAAAAATTGCCCCTATTGAATGGATACAAGAGCTCTTATTTCTAGATAATGATCACGTTTTAATGTTGTCTTCCAACACTTAAATCGCGCTGATATTTGACGTGGAAATTGAATGTTGAAATTGCTTCGCATTCTGTTATTTGAGAAAGAATTTCATCTATGTTCAATACGACAAGGCATACATTATCACCTACTTGTGTATTGGAAAACAAATATTTGTACAGTGTAGGGATGAAAAAAGTCCAACCGTAAGTTGATTCAACTGTACAGACCACTTTTTCTTGCTAAAGACAATGTTCTTAATTTCTGCAAACTGGCAAAAATATCGTTATTTTGATATAGTAAAGACACATTTATATATATATCGTATGTTTTATGTTTAGTAAAATTAACATCTGGGATATTAATATAGGTGCCTTGTAAGACGATTATTGCTGTGAAATGAGATATCCTTCCTAAACCAGATCATTACTTCATCAGCGTCATTCCTTTATATATGCTGGCTCCCATCCTTAATGCACAGGGACTTATAACTATCATCAAGTCAACAATAAATGGAAAATATGTCGCAGAGTATATATATACTGACACATGCTCTATCTACTATAATGAAAGTTATACAAGGGTGTCATGAATGACCTTAGAGTTTCCTCTACAGTTAAGAACGATTTAGAAAACGTCAGTATTATTGCACTTTAGGCACAGTAACAATATTTGTACAGAGAAATATGCTAGAAATCATAAATTTTAATGTGCATAATTCTATTAAAACAAACCCTCCGAAGTGGAAATAAGAGATTTGAAGTTGAAAATACACATGCATTAAATGGAATTCAATTTCATACAATTAATTGAATTCCACTTGATGAGAGTTATTTTACTGGGATAAGACGTGGTATGCTATTTCCATCACTGGAACCCATTGGTCAAGACGATAGACCGTTATATAGGCCTGAATTGTACATATATGATGCATGGGCTTTTGATAGGTCTTTGATTTTGACATGGCATCATATCCGAATAATGTCACCAATTCAAAATCGTCGATCTGCAGTTCTCCACCAGTGATAGGTCGTTAGTTATCCGTTGACTTATTCGTTATTACTACCGTGACTAATTGGTAAATTCTCTAATTAAAGAACAAGAGAACTAGGAGTTAACGTTTGTATGAGTAAATCCTGGGATGGATCTATCGGTACTGTTTATTCAACAATGGTCACCGGGTCACTTACTTGCACAGGAAGAGCCCTCATAATTGTATTGAGGGTTCTATGCCCACCATTTTGGTCATCCTACACTTTTTACCAGGACTAGCTAATTCATTATACTGTTGGTCTTTTCCTAGCACTTGGGGAGGAGGTGAAACTACAGCCGTGCAAGGGTTCGAACACACAACATTCAATGCAAGTTACAATATGAGGGAGTTAACTAAGTGGTCATTGCACTACCGTACTGCATGTGACCATATCTTTATCTATTACCAAGGGGGCATTGCTTTATAGATTTATACGATCGTATCGTTAACCATTCTACGAGGGGCACTGCGTTAGACCTATATGATCGTATCTTTAACTATTCTAAGAGAGGCATTGGTTTAGAACTATACGATCGTATCTTTAACCACGTGAAGAGGGGCATTACTTTAGGACTATATATATATGATCATATCTTTTACTATCCTAAGGGGAGCATTGCCATTCGTTTAGAACTATGTCGTCGTATCTTTAACTATTATATTTTAAGAGGGGCATATATAATATTGCTTTAGATTTTATCTTAAAACACTCGTTGAGGCCTCAGGCAGGTCAGCTGTGAAGGGATTGGAATCAAACAAGAGCCTGAAGTTGAACAGTATTAAGGGTAATTTTGACCAGGGCGTCAACCCTCATGGAGGGTTTTAATCCCTTTAGAACTACATGCATGTATATTGCCTATATCCAATCTTGATTAGCGTTAGATGTGTATTTGTCACTAAAAAGTACTTGTTGTGCACAGGCCTTAATCATCAAACATTTTTGTTATTGGCTGCTCAGAAGACCTTACCAACCTGGACAACATGGCCTCTTTGATCTCATCCCCTGCTTACTGAATGCTAACGATTATGTAACACCTTGTGCTGTCAAGAATTGGGCGTTTAATAAGACGGGCTATTGTGGGAGTATAGCTCCAGGAGTAGGTGCAAATGTTGAATCATATCAACAGATCTATGCATGGAAACTAAACGTGTGTTGGTGCCCGGGGTTGGTGCGACAATGAAATACATTTAGTCAGTGCCGTTACATTTGACTTTCTAGTTAGAGTACATGATTGTCATGAACAAAACCAGTGAGGGTGAACAAAACCAGTGATTGGCTAACCAAGAAATAGTTGCGTACTTAGAAGCTCTCTTCATACCCAATATGCAAGCAAGGGATGAATATGTCAATAACACCATGTGTCAAGAAATGAGATCATAGTTCATAGTTTTGTTGTTTCATAATAGTTGCAACAGGTATGAATCCAAAATATAAGGCTTCTCATTTCCTCTCAGATATATGATACTCACAGGTTATGGTAAATCGAGACTGGGAAAATACCGGGCGTTTATACGTCACTTGGGTTACCGTCCAGCTATCGCGACATTATGCAAAATATGACTGCCATAAGAGCACTTGCTGGCTCTCTGATTTCCCCGATGGCTTGATGGCGATGTCGGAATAGAAACAAACACCAATGGGATGAAAGGGCGTCACGTCGAACAGCATTTCGCAGAAAGGCTTTTTATTGTTCAGCCTACGTATGATGATGCGCAACATGCTCATGACTGTAATTCTTCTCCAATCATATTTTGAGCGATTTGCACTGGTTTGTTTGGTATCGATTCGTGTTTTTGGACTTATTCCACTGTATCCTGCAAGAGTTCCCCCTGCATGGCCACATACCGCCGAATGTTTTACACTTATAAAATATTGCGATTGTTGAAATTCACATAGCGATAATTTCCCATACGAATACACATCTAATATGACGACACTACTCTCATAGAAGTATTATATTTTCTGTTAAAATGTTCTATCCCGATACATATTTGTTACAGAGGATTTGTAAATTTTGATGAAAGTAGGATGCACATGAGGATTTAGAGATGGTGAAACTGATCGCCCTTCCCTCTCGGGACGATATACAGAATGAGAATGGGACGTATTCATATGTCACCCAGGAAAAGAAAAGTACTTTACATGATGTTAATGGAATTGAGTATGAGAGTATGAATCATACATCCTTGTAACACCCAGCGGTATTTGGCTTTCTTTCAAGACCTTTAAGTATTCAGTAGGAAATGCATTATCTTAGCGGATTATCGTCGGCCATTTGGGAGGTAACTGGAGCTTCATCCATCAAGAAACCTATGGAATGAGAAAATCAATCTTAGTTTCTTTCTTGTTTTAGGATGTTTTGGAGATCTTGCATGTGTAAGACCCGCATGGCGTGCATGTTTAAGCTTCAATGCCGCTGATAATAAAATTATTTGCTTTGTGAAACATCACCCCTTCAAATCTGAGCCATTAGAAAAACACGTTGACTGTTTGCTTATTATCATTCAGAGTGTCGAATTACTTTAGGATAAGCGTTCCTGTTATTTCGAGTCTTGAAACATATACCGTGACAAGGCATGATTTCACTTACTAAAACTCTCCTCCTCATATTTGCTGCCTTTTTCGCAGACGCGGCTAATTTGCGTTCACTTTGAAAAACCCGATCTCATTTGGCCCGCGTAGTAAGCCGAAGCGTGATTCGCGGGAAATCCTACTCGCACACAGTTGGAATATATCCCACCGCCTTTCCCTTGCCACATATCGTCAGAATAAGACACCGACAGAGCAGGAGGTACCCCCGACATAAAAATGGTATGACGAAGGTCGCTCCACAGGCTGCGAATATGTATGTTCCGATTCTGGCGGTCGTATTAGGTGCGTGTATATTGTTCTTTGGAACCAAAGATGGGGAGAAGAGCTCAGGTTTAGCCTGTGTATGTGATGAGCGTCTCTCACAGACAAACACCTGTAAAATGATAACCTCCACCTGAGAACCATGACATTTTACCATATTCCATTTGCCAGTAGATTCTTTCTTATTCCTCTGCCCATACATCCTATCGACCCAACCTTTCACTAAAATGAGGATATTCCTTATTATAGCCATAGTGCTGAGCTCGAAACCAACCCGAGGGGCGACGGTCTTCAAAGCAACACCTCACCTTTCCTGTGCTCAAACATAGAGGCAACAAACCATTAATTTGACGATTTATGTCACGATTACTCATTAGGTAGACAAATCCCCAAACCTTTTCTTTTAGTCTTTGAGACTTATTTTGTTAAAAATAAAGATGTGTTTTCGGTTTACCCCCTACCTACAAAAGCCTCACCAGACTTAAACTTTTTGACCCCTAAGAGTTCTTCCTAACTGGAAAAACCTTAATCGTCATATGTATTTTCCTTCTGCGTATAATCTCTGGACCTCAAGGGAAACCTTTCTTGTGGCTGATAAAAAAGTCATTTTATGTCGAATATCTCAGATACTGTTATTCATGAAATGATTTAATTTATGTTATTCATGAAAAGTACATTTACCGTCGCTAGTTGTTGGTTGTTTTGTCAGTATACCGACGCATGTACATATACTAATATAGGAAATACCTATACGAAATAAGGTATATCTACGGTCTGGTCCGATGACTAGTTCACTGTTGAGTGTATACATGCATATGATTTATGACTCTTTGATTGATTGGATGTTAAGTATCAATCACCTAGCAATTCAAACGAAGTATCAGACAGGCAGGCAGGTGACCTTTCTACTGTGTCAGTGTTGCGTTACGTCACAAACTATAGCTTCGGACTCCCCAACTATTGCATATTTCTGTATATATATTTTGAAGCCTTTTTACCTTCTCAGGAACTGAGAAGGTTAGTGGATTGAGTATCATTCTGTCAATCATCTGTCAATCATGTATTAATGACATGTGGTAACAACTGTAATAATGACCTAAATGACAATATCGAGTCGAAAGGTCCTTGGACAAAGATCAGTTAGATGGTCCTGTTTTTAGTGGATAAGAGTATTGTATTTGAAGGATTATAAAATGGTTCATTACCAGTCTAAGCTGTATTAATAGTAAGCTACTTAATAGCAACAGAGAATGATCTGACATAAATTTTATTGTTATTAAAAGGAGTCACTCCTTAAATTGATAGGTTGAGGCAACGTATGAGAAACGTCGTTGAACGACAAAATACGTATTTTTCTAACTATTGTACTTGTAAATTAATGACTTGGCCTTAAATGGAATAAAAAAAAAAAAAAAAAAAATCTTTTTATCGTTTAAATCCCACATAAATGTGTTAGCTGATTGTGGGATGTGTGAGGTAACAATCAGTGTGAAATCATCTCATTCTGTCTGATCAGTTCACATGTTTGCAGAAGGCTTATCTACCCCACCCATTTCTTACATCCACCATACACCACTCCACCCTGCCCCCCTCTGGTTATTACATAATAAGACAAACCAGGCCTGCCCCTAATCCAGTCATGGTTGGTTGCCCACGCCCTCCCTTGCCTTCCAGCTCCCTCCCTCCCTCCCTAGCCTTCCACCCATTACCCCCATCTCTCTTTCTCTCTCTCACTCTGAGTGCTGTTTTAGTGCATTCTACTAATTTTAGAGAGATGCACCTGAAAAACCCAAAATCATAATTACTTTAACAGACCTTTTACTGACCTCAGGAACCCTGTATATGACAGTATATACCCTGTATATGACAGTAAATATTCTGCATTTTCAGTTTAAGAAAGACTAAATTTCAGTAACTATGACTTGACATCGCGCACAAATAATTGATCCTGAGAAGTCGTTTCCTTTGGAAACGTAGGGTATAAACATTAAGTTAAACTGATTATAAAGTTAAATAGAAAAATAGTTGATTAAATCATTGATTAACTTAATAATTAGTAAACTTATAACTTGTTTAAATCGGGATACCCACACTCTATTTATATCCTGGGAAAACCCCTGTGAGATACTTCGTCATTAGCCACAAGCTACTGCATCAATTCAAGGGGGACCCGACTACATGCAGAGGAGTGGGAGAGTAAAGAAGAGGGGTGGGCGAGGGTGGGGGTATTGGAGAGGGGGAGGGGAGGAAGAGGGTGTAGGAGAGGAGAGTGAGGCAAAGGGAGAGGATGGAGAAATAGAAGAGAGGGAGGGACAGGGAAAGAAGAGGGGCAGGGAAAAGAGGAGGGGAGGGAGAGGATGTATGGGTAGGGACAGGGAAGGGAGAGAAAGCGAGGAGGGAGAGCATGAGGAGAGGGGAGGGAGAGGGGGGTATCAGAGATGGGGTTGGGAGAGAGAAACAGGTATACGGGTACTTGGCTAGTTTTAATATAAATCTACTAGTGTTGTTCCCCCAGTGCCTATTGTCCCAATCAAAATTCATTTCAATCATTTTCGCACAGGTCCTCTTATTGCCACAACAAATGAAAATATTCTACTGTGGGAAGTATAATCTGGATCATATCGATGAAAAATCACATCTGCCAATGATGACACTCCTCCATGTAAACCAATTAGAAGCCTGTGCATTGACAAATATAAATGGCATCAGCCATAGCTGCCACTAAAAGTGCATGATATGGTCAACTTTAGAGGTCTCTAACTTTTGTTTGAGCAGGGCAAGATATGCTTTTTTGGTGTAAATATATTGTATAAGACCTCAAATAAAGGTGTACCAAAGCTAAACAAATGTTCGGACCGGTCACCGGTTATTCAGAAAAACGTGAAAATATACCATACTTCCCCATAGACTCCTATAGTAAAACCATCGTTGTTTTCAAGGGACTCAAAACAAAAAAACACGAATGGTGTAACATACTTTTTTTTCATTTATTAGTTTCTTATGTAGTAATGAACACTCCCTGAAGGTTTTATGACAATTGTGCCGGTCAATCTTTTCTTCTTTGAACTGTCATGTTTACCTTTAAGCTAAAGAAAATTGTGGAAAGTTTGAATCCTTTGAATGTGAGTCATATTGATGAGATTATATCCACAGAGTAAATCTATTTAGAATACACTGAGATCGGGAGAACAGGGATTGAAAGACGTGAGGAAGTCAAATCAAAGCAGGGAGTCCCATGCTCGTAATATTGTCTAGGTATGGAACTGGGAATGTTTTGAAATGGGGTATTTCCCCAGAGGGCGAGTGGCATTGCATCATCCCAGTAACTAGCCACAAACCGGCTCATTTCAGTGAGAATGAGTGTCTGGAATATCATTGAAATAGTTTGGAAACCACCTTCCTTGATGAAATTCTTTTGAAGAAACCAATACCCAGGTCACCTCACTCCAGTCAAAAGTAAGTCGTGTTGAAAGTACGGGCCGTCTACGTGCCTCCAGTAAAAAAAGCCTCTTTCAGTTCATTGGCAGCGTGATTGTCGCAAAAGGGTGATTAATATGTGGATATCAATGGGGATTAGCCCACAAACCCCACTTCTTTCAGTTTAATGTGACCACGCCACTGAGTAAATGGTCTATGATTTAAGACTCGATGTCTGCACTCGAGTTCTGGCAATTGTAGAAGTTTCATGATGGGTTACACATGTAATGAATGTCTTACATTTATTTATGAAAGGAGATCTTCTAATATTTTAAGTTACATCTTGGGTTTCGGCCTTTGTAGTAATTGATTTAAACTAATTACCCTAAAATAATTAGTATTTCTGAGGCCAGGATATTACTTTTTGACTTGGTTGTGGAGATTTATTTCGTCTTCCAGGGCAAATGGCTGCTACCTACCTACCTATCTATCTAGAGATGGGTGGAACCTCTGCTTAAATATAAAAGGTGGGGGCTCGTTCAGGGCTAAAAGAAGGGTTGTCAGGTGGAAACCAATGTAAGCCATACTTTAGGCCTGACACCTCCACTGGATGCAGGTAGCACTGACACACTGACACCTCCCCCGGTGGCATGATGTGTGAACCAATGGAGTGCTAAAACATGACAAACATTGGGGCTAAATTTGTAATAAAAATTCATTCAGTGAAAACAAACATTCCCTCTTAGTTGAAACACTACGGATAAAGATGATAATGCGCCATTGATGATTAAACATGAAGGAAAACCCAGGTACAAAGCAATGAAGCCATACAATAATTCCCAAGGTAAAATTAAATGAAAACAGAAATTTATAAAGAATGTAAATACTTACACACACACATATGAAATTATACCAAAGTAGAGTTTTCACGTGTCTCTCATTTGTATAATTGATAGCATGCTTCAGAATACTCCTGTGTTGTCCAACATTTTGAGCGGGTCATCAAGAACAACTTTAGATTTTCTAGAACATAACCTTTATTTACAATTTTGTAACAAGCTTTCTATCTAACTCACTCACAAATCTCAAAATCTTTAATTGCATTCTAGGTATAAATGTTGAGCAAGTTTCCCTCTCAGATAATGTCCTAGATATAATTGGGATAAAAATATTGAGAAGCAGGCACGCTGTACCCATCACGGGGGCTTCGTATTGGGATGACGTCACGAGAAGTGTCATATGACGTTGTGCACCATACGAACCCTTAAAAAGGGAGCAAGACTGGGGTGGGAAGGGGTAGGGAATGGTAGACTGGGCTATAGGGGCGGATAGAGCTGGCTAAGGTTACTATGCTTGCCTTCATGCTCTCCACTCTGACAGAATCAAGTTGGACAGAACTTTGAAAAAGAGAGAAGCTGGTATACATCCCTGGAACGCTCCCGTTAAGTCTCTCGCTGTGTATCCTCATGTATCCCACTTCATTCTTTTCTTATTAATTTCTCCACACTTTTTATAATATAGTTCTTGTTGCCCCTGGATGTTAGATTGTGTTATTCATTTTTTAAGTTTGCTAACCTTCTTATAATGTCTTTTATAGTTGGATTTGTAAAGTGACAACTCATTTATTTTGGTCATTATTTCGAATTCCCCCATTTCAAGGTTTCAAAACTTTCTTTTGTCACCCTCTAGGAACGTTGGAGTTATTTCTAAATTGTTGGGTTTATTCCATCTAATCGGCACAGTTATTTGAAGCATAAAAAACGCAATTATATTCCATAATTCACATAAGAGACAGAGTGTCTCCTTCGCCCAGCACTGAAAGTGATTCGCTCCAACCCATCGAACCCTTACGCAAACCCGGTAGAACTAGACTAATTATATGCCCCTGTTCCACCAATCGGTCGGACGGCTCGTTCATGATCGGAGATTCAAGATAGAAATTGGACGATTGGAACTGAAGGGACATCCATCTGCCTGATTCATTAATCTTTTTTTTTCATCAGTTTGAAAAAAATAAAAACCGATCATGACCATGTCCGTCCTATTGGTGGAACAGGGACATAAGGCCCACGACCTTGGGTTTCGGTTTTCCACTGGCCTTTGTTGATGGTCTTTGGAGTACGTACGAGCAACCATGATAGATGATACATACAGAAGGGACGAGGGCTAGATTTCCCACCACATCCAGCACCTTTTTCATTCATTTATGCTACAGAAATTGTTTAAATCGTTGGAATTGAAATATGACCCGTGTTACACGAAATAGGTCTCATGTTAGGTGAAGCAGAAGAGCGGACAAGGCCATTCCTTTTGTACTCTTAACTGCCAGAAGATAGGACTGAGTAAACCGAGCACTACATTGATGATTTTTTCACCAATAAAATATTTATCGAGCTATTGGGCCTGAGTCAAGTCGGATTGATCAGCGATGTTATTTACATCATGCCTCAGGAAGAATCATGCAGCGATGATGATTACGGTATGTTATCAGCCCGATACCATGGTTACATGCTTATCTTACATATCTCAAACCAGGTGGTGAGTGGCTCATATAACAAGTAAGTCTATACTCGGCTACCAATGTCTCGAGAGATATCTCGGCCTGGTCCAGGGAGAGGTAGAGAGTGGATAGAGCACGATACGTACTCTGAACAAAACTAGCTTTTTCTATTTATCACTCTAAGCTAACTCCGGGTCCTCTTGTGCACCGAATAGCTCGCTTTGAAAATGCGTTAGCCACTTCACCTATTTAAGATGTTGCACTTGCACACAATAATTTGTTTCCAATGATGAAAGGATATGGAAAGAATGGATATGACACGATCACTCATGAAGAGCCACACAATCTAAGTTCAGTGTGACCGAGATCTATCGTACATATTATATCCCCCACCCCTGTGCTTGCTGACTCTGTCAACGAAGGAAGAATCATGCAGTGCTGTTCCGGCTGTATGTGGCACTTTGCACGTGAAAATACACACCCTGTCCTACCATCAATGAAAATGTAGAGTTCGTAAAGGTCCTTTTGTAATGCCTATGACCATGTCAAATGAATCGGAACTTAACCATGTGTTTTTCCAAAAGCAGGTATTGAGAGAATAGTGTAGTTCTCACGATGAGTAAAATAACGTAGCGTAATGTCACAATGTAAAAGCAGTGTGGGGATGTAAACGTGCAGTAATTAGGATAATAGTATCTTGCCTCAGACCACTTGATGCAGGCGAATTTTGTGTGACGCTCTTTCACATCTTTAATGGAAGTGGCCAAACGTTCGTTATCTTAACACATTCGGGTCCATCTGATATCTGTATATTAACTATTAAGCATTCATAAGATCAATGTAAAAAGAAATATACATACATGCAGCATAGTTTTCTAGCACTGGCGGAGAAATACTCAAGGCGAATGTTTTCCGAAGTGAAGTATTACATAGCAATATTTGATATAATATAATATGCTTTCTGAACTCACTTGTACAAGTCTTGCACTGTGTGAAGAGGGCAGATCTAACAACGGCCGAAATTGTAATCGTGACCCAAAGGGATTCGTACTGGGAGTGGATGGGGTGCATGGATTGGCAGAAAAAAACAATCGCTGAACGGTTCATAACCAAGGGAGAAAGGGTTGAATTTTCTTTCATCTCTCACTGGGCAAGGCTGGTGAGTTACACCTGATGTTTCACTACGTTTACACACCCTACCATCTCAACATTTAGCTAAGATAAACAGAGTGAGAGAGCTTCTAAACGTTCCGGGAAGTGTTGTGAACTGCCGGGAAGTGTCAGGAATCCATGTGGCGGAAGGTTTGTGAATATGTAGAGGCGTAGAAACAAGAGCAGGACGAGAAGAAACTTGGGAATGAACAGAGTGAAACAAGGGCAGCGACCACAGTGTAGTGTTCATAGAATGTTTGCATTGGGGTCCCCTGTGTTAAGAGGGTCAGATACAACCCACCAAGAAATAGAAGTAGAATTCTGACCTCAATGTTTATTCTCAGAAAAAAGTAACTAAACTTATTCATCAGTTATCTGTCAATGTTATTTACAGAAGGCTTGCTAAGTTTCTCCTCTGTGTTTGGAAAATGGTAGCAGCTCACGGATGACTTATTTCAATATTGTTATTTTATTATATTTTAGAACAATATATATATTGCAATGACACACTGTCATTCTCAATTGAACCTTAAGTAATGCATAGGCGTTTATGAAGACGTTTAGGATCTGAAACAAATACATAAAGTTTCCCTAAACCGTTCTTCTGACATGTAATGGTAGATAGTTTAACTAAATGATAAAAAATAGATTGCCATCTGGGGTCTAAATGAAAAATCCCCCTAACGCAACACCTCAACCCATCACGGACTATATATATTAGTACAACGAAACATGTAGATCATAAGCTGTACCCTTTATGATCTAAATAATTGAATAAATGAACATTCCTCCTCCTGATGTATAAACGTATAATATATCAGAAGAAGATAAGTTAAAATGATACAAAGAAATGTATTAATCATAAAAATGTAACCTTTTTAATAATTAAACAGATAAGAAACACCCGGCAACACGCTTTAACAATAAATTACATTAGTCTATAGACGGGTACCCTCCTATCTAAATTCAGGAGAGTAAATTATGCCATACAATTATTTATCATTTCCAGCTTCTCTGCCCAGAAACACCTATATTGGTTCTTCCAGGACCACTTCACTAGAGCTTTGGGCACAAACCTGTATATTTTCTAATTCAGGGGTTCCTTTAACAATCTAGTAACCTAACATTCCTCTGATGAACTAAAGTGAAACATCACTTATGTTCCATCCATTTACAATCTAATTTTCAGAATTTGCTAAATTAATGTAGAATTAGGTCGGAAACAAGACAAGATATTTACCACACATCGATCATTCCATGTTTTTCATCATTATAGCAATAATATTTATTAGTATGTTTTCCTGTGTGTCTTTATTATCTGGAATGAGTTACAAGAGTAAAATAAATTGTTCATTACCACGCAGATCCAACACATTGTTAAAAGAACATACTGCATTCAGAACAGTTATAGCCCTATCTCTATTTCTTGAGGTAAAATCAATGTCCGCTAAGTTCTAACATAATTATGGTGAATAATAAGAGTCCTGGAGAGCTTACAATCTTGGATTATGATGTTTAATGAAGGCAGACATCTTCGGAGGATTCATGACGTCACTCATGAGAGAATCCTGCCTGCCATGCTAGAATGGCAAGTGCACCATGGTCATGCTCCTCCTTCTACTGGCATTTTTGCAATGATATATAGCAGAAATAGGCATGTCCTCATTAGATCTGAATTTCTACATTCATGGCCGGATTTCACTTTTTGAAGTGTGATTTTATAAAAGAGAAGGTGTTCTGTAAGTGGTAAACAAGTATTGCTAAAACCGGAACTGACAACACTCTTGTCGGCCCCCATTTATCACTCACAAAAACAAAAACTCTTTCGGGACTAAAAGGCTTCATTTCAAACCATCTAAGTTCAAACAAACCCATACCAGTCTAGATATAGCCTCTCTCACTCACTATTAGCAAAGAAAATGGCTTATTAGGGATCTGAAGGAAGGGAAACCTGATTCAAACTTCAACCCACCACGCCCACAGCTCACTCGCACTATCTTGGCCAGTGCAGAGCCAACACTGGCATCAGCCTTGATGACGTCAAAATCAAGGAGGATTATGGGTAATATTCCCCAAAATGGTGGCAGTCATGAATCTTGAATTGAGCCTATTTCAGATGTTTCAAATGCTTCTATCAAGGTTGTGATAGATACTAGGGATATTTCTGTACTACAGGTACGTTTTTATTTAATAAAAGAACCTATTGCAGTACCATTGTACTGAAGGCGGTACTTTATTTTAATACTATGTCAGCATTTAACAAGGGAGGTCAAATTATCTTACTTTACATTTGAGACAGCTTGTGGGGCCAGGGTTTTTAACGGTGTCAATCAAATAGAAGGAATTCATTTAAGACATATGTATATTAATCACTTATTCAGTATGATAATTACGGAAGTACCTTAGGTATGTAAAATTATAATTCTCTGTTTTATAGCGTAAAACTTGTGATTTAATTATTGGTAATATTTTTCCCTAGGGCTACTTAAGCTGAGAAAATCACTGTATAATGAAGCGCTTATGGAAATAACAAACCAAATCAAATTAGTCTTAGGTTTTCATGCACTGATTCATCGTGATATTTCCTAATTTGTTTTCATATTTCATTTTGGCCAAAGAATTTATTACATTAATAAAGGCGCATATCTAGCCTTATACATTTCATGCGTTGCCATACATAAATATAACCCCATTTACCTTCTCAAAACATATTTTCTTCCGCTAAATGTTTCCTACTAAAAATCTAAAGTATGTCAATGTAAATTAGGGAAGCAAAACGTATTCATAGATATCCGATATGCTTTTGCGCCCCTCACTACAATATCATTCGTTATCATCTTTCGGTTTTCCACTATTGTCACAGAGGACAACGTATCAGAAGATAGAGTGACATCTTCAATGCCTCTATAATGTCGCTTGTAATCCTGTATCGAGGTCAGTGCAAGGTTAGGGGGATCAGGTTTAACCCTGGTCCTGGGTCGTAGAGGCCAAGTGAACGTGGGTCTGGTTCTCAAGCGTACCACTCACTAGCATAATAATATGGCGCTGGTGCATAGAGGAAGTGCCAATACACGTAGTATACAAGTTGGTTCCCTTGTAGAAAGGATGATATCTCCACCACGACAAAGTTAACATATCTTAATCATTTATCATTAATGACAGCAATGCAACACACCCAATAACACACATTTGGAACACACGCATATAAATGAGAAAAACTAGGTGCAAATAAATTAAGCTCACACCAATGAAGTTTGAAATATCTAGAAACATGTATAGCGATGAACGTAACATCAAGGAACATGCAGCAATGAATTTGAATGAAGAACTTTAAAAGTCAGTATACACCAGTTAAATTGGGATTCCTGCCTTATACAATGAGGCGTTTCATCTATACTATACCCCTCCCTGGGATATTCGTTTTCTGCAAAACTGAATAACGATTGTGATATACGGTTCTCCGATTCTCTTTCCACCTAAAAGAGACTGTTGTACTAATTTTTCATTTGATTTTAATCAGAATTCTAATGTCTCCGCTTTCTATGGAAATTCATGTCTACATATATGCCTCTTAAAGCAGGCATTTATATAAGCAGACATAATCACGCACCAGTAAACACACATCATATATACTAGTAATATATAACATCGACTAATATATGTGTAGCGATTTATTCTCCATGCCACACAAAACACAATGCATGTACCTGGCAGACACGCGTACTATAAAGCTATTGGAGACGTAACCTTCTTCCTTATTTTCACAAACCTTACATATTACCATAGCAACTCTACACCCCGTTACCGATTCAATTTAACTTTTTCTCTCAGAATAATTGCGACTCGCGTTACAGCAATCCAATGTCTCCGATTGTTTCCGAGTCACCCGATAGCCTAAACCCCTCAACTTCATGCACATACCTACTACGATCTCCTATATAACTAAATAAAAACCTTTTCATTTGAGCTTGCATTCTAACTAAAGTAAGGGGAGCCGGTGTATTTGACCTGTTTTTCTCTTACTCCAGGATTGTACTTTTTATTATATCATGTCATGGCTTCAAGTAAATTTCTTTATTTGATATGAGATTTGCGGTGCCTAGCTCCTGAGATGGCCTCTACGCTCACGCCGGCCGACACAACTTGAATATTGAGAAGCAATTTAATTCTTTGTGAAGGAAATGAAGTTGGGTTCATGTTACCGCTCTGTCTAATTGTTAAGGCAGATTCTTTTCGTTAATTCTAAATATTCAGTCTACTCAATGCCATGCTCCCTTTAAGAACTAAAGTAAAAAGAACTGCGTCAGCGTATCGAACACATTCCCGAGCTATGTTCTGCTGTCAATTATGCGCCCAACATGGGGTTAGTTATTCGATTTGGCCCGATTGAATATTTCTTCATTTGCAATGGGTGAGATAGGGTCATTTGATAAAAAGCATTACAATGCTCTATGTTCTACTTTGACAGGCTGAATTTGAATGAAACGTATATCTGTCCCACTGACTTGTATTGTGTAAGCTTCGTGATTAAAGAATGGAAAGTTTAATTCAGCTCGTCTTCTAAACAATAACGCGGTAATAACTTTCAGTTCCATTACTTGACGATTTTACAATAAAGGGCGTTTCATGAGAAGTGATAGCTCGATATGCGGCTTCATGTCTCTCCTCTGCATGAGATATGGGTAGATAACCCTGAAGACAATATGTAATAGGGGGCAATGGTAGCTGGACCAATACCTACCTACAGGCGATAGGTCACTTGATTGAATTGTGAGCACCTATACCCGTTGCATCATCTCTGTGTAGCATCACCTTTACTCTCGTATTTATATTTCCCCTATATGCAACATACATGTGCCTTATATATATGTACCATACACGTGTACTGCCTATGTGACACGTGCCTTAGAATATATATGTGCCATAAGCATGCGCCTTATGCCGCCATGTCAAACACAGTTCCACCTCTGCAAGTACACGTTATGTGCCATATATGGACATAAGTGTCACACGGTGCGTCATACGGACCTGTGAGTTCGCACGGGTACGTCATAAGAGCATACTTATCGTTAGTTGCAGTGAGAGATATACATACTATAATACTATTAAAGCTGCATTCTCCGTTAATTTCTGAAAACTGTCTTTTTTTGTCGTCTATTCCTTTCCGACCCATTCAAAGATCACCAAGATAGAATACTAAAGGCATTTCGCCCTTGGTGTAAAATCTCAGTATCTCCCAAATTGTTTATTTCGGTCACCCTCAGAAATTCCACTTTTTCAAGTTTGACTTTCTAACATCTTCTCAAACTTTGAAAATCCAAATACAATTGTTAATGTTAGGATAGTGCTGGCCAGATATAGGTGTATGAAGAGGCCCACATATTGTTCCTATTTCCCCCAAATTGCCACAGCAGAACAGCAAAACACAGAATCATTAACAGATTAGAGAAAAATCCATGAAATCACTTTTTCTTCATCAGAAAGAAAGATCGAGAAAAAGTTTGGGTCGATTTAGCGGAGAATGCAACTTTATGGGCATTGCATTGCTGCGTTTCCCTGGTCACCAAAGCCTGCATGGTGGCCAGGGCTCGAAAAAAAACCCCTAACTAATGGGCAAGTGGCAGCCAAGATTTACTTGCCCAACATCATTTTTCACTTGCCCAAATGTATTTGCAGAATTATAAACGAAATCACACTGATCTGTATGTATCTAGTTTCATTGTCAGTAGACATCACAACAGGGGTTTGAAATTGGCGCCGTAGAGATTTTCACTTGCCCAATCGGGAACTAACATTAAATTTTACTTGCCCAGAGGCATTTTTTAGTTGCCCCGGGCAACTAAACATTTAGTCGTTTTTTCGAGCCCTGCATGGTGACTGTAAAAGTTAATAGAGTGAATGGAACGAGGTGCTTGTAACTGAATATGTATTGAACGAGATTGTGCAGTAAATCGAGTCCAATACAAATTCAATTACAAGTACCTAGTTCCATCCACTATTTATCATAATATGACACTAGCATAGAATAATATTGAAGTATAAACCTTTCTCTGGGGTTTTAAATCGTCATAAATTATCTAAAAGATAAAAGAAAAGAAAAGAAAAAAAATAGAATGTTTATCGCACGTACTTTATCGCACCTCTCAAGTAGAATGCGCATATATGATAAATTACTTGTTAGTTTTCTTAGATTTATTGCCCAATACTGCCTGTAATACATGAAAAGAGATACAGCTACATGTTTTGTGTATGTTCTTTAATAACAACCTCGCCCTCAATAGTTTATTACTTATTAGTAGACTCTGATTGCATCTAACTAACGGTACACCTCAGATAGCATGAGCATATAATACTATAAATTATATTAATCCGATGTGAGTCCGAGCTTACTGGAATTGAATGGGTTGGGTAGAAGCATTTAAGAACCTGTCCCCTCCTCAATTGTGGTCCATGGGTCTGAGGCATTTTTGACCTTGTGGTAGGAGAGGTCATGTTTGCATTCGTAATTAAGGCTGACGCACACATGGCCGATTTGGCTTCTTATTGCCCCACGATTTGGGTTTCCTGATGAATCTTAGGATTTCATTTCAAATCCTGGTTTTATGTTTTTGAAATAACATAAACCATGGTTTGAAATGAAATCTTAGGATTCATCAGGAGACCCAAATCATGGGGCAATAGGAAGCCAAATTGGTCATGTGTGCGTCAGCCTTTAGCACCAAACTTAAAAGATAGACAGTAAGGTATGTGGTCCAGGGAGGAAAGAAAGAGTATTGGATAGAGTAACTGAGCTCTTCTATAGTGGATTAAGGCTGTTTAGGTTGGATCCTAATAAATTATAAAATAGTCAAGCAGTGACTACTCCTGCATTTAGCAGTCGTCTATTTTTGATGGAGGGAACCCCTCAGATTCACGATGGTTCTCATCCACTGGACCTCTATTGAATACCCAGTGCTGGATAAACTTCTTCCATTCCAGTACACCTTATTGCCACGTTTTTGCACCCCAAACTTTAATGTATTCATATCCTCGGCCCTGGGGTAGGCATCGATTAGAGACAGGATGGAAGTCTTTTTATGTTTCTAAAACGAGTTACGTGTTCTTGCTAGGTTACCCCGGTCACTAAAGCCTGGTGACAGTGTATAAATTACATGTTAGTTTTCTTAGATCCATTACCCAATACTGCCACATCCTAGAATCAAATGTTACCAGATATGTCATCCCTCTGCTAACACTCCCTTTCAGGCTCAGTGTATAATCCATGCAAAACATCTTTGCCTATGCCGACTACGTGAATAATTCGCCCTCAACCCATACCCAATGATACCTTATCACCCGATGAAAAAATATGTTGTTTTATGGGCCCCATCCATGTCCATAATAGGAAAGGGATTGATTGGAGAAGTGTCGGCCTACGCCATCAAACCCACATTTCCCATGTCGTGGACCTTCCTTTCATTTCTATACTCGTCACCTTAATTGAACGTATTTAAAGCTGTAGCCTCAGTTAACATCGACAAAACTAAACATTTTCTACTTTTTGTTCCGTTCTGTTCCTACCCATTTAAAAGTCATTTGACCAAAGCTTTGGAGGATGTTACCCTGTGGCATTTTCATGTAGGGCTCCATAAAAGTCCACAACTTGTATAAATATAAAAAGGTTTAACATCGGTAATTTTACATATAACAATACGAATTTATATTATAATTTTAGGACTTCGCTGAGACTACTATGAATGAACTTCTTGGCTGGTATGGCTATGATAAAGTGGTTGATAGAGAGGATACACAGGGCCTAAATCTACAGCGTTTCACGTCTAGATCATCTCCAGACAGCGCAGCTTCACCAGAAGAAGCTCAAGCCGAGGTACCAAGTACTAGAGACTCTGCCTCCAATGGAAGCTGTGATAGTGAAGTCAGAGCAAGCAGCGCTCCAAGCCCAGGTACGCCAAACCTTCTTGTGTTAGGCTTTGCCAAAGTTTCTCTAATTTGGATAAGTGTTGTTACGAATATCTCCACCGTTGAAAGGGAAAACTATATTCTATTGTCAAATGTCACCGTTGCAACGATAAAAGTGTATGCGAATATGACTGGGAACCAATTCCAAATTTCTATTTGTCTTCTAATGCTAGCTAACGCTGGCGGTGCTGAGCTTATTTTATTTCACGTTTTCACATTGCTAATGTTTGTCATGTTGCCTGCCTTGGTCAAACAGTCGATGTAATTATGTTACGCATATATACAGTATGCTACTATCGAATTTTGTCTGTCATTTTCCCACATGTTGCTATTGGGAAGCATCAGAAACCCCCTTTTTTATAGAGTCTGCACACGGAATATTTTGTACTTTGGCTCCCATTAAAATGACAACGCCGGGATCTCTGTTTTCTTTGTAGGGTCAGGAAGTGAAATAGCAGCACATCACCAAAATTTAGTGTCAGCTCTCACAACCTGCAAATCTCCACCATCCTGCAAATCACCAAGTAAGTATATTATACACTTGTTACCAATCAGTAATTTAGGGCGTATGCGATAAATGCGTTTATTTCAGGAAAATGCTCAAGTCCTACAATGTTTCTTACTTTTGACGTATGCGCAAGTATTTCATGCATAGATTCCCGAAACTATTATCCTAGCTCCCCGAAATGTATGGTTGGATGTGTATCAGAATGTTTTGTTTTATCAGCTGGGAATTGGGCTGTACTTTGCTCATTTACAAAAAAATTAATTAGCATAAGGGATATACCAAGTGGAATATACTTCTGATTTTATAGTGGTTGAGTTGATTTACAGTCAAGAAATATTAAAGAAAATCCCGGGTCCAAGAATGTGCCAATGAATTCCAATCGGCCAGTTGATTTCTGCCTAGTGGGGCCTTTCTTTCTCGCAGTTTTGTAGGATTGATGAGCTAAGAGTGAAATGTTAATGGTCCTCTTGGTTTTGTCTATGTATACTATAGTTTCACAATGACTGCTAGTGCCACTCGGGTGATGTACGCATTTCACTGACCGTAAGTAGTATTGGAAATGTGGCCTAATTTGAAGGCATCCATAGTGTCAAACGAGGTTCTGTCAGACTCGTCATCTCGGAAACTCGTTCTTAGATTGTTTTGTTGATTAAATAGGATCTGTGAGGATGATCATGTTACAATGATGTTCATGGTAAAATGCACAATACTCACTGTCCCACAACAATTCTGTCTTCGGAGAGTATACGTCCTGTGCGATGGCGATCTATTGGACGCATGTATACGATTATTTTAATATACATTTCGTCGAATTGTCCATTGAATACACAGTCATCCACTTTCTGGCATGATTTGCCATGAAGAACGATTTGATCCTTTTAGAAAGGTCACCTTGTATTACCCAAGGAGCCAAGTGTGACGTGAAAAGAACAATACATCTTAGTTGTGAATACTAAGGCGCATACCTTCGCATCAAATGTATGGATATGGGTCTAAACTATATCAGTGAATTAGAGGGAACGTTAGGCCTACAAATATAATCTTATATGTATGGAAGGGTCGACTCTAGAGGGAGTGATTATATATGTGTCAATCCATCACGACCATAGGGTAGAGATATACATCCATAAAGATGGATGTTCAAATTGTAATTAGTGAGGAGGCTTGGAGATATTCATGAATGACAAGTTTCTGGTGAAGACAGGGAGAATGAAATTCTGAGGGGAGAAGAAGAGAGCAGAAAAAGAGAATGATGATTCATCTCTTGAAAAACATTTTTTCTGGAATGCGTGTGGCTCCATATCAATGCCAGGAGCGGGACATCATTATCCATAGAAGTTAAGCGCATCTTCTGAAACTCTAAGCGCTGCATTAAGAGCACCTTGTCTTTTTAACGAGCTATATCGTCACACACTCAAATGAGACACGAAGTTCCGCGAAATAGGAGGAAGGGATGAAGTTGAAAAGATGGCAATGTACATGATCATTGTTGCAAGGGCTTTGGAAACATTATTAAGGAAGGCATATAGACATCCGGGCGTTGAAGGTCGAATTACAGCGTTGGGCATATTTGACCCTGCCAGTTGAGAAAGGTAAGGTTCATAATGAGAGCAACTGACATGGAAGTTAGTACTCGCTGACCCTTTTTATGGATCTTCATTGTAACTGAGACCCCAATGTAATGTGTGATCACACGACATCTTGATTCTCTTATATGGCCAAACGCAGGTGGGAGGGTGGCCCGAAGGCGATCTCCCCTTTCTATCTCCTTGTATGCAGGGAGAGTTCGCCCGGCTTGGTTACGGAGTTCCTGGCATCCGCGTATCGGTCGGCTTTTGTAACCCCAGTAAAGGAGAGCTGAAATCCAGTGTGCTGGGTCTCCGCCAGGGGAGACAGAGCGAAGATCAAAAGTAAGCAGGCCGGAAGGATCCAAGTTCTAAGCTAGTTTGGATGATGGTAGGAGTGATGACCGCTAGTTGCTGAGATCGTTTTCAAGGGCTAGGTTTTGAATGAACCGATGAATGAACTACCCTTATAGGTATAGCGTGATGGTGGCCACATGTAGGGCCTGGCTCACTTGTGGCGTTTTCATCCGAGTGTTACCTGACCCATAGAAACAGGTGAGGTAGGGGCACTGGGCTAACGTACACAGCCAACAACAACAACACGGTCAAAACTATATATGTTATATATTTTATTCTGGAGTCGACACTATTAATATCTCTAGGATTATTAACATACCTTAGTAATACGACAGATGGTTGATTTAAAATGTTCGCGGTGTCTTTTGTGTAAATTATTCATAGCTCCACCTATAAGTGGTCAGGAAATACATAATGCACCTTTCCGAAATAACGGGGTTCTAGCTGTGACTAACGTCCACCTGTATTCTGAAGTTGTCCACACGGCGCAAGATATGTTATACTTTAGAAATAATACGACAGATGGTTGATTTAAAATGTCAAAGTTATTCCTCAAAAGAAAGTATCGATTTACATGAAGTCCGTTGATACTCACACAACAACCGGAAGTCAGTGTTTGGATTAATACCGCAAGTTTCAAGCACATTTTCCCTTTTCAGGTTCCACAATGTTCTAAGTCCTTGATGTGGGAGAATTATAGAGGATATTTAATGTTATTTAGATTCAAGATTTCAATTATGGCTATGTGAGATTGGCCTTCACTAAATTTTAAACTTAATCCCCACCCCCGCCCACATTCACGATAGCTCCCTCCCTCCCCCATGTACTACTGACATCGTGTGTGATTGTGTGTGCGCATGAGCGCGAACAGTGGATATTGAAACATCGTCACCATCATTGTCTGTTATTTCTTGTATCCGAATATAAATTTGATATAGGCTGGTATTTTAGGGAGCTGTAGACGGGGAGGGGATGGTTGGTTGTTTGGTAGGCCGTAGCGTTGGTGTACGTGCCCACCGCGGCATCTTTGATCCTCACCATATTGGGTGACACGGTAGCACATGGATTGTATTTCGCTTCCATTACATTACCTGTCATGTATATTATATATTTTATATACGTATACATCTCAAAAAGGAGAAATGATACGACAACCGCAGCATTACAACGATCGTCTTGCAATGCCCATCTACAGGGATGGTTACTGCGAAGAGATAATGAGTGAAACTGAATGGTCCATCATTAATCATTAATTATTGACTCTAGATGTGCTCTTAAGTTCGACTTTGGGCAAAGTGGTAGAGCTTACTTTGGTTTGGCGCCCATGCACCATTCATCCTAAATGTGCTTTAGACCACAAGTTGAACAACCCATGCAGAGATTGCTTTACTCCACTTGTTCCACAAGAAGCATCACTGTAAAGGATGACATGAACTGCTTTTTTGTCTCTATATATGTAGCTATGTCAGATATTGCTATGTACACGCACTACATTTATGTTGCCAGTTGCGTAGAAAGTCCCAGTCAAGGAGTGATATATTGGATATGGCTGAAATACACATTCGTAATTTCTATCAATTACCTGTAAGGTCGCAGAAGCGGGTAACATTAGAAATACCCGGAGAATGACTTAAGCTTACTGAAATTCAATTCTAGATATTAATACCCAAATGCGTCAGCCATCGGTATCTAACAGGGTGGAAGACAAAGAAGGGTGAAGCTTGGTGGAATAGCTAAGGGGGAGCAAAGCTATTCAGACTTCAGTGTTGCGTTGAAAACTGAGAGGCAAAACAAAAGACGCTTCTGTTAGCACTTCAACAAAACAAGAGTTGTATCTAGATATTGAAGGGGTGACACTAGTGGAAGGAAATTGATCCTATTTGATATCATAGGTGCATGGATACAGGTGGACTTTATTCGTGCTTCTAAAACAGCACAAGCCCTGAAGGCTCCTAATAATTTGGGAAGCCATTGTTAGCAGCTTTGTAATTCTATATTATTTTACGTTTCTAACGAAAAACTTTCCTAGTCATGTTCGTTTGAAAGAGTAGCTCATATGATACCACCCTTCATGACATACTATAGGAAGTTAAAGTAAATAAGACGATGAGCAATCTTTTCGAAGATCGATGCATCAAACATACCAAACGTCTTTTTTCCTTTTTCCCAAGAAGAACTAACCCTTTCAATTCTAATATAGTTTTCAATTAAAGAATTGACGGTAAATGGGACTCTCTATCTGTTAATTTTGGCCTGAAGAACCGGGTCTTAAGTAAGAAAATTTCGTAACAGCCACCCACCCACCTCCATACCAATTTCCTCGGTAAATTAGTTTGATATTTGAGTTGCCTGTTATCATCGATGGCAGAGGCTGGTTGGGGGACGGCGGGATTGATGCTGAATCGTTAGTTTGTGGAATGCCATACCCACCAGTCGTCCAGGTGTAGGATTTCATCCCTGATGAGATCAATTATGCCAGATGCATATATGGCACCCGTATATTAATATCATGATGAATCTTCGATATCTGGTTACGCAGCATGAGTCAGTGGCGTGGAGCAAAAAGAGGGATCATTCAGGAAGCAAGACATGTCGACGCATGCGGGTGGATTAACATTGTGTATGCTAGACACCGATATTTTGATCCCACCAGATTCTTTTATTTTCCTTCAACAAAAAAACAAGACTCTGAGAATACAGGGGAGATCGGCTGGTAGGGAAATATCCTCCGGTAATTCCAGGGGTGGAGGTATCAATTGTTGACAGAGATCCTGTGTTATTTGTTAATGGTTCCCTACTGAATTTCTCTCAAAATGGGCCATTCCCTATTATAAAATGTATGGTTCCAGATGTACAATTAAATAGGTTTACAGCAAAAAGGGGACCAGTTCATGGCTGGAGTTACTAGGACATATTAATTATAGTGTCATTCCGGATGACTTGTCATTCCCCATCCCGTCTCTGGCTGTGCGGATGGCTGGACGTCCATGAATGGACGTCCACGAACAAGGCGCATAATTCGGATCCGAGGTCTTCATAGAAACAAGACACTGGTTCCGGTCGACGCAGTCAGCAGATCTGTTGACAATCCGGCTGCCAGACCGCTTCGCGGAAATAGAATCCTCAAGAAGAAAATGCGTGGAGATTTCTTTGTTAGCTAAGCATCGGTTTGCACATGGCGCGCCTCCTTACACCAAGATCAACGACACCTACCGGATGTTCGAGGGTCATGGTAGACGTTGGAACTGCTCTGTGGGACAGCCCGTGGCCAAGAGTTCCTGTTAGTTCCTACCCTGTCCTATAGGCGGTGAAACAGGCAACCCTCCTGCTCCCTTTCCTTCTCCAGCGTCTCATCCTGCTTCTGTTTTGTTCTCAGCCCCTACGCCTAATGCCCCCCCCCCCCCCACCCGTCCCTATACCAAAACCCGTTCTCCTTAGTCTGCCTATCTACACTTGACTCGTGCAGCTTCCATTAAAATTGTGGAATCAATTTTTGTCATGAGGTAATTGTGTCTCTGACGGAGCTTGTTGGCTGATCCGAGGCTGAAGGATCGTGTAACACTCTCTCAAATTTACTTTGCATCCCATGTCGGAGCAGCTGCTGCCCCACCGCTCGCTTCGGTCATCTCAAGTTCTTGCCGTGCAGTGAGGGTGTACCGGCGACAAAGACAAAACCTTCAGGCAGGCTGATGGCTATGCTACTCATATATATGTAAAACACTGTCAGCCATGATGACTTCATGAAATGAAGCAAAGTAGCCCGACAAGCCTGAGTGCAAAAGCAGGGAAGAAGAGACGAGAGAGAAAAGATGCCTGGGGGAAAAAGAGTCTAGATTAAATTTGAGAGATGGTAATCGTGGAAGAATAATAATAAGAAAATATTTGATACATAAAATCTAATTAAATCAATAAAAAAAACTTCAACCTTTAGAGCATGAAAGATGGACCACATCCAAAGCTTGAACGTACACACGTACCTACCCATATACCTGCACATACCTATACCTTCCGACCTATCTATCTTTGGATCTATTTTTTTGTGATATTCAATTTAAGGCCAATAGTAACAATTACAAAAAAACGCACTGTCCTTCAAGGATGTTTTCAGGCGTCGCCTGTTAGATAAAACTACCGCTATCTACTATAAACCAGTTATCGTATTATTAATGAAATACCAATGACAAATTTCCGACCTCTTTACAATCTAAGCTGCATGTAAAGAGCGCCTTATGTGTCTATCCTTTTTATTTTCTGGCAACTCATGCACACGTACATTACTTATCAATATTAATTTTAAAGCTTTAGGTTACAATCTAACTTACATAAATCAAAAATCTCTTTAAAAGGTCCTCAAGAACTATGTATCTATGTATATATCTATTATATGTATCTACCATCTATCTATCTATCTATCTATCTATCTATCATCTATCTATCTATCTATCTATCTATTTATCAGGCTATCTTTCTTTTCTATATATTTCATTTCAGATATATGTCTTAGTCAATTTGAGAAGATGAAGAAAGAGTGATGTCTTTTCATTAGTCTTCGGTTATTTGTGATATTCGTTTTTAATGAACTGCATAGTGAACATGACGACTGGTAAATATAGACCCGTCACTGAGCAAGTTGTTGTTGCAAGCATACCACGGACTTGTCACTAAATATAGTGGTAATAAGCTCAGTATATATATCTTCAGTTCTCTCTCATTATGTTATCGTTCGGGTGAAATATATGACCATTTTCTTTTCCTCCTTTTCTTTCGGTTGCAGTGCATGCGTAATTCCAGGCAATCTTACTAAATAAGTACCTTTCCCATTATTTGAGTAGAAAGGAATGATAAAACCTTCGTGTTTCATATGGGGCCCAGGTTGTTTGCTGTGGAGGTGAAAACTGATATATTCAAATAAGGGGAAACTGGTATAAAAATTTGATCCGATGGTATTATGTTCAGTTTTTTTTAAAGTGTTCCGAAACGTTATCCTATAGTGGTTACAAGGTAAAGCGATCAGTAGTTGGAAAGCACGGAGCCTCCGCAATATCCAAATGGAAAACAAGGATATGGTTACCCCTTCAGAAGACTTTGTGATATGACCCAGGGGCAGGTGGAGAGGGTAAGGCTGGTGTGTATTCTTCCCGCTCAGTCACACAAAAACACACCCCTGACCTGCCTTGGGCAATGGTGGGCAGGATTACTATGCTCAGTTTACCGCTCCAAAAAGCCTCCATCCAAATGTGAAATTCAATCAATTTCACGTATGTTATACACCATCGGATTAGGGTTACACACGCTCTTCTTGGGGTCGGCAAGGTACAATATTATAAGAGGAAATCTGAGGCCACGGTATGGGTCTTTTGGAAGAAAATTAAACAGACCTAAGCAGATCCATGCATCAGCTTCATTCAAATTCTTCACTCAATGCCTTAGGATCAAGTTCCCACGCACCCGCTTTCAGATTCTTCGCAATAAAAAGGGAGACACGTTCGATCCTTGCAGGATTTCTCCTGTTGGTCGAGGCAAAGAACTGCTACGCTTGGAATCCGGAAATTATTTTATCAAAGATGATTACCAGACTTGCTCATATTACAAGCATTATTGATATTGACTTTGATTTGTCAAAACTGTTTTGAAAATACAATTCAGCCATACCGATATACTATTTCGAGTACAATTTCCGGCAATACCTCCCACGTATGGGATCTATATATTTCAATTTTTCAACTGATATTAACCACTGCTCGTGCACCTCGTGCACCATCAACTAGTATGAATGTGCGTATGGTAGATTTGTAAAGCCTACGTCGAGCGTAACAATAAGGGACAGCACCGATAGAGACGTAGGGCCACTCTGCTGGCCACAAAAAGAGACCGTTTCTCCAATCAGGAATCCCTTTGCATGTAAAGCAACTAATGGGGTACGTTTACTTTGCTATGGGTGAGGTAGGTGGTCATGTATACAGTTGCCATTAACAACAAACTAACGATCAAAGCCAGAGATGACCCTGTTCAACTGCGCATCCGATTCCTGCCTTCGATATTAGAGCAGTGCAACATGAACCGCACATCAAAGGACTGGATGCTGGTAAAAGCGATGCGCTCTGCTTTCTTGGTTGTAATGGGATTTTGGTTTTTGTAACAGGCCACTGTTTGCACCTTTCATAATAACAAGAGATGCCGCCTTTGTCCGGAGCAAAACGGACAGGAGAGGGCAGCACGAGTCCGTCGCCAATTACACAGGTTGTGTAACACAAACCGCCTTATGGCACCGGAAAACATAATTTTCCAGTAATGAAATTTGACAAATCAGGCCGCTTCGGTAATAGAACAGGTATTTGCATCATTCTCTGTCCCGGCAAAAGAAGGCTGCTTGATGACTTAATGTCTGAGGGAGGAGGGCCGTGGCTTTCCTGGTACTGAAATAGACGATATTCGCCCTAATCGGGTTACATGCAACTTCGGTGGAGGAAGGGGTTGTCTGGGCCGGCCCATGGGCGCTGGCATTCGCCACTAAGTGATGGAATGGAAATTAGGTTTAAAGCTTTAGGTTACAACCTGAATTGTGCCTCCCCCTTCCTAGGGTGGTGAACACAAAGTGAGTTTCTCTGTGTGGATACCATCAAGTTAATTCTTTTTCTGAGTATCTCACTGTAGAATTGTAAGAGAGTTTAGGTGTGAGAGTAAAAGGAAGGACTTTCACCTTTTAGATATAAGAGACTATTCCTTGAGGTTACACCTTTGCAGTGTTCGCCGGTTTCGCATTTTCTAAGATTGCAATTCCTTATATTTCCTTTTTTTCCTTTTGTCTTTTTTTCTTTTTTTTCCTTTTTTTTTTTAACGAATCAGGTCGTTCGATACTGCTTACGACTTATGTCAGGAATAACTCCTATATTGATAATGATTTGGTATAATGAAACTCAGGTCACGAGTTCTTTTTCGAATCGACGCCTTCTCAATTCGCGAGGTAACATCCATATAATATAAAGCTAGAGCGATTTCTAGGAAAGGAGGTAGAAAAGAAATGGTAGAAAGAAGGTTTTCTTTGTCCGGAATGTTCTCGAAATTTGTTGAATTACAAACTACTTTACTCATCTGTAGATGTCAATCCCCCCTCTCTGGATGTCGTCGTATGTGGTTTGTGAGGGTATTCGGGGTGGAAATGTGGTTTTGAAGCCTTTTTAAAATTGCAATCTCTACACTCTATTTATAGCCTGGGAAAGCCCCTGTGAAATACTACGTCATTTCCCACAACCTACGTCCAGGGGGACCTAACTATAAGTGACCACCCAAACAGAAGGGGACCCCAGGGTCAAATTTTCCAATTTGGGTTTATTATAGATTCTGAATCTGCATGTCCCCCTGGAAAATATTTGAAAAGTCCCAGAATTTGAAATATGGGCTTTTTTGTAAAGTTATGTGAGTTTTCAGTAGATGCTCTCAAATAGGTTGGGGGAGTGACTCATTTTCCTGTGACACATCACATGTACAAAAAATAAATATTAAAAAATTGGTTTTGGTTTAAATGACAGCGATGTACAGAAGGGGAAATGAGCATTATAAAAGGGAAATCGGAGATGGGGTTGGGAGAGAAAAACAGGTATGAAAGTCAGAGAAGAGGGGGAGGGAAAAGAGGGAGAGAGGGGAGAGAGGGGGAGAGGGGGACCGTCCGGAGGACGGGTACTTTGCTAGTGATTAATAAATTGAAGGAAATTGGAAAAGAAACCGGTTAGGCAATGAATTAACCTTTCACCACGGTTTTAATAAAATGTCACACGCTAGTTAATTGTTAATTAACAATACTTTGATTTCGTACATTTTACTTTATAAATCTATTCGCCCCTCCTCCTCCCCTCCTCCCCTCCTCCTCCCCTCCTAAAGTTGTACGTTGCTTTAAGGCGTAAAAGAAATTGTTTCGGATTTACTTAGGATGGGAAGCTCTTGATTAGGACTCAGGTCGAATGTCCCCCTTGATGTTAAAGACCACCTTTTCCCGGGTCGTCTTACTGTCACTGTAGACCTCCGGGCTGGTGACCTCTGCCGAGTAAAGGTGTCAGGTGAAAAAAGCTGCCTTTATACCGCATCACAGGTGTCAACTAGTCCCTGTTCATCAACACTCTATTCCCAGATCAGGCAGCGACCAGCGTTACCAAGCAGTAAGGGGATCCTACCAGGAGCCGCGCCGTTCTCCTCCTGTTGTCTCTGAGAGCAGGTGCGAAGCGCCTTCCTCCCCAGTTTACTTTCCTTTTCACACCGTCTTCTCCTTTACTGATCCCTTTTTATTCACATCTGCAATTTGCCACTAATAACTCATTTAACCTCTTCAATTACGTCATACTATGGTTTCTATAATTTTTACACCGAAGTTAACGAAAAGATGCATTTCAATGCTGCGTCTTGCATCCCAATACAGAGCTAGTATATCCAGGCGTGTACGTCATATATTATACCTGTATGTAGATCTATAAATATGTGTGGGATTTTATATATATATATATGAATGCAAGATATGTGATCTATAACCTAATCAAAAACAAGCTTCAATCTTTGTATAAACCTTTTTGTAATCTCTGTCCTTTCAAATGTCGATATTATTTGAAACATATGAGAAACGTTTACTCCCTGCTTTTCCATTTCTTTGATTTCATTTTTATTTCGTAGTTCCCGCTTGCCATAGATGGTTGAATTCGTCAAATAATTGTGAAGCCATTCTCCGAGTAAAGATAATACTGTAGCAAATCTGGAATATCTGCAAACAGGAATATCATTTATATTGGGAGTGTACCTTGAAGCTCCGCCCTGTTTCGCATTTACAACCTATCAAAGAGACGAGTCTTCTTCTGATAACATTTCAAAGGGTGCAAAGCCAATCTGCCACGATGTCATTCAACCTTACCAGCTGAAGTTTCAGCAAAATCTTCCTTCAACACACGAAGCCAATCATGCTTTCATAGCTAGCATTACAAAGAGCAAACATACTTACTAAGGGCTTCGGATGATAAAGCGTACGCATAATACTTGTGACTGCAAAAGAATCAAACCACAAAGCGTACAAAACACCGGCTTCGTGTAGACTTATTGAGACAAGTACGAAGCAAAGAGCTTCACAAGGAGTAGCCCATTAGGCCGGGTGCAAAAGTGTCCCATTGCTCACACGCAGGGATAGGCAAGTCAATGAGGTTGAATGACAAACGCTTTAGTATGCTCTTTGTGTTAAAAGGACATTATCGCATGACAATCAAGAGGAGCGGCAATCTTTTAGCAAGTTCGTTACCTAAGATTCGGCTGGGGCACTGAGATTCTTGTTGCCTCTTAGAATGGGAATATAACTAGAGAAGACTGAAGACAGATTATAGCATGACAAAGACTAAGGTGCCGAGTATCCGAGTAATGGGTTTTTATTCGATTCTTTTCCAAAGCCAAATACATATATTAGAAACTTTGATAATGCGCTTCTTCAGTGTTTTCGCTTTCCCCAGCAACAATGCAAGGCATGGGGACAAAGCGCATATATATATGCCTCATGTGCCATATATCGAGGCAAAATACTGGATATATAATATATAATATGATATTGATTCAGGTGCTAATAGTGCTGGAGGCAACCATCTGTTTCTCTATCCAATAACTATGACGCCCACCACAGTAAGTAGTATAGCATCTTGGAGATGTTGACCAAGCCCTGCGTAAGTAGTACAGTGAAAGGGACATTTGTAACTGGGAGGAACAGTGGTATGTATGACAGTTGACAAACGCCCTGTATCTTTATCCCAGTACCTAACTTACCAACATAATGTCATAGAGATTGGAATGATTTTCTGTTCAACAGGAATATGGATGACGCAGTTGTAAGCTCTAGTTATTCCGCTGAATCTAGTTATCTATACATTTCTTTGAGGTATTGTATTAGAGTTTGTAAATACAAGGTGAACAGTGCCCCGCCCATTGCACAGTTTGCCACAATCCGATTGTCTGAGCTGTGTGCTCATAGATCAGATTCCAACAGAGAGACATTTGCCAACCTCAAAAACACACAGCCCAAGATCATATGTCTAGGCTAGTACTGCTAATCTTACACAAGCATGATCTTAAAATGCCATATATATGGGCCCAGGGCATGGTATCCATAGTATCTGAATATTGGTATGTAGTTGTCACTGATACCTGTCTTGTTGTTGTCAAGACAGGTATCAGTGATACCTTAATTAAGTGATAGCTTAATTATAATATATTTTTTTTTGTGGGGAAGTCACTCTAACTTTGTGTTCTTTATTTTGTCCATGTTCAAGGCGAATTTTCAACTTTTATCTCAACATTTACACTAACATTCTTGACTCTGGTAAGCGCACCAATACCTGAGTGGCAACACACAACTATCTATGTTCATTGGGACCATTATAAATTGGTGACTGTTTGAAGTTCAAACATCATTTGATGTCCATGAAATCGGATGGACTTCCTTATTCCTGACAAATCCATTATGCAGTGCAGCTTAATTTGATGAACCTTTGATTGAGGAAATTGTTTTTATAGTCATGAATGTTAAATGAGAGGTGCTGTTAGGCCCTACTCTCTTTCGCCGAAGCTATAAAACCTAACGATTCATTGAAGAAAATTCATTTACTCTATTTGCTCTATAAACCACGTGTTAGGACATACCATTATCTAGCTTGAAGAAGTTGGTCCATTTGAAGACCATACATCAAATAAATCGAAAGTGATGCCATTAAACTCTCCAAAATGACTTTGAAATAAAATATCTGTGATTATCATTTAACATACATGTGGGACACGAATGAAGAATTTAGGAAGTATTCTAATAGTGGATACCAAGCCTGTGAAATAAGATCATATAAATCGATTGCTTTGTACCATTGTTTATTCGGTAGCTATTTGACTGGATTGTGTATTTTTAGGATGGACCTAAGGCCAAACCTCTGGGATCATATATCGGTCATATGAACATAAAAATGAGCCGGCAAATGCAGGCTAAATTTGTTGGGGGTAATTATATTCGGGGCGGGTCTAAATCAACACAAGGGGGAGATGCGAGGGCCATTTAGGTCGGCAACTTAACAGATACAGCTTGTGTATAGGAGGAAAATTGAGCCTTGTCGGCAGAAGCGCCAGCGACAGGAATGTTAGGGACCTGCTACATGTATTTGCGCAGACCAAATTCATGCGAGCAGTCTATTAGTTTTTCCATTAGAGAGCGCATCGCGTCAGCAATATGACACCACCAAACATATCAGAATCGGTGCGAGAATAAAGTTCTCTTAAGAAATTCATGATAATGAATCAGTGGGGACGGGAGCGAGGTAGCGGCCGCGGGTTTTTATCAGAGGGGGGCCGAGTTACTGGCGAGTGTGTGTCGGAATAAGTTGTCCCGTAATCGAAGACCAGGACAATAAGCCATTGCAGAGCTGGGTTCAGGGAGTTGATAGGCCTGCTGGCTCCATCATGGCGAATGCTCCAACGAGACAGGAGAGCGTACGGGCTTGCACACTTGCCTCATTACATGCAAACATGGCCGTGTGATTAAACAAGAACTCGCCTTTTGATGATCATTCCAGGCAGCACTCAATACCTACCCGGGGCTAAAGCATGGTATAAAGTAACAAAATCTAATATCCACTTCAGAACTTTGAGGGCCGCGAGACTGAAAAAAATGGTTGAGATGAAAAACATGAGGGTTTGCAACTTCTGTAGAGACGCTCAGACGCATATGTCGATGTTGTGTGCCTTACTGGTTGTTATAAGGGTGGATCCATGGTTAGGGGTGGCGAGGGAGGGGGGGGGGGGACTTTCAAATATGAAGGTAACGAGAGTTTTCGAGTTTGTCAGGCATGGCAAATTTATCATATAAAGTGCAAGCAATGCCTCTGTATTATCGAGCCACTACAAAAGAATCTCGTATTCATTTCTCCTTCAAAGTATGAAACAAATCCGGGATAAAACGCTATGAATGTGACCTTTGCGCTCTTTTTTAAGATGGGATTACGACACGGGGATGGAGGAGGTAGATACTGTGGGATGAGTACAAGAGTAAACGCTTTGAGACAACTGATGCCATGTGGGATCGGTGACTCGCAAGAGCAAGAGTTAGAAAACCTCACCCTGTGAGCTCTTATAGCTTTTTGAGGAAGCATTGGGCCGCTTTGTAATCATACACAAACTGAAATGATACTTCTTTGTAATGATAAACGACGGTGATGCTGATATGGCCTCAAACGTACTATCCATCGCCATGACATGAAGCAGTAGATGCTATAGAAGGATGCTCATCGTTTATGAAACCCTCCCATGATCAGGTTTAAAAGTTTAGTCTTCTTTTTGCCATTCTTTGGTGAATACGACTCTCCCCTTTCACGAAGGCTATTCGGGCCTTTATACTGGCCTCTACATTGTTCCTGTTCACTCTCAAACATATCACTCTATGTTAAAAGAGCTTTGTAAATTTATTACATACAACTACAGGTAAAGCAGGAGAACGAGGGAGATCCGTTTATCCGACTGATGTCGTCATATCGTTCTAAAACGTTGCAAGGATATATACAAACATTTACCCCATATCGCACTGTACTTTTATGTATCCTTCGTCTAAAATAAGAGTCATTATCTAATATATATTTCGCTGGTGTAGAAAGGGCTTTATAGATAACATACAAATCAGTATATATACCGTGTATATATGACCATATATTCTTTTTATTTGTTATTAAGATTGTATGAATCATATTTTGTTACATCATATGACTTTGGTTTTACGTTTAAAACTCGGTTCGTGTGCAACTCACAAATTTCATGTATAAATATTAACACTCTCTTCACAATCTTTCAACATTGTAATAGATTGTTGAATATATTTATAGGTTGTAATTGCCATAGACCAATACAAAGCAACTGCTTGCGTCTATCCGCCAACTTCAGACATAAAATATTAGTTTGTTACTCGTGATCAGATCAGGTACAGTGGAATAAGAATGGGAAGATTGAGTTCCTACAGAGTGAGCCATGGTTCCAATAATCTAATGGGACCAATAGTAATGGGCGAGCATCAACATAAGGAAAGACGGTTCGTTTGGCTGTGTTTATGAGTGATATTCATATCACTCTCATCCACTTGCTAAGAGTCAAGAAATATCATGTCTAAAGTTACCACACTGCTGAACAGAAGCGGATCAACCTGAAAGTTTCGGCGACATTCGATCGCAAGCTATTTGTAAATTGATCGTAGCCAATTCATTCGTTGAAGGAAATCTGAGACACCGTTAGACCAATGCATGAGGGGGGAACAGATTTTCTTGTATCTTTTACGGCGATGGAAAAGTTGGGAAGATTCTAGACATGAAGTAGTCTGATACTAGCAATTCAGTATACAATTGCAAGAATGGTCCTTGTTGTTTTGACAGGTAGCTGCAGGTGTAGACTTATCTCTTGCGGTCGTTATCGCATTAATGCCACGTCCGGCCCTGTCCATTCTTTCCATCAGTTTGTTTCAGAAGTAAGGCATGCTGGAAACCTGATCCAGATTATCAAGCCATATCGTGCTCGTAGCATTCTATTATAAGATATATCAACCAACATCAATTTAACGTTGAAATCTATTGATCCCAAAGGACCATCCTTTATACATTTGCTTCTTCTTTGCAAGGCCTTCTTTGCATTAGATACAGGTCAGAAACATATTGTGTCAAAAATAAAACTCTCCACTCGTGAGCCTATCTCACATATTCTAACTATGGGGGTGGGGGTACAAGAGATTACATGAACTTAATTTCAAATTATATGGTCGATATCAATCCACTATATCCTAGAAGGATGCTCAGCTGGCTTTCAGTTGATACCAAGATATAATACACATGTCACATGTTTTATCTTAAGGTATAGATAGGTTGGTGGTTACACCAGTGGTGAGGCTAGAACCGGACACTGACACTATATGAGCTTGGTACAGGTGCGAGATGAAAGGATCAGACAGGTGAACAGGTAGTTGGGATGGTGATGGAGGACAAAATGTGTGTTGCCGAGGCAGAGCCAGTATCAATTGAAAGGAATGGGAATATTGATTCAAGAAGACTTGGATTTCTGTAACCTCTCAATTCGTGATGAAACTTAGTGTCGTTATTCATAATCATTTTACAAGTTTTTCCTCGTAATCACGTTGAGGTTTTTCTATTAGATTTTACATACATGAGATGAATGGCAGCTGCCTTCTGCCTTCTGCGTCTCTATTTCATCAAATGAAATAGTGACGCTCGGTTTCAATTTTTTCTTTAAAGTCAGTAGATAATTAGATACGTATGACTACTACCTGGGGGATAGGTAGGACCGTTTGAGATCCAAAGCCTATTCGGTGCTACTTTGGTCAGTTATACTTGGTTTTATTTATATTCAAAAAGGCTAGATGAAGGTTATTTTACACATCTGAAATCCAGCCTTCTTACAGTGAATGTTCTTCCTATTTTGTTATCCGACAATTACTTGCTAAGAGCAACGGGTCATAAGTACTGACATAAGGCCACTACTCGTTCTATCCACACATTGATCTTCAGAGAGTTTTGGCACTGGTTTTAAAATGTTGAATCCCTTCTATTCAAAATGCGGAATCACTAATGAATGCACTCTTTCCCTTTGATCTCCCAGAAATAAAAATGATCTACTGATACATGATAGTCACCTCCTGATATGTATACCCTTGAGAGTTTGCAATTAATGCTCTGGCCGTGGTACTGCTCCTCTCATAAAAATATCAAAGTTAATCTTTCTCTATCAAGCTTTTGTTTAGGGCATTCGAAGTCTTTCTGGGGATGGATAAGGTAACAAAGGACAATACTGAGGAGAGGAAACTAATAGGATGGAATAGGATTTCACAGGGCATTTCACGATCCTGGGATTGGTTTTCGCCCTAACAAAATTTGAAAGGTTTCCCCCAATACTAAATACACTATGGTATGTCAGGAATTAGGGTACATAGCCTCCCCCCAGGATAATTTTTATAGTGAAAAATGGATTAGACGATATACTAAGCATCGTATTCCCGAAGAAATCGAAGGTAACGTTTCACCCTTGAGACGGCAGACTATTTAGTTTCAATAGTTTCTAAAATCTTACAGGAAGATTTATGTTCCTTAAGTAATTCTAGCGCTCGAACTCCGTCGACTATTTTCCGTCAACTATTTTCGGATAGTCCATCCCCAATCTAAATCTTCGTTGGCTTACGCAGGCTATTAATCAATACTACTTTACATGTGTATCATTTATATAAGGATCAAATTGATAATCAGGCTTTATTACTTTGTAGTTTAATCATATGTTATCCGAATAACTGAAATTTGATCCTTCCGCGACAGCTAGCATTAAAAACCAACGCCTGTGTCGGTAAAAAAACCAATGTACTGTCTAGATATGCATGATGATCCGTGACATTGCCACTCCTGGATTTTAGCCAATACTAGATTTTCGGTCCTGTTGTAATTTACGCGAGTCTAGACGGAAATCATCTAATTCTTTCTTCAACTTTTTTTCCAATACCAACCTCACCCAAATCTGGCAATATGAACCTTAACCTATTTTTATCGACTCAGTCTAGGCTCAGAATTAGAGAGTCCCTCCAAACCGCAGAATGCCATTGGAATCCCATTAGGACGTCCGCTTCCGGGACGGGAAAGCAATTAGCGCAGTGGGCGTCCAATCACTGACATACCATTCTTATCTGATCTCAGAGATTGCGAGCCTATAATAGACTGGGCTGAGATTGGTGTTCAAATTTATACAAAAACGTGATCTAAAATCAATTTCCTACGCTAGTTACATTGAACCTAAAACTAAGTATATGAGAGGCAGATTTCATGTCTTGATTAAAAACTAATTCAGCCTAAAGCTGGATTTATGTTCCACTTTACGGGAACGAGTTTGCAAAGTTAAAGCAATATTTTGCACTGTCCAGAAAGGGAAGAAGCCTATAGATGCATGAATTTCATTTGAAACATGGTAGGCATATTCCTTTATCTATTTCCTAGATCCGTTTCTTATGCTGCAGCGCCATCGTTACAGGTGGCCTTGGTTGCCAATGGTTACAGATCTTTACCGTCATTACCATACTCCCCAGATATGCACCGTGCCATCCCCTCCCCACGCCCCCCCCCCCCCCCCCCCCCGTGTGGAGCTCCGGACAAGGCGGAAACAGCGCGCGCAATCTGAAAGTGTCATTTGTGCTGGACAGGTGATCGGCGCGCTTGGGAAAAAGGCAGGCCTGGTGGGGAAAGCGGATCTCTGCGGCCGTGAAATGGCATGTAATTTCATTTTACGGCAGTCCGTTAGAGTTTCGGTGATCAATGTTTGTCGCGGGTGGGGAGGGTGTGGAGGGCGCTCTAAGTGGTTTGTTGCCATTTGGGAACGTCAGATGAGCTGCACCCTCCACGAAATATGAGGCCAGCACCCAGCCGGCGCGAAACTTGAGAAAAATGGAAAAGCCGCCGACAAGCCGTAAGGCTAGCCAAAGAGTAATTACAAAAACGAAGTGTTGGTTCCATCTGGTGCCGGGAAAACTTGTAAATCGGCCCGCATCAACTTCTAGGGTTAGGTTAGGGACATGAGGTTGGCAAATGCCTCTGAAGATCGATAGCTGTGAAGAAGGATAAAGCATCTTAGAAAGCATTGTGAGATATTTCTATTTCTTTCGATGATGGATTTGGGCCTTTCTCTAATTTTGACTGGTACTCCGTTGCCTCATACCAGAAGATGGATTTTTAAAAAATAATTTTGTCGACCTTTATTGTTGTCTTTAAGAAATAGAACCATTGTTGAATGTTTTCAGGCATTCCCTTCAGATACTAGTTTGCTTAATTAAAGAAGAAAGGTCCAGAAATAAAAACACTGGGCGAGCACTGCACAACGGGCAGACTGTGATGCTGAGAGGCAGCTAGTCCGACTCTCAGAAATGACCAATGGCAGAAGGCGGAGGGTCATGGAATGTGGTTGTTGAAGCGGCAATGCTTTGAGTGAGTTGATGATCAGCCTTTTCCTGAACATCTAATTTCTCGGATCTGTACGTGCGAGACCGAGAATCCATCAGTCGGATGGACCAAACTGTCCAATGTCCACGCACTACCCGCTTTCTTAGCATCGCTATCCTAAGGAGAAGACATCAAGGGCGATGAAATGGACTTCTGCAATTTGGTCAATACATCGTAGGCTGGTTGTTGACGGGGGATGAATAAATGGATTACTGGATGAGGATTTGGTGTATTGAGAGATATGTTTTAGGAATGTGCGCGTTTGACAGAAGTGATCTGTCCCATCTATCATAAGATTGTCAAAGGCTGGAGACGACAATTGATCTATATGGTAATATGTGGCCTGGCGCCAGACATGCAGACACCAACAGCAGTATCAGCAGCTATAGGGGAGTAATTCAGTGCTCAACATGCATTGGTCTCTGACGGTGCTCCATAGGGATATCGTTATCATAACACTCACAACATACCATTATATGGCTATCCATATGTATGACGTATGGAGGTATATCGTCAAGATTGAGCTTTCCATGTACCATATATCTAACCGTCTTATAACAAGCAGAAGAATGCACAGTCTGTATTATTATTTAAACAGAATCATTGCCATATTGCCATAAAAGAATCCAAGCCAAAGATCAAAAAGTATAATAATTATCGCAAAACCAACCTCTACTCACCACATACAATCTATTTAATTTTTAGTATCTTTGTATTAACAAAAAGACAGGAGTCTTCATTTCATCATCTCATTTACCATTATTACTATCAATATTACATATCTTTTTCACTTGATGTATATGATTTCTAAAACTTTGAATAAATATAATAATAACATATCAACGATAGAATAAAGGAAGGGTGTAAATTTATTACTATTCTCTCGACGCTTTAATATAGAAACTTAACCAAGGACAACGAAAACCACATTGTTGTGTGAGCGTGTATCTGTTTTGATAACCTGAACAAAATATTTGACCAACAGAAAATCAAGACATTAAGAGAGGGTTGGGATTGGGTGGTGGAGGGTCTTTGTTCTCATCTATCCCATTTATTGCGATGGTTGCTCTTATTGAGTGGATTAATTCCCTTGGGGTGTTCAGGAACTCCCTGGGTTGATTTCTATTCACCAAATTTAGTTGCGTTGAAAAGGATTTTCTAGATAACTATTAGGATTTATATATTATTGGGATTTATTTTGTTGGAAATATGTTGTAATTAGGGAGAGAGAATTCTAATGATTACACGTTTCAGATCTCAGTCCATACAAGGGAAATGTACTTGCCTTGGATTCCATGAAATGGATGGATGCACATATTTTTCTTTAAAGACAGGTCGGTTCACCCCAGTCTCGCGGGTACATTTTTCTAATAGTCTATCTATTTTATTTATCTATATTCAAGGATGACATAATATATTGTATTAAGATATTAAATATCTGTCATCCATGAATATAGATTGGATTGGGTTTGAAGTACAAACTTTTGATAATCAACTCGTACCTCATTGATACAGATTAAATAGATAAAGTTGTCATTGATAAAGTTTAAAGCTGCATTCTCAGCTATTATGACAAAACAAATCTTACCAAATTTACTCATATTATATGACGTATAGGACTGAATTTGTCAATATTCTGCTGCTATTACATATTTATACAGATGTCTCCTTGGCGTCTTGCCCCACTCCTTGGCGTCTTACTCCACATGTGCATCTTCACTTAAGTTGAACAAAATTGAAAAATGATAGTATTGATCAGTATAATCTTGTTCTTGAATTCAAAAACACGATTAGTAATAGATCTAGGTATAAATTTTAGAACAAATATTTCGATGGGACAAACACTTCCTGCTGGCTTCTTACCCCACCAGAGAAGGCATCTTGCCCCACAGGTGGGGCAAAATGCCTTTTTAGTACTTTTAATAAAAATCTATATAGATATCGATATCGATATTAACCTAATCATTCAACAATTAATATACCTCATATAACCGCTCCTAAATATACCTTATGAATCTGATTCATTGATTTATTGAAGGATCTGGGACTTTATTATGTTAGGGGGTGCGTCTTGCCCCACACTGCTCTTCAGATCTTCCAGTATGGGCCAATCATATGTAAGCCGAACGAGTAATGCAAAAGAAACAAAACAATTTATATCAGTTTGATAGGTTTACAGTCTAATTACCCCTTAGTTGGGGATGTGGGGTGGCCGAGCAGTGTAAAGCGTTGGATCAGCTCAGTGATGTGTGTGTGTGTGTTCACGCACACCCACGCCCTTACACACATGTACCAACTGTCAGCACCTATATTGTTCACATATGAAACCAAATGCACCAAACCAAACTTCCTGGTTGGTGGGGATTTCCCATCAGGAATTGGCAGTGGCTACTTTCAACCCAGGTGTTGGTTGAGCACACTGCCCATAGCTAGCAGGGGAACTTATTGCACAGAGTAGAGACTGGGAAAGGAGCCCTGCAATGTAAGAGCCAAGGCCGCCCTCTTTGACTGTCTTCAGTTACGTAATGAGTAGTATTTGTGGGTTTGGGTAGATGAGATAATTGTTTTAGTGGAGTTATTGTTAGTACATTTTTACTGAATATGGTTTGTTTGGGTAGAATGGGGAAAGAAGTTGAGTTTGTGACATAGGAATAAAAGATTTAGTTCTTTTTTTGGGACAGACACGGGGGAGACAGCTGGGAGATATGGACAGACTGATAGATAGACTGGTGGTGCTGTATGCCCATATGCCCCTGTATGTATGGGTATATGTATGACAAGATGTCTGGGTTTTTTTGTGGGGAGGGGTGGGGGACAGAATCAGGCAGAACATACAGACAGATGGACGGACAGATGGGATAGGAACATAATGCAGGGGGAAAGGGGGTGGTCTGAAAGGTGTGCCCCATGAAATTTGGGGTGATTCCGACAGGGGGAAATGGGGGAAAGCTGACAGTGAACATGGGGAAAAGCTATATAATGGTGTTGGCTATAGGTAGACATAGGCTCATAGTGACGATTTCCAAAAGGTTAAGGGAAAGTTGCCGAGGTGTGGCGACTTTGCTTCTGCCCATCCAAACAAACTGAAAATGTCAATCAAGCGAGAAATAAAGGAGTAACGAGCACTTTTGTGCAGCAATGTTTGTTGCGATTTCCCCGCCCCATTACCGCCCATCGACGATCATTTTCGATCAGATAAGCCTTGTTGTTTGCACTCATAGCTCGAGTTCTATCTTGGATCCTGTGGAAATGAGAGGTTTCTGTTTAGGCCTTGTGTGGTTTATATGGCCTTGTGTCAACCTGACATTTGCCAACATATATTCATCGTCTGAAAACATCAGAAATGGCGTAAGGGAACTCGGTTTTTGCGAATCTGCAAAGACATGGGGTGGGGCCTCACACAATGCTTACATATTATCGAAGCTCCGAATAGTTTACGGGCAATTTAAATTGAATCGATTCGAGCCACTAGAACCGAAGCAGAGCAAATTAGGCCTAGAGCAAAATATTTTTTCAAAAAAGTTTTCCCGACCTTTAATCACCATTTCGGTTTGGGATTCCCAAGTTGGTACCAAGTGTTACACTTTCTATGCACATTCTAGGGCTAAAAGTAGCTAAATATTTATTTTTCGGCGGGTGCTAGACTTTTGGTAAGAAGTTGACTTGGTCCAGTTTTGCACCTCTTTCCGAAGGTGTTATTTATTTGGCTCTATCTATATTATGCGCGATGCTATCTGGGATTCGACGAAATGTAGTTAAACAATCAAAACTTGTTATACAAAAGCCGTATTACTTAGGCCGAGGGATGGTTCCAGACCAGTTTTCACCCTCTGCCCGCTGGTGATTTCTGTTTTTCTCTAACGTTTTCGGTTCCTGAGATATTCGGTCGAACGTGATTTCAGGGCATTTCCTATGGGGAAAAGGGCTAAAACGGCTAAATCATCATTATCATCCGTCATCATCTGCCGCCATCATAACTAACAACACTATCAACACTATTTGCCTGTAACATATGTTGCACTGTAACACATGTTGCACTGTAGCAACAATGTTGAATCTGTATAGAGTGGGGAGATGAGTGATGGAACAATCAGCAGAACCCCCTGGCCAATTTTGTGCAGTGAACAATCTGCATGGCTTATTCATATAAGGGAAGGTTGTACCACACAGTTTGGTGCCACACACTTTGGTTGTGCCCACTGTGGTTATGCCACACCGTGCCTTTTGAACTAGCATATTTGGCTCCTACTGCATGAAACAATGCTGAAGTGCCAGCTGATTGTGCATTGCCAGTGCAAACGCATATATATACAATAAATCACTAAAACTTCCAGTGCCTCCCATACCAACCGATTGACCACTCTACAGACGCTAGGGCCCAACAACACTAGGGCCCACTTTCGCTTATTATACAATGTACATGAAGCACACCCTCGGCACCTACGACCCCAACTGCAGTTACCAGCATTGTTGTTGTTGTTGGCACTGATGATTTTCTTTGAAATCTTGCTTAAAAATACTTTATATAATAAACTGAATCGATAGATCTCTTCCTTTTAGGTATGACACCGTTGTGATGGGTTCAAATAATGTACCAGGGTTGAAGTTTACTTATATTTTGTACTTGGAATAACACACTGTATGACCCTAACTGTTTTCCACTATGACCGTAACTGTATAATGCAGTTACGGGTATACCACTCAATGTTTTTCACCTAGATTACACTGTATCATAAGCCAGATACATGTATCTGATAACACTCAAACCTAAATGCAACTATAGTAAACACCCACAGAACATGACAGCTACTGAAAACGGCCTTTGTTAGGTAAAAACCAACATTGTTTGTTCTAATGGGAGCCCACCTTCCGCCATTTTGAATGCTGGTAACTGCAGTTTAGGTCGTAGGTGACGAGGGTGTGATGAAGGTTCTAGATCATGGTAGAAGTAACAGCCAACATATGATTGACATGATATGTATATTAAAGAATTAATAATTAAATAGATTTAAAAAAATAAACACCAAAACCGTAAGAAAGACGATGCAAGTTGATGTTTGCTTGAGTTGTTTTATTATTATGCGACCAACGTTTCGGAGATCATTTCTCCTTCATCAGGGTGTTAATAATTAATTAATAATTAAACCGTTACCTTTATTATCATTATAACCATTATATATTCATAAGTCATATTAATTAAGGTTATGTAATCATACAAGGCCGGATATGACCCTGTGTATATACGCAAACACCCACACACACAATTGGCAGAAATGGGAACTATTTCCCTTGTAATAGTATATAATGCCACCACCACCAATATCACTGAAATCATTAAAAACTGCATACAATCCACCAACCTACAATTTAGAGATGAATTACTCGATACAGGAAAAACACAAAATATCAGCTATATCAATATATATGTTGATAACAGTTTAATTGATCTAAATGTACAGATGTTAGTTTCTTCTAAACTCAATTAAGGGATATATAATGTACAGTACATTTGGTTTATAGTATCTTCGATTCCTACTGCATGAAACAATGCTGAACTGCAAGCTGATTGTGGAGTATACTTAGTTTTCTCAGGGACCCATAACACAATCATTTTCAAGAGCAAGGGTGGCCGAAAATTCCACAATAAAACATGTTGCCAGTGCAAACTTATGCTAAAAAATCAGCCCCCCCCCCCACACACACAAACACACATCGAGGCCTGGTAAAAAATAGAATGTATAAAAAGTTAGAAAATTCAAGTAAACATTTTGCCGAGAGCAGTTACTGTTTAAGAACAAGCGTTAACATTTTTAAAAATTGGGGCGAACTAATTTGTTTCGACAGCGTTATATATCATGTAGGGCCTGTTTCAATTGTGCAATATGGAAAAGTTCTGATATACAACTAATTTTACCTCATCATATACCCATATGCCGTATGAGAGCTGCAATAACAGGGATGCAATAACAAAATCGTTATTGTACACGTAAAAATCATATTTGTTTTTCTTTTAACTTTTAGGCCAAAACAAAATGATTAAATGTCAATATTCGTCTTTGCTAAGGGCATATACTATTTATTTGAATGATGAATGGAATGGAATTCAAATACTAGCACCGAATTCCATTCTCTGTATTTATTTCCTCCGTATCACTATTTGTTATGCGGTATTTGTTGTATGATACAAAAGTGCATCTATATGAGTTATTTCAATGAGGTCTACCGTCCTCTAGCATTGCTAGTCTTTATTTTGTAAAGAAAAAATGGAGCAATCAGACGAAATTCTAGAAATGTTCAGTATTATGATCCTGTCTGATCAATTGAGAATCGCGAAGAAGAGTTCGGTAACAACCACATTTTAATGCATATATGAAGTATGCCCAAACTTTGAAGGTGACGATATCGTGAGATGCTGATTTGCACGACCATAAATACCGAATTTGTAAACACATAAGGTCTTATGAGACCATTTAACTTTTATCCGTTCTATCTGGTTATTTAAGAAGACATCTTTGCACGATGTCCGAATCTGAAAAGAAATTCGACCTGCTACATCATTTAAATTGATTAAATTTGCTCCCGCAACTTAAAAGCCAAATCGAAGGAAAAGGATGAGATATAAAAAAAACTATCATTGGTTTTAGGTGTTGCTGGGCAAATACAATACCATTTTCCGCCTCTCTGCCTGAAAATCTCCACATCAAATTTCATTGATAATGGATTTAATATGTCCTGGAAGGTCAAAATGAAGTTGTGTTTTAGGGCACATACTTTGCATGAGTCATCATTGGAGGCTGTACACATGATGCTCTGCTCTGAGGTCATGTGCAAACTGTGACAAGAGAAATTGCACAACTTTTGGTGATGTCTTGAATAGAACCAGGAAGGTGATGGAGTAATCGTTCACACTAAGTACTTGAAGTGTAAAGTACTTTGCCTTCTTTCCCCCTCCATTACCGACCCCTCTAGAATTGCCGCTGCTGTACACGTCTAAGCGGGACCTGCCAAGGTAACCGTAGCCCTTCGTGATGTGTAATTGTCTTCTCTTCGTGGGGTCAATATCTAATCAAAGTATGATCAATTTACACGGGTCCATTACGGGCAGACGACAAATGGCTGCGGACGGATCGGATGCAGTCTCTTGGGGCCCTATGCTCCCTTTCGCTGGAGCACCCTCTAGTGGAAAACCCCACACTCCTATTCCCTGCCAGACCCTTCTCCAAGCAACGATGAGAAGACGGTAGGGACAGGCGGAGCAAGGGATCCCCTAGAGTTAGGTACAAACCTTGTGTGTTTTGAATATTCCCTCTTCTTTATAGGGGCTGGCTGAGTCTCATCATAATAACTGTTTGCTGGATCCCAATACAGGAGCTTCATGCATAGCCCTAGGTGTGCCATTGATTCATATTCACTCATTTATATATTGCCTAACTACCTGATGTATATGGTCGATTCCACAAAATCTGTGACATTAGGTTTTTCACCCCTTACACTCTTGTTTGTCAATTTACACATTTCTAACCCGAATAATTGTATTAGGCCCACTGAAAGCCTTTATGCGAACCCCACTTTTGTATATATAAGAACAAAATTATTGATTTTATGGGCAAAAAACCCCTATTTTTAGGTCATTTCTGTATTGAAAATAAACGTTTCTTAATATTGAGTAAAGATGTAGAATAATTATTAACTATTGGCACATCTTTTTTTTGATAATTATCATTGTCATACTATGGGGTTTATCATTTTAGCAAAATAAGTAATCAATGATATATTTTCTGCTTGGAATTCTAAAAAAACTGGTGGGGTAGGTAATGTGTCCCCGTGGATGGGTACATGAATTTAACATTATTTTAGCTATGAAAAAGGGCTTCAGTTCATAATTGACAATTCTCATTCATAGTGCCTTACTCAGAGAAAAAAATGACTACATAAAAATAATATTTGCATTTGGTTTAAAAAGCCCAGAGCCTTAGACACAAGATGGGGTAATTTGAAATGTCCCCGTGGGTGGGTATAATTTTCCTGTATTGAATTTAAATTAATATGAATTTCATAATTTATATTATCTTCTAAGTATGGCCATACCACAACGATATGTTATGAACAAAAAGAATTTCCAAAATACATTTTACCTTAAGTCAAGAGCAGAGAATAATGTCATGTCCCCGTGGGTGGGTACAGTCCCCGTGAGTGGGTACATATATGAATATATGCTTGAATACTAGTCTATTGGAAAATGAAACTCTTGTTTTTATTTAATTTTCATGCATGTGTATGTAGGGATGTAAATGTACTACTAATGTATGATAATGTATGATTCATTAAGTCACAAGCAGAGAATAATGTAATGTCCCCATGGGTGGGTACTGTCCCCGTGGGTGGGTACAGTCCCCGTGGGTGGGTACATATGTAAATGATCATTAGCATAATGGGAAATGAAACTATTATGTTTAATTTTTTCCGTTCATGTTTGTATAAGGATGTATAATTGTACTACTAATGTTTGAACTTGTTTTTTTATGTTTTAAAGCCCTTGATGGAAGCAACTCCTATGTACCCACCCACGGGGACACCTGTATCTGGTGCCCCTTGATTTCAACAGGGCACAGCATAAAAAGTTATGAAGATTAGTGTTCCCAAATCATGTCATATATTACTGTATATGCAGAGAACATGTGAGCACAAGATACCTGATATTTGACGAATTTTAAATTTTGTGATTTTTGGGGGCATTGTCACAGATTTCATGGAATTGACCATATATTGCCTAATTACTCGGATCGATATAGCTAATCATATTGTGTGTGTATATAGAACAGAAACAGAACCCACCCAAAATAGTCCCTCTCTAAATACTTAAGAACACCAAAGATTAAAGAAGGTGAGCTATCTTCCTCATTTTAACTACCCCGAGTGCACCCTAAAATGATTAAGTCTCAATACAATATTGCTTTATGCATAGCCTGAACCAGGTGTTTGTCCAAGGCAAGTCTAGTTTTATCGTCTGTATTGGAATCACGTTAGTGCTTATCTTGGGAGCATTATCGAGTCAGTTTTCTCACTGATGACTTACAACTTGTGTTATATAATCCCGCCCCAAGGAACCCCTCTCTGCTTCAGGCATGGCTTTTATCATATACAGTGTCATCAGAGATGACAGGAGATCTCCCGTGTAAGTGATATCATTACTATATTATTTTTCTTCGTTTAATTACCATGTCTGTTTTTCAAAGCTTATCAGATTTCAGGTGCTAAAGTAAAATGACATCGCATTCATAATGAAAGTATGTCTAATATGCGATGAAACATAAAGAAAATAGTGATTGGTAGTGCTGCTTAGAATATAGACAGTATTACCAGCCCCTATGCCAGTTCACCCGCGGTGGACGATGGAAACTCTGTCTACTTAGAATATAGACTTTATGAACTCCAAAAAGAGAATATTTACATAATTATTACTGCAAGTGGGCGTTCTGTTATTTACATTTACTAAGCATTCCATGTTAAACCATTGATAATATAATGACGCTTATAGATGGGTTAGGTATTGTCTGAGAAGGGTTACATAATTTCGGATCCTCTGCAAGAACCGAATTATTTATAATTATTACATCATCTAATTGCGGTGTTATGAAATAAAAACCAGGAAGACCTCACCTACATGGGATATGCTTCTCTGGTCCATTTCTCTGAATTTATATAACCTTTTGAGGACCTGCTCATCACTGCTCAGCCTGGGTCTTGGGAGTGCTGTAGCGGCAGGGAAAGGACACTGTCACATTTTACTTTATACACCCACCCCTAGACTGGCTAGACCCCTATATAGTGTTGCGAAGCAGAGCGACAGAACTTAAATCTCTGTCTTGTACATGACCCATCAATTAGCAAAACAATGTAGTGCCTTGAGTGGACCCCTGTTGAGCGGCTAGCCGACGTTATTATCTTTTTCCAATCGTATATGTTCTCATGAATTTAACATGCGCAAACAATTCCCCGAGTCGGCATTGTGTGGCAGTTGGAGTCGGGCTGGGGCCCTTACACCGACGTGCAGTTGATACAGGATACCCTCGCACCGACGACCTGCCGCGGTCCTAATTCTGCTTCCGCCATATCACGTGACCTTCCCACATCGATGACGTAGTCATTACGATTCAAAAGAGCCGCTGTCCGATTCAAATGAGGAGATGGGAACTTGGGAACCCCGTCCCCGATGGAATAGTTCCCTTAGCCTCAAAGTGAGAACCTAATCTCCGAAATGTCAAACGATGACGATTATTGCGAAAGCAGAACGTGTGGAGACTGGGGGCGATTTTCCATTGATGTGCATCTATAGACAAGTTTAAGGTTGTATTTATTATCACAGGGCCCCGGCTGGATTGATGTTATTGGCAGCTGGATGAGAAAAGGGCAGAAACATTTTGCTCTGCGCAGTACAGATATCGATTTCATGGAACAATGCAAAGATATTTCTGTCACCAAAAGCCTGAAGAAGCCCTTCGGGACCTCATGACCCTTCTCTCCTTACCATCCATATTGAGCAGCTTCATTTCCCATGTCAGCATCCACTTAGAATCACCAAACGACACATTGCAGTTGTAATCTGATAAAATCGCAGCGGAATTCGCAAAAAAATATTCACCCTTTGTTTTATGTATGGAATTCGAAACTTGGGCCCAAATGCACAGCGAGAAAACACTCGGTCTTCCTTTTTAACAACAATTGTATCGGGACCACCGCAAGTACCTGAGATTTTGGTATGCAGATGTTTTTCAATTGCACGCAACCCTGGAAAATAATTTAACAGCTCACACTTTTTGGAGCAGCCTGCTTGAAATATTTAGAGGCGTGATGTTTACTCAACCTCAAACTTTCCATGGCTAAAGCTTTGTTTAGTATAGCTATTTCACCTATCCATGTCATCAAGAAAGGTCAAAGATGACACCACGCATTTTGTATAGTTGTGATGTGTCACAGGAAAATGAGTCACAAATCGGGGAAAAAAATTAGATTTTGAAATACTAACATAATTCGAAAATATGGGATCAAGCGGATACCAATGATAAAAGTATTTATAAGGGCATCTATAATGAGTACTTCTATATTGTTTTATGCATGGAAGAAATGTTTGCAATATTTCTTAATGGCCAATCACTAGTAAAGTAGTTAATTATACTCCTTAGGATAACCTCAGATATGCATAGATGTGTTCAATACACATGCAGTCTTGAAATTTGGCACATATATCGATGCCTTTAATAGTACTAGACCCGAAGACAAAAACTTTCTGAAAAAAGGTTCTTGTAGAAAAACATTTACAAAATATCACTTTTTGCAACTTGTGACTCATTTGTCTGTAACACATCACCTTTTTCCATCTGTAGTTGGATATGATATAACTGTTGTTGATGTGGAAATAAAGTTAAATAATAATAATAACTAAGACTTGTCTTTAAGGAGGGAGCTCAGTTATTACATTACGTATATATAGCATCTCTGTACTTTAGGTAATTAGTTAAACTGCTTAACTTGGCCTTTACTAGTCCCTGCCTGATCCTTCTCCCACCTCAACCAAATATGTGAAACAATGGTTAAGAAAAAGAACATAGCTGCCGAATCGAAGCTGACACGAATTCTACTCAAAAGCCCTTCAATATAGATTCGTTAGACGCGTGACTCAATGGCAAGAGGTGTATTAATGCGCAGAAAGCTTCCTGAGTTTCCCCACTGAAGAGCACTTCACCATTGACTTCGCTTATTGACGGGCCCTCGGCCGTCCCAATCTAGAATGTCCATGGGATGTGACTTTGGCAAGCTTTTGGTGATAGCCCAGGTAACTAAACCTCGCTTGGGCCTAAAAGAACGCCTGGTTTCAGATACACCAAGTAAAGATGCCATTTCTATTCTCCACCACTCCCGCTGACACAGGTACACTGGATTGAGCAATGATGTCATC